>OY282641.1:28008864-28643864 GCA_958299015.1 Tetanocera ferruginea | reverse complement strand
TCAATTTCAATTCAATTTCATATCAATATCAATTTCATTTTAATTTCAATTTCAATTTCAATTTCAATTTCAATTCATTTCATTTCAATTTCAATTTCAATTTCAATTTCAATTTCAATTCAATTTCAATTTCAATTTCAATTTCAATTTCAATTTCAATTTCAATTTCAATTTCAATTTCAATTTCAATTTCAATTTCAATTTCAATTTCAATTTCAATTTCAATTTCAATTTCAATTTCAATTTCAATTTCAATTCAATTTCAATTTCAATTTCAATTTCAATTTCAATTTCAATTCAATTCAATCAATTTCAATTTCAATTTAATTTCAATTCAATTTCAATTTCAATTTCAATTTCATTCAATTTCAATTTCAATTTCAATTTCAATTTCAATTTCATTTCAATTTCAATTTCAATTTCAATTTCAATTTCAATTTCATTTCAATTTCAATTTCAATTTCAATTTCAATTTCAATTTCAATTTCAATTTCAATTTCAATTTCAATTTCAATTTCAATTTCAATTTCAATTTCAATTTCATTTCAATTTCAATTTCAATTTCAATTCAATTTCATTTCAATTTCAATTTCAATTTCAATTTCAATTTCAATTTCAATTTCAATTTCAATTCAATTTCAATTTCAATTCAATTTCAATTTCAATTTCAATTTCAATTTCAATTTCAATTTCAATTTCAATTTCAATTTCAATTTCAATTTCAATTTCAATTTCAATTTAAATTTCAATTTCAATTTCAATTTCAATTTCAATTTCAATTTCAATTTCAATTCAATTTCAATTTCAATTTCAATTTCAATTTCAATTTCAATTTCAATTTCAAATTTTAATTTTAATTTTAATTTTAATTTCAATTTCAATTTCAATTTCAATTTCAATTTCAATTTCAATTTCAATTTCAATTTCAATTTCAATTTCAATTTCAATTTCAATTTCAATTTCAATTCAATTTCAATTTCAATTTCAATTTCAATTACAATTTCAATTTCAATTTCAATTTCAATATCAATTTCAATTTCAATTTCAATTTCAATTTCAATTTCAATTTCAGTTTCAATTTCAATTTCAATTTCAATTTCAATTTCAATTTCAATTTCAATTTCAATTTCAATTTCAATTTCAATTTCAATTTCAATTTAAATTTCAATTTCAATTTCAATTTCAATTTCAATTTCAATTTCAATTTCAATTTCAATTTCAATTTCAATTTCAATTTCAATTTCAATTCCAATTTCAATTTGAATTTGAATTTCAATTTCAATTTCAATTTCAATTTCAATTTCAATTTCAATTTCAATTTTATTTCAATTTCAATTTCAATTTCAATTTCAATTCAGTTTCAATTTCAATTTCAATTTCAATTTCAATTTCAATTTCAATTTCAATTTCAATTTCAATTTCAATTTCAATTTCAATTTCAATTTCAATTTCACTTTCAATTTCAATTTCAATTTCAATTTCAATTTCAATTTCAATTTCAATTTCAATTTCAATTTCAATTTCAATTTCATATCAATTTCAATTTCAATTTCAATTTCAATTTCAATTTCAATTCAATTTCAATTTCAATTCAATTTCAATTTCAATTTCAATTTCAATTTCAATTTCAATTTCAATTTCAATTTCAATTTCAATTTCAATTTCAATTTCAATTTCAATTTCAATTTCAATTTCAATTTCAATTTCAATTTCAATTTCAATTTCAATTTCAATTTCAATTTCAATTTCAATTTCAATTTCAATTTCAATTTCAATTTCAATTTCAATTTCAATTTCAATTTCAATTTCAATTTCAATTTCAATTTCAATTTCAATTTCAATTTCAATTTCAATTTCAATTTCAATTTCAATTTCAATTTCAATTCTGTTTTAACTGAATTTGTGTAATTTTAAAAAATGTTACAATTTTAGAGCACACATCTTCCGTGAAAAGTTGTGAAAGCAATTCTGTTTTGGCTTCGATGGTTTAGCGTTTTAACATAAATCTAGCTGAAGAAATCTGCAGAAGAAAGCTGTTAAAAATGGTTCTAGAACAAGCAAGTAACACGGGAATTAAGATAATTAGACAATTTTGAAGCAACAGAAAGTAAAAAATTCACCAAAATTATTTCGGTGTTTGTGTTTTCACATTTCAATTACTGTGCGAAGCTCATGGCACACAGCCATGAGGGTAGGTCACAAAACAATGTCAGCACTTTGTTGACTAGAGCTAAAAAGCAACACCAACTACAGCTAGAAAGGGTTATAAAGAAACGTGAGCAGCATTGATTGCGCTAATATTGTGAATAAAACGAGGAACCAACAAACTCAAAAAAAACAATAACAAAACAAAACGGGGATGAAAATCAAAGCGACAAAATTTGCTCAATGTAGCGAAAGTGAAAGTAGAATTTCAACATGTGCTGCTGGCATGCCTGAATCTTTGTATCCAACTCTGTAGTTGTGTGTATTAGTGTTTGTGTGTTTGTGTGAATTTATGTAGAACTGTGCTAGGCTGCTTGTTGGCTGTTGGCAGCCTGCAAAGTGTTTATTGGTTGGCTGTTGGCAGCCTGCAAAGTGTTTATTGCATTTGGCAATTGAGCGAATAAGCAAGCAACTCAGCCAAAAAAAAAACCAGATGGCAGAAAGAAAAACAACAACAACGCCAACAACAACAACCACTACTGCAAAATAAGTTTATAGCACTAACAAGAAACTGAAATTGGCCGCATTCAAGCGTGATTTTTACTCAAGCTGCTTCGTTTTGATTTCTTTCTTTTTTACTTTTCGCTAACTATATGCTTGCAAGGGAATTCATTGAAACATCGCATATTTATCTGTATGTGTGTGTATGTGTAGCTGTGTGAAAAAAAAGAATTGCATTGCAAATTGTGTGAAATTCAGTTCTAAATGCATTATTGATGAGCTGCTTAAATATTAATTCAATTAAATACGCTTTATATGCCGTTAAATGGGCTGCAAAAATGGAGCGTTTTTTACGATATCGTTCTGTTTGCCGTTGTTATATTTTATTTAAATTAAGCGTCCTTTTTTTTCATTAAATTACAGCTTAAATATAAAGTGCTTACATATGGAACAGTGCGATAACATAAAAACAACAAATGAAAATAAATCGAATTGAAGTTACTCATACGACATGGTGAACATGTTAAACATCGATATCTCAGTACAACAGAAAAAGTTTTTACAGAGTTCAAACAACAAATTTTGATAAAAGAGACAAAAACAAATTTACACGCGTATCTGCATTTTTAAAATTAACTTTTTAATAATAATTTTTATGGGTTTATTAAAGACTAAATTAAGCAACCAACTCAAAAAATGTCAAAGAAAACTTCAAAATACTGACAAAGTTGTAGTATTCAGATATTTTAAAAATATTATATAAGAAATATATTTGTTAAATATTGTTAACATTAATTGAATTCTAAGACATATGTTATACTTTAATAAAAAAGTTTTAAAAATAGGGTTAAAATAATCTATACAAATGGTTCTCGTAAATCAATTTCTTAAAAAAATATGCAGATTCCATAGATTTTGCAAATTATCATAAAAGCATTATTATTTAAAGCATAAAGAATGAATTATGTTATATGTTTTTTAATCGTTTCTGTACATCATTTTATTCATTTCTTAGTATATCATATTGAATAATGTACATTTGAAGCAGCAGATTTCTAACAGATTAAGAAGATTAAAAGGAAAAAAATTGGTGATACACGCCAAAAAAATGAAAATTTTTCATAACGATTTTTACAATTAATTCTCCAATAGATGAGAACTCTTTCCACTGCAGGTAGCTTATTCTATTTTCATTAAAAACACAACTAAACAAAAGTTCAATGTTTGAGTTAAATTATCTAAATTAAATTATTAACTTTGAAAACTACAACCAACAAAATTTGTAAAGCACTCTTATAAAAAAGAATTTATTTAAGCTTGTTAAAAATGCTCTGAATACATATAGAAAGGAAAATATATTGACGTTTGATAGAGAATAGAAGAAATTTATCAAATATTTGGTTTCGAGTACTTCAAAGAGCCATAGTGAAAATATTTCTGAGTTGTACTTTTGGAGTATCACTTTCAGAGTCTCACTTTCGAGCTTATGTCCCTAAAAACAAAAAAACAAAAACAAATTGGAACACTGAACTACTTGGCGAATATTGGATATTTTTAAATAAAAAAAATTTATATATTCTTGAAAATGTCTACTATCATTTATAAAAGGAATAGCTTTGATTACTGCCTTTAAGAAAATTCAGAATATTATCTTTTTTCTCGATGCGTCGTTGTACTCTTTAATCTCCAAGCAAGTGATACAACGACCACGATGTATATACTTTGCATTTTTATTCCAGAATTCTTAACTAGAAGAACGTTTATCCTTGTCTACATGCCTATCATTGTGATAGTAGTATAGTAGCATATTCTGGCTTTGATCCTTACTTCAACAATGTTCTTAATATTTGTCTAAGCCTTATTGTCTGTTCGAATCCTCATCCTAATCCTGGTCGTAGACCTTGGCCAAGTTCAGTCTTCATTATCCTAATTGCTGTTGCAGTTTTTGTCCTAATTCTAAGAGTTCTTGTCCCATTATAAGAGTCCACAGTTTTATCTAAATCCTTGTATCAATCCTTTTCGCATATCTTGACCTTCTCCTAGTGCCAGATTGTGATTTTGATTTTGATTTTGATTTTGATTTTGATTTTGATTTTGATTTTGATTTTGATTTTGATTTTGATTTTGATTTTGATTTTGATTTTGATTTTGATTTTGATTTTGATTTTGATTTTGATTTTGATTTTGATTTTGATTTTGATTTTGATTTTGATTTTGATTTTGATTTTGATTTTGATTTTGATTTTGATTTTGATTTTGATTTTGATTTTGATTTTGATTTTGATTTTGATTTTGATTTTGATTTTGATTTTGATTTTGATTTTGATTTTGATTTTGATTTTGATTTTGATTTTGATTTTGATTTTGATTTTGATTTTGATTTTGATTTTGATTTTGATTTTGATTTTGATTTTGATTTTGATTTTGATTTTGATTTTGATTTTGATTTTGATTTTGATTTTGATTTTGATTTTGATTTTGATTTTGATTTTGATTTTGATTTTGATTTTGATTTTGATTTTGATTTTGATTTTGATTTTGATTTTGATTTTGATTTTGATTTTGATTTTGATTTTGATTTTGATTTTGATTTTGATTTTGATTTTGATTTTGATTTTGATTTTGATTTTGATTTGGATTTGAAATATGTTAGTTGTTCACCCCTATCCTTGAACCCGCGTCAAGTAAATATCGTCGACGAGAACTCACTTTCACCAACAGCTCGGCGTCGAACAGAATTTCGACGATAATATTCACTTCCAACAGTAAAGTTGCACTCTATTTTTGAAAACGCGCTACCAAACGACTTTATCGGTACTCTCAATATTTTGAGATATTTTGTCAAAAAAATAAACAAATTTTTATTTTAATTTTGAAAATAATTGTAAATAAAAACATTTTGCATGAAATGTGCTTCTTCAAGAAACGGTAAAAGAAAGGAAAAGGCCTGTTGGTGGCTTCAGAAATAGCACGAAATTTTCTATAATGATCTCTGTGGTTATGTGAACGATATTTAGATTATTCTTACATTTTGACCATGCTGAGTTGGTACACCATTTTTCGAGCTCTACCAGACTTAACAGTGGTTGTATTGAATTTTCTGTTGAAATTTCGACTAATTCTCAATCAGTTATGGTACCTCTCTTTGTAAGATGCTGTAAAGAAAGAAAATACCCAGCACATAGTTATATCTGCACCTTCTCAAAGGTTTCAAAGGTTGAGTGCCCGTGAGTAATCCACCACCGTTATTGTTTCCGTTCACTTGTATTGCTAGGTCTATTTGCATGTATATAAAAAGTTTCAGTCCTCAATTTAGAAAGAAAAGGCAAGAATGTCGAGTATTTTTTGAATTGATGAACGTGGTTCTTTCAAAAGCGTTCGGTTTTTAACTGTCCTTTGGTAATAACATCATGACATGACTCATGTCCTCATTTGAACCAAGAAATGTCTGCTTTTGAAGTCCATGATCCACCTAAAGAGGTAAATCCTAATACCAATTATAATTGAAGAATTTATGACAAAGTTCTACTTGCTTAAGATTTGCTTGAGAGGTGAAATGAATCCGCTCTCAAATTTTTGTCAACCAAAGTTTTGTATTTTTGTTCGACAACGTTTGTTCAATAATTGAGTGAGGAATCACTATCGATAAAACAGTTCATTCAACGTCGAAATTAAAATTTTCAAATATAGAAAATATTTGTTTCGATGCTATTTTGAGAGCGAGCGCGGGTTCAATGATGAGGGTGTTTTTTATATTTGAATATTGAATATTTTTATATTGAATTTTATTTTTTATTTTTTTCAAAGTTTTATGTCATAAAAAAAGTTTTATGTCATATGTGTATGTATGTGCTTCTGGATATAAATACTGCAAACAAAAAAAAAGTTCTTGGCTACTGTTCTTCAAAAAAAAATCTGTAAACTAACCTATTTCGAATGTTGATTAGCAAGGTGGTGGGCTTTGTGAGCTCTTTGAACAGCCTGAGTTAAAGAAATATATTTTTTTTTCACTCGGGTCAGAAATGTGGGTAACTGTTGTTTTTGATTCAACAAACAACTTAATATAAACTCAAAAAAAAAAAAACAAATACCAAAAAAAAAACCAACATTACTCTAAATAAGCAACTTCTTCAACTTAAAATTTCTGCTTTGTTGTAGCTTACTTTCACAAAAGGCATGTATGTGTGTGAAATATGTATATTCCTTTGCTGCAAAAAAACTTGCTTTCACGTTTCGAATATTTTCCTGCCTTTGCACTTGTACAAACATCATGTGTTCATATCAAAAGCTTTAACAATGAAAGTCTTATCAAAAGCATTTTGTGCTACCCACGCATACATAAAATAATTTATAGCACTTGTTGTGTACGGGGGAATAAAAAAAAATAAACAACAATAACAACAACATTTTTTATGTTATAGATTTTTGAAAAATTTGCTTACAATGTTGAAATACGTGTAATATATTTATGCCTCAGTAGAACAGCGATAAATACATGTGTATATAAATGTTTACATTAAAATGTGGTAAAGAAAAAAAATATAAAGAAGAAAACATTTTAAATAACATGTTAGGCATGAGCTACACGCACACTCACACATACACAAACACACACTAACAACATAAGCTGAGAAGTATTGACAATGTGGATTTAAATATAAAAATCATAAAACAACAACAACTATTTCAAAGCTAGCAGCATAGCCACAGGCATAACTAGAAATAAACATGCAAAAATTTTGGCTCATAAATATTTCTCATATTTATACGTTATATGAAAAAACAATTGCTTCAATTTATGTACGTTGAAAATTTTTGCTAACAATTTATGCAAATTTGTCTAGCTCTGGTTTTCTGTAAAGACTTTAAAGCTGTTTTTGCACGTTTTGAAAGTTCTCAAAATGTTGCATAAAATTACGAGAAACTCTCAAACACACACAAATATGCACAAACATAAGAGCTCTCTTAGCACCAACTACAGCAAACTGTTGCATACTTTTAGGAGTTCTTGCGTTCATTATGAGTGTGTGGCTGAGTATGTGTGCTTGTGTGGTTTTTGTTTTAGCTGCCGCAGAACTCTTTAAACATAGCCATCACGTTAAAAGCTTATAAAAAAGAGCTTTACTCTAGCCATTTGCAGGTGTGGCTAAGTGGGTGGTTGCGCACGCCATTGCCTGGCATGCTTGATTGTGCACACGCACGCACACTGATGGAGTTTGTTTTTGTTTTTTTATTTTGTTTTTGTGTGTATTTTGTGAGCTTTGAAAGCGTTTGAAAGTAGCCCAGAATTCGGCTGCACGTTTTTTTGTTTTTATTGGCTTTGGCTTGATTTTATGTGCGGCTGTCATAAAATTCAATAAACGTCGCTCATAAAACGTTTAATTTAAAAAACCAAAAAAAAAAACCAACATCCATTTAACAAAGCAACTTGATAAATGAGCAGCTATTTTTGTGAGTTCTGTTGTGATTTGTTTTATATTTGTGGATTAAGTTTATGATTTTTAAATAATGATGAGCTTTCATCGATAACTCTTGAGCTCTTGATCTACTTTATTTTAAAAATGTTTGTGTTTTTTCTTTTGTATTTTAAAGCTTTTAAAAGGGTAGAGTTGAAAATAAGCTGTGTTAAGTCTTATGTAAAAAAATATAAAGAAAGTAAAAATTATTATAATTTTCTCTTGTTCGCTGAATGGTTGCACTTCGATAATTTTGATAATACAGCCAAAACAATTTTAGTGGTTTTGAAGCAAATAACACATATATTCTAATAAATTTTTTTACGATTTTTTTTAAATGTGCGTTAAACATAGAATTTTCCAAGCGGTTTATTAAATCAAAATTTATTGGTATATGACAAAATAAAAAATAATTAATTTTACATGGAGTCATTAAAAGCTTACTTTTTTGTCTATAGAATTAAGTTCATGACAATTATTGCTCAAACTTTAAATAGAATTTTGAAAGAAACATTTTTATAAATTTTTTTAAATGTATGACTTTTCTTAAGTGTACATTTGAACTTTTTAAACTTGAAGGGTAAAAACAAAATAAAGTAGCCAATCGGTGTGCTAGACCATTTTTGAATTTGCTTAATAAATTACCAAAAATAAAGTTGGGTTTGTAGACATCGGAAATTAAATTTTTTTTGATCCTCGCGAATTTATTACGCGTGGTAGGAGGGTTCATATGTGATAAATATACAAAAATCATGAAAAAAATTTACTTTTTTAAAAGCTTTGTTCTTCTAAACCAATAGAGATCAAATGTTTAAATTCTTTGGTTTGGGTATAAAAACTTTAAGTGTTAATATTATTGTCCAAACTTTTCAATAATAAAAACGGCTTTTTCAAAGAAGTCATGTGAAAATTTCATTTATTGTCCTTAATTTTTTTTCTTGACTTCAAAGATCCTTCAAATTGCTTTCAATTGCAATGAAAAAAGCTTATTTCAACACCCTGTATTTGTGTTTAGAAAAATCATGAATGGCATGAATAGAAAAATCTGAAAATCTCTCAGATTTCATCATTGAGACTTTCTTAGTTTAGTAGTTGTAGAGTTGCAAATGCAAACGATTATAGTATTAAAATTTTTAATTCAAAACACTGAAATTTTCATGCAAAACAGCAAAGGTTTTTTATGTTAAGCCGTCTTAAGGTTGAATCGGGTGTGAAGATTTAATTTCTGACATCAAGTTTATTCTAGCTGTGCACGTTTTTATAAAAAAAATTGAGGGTGTGATAGGGTTAAGTCCATCCTCAGCTTCCTTTATGTCTTTTTCTTTAATAACTTTTCCATGCTTGAACCGAAAATTGCCCAGGCAACATCGTTTAATAAATCGACCCAGCCTAGAATAGGCATGTGAACACAATCACTTTGTCTAAAGCAAATATTTAGAAATTTAATTCCATTAAAAATACCTGAAAGTAGGGGGAAATCAATAAAGAAAAATAGTATTTTTCAAGTTTTTCAAAAAATTATTGATTTTATGCTACTGGCACACTATTAGTTAACTGCATTCTAATCAAATAAGTATGCATTGGGCTGTTCCATCAACACAGTCGTAAGTATTTAAAGTTGATTACGTTTTTTTATGCCTTAGGCATCTACATATTATTTCCTAATCATATCCTAATTACCGAGACCAAATCATTGACCTAATTTGTCTACTAATACCTAATTTTTATAACTGTTGTCCAAATTTTTGCTTCTAAATAATTGTTCTAACTTAAGTCCTAATCGCTGTCTTCATTCCAATACTTGTCTTAATGCTTGTCTAATTCGTTGCTCATATCGTCACCTAAAATGCAAAAAGAAGTAAAAACACTTTTTATATTTTCAAAGGAGAAAACAAAAATGTCATAGAAAAGCACATATTTAAGATTTGAGAACCTATCATTCTTTTGAATTTCGTTAAAAAATAGATATCCTTGGAAGTACATATGTGTTTGAAATTTAGCTAGATGGTCTACCTTAGTCAAGTAAATTATAATAAATCAAAAATTAAAATTAACAATATTTTGTTGTTACGTCTTTTTGCATTTTAGGTGACGATATATTTTAACTATTCCTTCTTCATATTATTGACCAACTGCATATCCAAAACCTTGCATTAATCCTTGACAAAACCCGCTTTCTTAGTCTTTGTCCTAAACCTTGTCCTATTTCTTGTACTCATTCTTGTTCTAATACTTGTCCTAATTCTTGTCTTAATCTTATCCTCATCCTTGTTCCATTCTTTTTCTTTATATTTATCATTAGTCTTATTCAACCGTGTCCTAATTCTTGCTGTACTTTTTTCCATTTTTTTTTTCAAATATTTGTTCTACATTAAAAAAAAAACATATTCACAAAAGATTTTGTTGACTCTGTTTTCAAAAAAAAGGTTTCGTGGGTGAAATGTATCGTACAAAATTAACAAAATTATTCAGTTTATCGAATTTGATTTTATTCATTTTAAGTTGGCTGAAATGATAAATTTTTTGTCAATATAAGTGAACAAAAGCTTTTGTCATGAATATTTCATTCTTTGACCTTATCTATATCCTCATCCTTGTCCTTGTATTTGTCTCAATTTTTGTCCTAAATCTTGTACCATTCCTTATCGATATAATTATCATAACCCTTGTCTTAAGTTGTTGTACAAATTCTTGTATTTTCCAAACCTTTTTCCATATCCATGCCAAAATGTTCTTGTCTTAGTTTTTGATCAAGGCACTGTCAAAATTCTTGTTAATTTTTTAAAAATTTATAATATTTATGTATTATAAATAAACATGTTATAATCTTTGACCAATTTTTTCGACTTTTTTCATGTCTAAATTATTGTAGCAATCATTTCCTAATTTTTATTTTTATCTTTTTCATTAGCCTGTGTTAATCTACTTACAAATACTTGTCAAAATAGCTTTATAAGCATTGTAAAAGGCTTCGTCTTAGGCCTTATTCATAGAATTGAAGGAACTATTATTTTTCCTTATTCTTGTTCTATTTCAAATATTTATCCTTATTTGGTTTTCTGGTTAATCTGGTGGTTTTCTCTAGTCTTACTTTCAGGGTTTTGAAAGTCAATTTTGTTTTCTTTTTATGAATTTGGATATGGAAATGGATATGGATATGGATATGGATATGGATATGGATATGGATATGGATATGGATATGGATATGGATATGGATATGGATATGGATATGGATATGGATATGGATATGGATATGGATATGGATATGAATATGGATATGGATATGGATATGGATATGGATATGGATATGGATATGGATATGGATATGGATATGGATATAGATATGGATATGGATATGGATATGGATATGGATATGGATATGGATATGGATATGGATATGGATATGGATATGGACATGGATATGGATATGGATATGGATATGGATATGGATATGGATATGGATATGGATATGGATATGGATATGGATATGGATATGGATATGGATATGGATATGGATATGGATATGGATATGGATATGGATATGGATATGGATATGAATATGGATATGGATATGGATATGAATATGGATATGGATATGGATATGGATATGGATAAGGATATGGATATGGATATGGATATGGATATGGATATGGATATGGATATGGATATGGATATGGATATGGATATGGATATGGATATGGATATGGATATGGATATGGATATGGATATGGATATGGATATGGATATGGATATGGATATGGATATGGATATGGATATGGATATGGATATGGATATGGATATGGATATGGATATGGATATGGATATGGATATGGATATGGATATGGATATGGATATGGATATGGATATGGATATGGATATGGATATGGATATGGATATGGATATGGATAAGGATATGGATATGGATATGGATATGGATATGGATATGGATATGGATATGGATATGGATATGGATATGGATATGGATATGGATATGGATATGGATATGGATATGGATATGGATATGGATATGGATATGGATATGGATATGGATATGGATATGGATATGGATATGGATATGGATATGGATATGGATATGGATATGGATATGGATATGGATATGGATATGGATATGGATATGGATATGGATATGGATATGGATATGGATATGGATATGGATATGGATATGGATATGGATATGGATATGGATATGGATATGGATATGGATATGGATATGGATATGGATATGGATATGGATATGGATATGGATATGGATATGGATATGGATATGGATATCGATATGGATATCGATATGGATATGGATATGGATATGGATATGGATATGGATATGGATATGGATATGGATATGGATATGGATAAGGATATGGATATGGATATGGATAAGGATATGGATATGGATATGGATATGGATATGGATATGGATATGGATATGGATATGGATATGGATATGGATATGGATATGGATATGGATATGGATATGGATATGGATATGGATATGGATATGGATATGGATATGGATATGGATATGGATATGGATATGGATATGGATATGGATATGGATATGGATATGGATATGGATATGGATATGGATATGGATATGGATATGGATATGGATAAGGATATGGATAAGGATATGGATATGGATATGGATATGGATATGGATATGGATATGGATATGGATATGGATATGGATATGGATATGGATATGGATATGGATATGGATATGGATATGGATATGAACATGGATATGGATATGGATATGGATATGGATAAGGATATGGATATGGATATGGATATGGATATGGATATGGATATGGATATGGATATGGATATGGATATGGATATGGATATGGATATGGATATGGATATGGATATGGATATGGATATGGATATGGATATGGATATGGATATGGATATGGATATGGATATGGATATGGATATGGATATGGATATGGATATGGATATGGATATGGATATGGATATGGATATCGATATGGATATGGATATGGATATGGATATGGATATGGATATGGATATGGATATGGATATGGATATGGATAAGGATATGGATATGGATATGGATATGGATATGGATATGGATATGGATATGGATACGGATATGGATATGGATATGGATATGGATATGGATATGGATATGGATATGGATATGGATATGGATATGGATATGGATATGGATATGGATATGGATATATATATGGATATGGATATGGATATGGATATGGATATGGATATGGATATGGATATGGATATGGATATGGATATGGATATGGACATGGACATGGACATGGACATGGATATGGATTTGGATATGGATATGGGTATGGATATGGATATGGATATGGATATGGATATGGATATGGATATGGATATGGATATGGATATGGATCTGGATATGGACATGGACATGGATATGGATATGGATCTGGATATGGGTATGGATATGGATATGGATATGGATATGGATATGGATATGGATATGGATATGGATATGGATCTGGATATGGGTATGGATATGGATATGGATATGGATATGGATATGGATATGGATATGGATATGGATATGGATATGGATATGGATATGGATATGGATATGGATATGGATATGGATATGGATATATATATGGATATGGATATGGATATGGATATGGATATGGATATGGACATGGATATGGATATGGATATGGATATGGATATGGATATGGACATGGACATGGACATGGACATGGACATGGATATGGATATGGATATGGATATGGGTATGGATATGGATATGGATATGGATATGGATATGGATATGGATATGGATATGGATATGGATATGGATATGGATATGGATATGGATATGGTAAGGATATGGATATGGATATGGATATGAATATGAATATGTATATGGATATGAATATGGATCCATATCATATCCATATTTGGATCAAATTCAAAATCAAAATCAAAATCTAAATCAAAATCAAAATCAAAATCAAAATCAAAATCAAAATCAAAATCAAAATCAAAATCAAAATCAAAATCAAAATCAAAATCAAAATCAAAATCAAAATCAAAATCAAAATCAAAATCAAAATCAAAATCAAAATCAAAATCAAAATCAAAATCAAAATCAAAATCAAAATCAAAATCAAAATCAAAATCAAAATCAAAATCAAAATCAAAATCAAAATCAAAATCAAAATCAAAATCAAAATCAAAATCAAAATCAAAATCAAAATCAAAATCAAAATCAAAATCAAAATCAAAATCAAAATCAAAATCAAAATCAAAATCAAAATCAAAATCAAAATCAAAATCAAAATCAAAATCAAAATCAAAATCAAAATCAAAATCAAAATCAAAATCAAAATCAAAATCAAAATCAAAATCAAAATCAAAATCAAAATCAAAATCAAAATCAAAATCAAAATCAAAATCAAAATCAAAATCAAAATCAAAATCAAAATCAAAATCAAAATCAAAATCAAAATCAAAATCAAAATCAAAATCAAAATCAAAATCAAAATCAAAATCAAAATCAAAATCAAAATCAAAATCAAAATCAAAATCAAAATCAAAATCAAAATCAAAATCAAAATCAAAATCAAAATCAAAATCAAAATCAAAATCAAAATCAAAATCAAAATCAAAATCAAAATCAAAATCAAAATCAAAATCAAAATCAAAATCAAAATCAAAATCAAAATCAAAATCAAAATCAAAATCAAAATCAAAATCAAAATCAAAATCAAAATCAAAATCAAAATCAAAATCAAAATCAAAATCAAAATCAAAATCAAAATCAAAATCAAAATCAAAATCAAAATCAAAATCAAAATCAAAATCAAAATCAAAATCAAAATCAAAATCAAAATCAAAATCAAAATCAAAATCAAAATCAAAATCAAAATCAAAATCAAAATCAAAATCAAAATCAAAATCAAAATCAAAATCAAAATCAAAATCAAAATCAAAATCAAAATCAAAATCAAAATCAAAATCAAAATCAAAATCAAAATCAAAATCAAAATCAAAATCAAAATCAAAATCAAAATCAAAATCAAAATCAAAATCAAAATCAAAATCAAAATCAAAATCAAAATCAAAATCAAAATCAAAATCAAAATCAAAATCAAAATCAAAATCAAAATCAAAATCAAAATCAAAATCAAAATCAAAATCAAAATCAAAATCAAAATCAAAATCAAAATCAAAATCAAAATCAAAATCAAAATCAAAATCAAAATCAAAATCAAAATCAAAATCAAAATCAAAATCAAAATCAAAATCAAAATCAAAATCAAAATCAAAATCAAAATCAAAATCAAAATCAAAATCAAAATCAAAATCAAAATCAAAATCAAAATCAAAATCAAAATCAAAATCAAAATCAAAATCAAAATCAAAATCAAAATCAAAATCAAAATCAAAATCAAAATCAAAATCAAAATCAAAATCAAAATCAAAATCAAAATCAAAATCAAAATCAAAATCAAAATCAAAATCAAAATCAAAATCAAAATCAAAATCAAAATCAAAATCAAAATCAAAATCAAAATCAAAATCAAAATCAAAATCAAAATCAAAATCAAAATCAAAATCAAAATCAAAATCAAAATCAAAATCAAAATCAAAATCAAAATCAAAATCAAAATCAAAATCAAAATCAAAATCAAAATCAAAATCAAAATCAAAATCAAAATCAAAATCAAAATCAAAATCAAAATCAAAATCAAAATCAAAATCAAAATCAAAATCAAAATCAAAATCAAAATCAAAATCAAAATCAAAATCAAAATCAAAATCAAAATCAAAATCAAAATCAAAATCAAAATCAAAATCAAAATCAAAATCAAAATCAAAATCAAAATCAAAATCAAAATCAAAATCAAAATCAAAATCAAAATCAAAATCAAAATCAAAATCAAAATCAAAATCAAAATCAGAATCAAAATCAAAATCAAAATCAAAATCAAAATCAAAATCAAAATCAAAATCAAAATCCAAAAACCAAAATCAAAATCAAAATCAAAATCAAAATCAAAATCAAAATCAAAATCAAAATCAAAATCAAAATCAAAATCAGAATCAAAATCAAAATCAAAATCAAAATCAAAATCAAAATCAAAATCAAAATCAAAATCAAAATCAAAATCAAAATGAAAATCAAAATCAAAATCAAAATCAAAATCAAAATCAAAATCAAAATCAAAATCAAAATCAAAATCAAAATCAAAATCAAAATCAAAATCAAAATCAAAATCAAAATCAAAATCAAAATCAAAATCAAAATCAAAATCAAAATCAAAATCAAAATCAAAATCAAAATCAAAATCAAAATCAAAATCAAAATCAAAATCAAAATCAAAATCAAAATCAAAATCAAAATCAAAATCAAAATCAAAATCAAAATCAAAATCAAAATCAAAATCAAAATCAAAATCAAAATCAAAATCAAAATCAAAATCAAAATCAAAATCAAAATCAAAATCAAAATCAAAATCAAAATCAAAATCAAAATCAAAATCAAAATCAAAATCAAAATCAAAATCAAAATCAAAATCAAAATCAAAATCAAAATCAAAATCAAAATCAAAATCAAAATCAAAATCAAAATCAAAATCAAAATCAAAATCAAAATCAAAATCAAAATCAAAATCAAAATCAAAATCAAAATCAAAATCAAAATCAAAATCAAAATCAAAATCAAAATCAAAATCAAAATCAAAATCAAAATCAAAATCAAAATCAAAATCAAAATCAAAATCAAAATCAAAATCAAAATCAAAATCAAAATCAAAATCAAAATCAAAATCAAAATCAAAATCAAAATCAAAATCAAAATCAAAATCAAAATCAAAATCAAAATCAAAATCAAAATCAAAATCAAAATCAAAATCAAAATCAAAATCAAAATCAAAATCAAAATCAAAATCAAAATCAAAATCAAAATCAAAATCAAAATCAAAATCAAAATCAAAATCAAAATCAAAATCAAAATCAAAATCAAAATCAAAATCAAAATCAAAATCAAAATCAAAATCAAAATCAAAATCAAAATCAAAAAAAATTTTATAAAATCTCTGACCCGAGCATATTTTGTAAATTAGGAATATTTTCAAAGGCATATCTTTAAAGAAATGTTAGCTTGATGCATAGTTTTCTCTTTTGCCAATTTGAGTTTCAAAGTTTATTTATTCAGTTTTTTGGTTTCTTGTTTACCTTCAAGTCATCGTCAGAGTGTTTTTAATTAATTAAAAATAAAGTTATGAATTAAAATTCATGCTATTTGCATTCATATTTCAATCAGTTTTGATGTTTGTTTTGTTTTTGCTCATAATTGAGTGTTCAAAAATATTTCCAATCTCTTTGACAGAATATTTTTATAAATATGTAAAATATTTTCTTTGTTAGACCTTCACAAAATACTGCAACCAAGCAACGACATTTCAAACGCAACAAAACCCAAAAATTCATGCGTACATATACAAAAATATAATAATTATACACACACACGAACAACACATACGCACACAAGTAAACGTTCATACACTCACTCTCAAGCAGTGCTATATCGAGCTTTGCATTTCATATTCGACGAGTTTTTAATCACTTCTGTTGAATATCGTCAATAAACACCAAACTGGGGAAAACAATTTAATGATGTCTGTTGAGGCAACGAGCACACTTGTTGTTGGTGTTGTTGGTGCTGTTGTGTGTTCACATTGTTGCTGTGGCTGCTGGTGATAGCAATAGTTTTGTTGCTGCTGCTACTACTTCTACTTTTAATACTTTAGCCAAGCATGTTTTTCTGGGTGGTCATGTTAGCATGTATGTATGTGTGTGTTCAACTTTTGGCATTTCATTTTCTGCTGCTATAGCCTGGCTGCTGCTATGCAGCCAAGCCAGCTAAGGCAATTGTTGCCACTGCCACTACCATTGGCGTTATTTTGCTGAATTTCGAATGCATAATTTTGGTTGGATTTGAGTTTTCTGCCACATATACTAAGTGAATGTGTGTGTGTGTGTGTGGTTTTATACCAAAACTTTCGACTTTTGAATCAGGCCGCGAGCCAAAACTCAACCGCTGCCAACTGTTGCAATGTAAACAACAACATGAGCTCGACTGTTGTTTGGTATAGTTTTTGCTTTTGTTTTTTCCTTTTTTTGTTGTTGTTGTTGTGTTTCAATTTCGCTTTGTGCTTTTGAAATGTACAAATTTTGAATTATGTGTTGGGCTTATTTTTTGCATACGTGCTTTTTGGTAAAAGCTTTGGTAATTAAGTGTTTGCAATAACGCTGGGTTATAATACCACAAACTTGATTGATCAATTTATTGACTTCAAAATGTTATGCATATCGATGACGGGTGAAAATTTATTTGTGGTCACTGAATTGCACTTTAGTTGGGTGAATTGTTGTGGTTTCTATATAAGCGGCAACAATTTTTTTTTTCGTTGTATGTAAAAGAACGTAAACAAGCAAATCAAAATGGAAGAGTTGATTTATTGGTAAGCAGAATTATGAAAATTTTTATTATATTCTGATGCAAGGAATTTTTACTCTATGAGCAAATTGTGCTCATGGTCTGCGGTAAATTTTTTGCAAAAAAAATTAAGAATGTACAAAATAAAAATTAAAATTATGGCAAGTTGCGGAAATCAGCAGATCATGTAACAAAACTAAATTATCGTTCCATAGATTTTTAATTCGCTCAGCACATATGATACGATAATTTGATGTGTACTGATTGTAATGGTTGGTATTTTGGCCTTACACAAAGAAACAAATATATGTGTGGAAGCCACGCACGGTATAAGTGAAACTTTAACCCAAAAAGTGGAGTTTAAACTCTTAAATGTAGTATAAATAAAAAAGTATAAGTAAAAGAGTAGATTTCATCAGTTTTAATACAATTTCGAAAAGTCCTAAGGTTTTCTACCAACAATTGACCAAACTACATCCATCATACCATACCACTTATTTTTATCTATTAGGCAATAGAAGCACAAACTCCGAGGTTTTAAACCTTTTAGTTCGGTTTTACTACCCGTTCCAATTCGCCATATTGCTCTGAAATCTGCTTATGTAGTTTCAATTCAAAAAATTACGGACTCAAACCTTGACTAGATGTTTTTCTTCGTTAGGTCCGCTTGGTAAGTTCCGTTAGTTCCGTGCTCAAACCATTCCACCATGGCTTATGGTGAGTTATTTAAGTTGTTTAGTTTCGTTAGTTTGAACTAACCATTTCACCATGACTTATGGTGAGTTAATTTACTGCATGAATTCGCCGCGTTTCATTAGTGTTTCATCGGTTTTACTCCCCGTTTAGTTCGCCGTATGTTGTATTCGCGGCTAAAGAAGTTTCACTTAAAAAAAAAACAAAAATAAGACATAAAACCTAACACATCGAAATTTAACAAATATGCAACAATGTTACTCGGAACTTTTACTCGAAGAGTCCTAAGATAAGTTTTAAAGAAAAATTTGAAAATTTACTTATTTCGCCTTATGACAAAAATAACAAAAAAAAAGAAAATATGAGGTTATGGGAAGGGAAAATGAATTGAATGTTTAACATCTCAAGCATATTGTATATAATTTTAAGGTCCAGCGGAGCACTATTGGCGAATTTATGATAGTTTGAATGACCGTTGCTCCAACTGTCCAGAACCGATCGTTTCAAAAATTGTTCACACATATTCTACATACATTTAATAGAATACAATACATAGTAAGTTTAAGTAACGTTGAGTTTTTAAAATTTTTCAATTAGCACCAATATTAAAATAACAAGTAGGTCGATTTTACGTGACCGTGGCATGCAGGTTAAGTGTGTGGCTTAGCATGCTCGGAGCCCGGGTTCGTTCCCCAGCCGCGGCGAAAAGTTTTTTTTAATAAAAAAATTTTCTGATCAGTCACCACCTCTCTGCACACAATGGCAAACCTCAGAGAGTAAATAATGTCATGTAAAGCCTCTTGAGAACATGAACTTTAGCCGTTCGGAGTCGGCATAAAACATGTAGGTCCAGTTCTCGGTCAATTGTGTGCAAACATTTAATAACACAATTGATCATAAGAAGCTCGGTCACAGTCCTTTCAAGGGCTGAAATGGCCAATGTGTGTTTTTTTGACGTAGAATTACGTCTTACAGCGCGGTTTGTATGGGGTCGTTTTAACAGATTTTTTGAAGGTCATGCAACGTTTTTGGCGAATACTTTAGGGTATACCTACAGCCTTTAATACTTATCGTTCAAAGATAATATATATACTTAAATATCAGATATATCCTACGCTGAATGAATATCTAATTTTGGATTTTGCCACTATTATATGAAAGTCAGAAAATAGTAAAATATAAGAAGAAAAATGCATGTTTTTATATAAGAAAATCAATCATCAGCTGCTTATGTGCCTGCTGCTTTCTTTGTTTTTGTTTCGTTGTTTATGGTTGTATTGTTTTAATTTTGCACGAACTGATAGGTTCGTATTCAGCTTCAGAATGATTCTATGGCCAATCGGATGCAGTGGGATTATCTGAGGTCACAGGTGGGTCATTGGCACATTTATGGGTTCCATGGAACATTTGGACCAAAATGGATGATTCTATGGCCAATCGGATGCAGTGGGATTATCTGAGGTCACAGGCGGGTCTTTGATGGTTTCCATGGAACATTTGGACCAAAATGGATGATTCTATGACCAATCGGATGCAGTGGGATTATCTGAGGTCACTGGTGGGTCATTCCCACATTTATGGGTTCCATGGAACATTTGGACCAAAATGGATGATTCTATGGCCAATCGGATGCAGTGGGATTATCTGAGGTCACAGGCGGGTCTTTGGTACTTTGATGGGTTCCATGGAACATTTGGACCAAAATGGATGATTCTATGACCAATCGGATGCAGTGGGATTATCTGAGGTCACAGGTGGGTCATTGGCACATTTATGGGTTCTATGGAACATTTGGACCAAAATGGATGATTCTATGGCCAATCGCATGCAGTGGGATTATCTGAGGTCACAGGCGGGTCATTGGCACATTTATGGGTTCCATGGAACATTTGGACCAAAATGGATGATTCTATGGCCAATCGGATGCAGTGGGATTATCTGAGGTCACAGGCGGGTCATTGGTACTTTGATGGGTTCTATGGAACATTTGGACCAAAATGGATGATTCTATGGCCAATCGGATGCAGTGGGATTATCTGAGGTCACTGGTGGGTCATTCCCACATTTATGGGTTCCATGGAACATTTGGACCAAAATGGATGATTCTATGGCCAATCGGATGCAGTGGGATTATATGAGGTCACTGGTGGGTCATTCCCACATTTATGGGTTCCATGGAACATTTGGACCAAAATGGGTGATTCTATGGCCAATCGGATGCAGTGGGATTATCTGAGGTCACAGGTGGGTCATTGGCACATTTATGGGTTTAATGGAACATTTGGACCAAAATGGATGATTCTATGGCCAATCGGATGCAGTGGGATTATCTGAGGTCACAGGTGGGTCATTGGCACATTTATGGGTTCCATGGAACATTTGGACCAAAATGGATGATTCTATGGCCAATCGGATGCAGTGGGATTATCTGAGGTCACAGGCGGGTCATTGGCACATTTATGGGTTCCATGGAACATTTGGACCAAAATGGATGATTCTATGGCCAATCGGATGCAGTGGGATTATCTGAGGCCACAGGCGGGTCATTGGTACTTTGATGGGTTCCATGGAACATTTGGACCAAAATGGATGATTCTATGGCCAATCGGATGTAGTGGGATTATCTGAGGTCACTGGTGGGTCATTGGTACTTTGATGGGTTCCATGGAACATTTGGACCAAAATGGATGATTCTATGGCCAATCGGATGCAGTGGGATTATCTGAGGTCACAGGCGGGTCTTTGGTACTTTGATGGGTTCCATGGAACATTTGGACCAAAATGGATGATTCTATGGCCAATCGCATGCAGTGGGATTATCTGAGGTCACAGGCGGGTCATTGGCACATTTATGGGTTCCATGGAACATTTGGACCAAAATGGATGATTCTATGGCCAATCGGATGCAGTGGGATTATCTGAGGCCACAGGCGGGTCATTGGTACTTTGATGGGTTCCATGGAACATTTGGACCAAAATGGATGATTCTATGGCCAATCGGATGTAGTGGGATTATCTGAGGTCACTGGTGGGTCATTGGTACTTTGATGGGTTCCATGGAACATTTGGACCAAAATGGATGATTCTATGGCCAATCGGATGCAGTGGGATTATCTGAGGTCACAGGTGGGTCATTGGCACATTTATGGGTTTAATGGAACATTTGGACCAAAATGGATGATTCTATGGCCAATCGGATGCAGTGGGATTATATGAGGTCACTGGTGGGTCATTCCCACATTTATGGGTTCCATGGAACATTTGGACCAAAATGGGTGATTCTATGGCCAATCGGATGCAGTGGGATTATCTGAGGTCACAGGTGGGTCATTGGCACATTTATGGGTTTAATGGAACATTTGGACCAAAATGGATGATTCTATGGCCAATCGGATGCAGTGGGATTATCTGAGGTCACAGGTGGGTCATTGGCACATTTATGGGTTCCATGGAACATTTGGACCAAAATGGATGATTCTATGGCCAATCGGATGCAGTGGGATTATCTGAGGTCACAGGCGGGTCATTGGCACATTTATGGGTTCCATGGAACATTTGGACCAAAATGGATGATTCTATGGCCAATCGGATGCAGTGGGATTATCTGAGGCCACAGGCGGGTCATTGGTACTTTGATGGGTTCCATGGAACATTTGGACCAAAATGGATGATTCTATGGCCAATCGGATGTAGTGGGATTATCTGAGGTCACTGGTGGGTCATTGGTACTTTGATGGGTTCCATGGAACATTTGGACCAAAATGGATGATTCTATGGCCAATCGGATGCAGTGGGATTATCTGAGGTCACAGGTGGGTCATTCCCACATTTATGGGTTCCATGGAACATTTGGACCAAAATGGATGATTCTATGGCCAATCGGATGCAGTGGGATTATATGAGGTCACTGGTGGGTCATTCCCACATTTATGGGTTCCATGGAACATTTGGACCAAAATGGATGATTCTATGGCCAATCGGATGCAGTGGGATTATCTGAGGTCACAGGTGGGTCATTGGCGCATTTATGGGTTTAATGGAACATTTGGACCAAAATGGATGATTCTATGGCCAATCGGATGCAGTGGGATTATCTGAGGTCACAGGTGGGTCATTGGTACTTTGATGGGTTCCATGGAACATTTGGACCAAAATGGATGATTCTATGGCCAATCGGATGCAGTGGGATTATCTGAGGTCACAGGTGGGTCATTCCCACATTTATGGGTTCCATGGAACATTTGGACCAAAATGGATGATTCTATGGCCAATCGGATGCAGTGGGATTATCTGAGGTCACAGGTGGGTCATTGGTACTTTGATGGGTTCCATGGAACATTTGGACCAAAATGGATGATTCTATGGCCAATCGGATGTAGTGGGATTATCTGAGGTCACAGGCGGGTCATTGGTACTTTGATGGTTTCCATGGAACATTTGGACCAAAATGGATGATTCTATGGCCAATCGGATGCAGTGGGATTATCTGAGGTCACAGGTGGGTCATTCCCACATTTATGGGTTCCATGGAACATTTGGACCAAAATGGATGATTCTATGGCCAATCGGATGCAGTGGGATTATATGAGGTCACTGGTGGGTCATTCCCACATTTATGGGTTCCATGGAACATTTGGACCAAAATGGATGATTCTATGGCCAATCGGATGCAGTGGGATTATCTGAGGTCACAGGTGGGTCATTGGCGCATTTATGGGTTTAATGGAACATTTGGACCAAAATGGATGATTCTATGGCCAATCGGATGCAGTGGGATTATCTGAGGTCATAGGTGGGTCATTGGTACTTTGATGGGTTCCATGGAACATTTGGACCAAAATGGATGATTCTATGGCCAATCGGATGCAGTGGGATTATATGAGGTCACTGGTGGGTCATTCCCACATTTATGGGTTCCATGGAACATTTGGACCAAAATGGATGATTCTATGGCCAATCGGATGCAGTGGGATTATCTGAGGTCACAGGTGGGTCATTGGCGCATTTATGGGTTTAATGGAACATTTGGACCAAAATGGATGATTCTATGGCCAATCGGATGTAGTGGGATTATCTGAGGTCACTGGTGGGTCATTGGTACTTTGATGGGTTCCATGGAACATTTGGACCAAAATGGATGATTCTATGGCCAATCGGATGCAGTGGGATTATCTGAGGTCACAGGTGGGTCATTCCCACATTTATGGGTTCCATGGAACATTTGGACCAAAATGGATGATTCTATGGCCAATCGGATGCAGTGGGATTATCTGAGGTCACAGGTGGGTCATTGGTACTTTGATGGGTTCCATGGAACATTTGGACCAAAATGGATGATTCTATGGCCAATCGGATGTAGTGGGATTATCTGAGGTCACAGGCGGGTCATTGGTACTTTGATGGGTTCCATGGAACATTTGGACCAAAATGGATGATTCTATGGCCAATCGGATGTAGTGGGATTATCTGAGGTCACAGGCGGGTCATTGGTACTTTGATGGGTTCCATGGAACATTTGGACCAAAATGGATGATTCTATGGCCAATCGGATGCAGTGGGATTATATGAGGTCACTGGTGGGTCATTCCCACATTTATGGGTTCCATGGAACATTTGGACCAAAATGGATGATTCTATGGCCAATCGGATGCAGTGGGATTATCTGAGGTCACAGGTGGGTCATTGGCGCATTTATGGGTTTAATGGAACATTTGGACCAAAATGGATGATTCTATGGCCAATCGGATGTAGTGGGATTATCTGAGGTCACAGGTGGGTCATTGGTACTTTGATGGTTTCCATGGAACATTTGGACCAAAATGGATGATTCTATGGCCAATCGGATGCAGTGGGATTATCTGAGGTCACAGGTGGGTCATTCCCACATTTATGGGTTCCATGGAACATTTGGACCAAAATGGATGATTCTATGGCCAATCGGATGCAGTGGGATTATCTGAGGTCACAGGTGGGTCATTGGTACTTTGATGGGTTCCATGGAACATTTGGACCAAAATGGATGATTCTATGGCCAATCGGATGTAGTGGGATTATCTGAGGTCACAGGCGGGTCATTGGTACTTTGATGGTTTCCATGGAACATTTGGACCAAAATGGATGATTCTATGGCCAATCGGATGCAGTGGGATTATCTGAGGTCACAGGTGGGTCATTCCCACATTTATGGGTTCCATGGAACATTTGGACCAAAATGGATGATTCTATGGCCAATCGGATGCAGTGGGATTATATGAGGTCACTGGTGGGTCATTCCCACATTTATGGGTTCCATGGAACATTTGGACCAAAATGGATGATTCTATGGCCAATCGGATGCAGTGGGATTATCTGAGGTCACAGGTGGGTCATTGGTACTTTGATGGGTTCCATGGAACATTTGGACCAAAATGGATGATTCTATGGCCAATCGGATGCAGTGGGATTATCTGAGGTCACAGGTGGGTCATTGGTACTTTGATGGGTTCCATGGAACATTTGGACCAAAATGGATGATTCTATGGCCAATCGGATGTAGTGGGATTATCTGAGGTCACAGGTGGGTCATTGGTACTTTGATGGTTTCCATGGAACATTTGGACCAAAATGGATGATTCTATGGCCAATCGGATGCAGTGGGATTATCTGAGGTCACAGGTGGGTCATTGGCACATTTATGGGTTCCATGGAACATTTGGACCAAAATGGATGATTCTATGGCCAATCGGATGCAGTGGGATTATCTGAGGTCACAGGCGGGTCATTGGCACATTTATGGGTTCCATGGAACATTTGGACCAAAATGGATGATTCTATGGCCAATCGGATGCAGTGGGATTATCTGAGGCCACAGGCGGGTCATTGGTACTTTGATGGGTTCCATGGAACATTTGGACCAAAATGGATGATTCTATGGCCAATCGGATGTAGTGGGATTATCTGAGGTCACTGGTGGGTCATTGGTACTTTGATGGGTTCCATGGAACATTTGGACCAAAATGGATGATTCTATGGCCAATCGGATGCAGTGGGATTATCTGAGGTCACAGGCGGGTCATTGGTACTTTGATGGTTTCCATGGAACATTTGGACCAAAATGGATGATTCTATAGCCAATCGGATGCAGTGGGATTATCTGAGGTCACAGGTGGGTCATTGGCACATTTATGGGTTCCATGGAAAACGACCAAAATGGATGATTCTATAGCCAATCGGATGCAGTGGGATTATCTGAGGTCACAGGTGGGTCATTGGCACATTTATGGGTTCCATGGAACATTTGGACCAAAATGGATGATTCTATGGCCAATCGGATGCAGTGGGATTATCTGAGGTCACAGGCGGGTCATTGGTACTTTGATGGGTTCCATGAATTATTTGGACCAAAATGGATGATTCTATGGCCAATCGGATGCAGTGGGATTATCTGAGGTCACAGGCGGGTCATTGGTACTTTGATGGGTTCCATGGAACATTTGGACCAAAATGGATGATTCTATGGCCAATCGGATGCAGTGGGATTATCTGAGGTCACAGGTGGGTCATTGGCACATTTATGGGTTCCATGGAACATTTGGACCAAAATGGATGATTCTATGGCCAATCGGATGCAGTGGGATTATCTGAGGTCACAGGCGGGTCATTGGTACGTTGATGGGTTCCATGAAACATTTGGACCAAAATGGATGATTCTATGGCCAATCGGATGCAGTGGGATTATCTGAGGTCACAGGCGGGTCATTGGTACTTTGATGGGTTCCATGGAACATTTGGACCAAAATGGATGATTCTATGGCCAATCGGATGCAGTGGGATTATCTGAGGTCACAGGTGGGTCATTGGCACATTTATGGGTTCGATGGAAAACGACCAAAATGGATGATTCTATGACCAATCGGATGCAGTGGGATTATCTGAGGTCACAGGCGGGTCATTGGCACATTTATGGGTTCCATGGAACATTTGGATCAAAATGGATGATTCTATAGCCAATCGGATGCAGTGGGATTATCTGAGGTCACAGGTGGGTCATTGGCACATTTATGGGTTCCATGGAACATTTGGACCAAAATGGATGATTCTATGGACAATCGGATGCAGTGGGATTACCTGAGGTCACAGGTGGGTCATTGGCACATTTATGGGTTCCATGGAACGTTTGGACCAAAATGGATGATTCTATGACCAATCGGATGCAGTGGGATTATCTGAGGTCACAGGCGGGTCATTGGTAGGTACTATAATGGGTTCCATGGAACATTTGGATCAAACTGGATGATTCTATGGCCAATCGGATGCAGTGGGATTATCTGAGGTCACAGGTGAGTCATTGGCACTTATATAGTTTCCATGGAACTTTTGGACCAAAATGGATGATTCTATGGCCAATCGGATGCAGTGGGATTTTCTGAGGTCACAAGTGGGTCATTGGCACTTTCACGTGAATACGAACTTCACGTGTTGTTCGTGAATAAAAGACACGTGTAGTTGAGTTTTGTGTTTTTACTTGATTTTTTTAAAAACACGTGAACACGTGCTTACGTGAAACTGGAAGTTCTAGTTCGTATTGGTAGCATTGTAAGCATTGGTTCGCATTGGGTGTATTTTGCACTTCTGTTCTAGTTTACTAAGTGCTCTATTTTGAAACCAGAGGTCATGAATTTCTTTTCAACTCAGTCAATGAACTCGAACTGTTAACTTTAACGAAATGGGTCTGTGATCCGGTTAGATTTAACTCTTATGAAAAAAAAACGAGTTGGATCATATTTCGTTTTATGCTTTTACCCAATAGATGGCGTAAAATTTTAATTTTTGTTTTTATGTGTTTAATTTTTATACAGTGTAGTTCGCAAACTATACATCGAACGGAGAGGAAAGGGTAGCTCGCAAACTAAATATCGGACGAGAGTGGCACTAATTGAAAAGGCATGTGCTCAGCGTGAAATATAGTTACCATACAATTTTTAAAAATCGGGATTTTAATTTTAATTTGAAATTAGAAGTTAAACTGACTGTAGCTCGCAAACTAAATATTTATCGGGCAGAGACGAAAGTGGCACCAATGGAAAGTGCATTTGCTTCGCCTTCTTTTCAACTAAGTCAATGAACTCAACCTATCAAACTTAACGAAATGATCGAAAAAATTTGAAATTTTGCTTGTTTCTTTTTGCTAGCTCATTTAATCATACTTACTTTTTAACTTTTTCTTTGTTTTGGCCTCGATAAGTAGTCCATAATTGAGTGTTATTAATTAATTTGTTAATTTTTGTAAGATCAATAAAAATACGTGCAAAATGAACAAAAC
The DNA here is from genome assembly GCA_958299015.1 of Tetanocera ferruginea. Classification (NCBI taxonomy): domain Eukaryota; kingdom Metazoa; phylum Arthropoda; class Insecta; order Diptera; family Sciomyzidae; genus Tetanocera; species Tetanocera ferruginea. The sequence continues at coordinate 28,615,258 of OY282641.1, read as the reverse complement.
AATCATACCAAAGAGACAAAGTAGAAGAGGTTACAACTTAAACGGAATTCTACGTCTACACTTACGATACTATCGAAACTGTGTCTTTTTTTTTTTAGGTCGATTTTATTATCAAAAAATCGACATTTCAACCTTAATATGATGCAAAAATTTTAAAAATTGATCAAAAGAAACTTGTCGCCAATTGAGAGAGGAACTAATTAACTTGTCAAAACAGTTTGTTTTTTATTTCGTATAATACAGTGTTGAGGAATCGTGGTCATCGCAAAAACAATTTTTTTTTCGAGGCACCAGCGGAACTGCAAAAAATCCGTTATTTCTTAATATTTTTCTTTCAACGTTTTTTTAAAATATTCCTCATATGTTTTATTATAATTAGCTTATTTCAAAATAAATCTATAAAAACCAGGGACCGTAATAATTGTGAGCAATATCGAAAAAATTAAGAAATAATGATTATTTTATGATTTTTATTTTTTTTTTGCTCAGATATAAAAATCGTGTTCTGATTATTATTTTTTAAATCAAAAATAAAAATTATTTTTAAGTTTTATTGCTTAACTCAAGTGTAAAAACCTTTTTTAATTTTTATTTTTCTTACTCAAGCAAAAAAATCATTTTTGATTTTTATTTTTTTTACTCAAACCAAAAAAATCATTTTTGATTTTTATTTTTTTTACTTAAACCAAAAAAATCATTTTTGATTTTTATTTTTTTTTTCCTCAAACAAAAAAATCATTTTTGATTTTTATCTCTTTGACTCAAAGAAAAACATCATTTTTGATTTTGATTTTTTTACTCAAACAAAAAATAATTTTTTTTTTTTTATACTAGAAATCTATTTTGAGACAAAAAATAAAAATCGAAAAATGATTTTTTTTTTTTTTTATTTTGTTGATTTTTGTTTTGGTCAGAAATAATATATTTTTTGTTCAGACATTTAAATCGTTTAAGGATTTTTGTTATTTTGCTCATAAATTAAAAGTCTATTTCACGAAGTTTGAAGTTTATTTTATTGAGAATTATTAAAATGAAAGGGATTAATTCTTAAGAACAAAATATTGTTATAATTTTCTAATGACAAATTACATCTTTGGTCACTTAAAATAAGTCGAACTGCAGAAAATGACCGTTCTACACTAACTTGAGTAGCTGGAGCACTGTGAATAATTTTCGCTAGAGACCACAGGAATGAATATATAAACCGTTTGTCATTCCAGTAGGTCATTATATCATCTATTAAACTAATGGCTTTGGGTGAATAATTTTCTATATCTTTAAAAGCTCTTTACATTTTTGACATCCCTTGACTCGTCTTCGGACTCTTCATCAGACGGAAAGACCTCAATCGAATTTAAAAGATTGCCAAGTAAGTAGGTTGAACTTTGGGTTTCTGTTTCCGGTTCATACAAATCCGAAGCTTGTGATAATGGCTGTGGTGATTGATCTGCTGCCGATGTGCTTGCTTCATTATTATCCGATTTTCGCAGTCTTTGGAATGAATAAAAAATTTACTTTATTTGTAAAAACCGAGTAATGAAACTGAATTCCTTCATTTTTTCATTCAAATCGTTTTTTCTTCCACAAAGTAAGGTTTTCAGAAAAGATTTCAATGTCATATACAATCTTGTAAAATCATTTTGTTAATTGGCATTCATTTGACTGATCACAGAATACAAAAAGCTACGTAATAATATTCAAAAATAATTTTTATTTCTGAGCAAAATAAATGAAAATCGCAAATAATTTTTATTTCTGAGCAAAATAAATGAAAATTAAAAATAATTTTTATTTCTGAGCAAAAAAAGAAAAAAAATTAAAATTAAAAATAATTTTTATTTCTGAGCAAAAAAATTAAAATCATTTTATAATAATTATTTTTAATTTTTATGCTTAACGCTTAAAAAATAAAAAATCATTATTTATTCTAAGAGGTAACACAAATTCCAACATTTCGGTATACTCAAAAGCTGATTGTTTTAATTAAAATTTCAAAAATAATCATTATTTTCGGTTCCTGATAATAACAATTTGTTCTAAAAAATTCTTGAAAATAGGCGTTTTTCCGCACAAACTTTACTCAATCAAGAACTCAACAAGGATTTAAATAAATATTAAGGGTAAAGAACAAGAATAAGTAGAAACAAGGTTTAGGATAAGAATGAAAATAACGATTTGAGCAAAGATTAAGCTTCAAACAAGGATCAGGTTAAAAATTTGATTAAGGAAACGATTAAGAAAAAAAAAAAAAAAAGATAAAGATTAAGAAAAAAAATAGGAATAAGGATAAAAATGAACAAGGATAAGAATAAAGAGGAGAATTTTTATAAGAACTAAGGTTTAGACAATCCGGACAAAGATTTGAACACGGAGTGAGGTAAGGATTTGAACAAGAACATGGACAAAGATCAGAATAACTAGTAAGATAGCTATAATGCCAAGGATTTGGAGAAGAAATACAGTCAAAACTCAAACGAGTATAAATCAAAGAATATTAATAAGGATAAGCAGAAGGATTTAAACAAGAATGATAAAAAATAGGATTTCGACAAGTGTAAGGACAAGGACTGAAACAAAATTAAAAGCAAAAATTGACACAACCCAACCAGCAAAATGAGTAGAAATTTACGTATGAGTTCCCTTCAAAGCTGCTTTAAGAGGCAAAATAAGTTCCATGGCACTTCGAAGCTGCTTTATGGTCCGTTATAGAACTTGGCACGCCTAAAGCTGCTTAACGGTACGTTGTGGAACTTGCCACACCTAACGCTGCTTTATGGTGTAAATTTCAGGCAATAGACCTTATAGTTCCAAAAGTAAAAAGTTTTACTTCTATGCAGGTTTAAGATTATTAAGTTCAAAAGAAGTTCTAAAGTGCCGCTTGTACATCTTCTTTACATTTATTTTGGACTTAAAGCTGCTTAATGGTTCGATTGAACCTAATGTTGGACCTTATCGCTGCTTATGGGTACCTACGACAGAACTAACTGTATAAATGAAAAAATCTTCGTTTCGATATAAAGCTACATGGCAGAATGGCTAAGGCGTCGGACTACAAATCGGCGAGACAAGGGATCGAACCCAGGCAAAGGCAACATTTTAATAAAAAAGTTTTTTCACTGCGAATCGGATGGTACAAGTCGAGAACAATCGCGATAATGGTAGAAAAAGAAGAAAATAAAAATATTAAAAAATAAAAAAATTAAAATCAGAAATAAAAGAAAGGAAATATTTTTCTTTAAAAAAAGCTTTGAGCGATTATTTTAGATCTTTCAAAATTTTCGAAGTTCGATTAGAAAGCTGCTTAGCAGTCTTTGCAACGTACTTGTTGGTATCTCAAAGTAAATTTTGGGCTGCTTACACTGCAAAGCAGCTTAGAGAATTCGCTGTATAAGCCAAATTAAGAGCATTTCTTGCTAGTTGGGAAGGGTTACGGGAAGGGCTAAAGCACGGTAAATAACCAAGATTTGGACAAGGTTTATACAAATTTGCAATGACAAGGAGTTCAATTACAATGGAGTCCAAGATCATACTGAATTCTTAATAATTTAAAACAGTTCTCATAAGGAGTAAGGTTCAGGATTCTGAAAATGTATAAGGAAATAGTTAAGGGCAATTTCTAAATTAAGAATCAACTACAAAACTAATATATATTATATATTAACCAGACGTTATACAGTTATACTTCGATTAACGTCGTCTCTATTTACGTCTTCTCGATTTACGTCGTACAAAAAAAAGTTCCTTTAAAACTCGATTTACGTCGTCATTCGATTAACGTCGTCTTTTTAGAGGAACGAAAATGTGAAACAAAAACGGGAATTCCCTATATATTTTGATAGGCATGTTTGTTTAAATGTTATATGAGGAGGTCCATAACAAAACGCAATAATTATACTTTTTAAGTTTTTGATTTTTTTAATGAATCAAATTCAACATACTAAAATCTATGTAGCCATTGTTATTTAGCATGCCAAGTGTCAATATTTTTACAGTTATACTATACCAAAAATTATGGTTCATGTCAAAATGCAACAATTCCAGTGTATATCCTACTGGCTTTAATTACATTTCATCGATTATTAAAAAAAGTGTTACGGTGTAATTATTGCGTTTTGTTATGGACCTCCTCATATTTAATATGTATGTGTTTGTACTCGTTCACTTTTATTACGAAATTTGTGCTAAAATAAAGTGAAGTATGAGCTCGAAAAGTAAAATGAGTAAAATTGGATCCCAGTTAAAAAAAAGCGAAATGATATATCATTAAAAACGAAACTCGAAGTCATGGTCGACGTTATGGGCGTGTAAAAAAGGCTTCTAAATTGCTAGCGTGATGGGTCTGCCTCCGACTACAGCAAGCACCATTATAAAAAGTGCTGCAATATGCGTTTAAGTGCGTTCCCTCGAAACAATCACTAAGAGAAAACCGGCTTTGTTGGAATAGATGGAAAAGGACCTAACTATGTGAATAAGATTTAAATGATAAAAATATTTCCCTAACTTTTGTTCTTATTCAAAAAAAAGGTCATTAGCTTTCTCAACGATCAAAAATCTGCGGAATTTGAAGAAGCTAACGATTTTCGTTTCAATACTAGCAGTGTATGGCTGAAGAAATTCAAGAAAAGAGCACATCTTTATAATATAAAAATGTGCAGAAAGTGCAGACAGTGAAGCAGCTAAGATTTTTCCACAATAGTTGAAGCAACTGATTGAAGAAGGGAACACTTCCCAGCAACTTTTTAATGTCGATGAAACCGGACTTTTCTGTACGTATGTTTTGTTTATTTTATTGATTTTAAAAAAATAGTTCTGAATTACTTTGTAATTTTTTGTTCCCATTTTACATTAAATATAGTTTAAAACCCATATGTATGAATTCAATTTCGATTTACATCGACTTTTTTCGAAACGAATTAGAACGTAAATCGAGGTATTACTGTACATTAATATCAACTCCATCTATTTGATGTATATGATGTCAATTCCTGCTAATCTTATGGGATGATTTTGACTATAAAGATTATTGAACTTAATATAAAATCAGGAGTTTTTCAAATCATCATCATCATTATCATAAAAAAAAAATAATAAATATAAAATAATAAATATTAATTAAAATTTCGTAAAAAATATTAAAAAAAAACAAAATTTTACTGCCTTCCCTGAGAAGCAGAAGGATGGTGCTTAATGCCACCTTCCTATATAAATTACTTTGTGGTGAAATTGACTCCCAATATATTCTCTCATCTCTTAACTTTAACATCCCAAGAAGAGGATCTAGACATTTTGTGCTTTTTAAGTTGAGCCAGTGCACTTAAAATTTTGCCCTTCATGACCCTTTACGATGTATGTGTAGTGATTTCAACAATAGCTACAGCTTAATTAATTTTTGTGATTCAGTGTATGCCTTGAAACGGAAATTGATTTTACATTTAAATAATTGATACATTTTAGAATTTTGTTTCAAACATTAACTCGGTTAATAATATTGTTATATTCTGTTAAAATGTTGGCTGAAGTTATTCCATATATTCGAGACCGTTTCAGTTGTTTTTCCTTTATAATATTGCGTTTGATGAAGTAAACACCATCGAATACGATATGTATGCTTTAACTTGTTTGCTTTTAATCAAAAAATTTTAAAACTTTTCTTATTCAGTTGACTTATTAGTTACTTAGTTTGGTGCGCAAGAGTTTATCTCTTATCCATGCAAGTTTATGCCTGCGTTGGCCCAAATACATATCCAATTAATAACATTAGCACGGTGTTCCAAAATTACAAAGTGACCCGTATATATATACACATACATGTTTGTACATATTTACACGTATATATCTCCGTTATAATTGGAATTGGTTTGGTGTTTAAGAGTTTACCCTCTTTTCCACGTAGGATCTTGGGTTGGATAGTTGCCGCAAACTTACTAATATTCATATTATTTATAGTTACTTTGGTCTCTTTGTTTTAGAGTTTTACGTAAAGTTTACTACTTATTTGATGTTGTTTACTTTTTCAAATTCATAAATTCTTAATAAATTCGTGTTTCTGTATAAAATTTTTTAAGTTCCGCTGAAAAGCCAATTAATGTGCTTAGTGGAAATTCATACTTCGCCAACTGGTTGTGTGTTTTAGTACGTAGGTGCATTCTATCTTTCCGGTTAATCCGGAGTGTTGTAGAATGTAAGTCGTGCATGCGTATAGTACGGGCTATACGTATTCATGAGATTTCACACTCCCTTGGCGAATCCAAAAAAAAAAAAAAAAATTTAGATCTCGACAACAGTGCCACCTATCGGGTTCAAAACTATCCTATCCTTCAAACTGAGATCAACCACATGCGTTCACCAAATTTAATTTAAATCGATTCGGAGATTAGCGTTAACCAACTATTGATACGTGATTTTTATATATTAGAATTTGAATTTCAGTTCATGTGGCCAAAATGTTTCTATCACGACCTCATGTTCTTTTGGACATTGTTAGAACCATGAACCACAGTCACTAAAGTTCGGTTCTGAATTGAGCTTAAAACTAAATTATTTTTTCAAAAAAGTCAAAAACATATTATATTAATTATTCTTGTTATTCTGTAATTCTAATTACATGTTAAAGACTCTGTTTTATTTGTAAACTTTATTTTAAATAAATTGAAAATTGTGAATTGAAATTGAAACATGCAATAATATAACTTAAAGAAAAACTTTTAAATAACGAAAAAAAAATTCTTAAAAAGTTTAATAACTTCAAGCTCTTTAAAAATAAATAAAGCAAGTGCTTGTCGCGTAATTGATCGCTGGGTAAAATGATTGTTATTTCAACAATGTTGACGCATTATATTTATCATTGAATCAATTCAATGCAATACAATTCAATCTATTTGAAATGTTACCGTAGAGACATTTCACGCGTTACAAATGGCCAATTTAATTAGTTGTCAAACAAAAGCACCTGCTGGCGACACATTCAAAATCCAACGCACAAACAGACACACACATACAGGCACGCACACATAAGTGCAGAACAAAATATACTCGTACAGTATATGTATATATATATATATAATGTTTTTGTGTACAATGTAGCAATTTAGATTTTGGCAAAGTATTGCTCATAAAAAGCGAGAACTGCAATAAAAATCCATTGAATTCAACAAAATTGCCATAAAACAAATGACACAAAGAAAAAAAAAAATTATAGAGAAAAGCAATAAAATTTAATTTAATTATATTAAATTAAATTAAATAAAAATTGATTGCATAAAATGGACATGTGAACATAGCAGCACTTTCTAAAAATTATCAAATGAATTGTCAAATAAATATAATATTTAGTAAGCAATAATTTTTAGAGGCCATTCTAAAAAATGGAATATAAAACTGTAGCAAAATAAATCATTGCTGCTGCTTATTATCAAATAATTAGTTTCATAATTGACAAAACTAATGCAAAATTAATGAAGCCAGACATGTTTTGACAATCTTGACGTTGATAAATTATATTAAATGCATACTTGAAGTACTGGAAGCGAAGCTTTAATCAACTGGTCGTTATAAAAAAAATGTTTTAATGAAAATTTAGTTGATGAATTATTTTGAAACAAATATCAGGTAAAATATAAGACTTAATAGTTCAATCTTTAGAAATTGTCTTATCATTATCTTATATTAAACATCTTATCATTAGATATTTGATTTCAACGAGCAGGAAAACTTAAATGAATTGTTGTTTGCAATTCATGTAACCAGAATTGCATTTACCATGTAGATGTAACCAGACAAAACTTCTCTATACATTTTTTTTTAATTTCTTTTTATAAATTTTTTTTTATTTATACCATGAGTATAACTAAATTTTGTACAAACCTTAACTTTTAATATGTTTTTTAATTCACAAATGTTCAACGCAGTTCCTTTGAGGTTCAGTGCTTACCTGAAAAGAATTAAATAAAAATTATTAGTTAACTACAATTATAAAGAAATCATATCAAATTGATACATTTATGAAAACAATTAGTTATGTATTCCATAAAAAATTTTTTATATTTGTTAGCCAATGTCCCTTTATCTTATTTTAAACAGTGATATATTTATAATCTTTTAAGTTTAGTTAATAATTATTAAAAACATATTTTTTAAGTATAATATTTTAGAGGTTTATGCCAAATAATTCATGAAGTAACAATTTTGCTACAACAACAAAGTTCTTTGCAGAACAACTGAGCAGACTAGATCATGGTTTCGTCCGAAGCTACTCCGACTCATCATTAGCATCTGTGCTACATGCAGTCCACTAACTTTGAAAAGCTTAAAGTGCAACTGCCGCAAAACCAAAATGGAAGTACTTTGCTGTTATTTTCCTCTTTCTTCAAGGTAAACACAAAGCTATTACAATATAAAAACTTTTTAACAAAAAAAAAAACCAATTTCAAAATCACTAAGCAGGCATAATATTTTGAGTGGAATAGTACTTTTTTGAGTACTATTGCCTCTACAAAAGTACCCGAGTACCTTCTTGCCGAAAAAAGTACTCTGGTATGTTATGGAATTTTGCTTGAAATTTTGTCAAGAGTAAAAAAATCATTTTTAAAAATGAAGTCATAAACTTTTTGCAAAAACTCTCGCCCCGTTTAGTATTATTTGCCGTTGATTTTAGAAATGTTCCCAGAACAAGAACTTTAAAAAAGCAGTCAAACATTTTCATTAAAATTCGCCATATCTTTGGTCAGGCGGCAAAGATTTGAAATTTTTTGGATCAGATAGCAAAATCTTCTTCAGTACTACTATTTCCAACCATTTGTACAAATAAACTGTAACACCAGCTTATATTTTTACGAAAAACATGAGTTTTGGATGTTTTTCAAAATGGTTTAGCTCACTATAGCTGGCTATCGTTGTAGCCAAAAAAAATTATGTGTTATATCCGTCTTCGAATCGATCAAGGTTAATTTTAAGTTGGTGGCAATAACAAATTTTTTTTCCCCCATAGAGGTCGAGACACCCTAATATACATATTTAACGGGTTCTGAAAGAAAGCATAATTATTTATTGTTCCTTTATGTGATAAATATAATAAAATTTAAAAAAGTATTGTTTTAATTTATGTATTTATTCACATATCATTACTAAGTAAAAAGTACCCGAAACAATAAAAAAGTACTAATTGTCTTTGTAAAAAAGGACTCTCGAAAATGATACGATATCATCACTGCTACAAAGTAAAAAATAATTTTATATTACTTTTACTATTTATTTATTTTTTTTTTCTTGGTCAAATTTGGTAATTTATTTTTACTCATTATTATATTGGAAATCTTATGATATCAATTATTCTGAATTTGTTTTATTTTTATTATAAATATATTAATTTTTTATGATAATGCTTGTAGTCAGCGCTAATCATTGACATAAAATCATGATATTTTTGCCATTTAAAAGCTTTTAAAACTGATATTGAATATGCTATATGTGTGTTGCAGCTGCTCAAAACATCGTATTATATTAGCGCCGACTTCGAAGCTTTAACTATCATAAAAAATTAATATATTTATGATAAAAATAAAACAAATTCAGAATAATTGATATATATTACATTTCCAATATAATAATGAATATAAATATATCATCAAATTTCACCAAGAAATAAATAGTAAAAGTAATATAAAATTATTTTTTACTTTGTAGTGATTTTGAGGTAGGTTTTTTTTTTTTTGTTAAAAAGTTTTTATTTCTTTCATTTTAGAGAAAATGATAAATTTTAAAAAAGTGTATAAGTTAATTAACCACCAACTATTTATGCTCATAATATGGAAAATGCTTTTCTGTCCTTTCTTATTCTGTTCTTTGTCAGTATCTTTATCAGTACCTACTCTTGCATCTTTTTCAGTAGCCCAATGTGAATGAATATTGACTGAGATTTAGTGTTTTTCTAATAGCGACACCCTCTTTCTTGAATTTCGCCCACTTTGTCATAGTGTTTTCAATAATTCTACCCATTCTAACAATGGATTTTATCACCCTTAAGTCAATTTTATACAGTTTTTTACACACCCACAATCCCAAGTCGAATAACGCCCAATTCCTCGGTGGTAATTTGTAATAATTGTGCCTACGTCTGTACTTCATTTCAGTAGTGTCAGTACTCTAGTGTCAGTATTCGATTTAGTGTTTTCTAATATTGCCACACCCCTTTGTAGAATGACGCCTACATTATTCACAGTAATTTATTATAAGTTTGCCTACCACTATACTAAATATCAGTACTCTAGTATCAATATTATTCGAGAAAAAGTGTGTTTCATATATTGCCAAACCCCTTTATCAAACAACGCCCACTTTATTAAAATTAATTGTTTTATAATTGTGCCTAACTCTGTAGTGAACTTTAGTACCCTAGTGTCAATATTATTCAAGATACAGAGTTTTTCTAATATTGCCACACCTCTGTGTCGAATAACGCCCACTTAATTGACCGTAATTTTTTATAATTGTACCTACCCTTGCATTTTTGCTGTAAATATCAGTACTTTAGTGTCAAAATATACTGAGATACAGTGTTTTTCTTATAGTGACACGCCCCTTTATCGAATACCGCCCATATTATTGGCAGTAATATTTCTGCCTACCTCTGAAAAAAAAAAAAAAACAAATTGGCCATTTCAGCCCTTGAAAGGACTTTGACCGAGCTTCTTATGATCAATTGTGTTGTGTGTGTTATTAAATGTTTGCACACAATTGACCGAGAACTGGACCTACATGTTTTATGCCGACTCCGAACTGCTAAAGTTTATGTTCTCAAGAAGCTTTAAATGGCATTGTTTACTCTCTGAGGTTTGCCATTGTCTGCAGAGAGGTGGTGACCGATCAGAAAAATTTTTTATTGAAAAAAACTTTTCGCCGCGGCTGGGGATCGAACCCGGGCTCCGAGCATGCCAGGCCACACACTTAACCTGCATGCCACGGTCACCTCTGTACTAAATTTTAATATCGTAGTGTCAATAGTATTCAAGATATAGTGTTTTTTAATATAGCCACACCCCTTCTCGAATAACGCCCATTATTTTTTTACAAAAATTTGGAGTAATTGTGTCACCCGTTGTAATAAATTTCTGTACACTAGTATCAATTTTATTTGAGATACAGTAATTTTCTTATATTGCCACACCCATTTGTCGAATAACGCCCACTTTTTTATAGTAATTTTCAATAATTGTGCCTACCTCCGTACTTAATTTCAGTACTCTAGTGTCAATTTTATTAGAGAAACAGAGTTTTTTCCAATATTGCCACACCCTTTTTCGAATAACGCTCACTTAAGTGGTCGTAATTTTGAATATTTGTGCCTGCCCTTGTAATTTTACAATTACAATTTTACCCTTTGTCGAATACCGCCCACTTTTATAGACGGGCACCTCCACGTTGATGGTCTATATGTTGTTTGTCTGATATGTTGACAAAAAATTACGGCAATGGGGCAAGTATAGCCTGTTTCAAAAGAGAAGAACATTTACGCGCATGTTTGAGAAAAAAAAATAATTCTGAGAGTGTTCTTCATTCTGATTGGTCCAAGATGTATTTAAGAAGGTGGCAGAAGTAGGTTGACGTTGCAGTGATGCCACTTTATATTTTTTCTTTTTTGTGGGAGAAACACTTTGAAAGGGAGTTTTTCTATAGGAAAAAGGGATAAGCCTACGAAACATCATAAACAGTCAAATTTCATGGTTTTTTAGTTGTACGTTAATTGGTGTAAATTAGTTGTTTTTTTTTCTTGCCATCAGACTTGGTTTCCTCCACAACTGATAACCTAGAGCTGTTATAAAATCCTACATTCTGACATGTTTTCCGGAGCTCGAACCCGCAACATTCGGTTCACTACCTTCTTTGAAAGTCGTCCTTGGGGACTTTGAAAAAATTAATATTTTCTTTGTTTCAGGTACTACGACAGATAGCATAGCTTTTCGACAGATTTAATATAGTTTTTTTTTTAACCACACAAAGATAGGTCTGTTTCCGTACGCACTTCAAGTGGAGTTCAAGTTAAGTTCGAGTAATAGAGAGTAATTTGATTATCTGTCAAAATGAGAAAATTTTTTAAAGAGTACGGAAACGGTTTCAAGTAAGTTTCAAGTACAAAAACTGCTTTAAAAAAAAAATAAAATTTAATTGCTTTGTTCTTGTATTTAAAAATCCTTTCGTAAGCGTTGATTTTGGTTGTTTTAGCCATTTTTATTTATTTGCTAACCAATTGCATAAATTTATTCACAATACAACACAACAATTTAATTTTATCACTCGAGATTCGCGTTGGGAGAAATTTTTCAAGTAAAGTTCGAAAGTTACTTGAAGTGAGTACGGAAACAGACCTGATATTACACAAAAACATAAAAACAAAGTCACTCAAGAACGTCTTGTTCGTACAAGTCGATAGTAGAACAAAGTAACAAAGCATCGGATTTTTGATGGGATTATTGTTCAAAATATGGCATCACTTTATTTTTTCGATTTTGACATCACACCGGTATTGACTTCATAGACGTCAACCTACTTCTGCCACCTTCTTTAAATACATCTTGGATTAGTCGACATTAAAAATACAATTTATTATTCTCTGAGCAGCAAAATATATGAAAAAAATTATTGTATATTCCTGAATTTTGTTGTTCATCGCAACTGCGCTGCGGAAGTACTGAATCTTATTTTTCAAAATCAACCAATCAAAATTGAAAACAAAATTTGTGTTAGAAAATAATTTGTCAGCCTAAATTTCACTTCACAATTTTTTCATAAGAAAATAATTCATTTCTAAAAATATAGTTCGGAGAAAGATTTAAGTCTTCAGCTGTGATATCCTGCGACTCAAAACAGATTTCGTAATAACACAATAAAATTTATCGGTGGTTTTTAAAGTACTGTATCAAAAAATAGTAAAAAACACACACACAACAACATAAAGTTCAGCAAACATTACAAAAAGAGGAATAAATAACGCTAAAAAAAATTACTACCTTTAGAAATAATTTCTCACTGCGCATCGAAAAATGAAACTTAAAAATGTTCTTCTCTTTTGAAACGTGCTATACTTGTAGGAATAATCGATGTTTATTAGGCTGGGTCAATTTGTATGGAGGCAAAAAATCTGATGTTGCCTGTGGGATTTTCGGTTCGGGCATAAAAAGGTATTAAGCAAAAAAAAAAAAAAAAAGAAAAAAGACACAGTTTCGATAGTATCGTAAGTGTAGACGTAGAATTCCGTTTAAGTTGTAACCTCTTCTACTTTGTCTCTTTGGTATGATTGTTTTGTTCAGTTTGCACGTATTTTTATTGATCTTACAAAAATTAACAAATTAATTAATAACACTCAATTATGGACTACTTATCGAGGCCAAAACAAAGAAAAAGTTAAAAAGTAAGTATGATTAAATGAGCTAGCAAAAAGAAACAAGCAAAATTTCAAATTTTTTCGATCATTTCGTTAAGTTTGATAGGTTGAGTTCATTGACTTAGTTGAAAAGAAGGCGAAGCAAATGCACTTTCCATTGGTGCCACTTTCGTCTCTGCCCGATAAATATTTAGTTTGCGAGCTACAGTCAGTTTAACTTCTAATTTCAAATTAAAATTAAAATCCCGATTTTTAAAAATTGTATGGTAACTATATTTCACGCTGAGCACATGCCTTTTCAATTAGTGCCACTCTCGTCCGATATTTAGTTTGCGAGCTACCCTTTCCTCTCCGTTCGATGTATAGTTTGCGAACTACACTGTATAAAAATTAAACACATAAAAACAAAAATTAAAATTTTACGCCATCTATTGGGTAAAAGCATAAAACGAAATATGATCCAACTCGTTTTTTTTTCATAAGAGTTAAATCTAACCGGATCACAGACCCATTTCGTTAAAGTTAACAGTTCGAGTTCATTGACTGAGTTGAAAAGAAATTCATGACCTCTGGTTTCAAAATAGAGCACTTAGTAAACTAGAACAGAAGTGCAAAATACACCCAATGCGAACCAATGCTTACAATGCTACCAATACGAACTAGAACTTCCAGTTTCACGTAAGCACGTGTTCACGTGTTTTTAAAAAAATCAAGTAAAAACACAAAACTCAACTACACGTGTCTTTTATTCACGAACAACACGTGAAGTTCGTATTCACGTGAAAGTGCCAATGACCCACTTGTGACCTCAGAAAATCCCACTGCATCCGATTGGCCATAGAATCATCCATTTTGGTCCAAAAGTTCCATGGAAACTATATAAGTGCCAATGACTCACCTGTGACCTCAGATAATCCCACTGCATCCGATTGGCCATAGAATCATCCAGTTTGATCCAAATGTTCCATGGAACCCATTATAGTACCTACCAATGACCCGCCTGTGACCTCAGATAATCCCACTGCATCCGATTGGTCATAGAATCATCCATTTTGGTCCAAACGTTCCATGGAACCCATAAATGTGCCAATGACCCACCTGTGACCTCAGGTAATCCCACTGCATCCGATTGTCCATAGAATCATCCATTTTGGTCCAAATGTTCCATGGAACCCATAAATGTGCCAATGACCCACCTGTGACCTCAGATAATCCCACTGCATCCGATTGGCTATAGAATCATCCATTTTGATCCAAATGTTCCATGGAACCCATAAATGTGCCAATGACCCGCCTGTGACCTCAGATAATCCCACTGCATCCGATTGGTCATAGAATCATCCATTTTGGTCGTTTTCCATCGAACCCATAAATGTGCCAATGACCCACCTGTGACCTCAGATAATCCCACTGCATCCGATTGGCCATAGAATCATCCATTTTGGTCCAAATGTTCCATGGAACCCATCAAAGTACCAATGACCCGCCTGTGACCTCAGATAATCCCACTGCATCCGATTGGCCATAGAATCATCCATTTTGGTCCAAATGTTTCATGGAACCCATCAACGTACCAATGACCCGCCTGTGACCTCAGATAATCCCACTGCATCCGATTGGCCATAGAATCATCCATTTTGGTCCAAATGTTCCATGGAACCCATAAATGTGCCAATGACCCACCTGTGACCTCAGATAATCCCACTGCATCCGATTGGCCATAGAATCATCCATTTTGGTCCAAATGTTCCATGGAACCCATCAAAGTACCAATGACCCGCCTGTGACCTCAGATAATCCCACTGCATCCGATTGGCCATAGAATCATCCATTTTGGTCCAAATAATTCATGGAACCCATCAAAGTACCAATGACCCGCCTGTGACCTCAGATAATCCCACTGCATCCGATTGGCCATAGAATCATCCATTTTGGTCCAAATGTTCCATGGAACCCATAAATGTGCCAATGACCCACCTGTGACCTCAGATAATCCCACTGCATCCGATTGGCTATAGAATCATCCATTTTGGTCGTTTTCCATGGAACCCATAAATGTGCCAATGACCCACCTGTGACCTCAGATAATCCCACTGCATCCGATTGGCTATAGAATCATCCATTTTGGTCCAAATGTTCCATGGAAACCATCAAAGTACCAATGACCCGCCTGTGACCTCAGATAATCCCACTGCATCCGATTGGCCATAGAATCATCCATTTTGGTCCAAATGTTCCATGGAACCCATCAAAGTACCAATGACCCACCAGTGACCTCAGATAATCCCACTACATCCGATTGGCCATAGAATCATCCATTTTGGTCCAAATGTTCCATGGAACCCATCAAAGTACCAATGACCCGCCTGTGGCCTCAGATAATCCCACTGCATCCGATTGGCCATAGAATCATCCATTTTGGTCCAAATGTTCCATGGAACCCATAAATGTGCCAATGACCCGCCTGTGACCTCAGATAATCCCACTGCATCCGATTGGCCATAGAATCATCCATTTTGGTCCAAATGTTCCATGGAACCCATCAAAGTACCAATGACCCACCTGTGACCTCAGATAATCCCACTGCATCCGATTGGCCATAGAATCATCCATTTTGGTCCAAATGTTCCATGGAAACCATCAAAGTACCAATGACCCACCTGTGACCTCAGATAATCCCACTACATCCGATTGGCCATAGAATCATCCATTTTGGTCCAAATGTTCCATGGAACCCATCAAAGTACCAATGACCCACCTGTGACCTCAGATAATCCCACTGCATCCGATTGGCCATAGAATCATCCATTTTGGTCCAAATAATTCATGGAACCCATCAAAGTACCAATGACCCGCCTGTGACCTCAGATAATCCCACTGCATCCGATTGGCCATAGAATCATCCATTTTGGTCCAAATGTTCCATGGAACCCATAAATGTGGGAATGACCCACCAGTGACCTCATATAATCCCACTGCATCCGATTGGCCATAGAATCATCCATTTTGGTCCAAATGTTCCATGGAACCCATAAATGTGGGAATGACCCACCTGTGACCTCAGATAATCCCACTGCATCCGATTGGCCATAGAATCATCCATTTTGGTCCAAATGTTCCATGGAAACCATCAAAGTACCAATGACCCGCCTGTGACCTCAGATAATCCCACTACATCCGATTGGCCATAGAATCATCCATTTTGGTCCAAATGTTCCATGGAACCCATCAAAGTACCAATGACCCACCTGTGACCTCAGATAATCCCACTGCATCCGATTGGCCATAGAATCATCCATTTTGGTCCAAATGTTCCATGGAACCCATAAATGTGGGAATGACCCACCTGTGACCTCAGATAATCCCACTGCATCCGATTGGCCATAGAATCATCCATTTTGGTCCAAATGTTCCATGGAAACCATCAAAGTACCAATGACCCACCTGTGACCTCAGATAATCCCACTACATCCGATTGGCCATAGAATCATCCATTTTGGTCCAAATGTTCCATTAAACCCATAAATGCGCCAATGACCCACCTGTGACCTCAGATAATCCCACTGCATCCGATTGGCCATAGAATCATCCATTTTGGTCCAAATGTTCCATGGAACCCATAAATGTGGGAATGACCCACCAGTGACCTCATATAATCCCACTGCATCCGATTGGCCATAGAATCATCCATTTTGGTCCAAATGTTCCATGGAACCCATCAAAGTACCAATGACCCGCCTGTGACCTCAGATAATCCCACTACATCCGATTGGCCATAGAATCATCCATTTTGGTCCAAATGTTCCATGGAACCCATCAAAGTACCAATGACCCGCCTGTGACCTCAGATAATCCCACTACATCCGATTGGCCATAGAATCATCCATTTTGGTCCAAATGTTCCATGGAACCCATCAAAGTACCAATGACCCACCTGTGACCTCAGATAATCCCACTGCATCCGATTGGCCATAGAATCATCCATTTTGGTCCAAATGTTCCATGGAACCCATAAATGTGGGAATGACCCACCTGTGACCTCAGATAATCCCACTGCATCCGATTGGCCATAGAATCATCCATTTTGGTCCAAATGTTCCATGGAACCCATCAAAGTACCAATGACCCACCAGTGACCTCAGATAATCCCACTACATCCGATTGGCCATAGAATCATCCATTTTGGTCCAAATGTTCCATTAAACCCATAAATGCGCCAATGACCCACCTGTGACCTCAGATAATCCCACTGCATCCGATTGGCCATAGAATCATCCATTTTGGTCCAAATGTTCCATGGAACCCATAAATGTGGGAATGACCCACCAGTGACCTCATATAATCCCACTGCATCCGATTGGCCATAGAATCATCCATTTTGGTCCAAATGTTCCATGGAACCCATCAAAGTACCAATGACCCACCTATGACCTCAGATAATCCCACTGCATCCGATTGGCCATAGAATCATCCATTTTGGTCCAAATGTTCCATTAAACCCATAAATGCGCCAATGACCCACCTGTGACCTCAGATAATCCCACTGCATCCGATTGGCCATAGAATCATCCATTTTGGTCCAAATGTTCCATGGAACCCATAAATGTGGGAATGACCCACCAGTGACCTCATATAATCCCACTGCATCCGATTGGCCATAGAATCATCCATTTTGGTCCAAATGTTCCATGGAACCCATAAATGTGGGAATGACCCACCTGTGACCTCAGATAATCCCACTGCATCCGATTGGCCATAGAATCATCCATTTTGGTCCAAATGTTCCATGGAAACCATCAAAGTACCAATGACCCGCCTGTGACCTCAGATAATCCCACTACATCCGATTGGCCATAGAATCATCCATTTTGGTCCAAATGTTCCATGGAACCCATCAAAGTACCAATGACCCACCTGTGACCTCAGATAATCCCACTGCATCCGATTGGCCATAGAATCATCCATTTTGGTCCAAATGTTCCATGGAACCCATAAATGTGGGAATGACCCACCTGTGACCTCAGATAATCCCACTGCATCCGATTGGCCATAGAATCATCCATTTTGGTCCAAATGTTCCATGGAACCCATCAAAGTACCAATGACCCACCTGTGACCTCAGATAATCCCACTGCATCCGATTGGCCATAGAATCATCCATTTTGGTCCAAATGTTCCATTAAACCCATAAATGCGCCAATGACCCACCTGTGACCTCAGATAATCCCACTGCATCCGATTGGCCATAGAATCATCCATTTTGGTCCAAATGTTCCATGGAACCCATAAATGTGGGAATGACCCACCAGTGACCTCATATAATCCCACTGCATCCGATTGGCCATAGAATCATCCATTTTGGTCCAAATGTTCCATGGAACCCATAAATGTGGGAATGACCCACCTGTGACCTCAGATAATCCCACTGCATCCGATTGGCCATAGAATCATCCATTTTGGTCCAAATGTTCCATGGAACCCATCAAAGTACCAATGACCCACCAGTGACCTCAGATAATCCCACTACATCCGATTGGCCATAGAATCATCCATTTTGGTCCAAATGTTCCATGGAACCCATCAAAGTACCAATGACCCGCCTGTGGCCTCAGATAATCCCACTGCATCCGATTGGCCATAGAATCATCCATTTTGGTCCAAATGTTCCATGGAACCCATAAATGTGCCAATGACCCGCCTGTGACCTCAGATAATCCCACTGCATCCGATTGGCCATAGAATCATCCATTTTGGTCCAAATGTTCCATGGAACCCATAAATGTGCCAATGACCCACCTGTGACCTCAGATAATCCCACTGCATCCGATTGGCCATAGAATCATCCATTTTGGTCCAAATGTTCCATTAAACCCATAAATGTGCCAATGACCCACCTGTGACCTCAGATAATCCCACTGCATCCGATTGGCCATAGAATCACCCATTTTGGTCCAAATGTTCCATGGAACCCATAAATGTGGGAATGACCCACCAGTGACCTCATATAATCCCACTGCATCCGATTGGCCATAGAATCATCCATTTTGGTCCAAATGTTCCATTAAACCCATAAATGTGCCAATGACCCACCTGTGACCTCAGATAATCCCACTGCATCCGATTGGCCATAGAATCATCCATTTTGGTCCAAATGTTCCATGGAACCCATCAAAGTACCAATGACCCACCAGTGACCTCAGATAATCCCACTACATCCGATTGGCCATAGAATCATCCATTTTGGTCCAAATGTTCCATGGAACCCATCAAAGTACCAATGACCCGCCTGTGGCCTCAGATAATCCCACTGCATCCGATTGGCCATAGAATCATCCATTTTGGTCCAAATGTTCCATGGAACCCATAAATGTGCCAATGACCCGCCTGTGACCTCAGATAATCCCACTGCATGCGATTGGCCATAGAATCATCCATTTTGGTCCAAATGTTCCATGGAACCCATCAAAGTACCAAAGACCCGCCTGTGACCTCAGATAATCCCACTGCATCCGATTGGCCATAGAATCATCCATTTTGGTCCAAATGTTCCATGGAACCCATCAAAGTACCAATGACCCACCAGTGACCTCAGATAATCCCACTACATCCGATTGGCCATAGAATCATCCATTTTGGTCCAAATGTTCCATGGAACCCATCAAAGTACCAATGACCCGCCTGTGGCCTCAGATAATCCCACTGCATCCGATTGGCCATAGAATCATCCATTTTGGTCCAAATGTTCCATGGAACCCATAAATGTGCCAATGACCCGCCTGTGACCTCAGATAATCCCACTGCATCCGATTGGCCATAGAATCATCCATTTTGGTCCAAATGTTCCATGGAACCCATAAATGTGCCAATGACCCACCTGTGACCTCAGATAATCCCACTGCATCCGATTGGCCATAGAATCATCCATTTTGGTCCAAATGTTCCATTAAACCCATAAATGTGCCAATGACCCACCTGTGACCTCAGATAATCCCACTGCATCCGATTGGCCATAGAATCACCCATTTTGGTCCAAATGTTCCATGGAACCCATAAATGTGGGAATGACCCACCAGTGACCTCATATAATCCCACTGCATCCGATTGGCCATAGAATCATCCATTTTGGTCCAAATGTTCCATGGAACCCATAAATGTGGGAATGACCCACCAGTGACCTCAGATAATCCCACTGCATCCGATTGGCCATAGAATCATCCATTTTGGTCCAAATGTTCCATAGAACCCATCAAAGTACCAATGACCCGCCTGTGACCTCAGATAATCCCACTGCATCCGATTGGCCATAGAATCATCCATTTTGGTCCAAATGTTCCATGGAACCCATAAATGTGCCAATGACCCGCCTGTGACCTCAGATAATCCCACTGCATGCGATTGGCCATAGAATCATCCATTTTGGTCCAAATGTTCCATAGAACCCATAAATGTGCCAATGACCCACCTGTGACCTCAGATAATCCCACTGCATCCGATTGGTCATAGAATCATCCATTTTGGTCCAAATGTTCCATGGAACCCATCAAAGTACCAAAGACCCGCCTGTGACCTCAGATAATCCCACTGCATCCGATTGGCCATAGAATCATCCATTTTGGTCCAAATGTTCCATGGAACCCATAAATGTGGGAATGACCCACCAGTGACCTCAGATAATCCCACTGCATCCGATTGGTCATAGAATCATCCATTTTGGTCCAAATGTTCCATGGAAACCATCAAAGACCCGCCTGTGACCTCAGATAATCCCACTGCATCCGATTGGCCATAGAATCATCCATTTTGGTCCAAATGTTCCATGGAACCCATAAATGTGCCAATGACCCACCTGTGACCTCAGATAATCCCACTGCATCCGATTGGCCATAGAATCATTCTGAAGCTGAATACGAACCTATCAGTTCGTGCAAAATTAAAACAATACAACCATAAACAACGAAACAAAAACAAAGAAAGCAGCAGGCACATAAGCAGCTGATGATTGATTTTCTTATATAAAAACATGCATTTTTCTTCTTATATTTTACTATTTTCTGACTTTCATATAATAGTGGCAAAATCCAAAATTAGATATTCATTCAGCGTAGGATATATCTGATATTTAAGTATATATATTATCTTTGAACGATAAGTATTAAAGGCTGTAGGTATACCCTAAAGTATTCGCCAAAAACGTTGCATGACCTTCAAAAAATCTGTTAAAACGACCCCATACAAACCGCGCTGTAAGACGTAATTCTACGTCAAAAAGGGGCTGGAGGTATACTTCACCCCATTGCACCCTAAATTTTTGAATTTCTTCTAAAGGAATTTTTTCATAATTTTTTGTTTTAAAAACGTGCACAGCTAAGGCAAAACTAACGCCAGATATGAAATCCTCATATCCGATTCAACCAAAAAACGGTCTTACATGTAAACGTTGTCATACAAAAATTTACCGTAACAAATTCCTAAAGAAAAAATTTCACTAAAATCAAAGTAAAGGGTGATTTTTTAAGAGCTTGATAACTTTTTTTTTAAAAAAAACGCATAAAATTTGCAAAATCTCATCGGTTCTTTATTTGAAACGTTAGATTGGTTCATGACATTTACTTTTTGAAGATAATTTTATTTAAATGTTGACCGCGGCTGCGTCTTAGGTGGTCCATTCGGAAAGTCCAATTTTGGGCAACTTTTTCGAGCATTTCGGCCGGAATAGCCCGAATTTCTTCGGAAATGTTGTCTTCCAAAGCTGGAATAGTTGCTGGCTTATTTCTGTAGACTTTAGACTTGACGTAGCCCCACAAAAAATAGTCTAAAGGCGTCAAATCGCATGATCTTGGTGGCCAACTTACCGGTCCATTTCTTGAGATTAATTGTTCTCCGAAGTTTTCCCTCAAAATGGCCATAGAATCGCGAGCTGTGTGGCATGTAGCGCCATCTTGTTGAAACCACATGTCAACCAAGTTCAGTTCTTCCATTTTTGGCAACAAAAAGTTTGTTAGCATCGAACGATAGCGATCGCCATTCACCGTAACGTTGCGTCCAACAGCATCTTTGAAAAAATACGGTCCAATGATTCCACCAGCGTACAAACCACACCAAACAGTGCATTTTTCGGGATGCATGGCCAGTTCTTGAACGGCTTCTGGTTGCTCTTCACTCCAAATGCGGCAATTTTGCTTATTTACGTAGCCATTCAACCAGAAATGAGCCTCATCGCTGAACAAAATTTGTCGATAAAAAAGCGGATTTTCTGCCAACTTTTCTAGGGCCCATTCACTGAAAATTCGACGTTGTGGCAGATCGTTCGGCTTCAGTTCTTGCACGAGCTGTATTTTATACGGTTTTACACCAAGATCTTTGCGTAAAACCTTCCATGTGGTCGAATAACACAAACCCAATTGCTGCGAACGGCGACGAATCGACATTTCACGGTCTTCAGCAACACTCTCAGAAACAGACGCAATATTCTCTTCTGTACGCACTGTACGCATTCGTGTGGTTGGTTTAATGTCCAATAAAGTAAACTGAGTGCGAAACTTGGTCACAATCGCATTAATTGTTTGCTCACTTGGTCGATTATGTAGACCATAAATCGGACGTAAAGCGCGAAACACATTTCGAACCGAACACTGATTTTGGTAATAATATTCAATGATTTGCAAGCGTTGCTCGTTAGTAAGTCTATTCATGATGAAATGTCAAAGCATACTGAGCATCTTTCTCTTTGACACCATGTCTGAAATCCCACGTGATCTGTCAAATACTAATGCATGAAAATCATAACCTCAAAAAAATCACCCTTTATATATTCACACCATATCCTTGTGTTGTGCTCCGGAATTTTTTGTTTTTGAAAATCCCTCCTAGGCGGCGCTGTAGGCACAATCTTTATGCAGTTTCATGACCGATTTATATGATATACATATAAAGGGTTTTTCAATAGGGACGCTACAAAAGTAGAGCGATAGGAACAGCAAACGACAAGATATTCTTTCCCGCTCTCTTAACATTTCTCTTCAGCAAAGTTTGCCATTTCATCATGGAAAGATATACGAGCCAACAACGAGTCGAAATTATTAAAATTTACTACCGCAATTCGGAGTCAGTGGCCTCAACTTTAAGAGCGCTACGTCCAATTTATGGTCGTCATAATCGTCCTACCAGATCAACAATTGAGCGTCTAGTGGAAAAATTTGAGTCCACAGGCACAGTACTAAATGTTTCCGTGCCAGTGAGACAAAGAAGTGCCCGTAGTGCCGAGAATATTGCTGCCGCTGAGGCTTCAGTTCAAGAAAGCCCAAATGTGTCTCTCACGCGTCGTTCTCAAGCGTTGGGCATCTCTGTGACGTAGTTGTGGCAAATTTTGCAAAAAGATCTTGGCCTACATCCTTACCAGATCAAATTGACGCAAGAACTGAAACCGCTTGACCACCAGAAGCGTCGTATGTTCGTAAATTGGGCTGAGCAACAACTTGAAAATGATTCGGATTTTCATCGAAAAATCATCTTCAGCGATGAGGCTCATTTCTGGCTAAATGGCTTCGTCAATAAGCAAAATATGCGTTATTGGTCAGGCAGCAATCCGCACGTACTCCATTAGTCACCATTGCATCCCGAAAAAATTACGGTATGGTGCGGTTTATGGGCCGGCGGCGTCATTGGGCCGTACTTCTTCCGTCATGATCAAGACCGGCACGTTACTGTGAATGGCCATCGCTATCGCGCCATGATTACCGATTATTTTTGGCCCGAATTAGAAGATATGGACTTGGACGACATGTGGTTCCAACAGGACGGTGCCACAAGCCACACAGCACACGTAACACCCAATTTATTGAAGAGTAAGCTTGATGAATGAGTTATCTCAAGAAATAGGCCAGTCGATTGGCCGCTTCGGTCGTGCGATTTTACGCCGTTAGACTATTAAGTTAAGTGCCGTTAGGTACGCCGTTTAGTGTATTTCCTGTGGGGCTACGTCAAGTCTATGGTCTATGTCAACAAGCCAGCTACGATTGATGAACTTCGTACGAATATCGAAAGTGAAAGTGCAGGAGTATCGACCGATTTATGCTTGAAAACCGTCGAAAATTTGGTTCAGCGTCTGGACTTCTGCAAGCGTGCTCGTGGTGGCATCGAATATACTTTTACAAGAATAAAGAATTTCATTGATATCCAAAACCGTTTTTGTTTTGTTTAAAAAAAATTTTGTAGCGCTCTTATTGAAAAACCCTTTACTTATATATATGATACCATATAAGATATGGTGCGAATATATGGTGGATAGCTACAGTGGTTCAGCCGTAATGGTCACAATTACATACGCAACAACGATAAGAATATACTTTGATTTTAGTGAAATTTTTTCTTTAGGAATTTGTTACGGTAAATTTTTGTATGACAACGTATACATGTTAGACCGTTTTTTTTGGTTGAATCGGGTGTGAGGATTTCATATCTGGCGTTAGTTTTGCCCTAGCTGTGAACGTTTAAAAAAAAAAAAATTTTGAAAAAAATTCCTATAGAAAAAATTCACAAAATTGAGCGTGCGATGGGGTAAAGTGTACCCCCATTCCCCTTTTTTTTAATAACTTTTCATTCCCGAACCGAAAATCACCCAGGCAACATACATTCACAAAAAAAAAAAAAAAAAAAAAAAAAAAACAGAGAAACCAACCAACTTGAGAACCTCCTCCTTTTTGAAGACGGTTAAAGTAAAAATAATTGACAATGGCTTACGTGTGTTATGAATTACAGACAAATTTTATTGTTTGCATTTAATGGGGGACATGACAATTAACGTTTTTTGAAATCGACTTTTTTTTATTATTTTGTATTTTAGTAAATATTCTTAAGATTCGATGAAAAAAAATTTCATGGAAAAATTTTTTGCGGTTTCAAAAATTACAGCCGGATTTGTCAGAGCGCATTTTTATTTTTGTTTGCATTTTTCTTTGTTCACTAACTTTGAACGCGATTATCTCGAAACCATGTTTTTTCGTACTAGTTGCGGCACTAGCGGGTTCATTTTTTGACGAAAAATTTTTTTTTTTGTATTTTTAAACTTAATTTGCTATCGTATAACACGAGCTTGTTTTTTAATTTTTATGAATTTTTAAAGTCAATATTTTTTTTCGAAAAAACCCATACTTTCAAATTTGGAACATCACCAAAAATTGAAAAAAAAAATTTAAAAAAAGCTTCAATCATACGATAACCAATTTTGTTAAGATTTAAAAACGTAATTTTTTCCAGATCGGACAATTTTTGCGACCCCACACTGCAACCACGAGGCTCGGTTTTTTCCTCTACCGCGAGATTGGAGCTCTCTAAAACCATGTTGGAGTGAAAACTATATTTTTTTGATTTTTTTTTTTCTTGTAAGTTATTCAACTCTCTACAATAATAAATAAATTTTGGAAAAATGTTTGTTTTTGACTGCGTTATAAATTCTTTGAAAAATGTATGTTTTCTCTGCCGCGAATGTTATGTCCCTCCTTAATACGAATAATTTTACTCAGAGTTCTAACAAAATGACCTCCCATTCAACAGCCAATCATAATGTTTATATCATTAAATCATACTCTAAATAGCAACTTAGAAGCCAGCTCAGAGTTATTTAAAAGAAAAATGCATTCAAATTTCTTTATAAATGCTGAATATTTATATTTTTTTTGCATGTCTTGCTTGTTTTGCAATCAACTCAAATAACTTAATTCACACAGTTTTTATAGAATTTTCAAGCAAAAGCTGTTAAAAGCTCATTTCAATTAAAGTCATTTAAGCTGATTGACTTCGTTAATGGTTTTTGTAACATCTTTAAAGAGAAAAAAAAAAAAAAAAATCTTTCATTACACGTCAGCACTGAAATTATTCGCCTGTTCTGCCAACCTCCTTTTCTTTGGCTTCTAGCATTTTGTGCAGTCTTTCAAATCGCTTCATATAAAATGCCCAACGTAAATATTGCTCTTTGTATGCCTCGCGTACTGTCAGTCCTTCGTGCTATGAATAAGAAGTCTTTAGGCCTGCTTGCTTTGGCTTCTTGTCATTTTTAAGCCATGTTGAATGCATGCATTTAACAGTTTGTTTTTTTGTAAAATTTGTGTGAAAAAAAAAGTAATGTGTGCTCTCAATGACTGCCAGCAATTTTTAAGTGGTTTACACAAGCTGCTCACATGCAGTCAGCTGCTGCTGCAACATGTTGTTGCCACACTATTCAAGGAGCACACAAATAAACTCGCACACACATACACATACACACACACAAAATAAGGCTGACATACATTTTGTTGCAAACGCCTTCCAAGTTGCTGGCAAATTGTTATGCTTAAATGGCTTTGCAGAAGGCCTTTGAGTCCTTGTATGTGATTTCTGAGTGAGTGAGTGAGTGTGTGTGTGTGTGTGTGTATATATTTTTGTATGTTTCCGTCTATGGCTAGAAAATAACTCTATGTTACATTTATTGATTATGATTAAGCTGGCAGCTTTGCCAAGTCCTTAAGCTGGCACTTTCAATGCCCATTCAATATAAACGCTTAAAGGTGAGCTTTTGATAGAAATAACTATGTGTGGTATGTATATAAAAATAATACTAAAAGTGCATGAAAGGATATGGCTATAAAAAATATATAAAAAAAAATATTTTCTCATATTAAGCTAATATAAGATGATTTTGTAGTTTAGGCTGAAATTGATTTAATAGCATTAAAGAGCTGATAATAAGAAAAAAAAAACAACAAACATTATATACAAAAGTGTGACTAGGCGGAAAAGCTTTGAAAGTAATAGCGTTTTTATTGGGTACTTGAAGAGGGTGATTTTATTGAAGGATTTAATAAGTGATTTAATAAGTGAACGGAACATTGACGTTGTGTGATTATTTCTTATAAATGTTAATGTTGGGTAAACATTGAAAGATTTTTATGGATAAGGTGCGAAAAGTTGACGATGTGCAGAACTTTAGTACAGTAATGGAACAGAAAGACTTCGAAACGAAATATATTAATTTAAAAAATAATACATAATACTAAAAATTATTATATAATTTAATGAATTGAATGCACATCATAATACATTAAAGACAAATGTCATGCTTGGTATCTAAAAACGTCCAAACTTTAGTTATTTACAGCTATTATAGTGGTTTTCAAACTTTTTGGTTGCTGGTTACTGGTTACTGGTTACTGGTTACTGGTTACTGTTTACTGGTTACTGGATACTGGTTACAGGTTACTGGTTACTGGTTACTGGATACTGGTTACTGGTTACTGGTTACTGGCTACTGGTTACCCTGTCCCTTCCATCGCATTTCTTGGATTGCAGTGATATCAGAATTATATCTTTCCAAGATATCAATCAGTTGGATAGAGGCACCATCCCAATTTAGGGTTCGGACATTCCAGGTGTATATCCGTAAATCATTATCAGTTTTTCGTTTGCGGTAGTCGTCATCAGATTTGGGGATCATTATTTTATTTATTCTTAAACTTTTCATTGAAATGGTTTTATTACATGGTGGGCTTCAAACCCAACGCACAACCTTTGCTTGATGGCCAAAGGAAGCCCGCCGCTCAGATTCGCCGCCAAAGTTTATCGGGCGATAGTACTTTGACGTTACCAGGAGACACCACGCGGAGGTTTGAGTCGACTTGAGACGATTTCGACATGGATAATGCTGGCCTTGCCAAGTTGAGGCAGTCAGACACGTTGCCATGTGAAGATCGCCCCCTTATCTCCCTGGTTACTGGATACTGGTTACTGGTTACTGGTTACTGGTTTCTGGTTACTGGTTACAGATTACTGGTTACTGGTTACTGGTTACTGGTTACTGGTTACTGGTAACTGGTTACTGGTTTCTGGTTACTGGTTACTGGTTACTGGTTACAGGTTACTGGTTACTGGTTACTGGTTACTGGTTACTGGTTGCTGGTTACTGGTTACTGGTTACTGGTTACTGGTTACTGGTTACTGGTTACTGATTACTGGTTACTGGTTACTGGTTACTGGTTACTGGTTACTGGTTACTGGACTGGTTACTGGTTACTGGTTACTGGTTACTGGTTACTGGTTACTGGTTACTGGTTGCTGGTTACTGGTTACTGGTTACTGGTTACTGGTTACTGGTTACTGGTTGCTGGTTACTGGTTACTGGTTACTGGTTACTGGTTACTGGTTACTGGTTACTGATTACTGGTTACTGGTTACTGGTTACTGGTAACTGGTTACTGGTTACTGGTAACTGGTTACTGGTTTCTGGTTACTGGTTACTGGTTACAGGTTACTGGTTACTGGTTACTGGTTACTGGTTACTGGTTACTGGTAACTGGTTACTGGTTACTGGTTACTGGTAACTGGTTACTGGTTTCTGGTTACTGGTTACTGGTTACTGGTTACAGGTTACTGGTTACTGGTTACTGGTTACTGGTTACTGGTTACTGGTAACTGGTTACTGGTTTCTGGTTACTGGTTACTGGTTACTGGTCACAGGTTACTGGTTACTGGTTACTGGTTACTGGTTACTGGTTGCTGGTTACTGGTTACTGGTTACTGGTTACTGGTTACTGGTTACTGGTTACTGATTACTGGTTACTGGTTACTGGTTACTGGTTACTGGTTACTGGTTACTGGTTACTGGTTACTGGTTACTGGTTACTGGTTACTTGTTACTGGTAACTGGTTGCTGGTTACTGGTTACTGGTTACTGGTTACTGGTAACTGGTTGCTGGTTACTGGTTACTGGTTACTGGTTACTGGTTACTGGTTACTGGTTACTAGTTACTGGTTACTGCTTACTGGTTACTGGTTACTGGTTACTGGTTACTGGTTACTGGTTACTGGTTACTGGTTACTGGTTACTGGTTACTGGTTACTGGTTACTGGTTACTGGTTACTGGTTGCTGGTTACTGGTTACTGGTTACTGGTTACTGGTTACTGGTTACTGGTTACTGGTTACTGGTTACTGGTTACTGGTTACTGGTTACTGGTTACTGGTTACTGGTTACTGGTTACTGGTTACTAGTTACTGGTTACTGGTTACTGGTTACTGGTTTCTGGTTACTGGTTACTGGTTACTGGTTACTGGTTACTGGTTACTGGTTACTGGTTACTGGTTACTGGTTACTGGTTACTGGTTACTGGTTACTGGTTACTGGTTACTGGTTACTGGTTACTGGTTACTGGTTACTGGTTACTGGTTACTGGTTACTGGTTACTGGTTACTGGTTACTGGTTACTGCAAACAATACTGGTTATTGGTTACTGGTGACTGGTTACTGGTTTCTGGTTACTGGTTTCTGGTTACTGGTTACTGGTTACTGGTTACTGGTTACTGGTTACTGGTTACTGGTTACTGGTTACTGGTTACTGGTTACTGGTTACTGGTTACTGGGTACTGGTTACTGGTTACTGGTTACTGGTTACTGGTTACTGGTTACTGGTTTCTGTTTACTGGTTACTGGTTACTGGTTACTGGTTACTGGTTACTGGTTACTGGTTACTGGTTACTGGTTACTGGTTACTGGTTACTGGTTACTGGTTACTGGTTACTGGTTACTGGTTACTGGTTACTGGTTACTGGTTACTGGTTACTGGTTACTGGTTACTGGTTACTGGTTACTGGTTACTGGTTACTGGTTTCTGTTTACTGGTTACTGGTTACTGGTTACTGGTTACTGGTTACTGGTTACTGGTTACTGGTTACTGGTTACTGGTTACTTGTTACTGGTTACTGCCCAATCAGCAAGAAACGCTCTAAATTTGGCTTATACAGCGAATTCTCTAAGCTGCTTTGCAGTGTAAGCAGCCCAAAATTTAAGTAATTTTTCGTACTTTGAGGTATCAACAAGAACGTTGCATAGACTGCTAAGCAGCTTTCTAATCGAACTTCAAAAACTTTTTTTTTTAAAAAAAATATTTTCCTTGTTTTATTTCTGATTTTAATTTTTATATTTTTTATATTATTTTATTTTCTTCTTTTTCTACCATTACCGCTTTTGTTCTCAACTTGTACCATCTGATTCGCAGTGAAAAAACTTTTTTATTAAAATGTTGCCTTTGCCAGGGTTCGATCCCGTGTCTCGCCGATTTGAAGTCCGACGCCTTAGCCATTCTGCCATGTAGCTTTATATCGAAACGAAGATTTTTCATTTATACAGCTAATTCTGTCGTAGGTACCCATAAGCAGCGTTAAGGTGCAAAATTAGGTTCAATCGAACCATTAAGCAGCTTTAAGTTCAAAATAAATGTAAAGAAGACGCACAAGCGGCACTTCAGAACTCCTTTCGAACTTAATTATCTTAAACCTGCACAGAAGTATAACTTGTAACTTTTGGAACTACAAGATCTATTGCCTGAAATTGACACCATAAAGCAGCTTTAGGTGTGGCAAGTTCCACAACGTACCTTTAAGCAGCTTTAGGTGTGTCGAGTTCTACAACGGACCATAAAGCAGCTTCGAAGTGCCATGGAACTTATTTTGCCGCTTAAAACAGCTTTAAAGGGAACTCAAACGCAAATTTTTACTCATTTTGCTGGTTGGGTGGTTACTGGTTACTGGTTACTGGTTACTGGTTACTGGTTACTGGTTACTGGTTACTGGTTACTGGTTACTGGTTACTGGTTACTGGTTACTGGTTACTGGTTACTGGTTACTGGTTACTGGTTACTGGTTACTGGTTACTGGTTACTGGTTACTGGTTACTGGTTACTGGTTACTGGTTACTGGTTACTGGTTACTGGTTACTGGTTACTGGTTACTGGTTACTGGTTACTGGTTACTGGTTACTGGTTACTGGTTACTGGTTACTGGTTACTGGTTACTGGTTACTGGTTACTGGTTACTGGTTACTGGTTACTGGTTACTGGTTACTGGTAACTGTTCCTGGTTGCTGTTTACTGGTTACTGGTTAGTGGTTACTGTTACTGTTACTTGTTATAACTTTAACATATTTTTGTAGAACAAAAATTCCAAGACAAAAATAAAAACTTCATAAAACAACAACAAAAATTCTTATAACGGCACACTCATATCAGTAGTCTTAAAATTGCCGTCACACCACATTACACTGAACTTAAAAAGAGTTCAACGTTCACACATGAACCTTAAAACAATTATTTTGCACTTGAAACCACAAGACCAACACTTGTGCATATTTCATAAAATACAAAAACATACACACACACTCGTTAACACAAAAAAAATTGCACAAATCTACAAAAGCACGCACACGTTGCCTTGGCATGAAAAGGATTTCCTTTGCCCACCTATGCTAAGGACAACAGTCACAGCAGCAACAACAGCAATCAAAGTTTTGTTAATGAAAAGAATATTACTGCAACGCTGAAAACCAGGAAACTGCAACGGCTACAAAAAAAAAAAACAAATAAAAAATAAACAAAAACCGCAAATAACACGTTGGAAAAAGCATGGAAAAAAAAAAGACAAAAACAACAGCAACAACGAGCACGTCAACGTTGCTGCTGCAGCTGCAGTGTTGCCACAAAACTTCAAACTTTCGCTACTGCCGCATTGTTGTAATGCAATTAAACGACGCGGAAGTAATTGTTGGCAGCTAAGGCAACAACAACAACAACAACAACAACAACAACAACAACAACAACAATAACAAGGCACGCACAACAACTCACAAGAGCAACAGAAAAATAAATACAATTGGTTAGCGGCAACATAAGTTGTTGTTCTGTGGCAGCAATTGTTGGCTTGTTGCTGCTGTTGCTACTGCTGCAGCAGCTGTTTTTGTTGTCAGTTGCTGTGCTTATAATTCTCTTGATTCATTGCAGCAAAATAAATATAAGGCAAATATAACAAAAGGTTTTGTTTTTTTTTTTTTATTTTGTTATAACTTGCAAATTGCATTAACAAATTCTTTTTGTTTTTGTTTTTTTTTTTTTGTTTTTTGGTTTTTTTGTTTTTTGTTTTCGTTTTATTTATCTTTGCCCTCTTATCCGTTCTTTAAGTTCTTTTCTTTATTTAATACGCTTTGTTTTCTTTTGTATTTGTCTTGTAGCACGCTGAAGAGCGCGAAGTCTTCATTGAAGTTCATGGCAAGTTTTGTGTCTACCAAAAGACGATGAAGAAGTTGCATGCAACAAAGGAGAACAAAAAAAAAAAAAAAAAAAAAAACAAAAAAACCACACAACTTTGTGCTCAAAAGCATAAAGTTTTAAATTTAATGCAGCAAAATTAAAAAGGAATTTATTTTTTGCTTTCAATTAAAGAACGTTTGAATTGCAGCAACTTAAGTGCATAGCAACAAATGAAACCAACGGAAATTATTACATAGCTTAATGTTATTTAACTGTTGGGGGCTTACTTATAAGCAAACCTATGAAACGAAATTATTGCTTTGAGATATTATTACTAAGTTTGTATAACTTAATACAGAAGATATAAATTATATCGAAGTCATTTTAATTGATTGGAGCGTCCCTTAATATCATTGTTAATAGCTATTTAAAACATTCAATCATTTAGATATTTTTTAAATTAATTTAAATTTTAAATTTTAATTTTAAAGTCTTAAATATGTTTTGCATAAATGTTTTACTGAAAATCAATAGCTAACTCAAAATTCGTACTATATTCATTGAAATAAACCCAGTGCATGATATCATCTTTTTCATCAATCAAATAAAAGTTATAATGATTTTGATAAAATTAAGCCTTTAAAGAATAAACATGTGCATTGGTCAACAAATATTATTAGTTTTTGAAGCGTTAATTTTCGAAAGCAAAGTATTTTGGTGTTAAAGATATATTAAGAATCAAGTTTTAAGAGTTCAAGACTCTTAAGCTGAAAATGTATGTAGCAATACTGCCGTCACACACAGGAGCTGCCCCATATAAGTGGATGCTCAAAATTCTGAAATACTTTTCTTTCCATCAAACTCGGTTAATCTATACTTTAACTGCAATTTTTGACAACTTAACGCTTTGAGGACTATGGTTTAACTCTTTTGTGACCAAATTTTTTGATATATAGTCTCAGGTAAAAGTAAATTTATTACATTTTACTGTGCAAAATAAAAAAAGATTTACCTTCACTTAACCTATTCGTGGCCATAATTAAGACTATTAAAAAAATTTTATATAATAACTTAAACCAATTGATTTTGATAATATAATCCATACAAATTTTAAACGATTAACCAGTTGCTTATAGCCTTGCTTTAGCCAAGTAACGACCAGGATAACATCTATATATATCTAAAATAAACGTTTAAAACTTTCACTTCAATGTGAAATTGAAATATGAATTGTTTTAAATTTGTTGGTTTTGATCAGCTTTGTTACAAAAATAAGTGCATTTAAGTTACAATATATTTAAATAATTTTAATTTCAGTAGACAAGATTACAGTCAGTTTAGATTACAACATAGGTAATTAATTTTACGTTTCAATAAAGAAAATATTAAGTTTCAAATTAAAACAAGTAATGTAATAAAGCATTATAACGAAAAGAAGTTATATAATAAATACCAATACTTAAAATTCTTTAAGGTTTATCATATAAGCAGTCGCTGTTTATCCAAGTATTTTCACGTAGCTATATAAAATCTTTCGAATTTTCTTTTACTAGAATCCCATTTGTTGGTGACTTGTGTTTTTAAATTTTTTGAAGTAGGATTTAAATTTTTTTTAACAGATGTTTTTTTTTGATTCAAAACTGAAGCAAATCTTCAAATTTACCATAAAGTTTTATTTCTTTGCCTTGACATATTATATGACACATATCATGTTCTTTACTACTATTTTGTCGCAATCTCTTGCAAAATAAAGAACACGGCAAATACCCAGAGAGGTTTATCATGAAGGTTAGTTTTAATATTCTGCCATGTCGTGATGATTTTTTGTTCAATAAGATGCATTTCAAAGTACTTTTTATATAAAAAAAAATTGTTTATACTCAAAAAAATTGTTGTAAGTAACACATTCGGATTATAATACTTTTTGAACGTTTTTGTACAAGAAAAGCAACACATAGTTCTTGCATATTTCCTTTTTTTATGATATAATACCATATAAATCTTACATCCTACATTTGCACTCCTTTTTTGAATTACAAATGTACACTGTAATTATATTGATTGAACAGAGCATAAAAAAAATTTAAAAATCTTTATATTCATAACGCTTGAATGGGTAAGTGCTGAAAACAATGCACTTTTTGCGATTATTAAAAATACCAATATTCTTTATTTACTCATTACTCACCGTTATAAAATGAAAATTCTCGGCGCAGAAGGATTTTGGTTTTGAGCTTGGATTCTCAATAAGGAATAATCATATTTAATTAAAGTGCTGTCAGATTAAAAAGCATTTTGCGCCATTTTAAAAGAAAATAGTCTAAACATAACATTGCAACAAACTAGAGGTTTGGTTAATTTTTTGAAAACTGCCCCTGCAAACATTTGGAAGACGATTGGAAGATTAGATCATTTGGCGACGCGCTAGCGATTCGCCTAAGGGTTCTTTGGAAGATTGATCGCTTTTCGATCGCCGAAGCGATGAATACGCGATTCTCAAAAAATTTAAAAATCTTCCTTCGCTCATTCCGGCGATCGTTGGAAGATGGATCGCTTTTCGATCGTCCAAGCGATGAATGCGCGATTGACAAAAAATTTTCAAAATCTTCCTTCGCTCATTCCGGCGATCGTTGGAAGATTGATCGCTTTTTGATCGCCCAAGGGATGAATGCGCGATTCAAAAAAATTTTAAAATCTTCCTTCGCTCATTCCGGCGATCGTTGGAAGATTGCTTTTAAAAAAGCTTTTCAAAATCTATCATTGTTGTATGAAGCAGGCTCTGAAAAATCGTTTAAATTAATCAAAAAATTTAACTTTAAAAAAATTTCATGAAACTGAAATAAAACAACGTCTGAAGAGCCCGCTAGTTCAAACATGCAACAACTTGTAACATTCAACAACGATGCTCTGCGACAAACAAAAACCCCTTCTGCCATTCGTTGGCGAATCGCTTAAGACTCCTTTCAGCGAATCGTTCGCGACTCTTCCTGGCGAATCGCCTAAGACTCTCCTCGGCGATTCGTTGGCGAATCTTCCCGGCGAATCGCTAAAGACTCCTCTCAGCGAATCGTTCGCGACTCTTCCTGGCGAATCGCCTAAGACTCTTCTCGGCGATTCGTTGGCGAATCTTCCAGGCGAATCGCTTAAGACTCCTCTTGGCGATTCGCCGGCGAATCTTCCCGGCGAATCGCTTTTATGGCCTCAGCTGCTTACATTCGGCGATTCCCGGAAGACTCTCAGAAGAGCTCGCCGGCGATCGTTTCATCTTCCAAGCGATTCGCTGGAGATTCTCAGACGATTAAAAATGTTTGCAGGGTGTAAACTTTTGAAAGCACATTCTGTCAAACTAAATACTACGAAAAAATACAGAAACTTCATTTGAACTCAGGCCAAAAACAAAATGACGAAATCTTGTACCGTTTTCTTCCAGTAAGAACTTAAATTGCTAATTCGAAATTCACAGTTTTGAAAAATAAAAAAAAATATGAAAATGTGTCATATGTGGGCACTTATATCTCCCAGGAAAAAAAGGCTAGAAAGCTGAAAAATGACTTTCAGATGCATATTTTAATGATAAA
This sequence comes from Tetanocera ferruginea, assembly GCA_958299015.1. Taxonomy (NCBI): domain Eukaryota; kingdom Metazoa; phylum Arthropoda; class Insecta; order Diptera; family Sciomyzidae; genus Tetanocera; species Tetanocera ferruginea. Next base: position 28,579,260 of record OY282641.1, on the reverse strand, counting down.
TATAACTGCATTTTTATTTTTTTTTAAATGCATTATTTCAAAATTGACTTTTGAGCACACTTGGCCCCAGTGTGCGTTATAAGGACGATTACGCGTACCTACGGTATTTTCAATTCTAGCGTGCCAAAAGTCATATCTCAAAAATTATTTAAGGTAGGGATAGACATTTTGTTTAAGCTTAGCTGCTAACTCTTAAAAAAAAGAGCTTAATTGTTTAACTGCCGCGCCTACCTCTCATACAACTGAATCATTTATAATGACCTAGCTTGAGTTGTATTCATGCTATGACAATAAAATTTGGTTTCTTAATTTATTTTGCCACTTAAAGCCGTTTGTTAAAAAGTGGACGTAATCGGTAAAATACCACGCCTACCTCTCATATCACTGTAGCATATAAGACAAGCTAACTTAGGCTGTGTACATGATATGACAATAAAATTAGATTTATTCATTTTTGTTACAACGAAAAGGAAGGACAGAATATAAATATGGCTGGTTATCTGAAAAGAAAATAAATAAAACTATTAAGGAATATCTTCGACTTTGCTGAAGCTAAAATACCCCCACGGGCGATTTGTAATGGTACAAAAACTTAAATTGCAGCTCTTTTTAAAAAAATTATTTATACACTCAGAAAAAAGTGTCTCGGAATATGATAAAGAAGGCATCATTTTTAGAGAAAAATGGTATAGACATTGCTCCAGAGAATGCTATTCTCTAATTGCATTACTAAAAATTCTCTAAAAATGATAAAAAGCTACCATGATATAGAAAAATATATCATTTTTAGAGAAAAATACTTTTTTTTTTGAGAAAATATTTATTTTTATTGAAGAAAATACTTCTCATAGTGAATTTTTTATCAAAATATAAGAAAAGTTTTTCATTTTCAATAAAATTTCTCTATAAATGAGAAATTTTTTGTGCGAGAAAAATACTTATCATTATTAGAGACATTGAAATGTTTCCATTTCCTAGAAGTAAAGAAATATTTCTACGAAAATGTGAAAATATATTCTAATTGAAGAAAATTTTATTTGAAAAAGAAAAAATTGCTATTATCAAAAATAGAGAAATTTTTTACCGGAGCAAGGTATGAGTTTTTTTCTCAGTGTAAGAATTAAAAAAATGTTACTATTTTGATGTAGTCTAAAACAGGGATGCCCAGCGCCTAACTCTTTCCACTCTTTGCACTCTTTACAACAACTTCGATTTTTCCTGATTGTTGTAATTCGACGAATTCAGTTTGAAGTCATATCATTGCTTCTTAATGTTTTGTTGTTTTATTAAGCATTTGCATGTTGTTGTTTTTGTGGATTCAACAATTTAACTTGTGCGCTTGGGCACTGTCAGCATGCGTGTTGTTGTTGTTCTTGGGTGCTGCCAGAATTCGTGTTGTTGTTTTTAACATGTTCCACTCTTCCCACTCTACAACAACTTCAATATTGCGATTATTGTTGTAATTCGCCAAATTAAGTTTTCAGCTTCACCCTTGCTTCTATTACTTTATTGTTGTATTTGCGCATATTGAAGTATTCGTGTTGTTGTTTTGTGAGTTCAATTTATATGAACTTTTGCGCTGGCGCGGATGTTGGTTGTATGTACGTTGTTGTTTTTATGTGTTTTTTTTGTTCCTGCAAATTAAAGACAATTCTCTTTATAAAGTTTTCAATTAGGGGTGGTATGGAAGGTGGGCGTGTTCTTGAGTGGTTGATGTCAATTTTTCTAACACGCCTCAATTCTGATATAATATTCACAAATACCCAATTTCAGGTCTATTGCTTAAATACTAGCCTTTTTATAGAGTTTTCAATATTATGGGTTGTATGGGAGGTGGGTGTGTTCGTAGGCGGATGTCGTCAACTTTTCTTCCTCAATTTAGTTTTGATATAAAATACAAACGTATCATTTTATTTTCCTGTAGCTTAAAGGAAGCCTTGTAACGGCGTTTCAAAATCTACTTGTTGAACACAACGAATACCTACCAGCATAGTATATATAACAACAACAGCACCACAACAAGTTAAACACACACAGCCAACGCATAGCAAACCAGCCAGCATAGTGTGCAGCAAAAACAACATCACAGCCAGTAAGACACACCGCCAACGCATGTTAGAGTAACCATCAGCTATGAGCAGAATTTGTATAACATGCAATATAATTCACAACACGTTTTGTAAATAAACTATATAAGACGAGCCAACTGTGTCGACAGTGGACACGGCTCGAAGGCGTAGTGTCTTGTCCGTCTCATACTTGGCAACGAATAAACTATTTTTTGAGCAAAACACCGAAACAGGCGGATTGCTCGTTTTATACATTGTAGTTAGATTCCGTATTTTGCACTCGGTTGGATTTTCACCGCGGCTTCGGTCAGTCGGATATCCTCCCGAATACTTTATAGTTCTGTTTGTTGCACTCGGTTGGACTTCACCGTCGGCTTCGGTCGATCGGATATCCCTCCGAATACTTAGCTTGTTGCACTCGGTTGGACTTCACCGCGGCTTCGGTCAGTCGGATATCCTCCCGAATACTTTATAGTTGTGTTTGTTGCACTCGGTTGGACTTCACCGTCGGCTTCGGTCGATCGGATATCCCTCCGAATACTTAGCTTGTTGCACTCGGTTGGACTTCACCGTCGGCTTCGGTCAGTCGGATATCCTCCCGAATACTTTATAGTTGTGTTTGTTGCACTCGGTTGGACTTCACCGTCGGCTTCGGTCGATCGGATATCCCTCCGAATACTTAGCTTGTTGCACTCGGTTGGACTTCACCGCGGCTTCGGTCAGTCGGATATCCCTCCGAATACTTAGCTTGTCATATTAGCATCGGCTTCGGTCGGTGATCTTCCCGAACACTTAGCTGGTCGTATTAACTACCCATTAGGAATTATATAAGTTAAGCATATGATATATTTTTAGTTTTTATTATTGAAATATGTATATAGGTTATTTATACAATTTGAGAAACATATATATATATACTACATAAAATTTACATTGTATAATTTAATGCTACAAAAGATGTATGTATTCTACTTTTGTATATAACAATTCTACGGTATATTTTCCAAACCCAACGCACTCTGTCGAGCTCTGTCTAAGCCAAGCCGCATAAAACTCGCCACGAACGCAAATCACCGATATTTACCAAAGCACCGAATCCCGAATATTACCGCACCAGAACCAGTAATCACCGAGGCAGAGTCAGAGAGAGCAATTATTGGAAAACTATAGCTTGATACCCACGAATGATTGTTGTTGTGTATTTGAAAGACTTATGTACAAGATATATATACATATATATACATAATTAATCATAGAGATTATCAAATAAAACTGATTGTACTTGAAATATTAAAACCAACAAGTCTTTTTTATTTAACGGAGGTTCGAGGGTCCTTCGTTTGATCCTGGAGCGGCTGAGTCATACCTCAGCCTTTGAGAAAACCCCCTTACAGCCTTTTTATAAAATTTTTAATTTTTGGCGTTGTATGGAAGGTGGGCGTGTTGGTGAATGGATGATGCCCATTTTTCTATCGCGTCTTAATTTTATTATAAAAAGAATAAATATCTTATTTTACTTTTGTAGCTTCGGCAGAAGACTATTTATAGAGTTTTAAATTTTAGCGTTGTATGAGAGGTGGGCGTGTTCGTGGATGGATGACGCCCATTTTTCTATCGCGTCTTAATTTTTATATAAAATGAAGAAATATTTAATTTTATTTGTGTAGATTCTACACAAGCCTCTACATAAAGTGTTCAATATTAGGATTGTATGGAAAGTGGGCGTGTTCGTGGGTGGATGACGCCCATTTTTCTAACACATCTCAGTTTTTACATAAAATACACAAATACTGAATTCAAGTTTTGTAGCTTAAATATTTGCTTTTTTATGGAATTTTCATTATTGGGGTTGTTTGGGAGGTAGGCGTGCTTTTCATCCAATTTAGCTCAATCTTGAACTTGATCTCACAATCAGATAAGAAAAAAGCTTAAATATCAAAATTCAGCACGATAGCTTCAAAATTACAGCTGTTATCGTGTTCACAGACGGACAGACCGACGGACATGGCTACATCAACTCAGGTGGTGATGCTGAGCAAGAATAAATATACTTTTCTATACCTACTACGCCTCTTTATGGGCGTTACAAACATCGTGACAAAATTAATCCCCCCTTACGCAGTACGCGTGGTGGTATAAAAATTGTTGAAATCACTAAAATACTTTTATTCTGAAACAGAATTAGAGTGTTTGTTGCCCGTATGACACTATGTTTTATTTTTGTTTTTTTTTTTTTGTGTATTTTTCATATTAAATACTGATGAAAAACGAACGGAAATTTAATACCAAAAACAATTCGACAATATGTTTGAGGAAAACAAATTTCCAGCGTAAAAATTTGATTTTTGACATTTCGTTGGCGTCTGAAAAAAATCTTCCTTAAAAAATTCTGTTCAGCAAAAAATTGAATTCATCAAAGAGACAAGAAATCAAAGTTAAGTGGACAGACGAATATGTTTTATTTTTAATTAATAAAGTTCAGAATGCAGACTTAATATGGAACCACTCACTGCAATCCTATAAGTTTTAATATAAAAACCAAGAATTTTGGCTTGCCCTGGTAAACGAAATGAGTGCAACTTTTACAGCAAATGTACTATTTGAATACGGTAAGCTTGGAGTAAGCTTATATTACACTTAAACAAAGTTATTACTTTAATTTTTTAGATGAAATTTACGCACAAATGGTGCAAAATCAAGTCATATTTCAATTCAGAAAAGCACAGGATGGACAAATCGAAGAGAAATGGAGCCGGAAATGCGCATTAGGGTGTCCCAAAAACAATTTTTTTTGAGTTTCATAGTTGCTCAACCTTTGTTTGAATGCTTATACTGTCAAGTATTTTTGAGAATTTTTTCAGATTTTTTGGAGGACGTTTAGAGGATGCGCTAATCGGATTTTCCGTAAAAAATCAGGTTTTTCTGAGATTTTTCGAATTTCAATCATAAGTTGATCAATTACAAACATTTTGTTTGTATTCGAGTCATCACTTTGAAAGAAACATGTCCAAACTTTAATTTACCGTACATAAATTAGAAGTTTTGGCTTTTTGTTTTGTAATTTGGATGTGATACATTAAATTTTTTCGTGAAATTTTCGTAATTTTTTTTAAAAATGCTTCATAACTTTTCAAAATTCCATGAAAACAAATTAAAGTAATGATGCAGTTTGAAAAATAGTAAAATTATTAGCAATTTAAAAAAACAATACTTGATTTTACTCTTGCCGTTCTAGAGTTATAGCCATTTAAGCTGTGTTGCCATTGTTGAAAATAAAATAAAATATAAGTTTTTCGTATTTCTACAAACATATGCTTTCCTTATATAAAGACTTTACGAATTCTAATAAGGCATTGGTTTATTTTGGTTACCACCGAATCCACAAAAACACAAATAAAAATAAGAGGAATCTGTACATGGTACAAAATCATTTATTTGATTCCGTACGATGTAGCTCTATGCCCTGTAAAAGATTTTGAAAGTCCGTTTCAGAAGTTGTAAGACCGATGCAAGTGCTTGCCAAGGCCACAACACGTTCTGCGACATCATTTACCACTTGCAGTTGTTGAATTATATGCTTTGTTTCCTGGAATGATTCGTTGCTTATCTATTCTTCTGGGTTGGTTTGCAAAAAAGCAATTGATATGTTGCAGGCTTCAAAAAAAGTATGACTGGATTTAGAAATGAAATCTTGAATTTTCATACTTTTTATCATGTTTTGTGTTATATTGGCTTGTTTGGTTTTATTATTTGCCGTATTAATATTTTTTACCATCAAACGCAAAGTTTTGGTTTTTATGCGTTCATCACATAAAGCTGAGGGAGCTAGTTTCCCCGGATAGGTACCACTGATGCCCCAAAAAAGTTTTCAGCGTGGCGTTTGCAACGTGTGCAATTAAGTGCTTGTAGCTAGTCAATTTTATAATCAAATTGAGGTTATTAAGAGGAGCGTATCGAGGGCACTGACAGAGGTACCAATTTTTTATGTACACTCTTAAAATGATTGAGCATATATGTTTGTAGAAATACGAAAAACTTATATATTAATTTATTTTCAACCAATTGCAACACAGCATTAATCGTAATAACTCTGAAACGGCACAAGTAAAATCAAGTATTGTTTTTTTAAATTTGCTTAGAATTTTACCATATTTCAAACTGCATCATTACTTAATATATTTTGACAGAATTTTTAAAAGTTATTAAGCGTTTTTAAAAAAAATTACGAAAATTTCACAAAAAAATTGAATGTACCACATCCAGATTACAAAAAAAAGCCAAAACTTCTAATTTTTGTACGGTAAAGTAAAGTTTGGATATTTTTCTTTCAAAATGATAACTCGAACACTAACAAGATATCTGTATTGACCAACTTATGATTGAAATTCAAAAAATCTCAGAAAAACCTGATTTTTGCGGAAAATCCGATTAGCGCGACCTCTAAACGTCCTCCAAAAAATCTGAAAAAATTCTCAAAAATACTTGACAGAATAAGCATTCAAACAAAGGTTGAGCAAAAAATTTTTTATTTTTTGGGACACACTAATGCGCATAATTTTAATGAGAAAAGTTTAGAGGTAATGGTTTTACGGAAAATTGCTCAAAACGGAATTGTTACGAGTTACGTTCAGTTCCCAAACTAAAAATATATTTGTTCCCTTGCAGAACCTGAACCCTACAAGCAATCTGTCGTGCGAGCCAAGCGAACAGCTGAAATCTACCTCGACGCAGAATTGTCAATTTCCCTCAACGAATATAGCACAGAGTTTGTGCCAATCACCACGGATCTATCGATAGGTAGCACCAATAACAAACACGCCCAAGTGACTAAGAAAACTTCTATAAAATCTCCATCATTTGAAATCCTGTCGGATGCCATGATTAGTTCACCACGGCTTAGAATCACGGATGTATCGATAAGCAACATCAGTATTAAGTCGCTTCAAGGGACTAAGAAAACTTCTATCAAATTTCCACCGTTTGAAGAAGTGTCTGATGTCATGATTAGTTCACAGTCAGATACAACGCAAAATCTTGATAAGCTTCCAAACAGTAGCAACAGTAGCGTAAAAATATATGATGGAAAAAGCTATGTTTAAGAATTATAAAAATTCAGTTTTATTGTGATTTAAGTTGTAGCTGCTAAAAAATATAATTAACAATTAAATGCAGAAAAATAATTTTCTAAAGTTTTCCTTATTTCATCAGCACTCCTCTTTGGCAGATTTCTCTCAGATGCAGTTGAAATTAAGTTGCAATGATTTTAAAAGAGCCGTTCAAAGGAGAAAAATGCCGACTTCCATGAATACTCTTCAATTCAACCGATTTGCTTTTCCAGCTCAAGCGCATTCAGTTCCCAGTGAAACTTAATTTTAACACTTATTTTCAATAATAAAGGGTGACATTTTGAATGATCGATATGAATTCCATTAAAAAATTTATTTTGGGCAAAACGAAGTTTGCCGGTTCAAATAGTTTTTTTATATAAATAAAAAGTACTATTTTTCAAAATGTTACATAACATTCAAAAATAAAAAATTTCTTTCAACTCAAAACATTGCAAATATCTACAATTTTTCTTGCGTCTTGTGCTTTTTACAGCAGCTGAAAATATACAGCAGTAAATAAGTAAAGGGTGATTTTTTAAGAGCTTGATAACTTTTTTTTTAAAAAAAACGCATAAAATTTGCAAAATCTCATCGGTTCTTTATTTGAAACGTTAGATTGTTCCATGACATTTACTTTTTGAAGATAATTTCATTTAAATGTTGACCGCGGCTGCGTCTTAGGTGGTCCATTCGGAAAGTCCAATTTTGGGCAACTTTTTCACCGACAAATTTTGTTCAGCGATGAGGCTCATTTCTGGTTGAATGGCTACGTAAATAAGCAAAATTGCCGCATTTGGAGTGAAGAGCAACCAGAAGCCGTTCAAGAACTGGCCATGCATCCCGAAAAATGCACTGTTTGGTGTGGTTTGCACGCTGGTGGAATCATTGGACCGTATTTTTTCAAAGATGCTGTTGGACGCAACGTTACGGTGAATGGCGATCGCTATCGTTCGATGCTAACAAACTTTTTGTTGCCAAAAATGGAAGAACTGAACTTGGTTGACATGTGGTTTCAACAAGATGGCGCTACATGCCACACAGCTCGCGATTCTATGACCATTTTGAGGGAAAACTTCGGAGAACAATTAATCTCAAGAAATGGACCGGTAAGTTGGCCACCAAGATCATGCGATTTGACGCCTTTAGACTATTTTTTGTGGGGCTACGTCAAGTCTAAAGTCTACAGAAATAAGCCAGCAACTATTCCAGCTTTAGAAGACAACATTTCCGAAGAAATTCGGGCTATTCCGGCCGAAATGCTCGAAAAAGTTGCCCAAAATTGGACTTTCCGAATGGACCACCTAAGACGCAGCCGCGGTCAACATTTAAATGAAATTATCTTCAAAAAGTAAATGTCATGGACCAATCTAACGTTTCAAATAAAGAACCGATGAGATTTTGCAAATTTTATGCGTTTTTTTTAAAAAAAAAGTTATCAAGCTCTTAAAAAATCACCCTTTATTAGACAAAAATACTAACTCAATAATATGGGAATGAAAATGTTTTTAAAATTAATGGAGAGGATCTAAACGCTGCATAAAAAGTAAATATTTAAACGATGTATTAAAAAAATGTGTAGCAGCTAATACTTGCTTAGATTTATGAGTTTATTCAAACTTAGTCACACAACAAAAGTACAGTCGAATAACGTTAACATCAATTGAAATGGTTTCAAAATATCTACCACAGTCAAAAAAGATTTAGTTTATTGCATTTAAGTTGAAAAGGAAATAAAAAAGAAAATGTAAAAAATTCATGGCATTATTTATGACAAAATTGTTAAAACTAATATAAAAAAAGGGTGAATAAAAATATGATAGAAGGCAAAATAAAAAGCAAAGACACAAGAAAAAAACAAAACGAAAGCCATCTAAGAAATATGATAAATGATAGTTTGAGTATAAAATAAAAAGCGGCAGGGTTTCAACTGGGCAAAATAGAGAATAGAAAAGAAAAGGTTATAAATATTTGGGTCACATTATAAAGTGGCTGCCGTGAAGCGCAAAAAAAAGTGTAAGAATAAAAAAAAGCAAAAAAAGGATTTTGTGTAGAAATGGAATTATATTTAAGGCAGACAGTAGAAAAAGATACAGAAGGCGAGAGAGTGGAATAGAGAAAATACTAAAAAATCATAAATTTAATTAGTTGACAAGGGATAACTGCTAAAGACAGTACTTATGACAGGCAGCGTTTTGACTAGCTTGACAGTTTTGGGTAAAATTAATGCAGAGATATTCAAGTATTTCGACTGTGCTGTTGTGTTGTCTTCAATGAAAAATGAGCCTGCGCTTAGGCAGGCTCAGCTGTGGTGTTTAATTGAGATTTTAAAATAAGAAATTTTATTATAATGGAAACGTGAAAAAAATATGCGTGCAGGGTTCAAGATAAACATGCATACACACAGAAATACACACACGTGGTCAGAGATATGTAAAAACCACATGACCAGCATTAAAAGCACCGCATAGATTGATTAACAGACAGATAAATGAACTGCCAAAGAGCTGGACATGCAAGGAAAGCAATAATACAAATGTGTGTGTGAGTGTTTTGATGTGTGCATATATTTGTGAGCTGTGATGATGATGATGATGTATTTTATGAGCTCATGTTTAACATTTAATAGTTACAAATAATACAAAGCGATTTACTTGTTTGTGGGTGTGCATGTTGTAGCTATGTGCGTGTGCTTGTATATAGTAGATATAACTTTGGCTGTATGCAACACACACATACACACACCCTTATTTATATATATAATAACTATTTTGTATCTGTAGCATGACACAACAACAAGGAAAACCTACTCAACCTACGGGTAACTATGATGAGTTTATTTTTGCCACAATTGATATGTTGACACCATGTTTTGGGATTTTATGTATGAGTGTGCGTGTATGTGTGTATATTATTTTTCAATTTATTTGCATTGGTAAAAGTGTCGAGCTACTGTTTGCCAGCAAAATGTATCCAAAAATAAAATGGATTGCTTTAGTAATGCATTCGTTAGAGTGACTGCACAGTTTTTTAATATTACTCATACGCCATGTTGCACCAGTTGATGTCAAGGTTGTTTCATGTGGCTGCTGATGCGTCTTATTGCTATTTCTTATTATTTTGTTTTTGTTTTTCTTATATTTTGTTTTTGTTTTTATTTTTGACCTACCCGCATTACAGCACATACATAGTTCTATAACTTGTCCACAGCTTTATTTGAGTCTGTTTATACAAAATTCTTCAGAACTACTTGTCACACATGCTCTTTTGTTTGGCATGAGTTTTTCATAAGTTTTTGCTGTTGTTGTTATTGTTGTTGCTCAAGAAACTTTTGCTTCTTTTGTCAATGTTGTATATTCAGTAAAGTTTGCTTATTTTGTCATTTATTTGCACACCTTTAAATGAAGAGGCTGTGAAGTACTTTCAAGATCGTGACTTGAATATTTCTGTATGTGACTCAATTTAGACCAATTTTGCACGCATGACCATGAATAAGTATAAGATTTTCATATATATGTAAGATTTCTATATTAATATAAATATGAACATGGGAATAAATAGTGGCGATTTAATAATATACATGTTGAGAGATACATAAAAAACATTCATTCAATATAAATGATTTTTACTTTATGAGCATTGCTATGAATATGAATGACTTAGTCTATGATAAGTATAATGTATTGGTAATATGATTCCAAACTAAAGGTTATTTACCTTACCTTTATTGATATATCAAACAAATAACTTTATGAGTTCAGTGCAATAAATGAGTTGTTATGGTTACAAAAATTTGGTTTGTAATTATCTATAAACTAGTTCTTTCCTGTCAAAAATGACGGGCCCGTTTTCACTTATTCGATTTTAAATTATTCAAATAATAATTTTTAGTTCCGAAGACTCATAAAATGCCTCAAAGTAAAAACGGAAACCGAAGTAGGTACGACGAAATATGTTTAAAAATTTTTTGTAAAAATGAAACTTTCAAAATGGAAAAAAAAATATAAAGTTTTTGAAGTTTCAGTAAATCACAAAACAGAAAATGCCTAAAAATATGCTCTGAAATTTTTCAAAAAAATCAAGCGTTCCGCACTCACATTTTACGGAATTATGTCATAGTAATTGTAATAAAATATGGTTATTTATATAGTAAATAAAACAAAGATTCATTCATTCTAAAACAAAAAAATTAATTAATGACTTAACTTGTTAACTCATAACTTAATAAATGAATAGTTTGTACTATAACACAAGAATGTTTCAAATCTATCTATATATATAAAAATTAATCGTGGTTTGTTCGGCTGTTTAAGACTTGAAAACGGCTGAGCCAAATTGAATTCTTCCTGTTGCGGGTTTGTTGGTAATTGTCACGCAAAGGTTTAGGAAAAATTATTCGAAAAATTCTCAACAGGTGGCGATGTTTTTTTTTTGTTTTAGCTTGAACCAAGGATTTCAGGTGTCAAACCTATTCAGTCAAGTCTGCTTGGTTCGGAAAATGGTTAGATAGATAAGTAGGAGAGAAAGTGGCGGAGAGCTATATTAACATGCGAATTTGAATCTGAGGCAAGTGTTATGCCTTTACCTCAGTCAATTCGAGTTATTGAGCAATCTCGTTCCACAAACATCTTTACCACCAACTACAACTTTCAAAGTCGTATATATTGATGAATTTTTAATTTCAATTGATTAGAAATGAGGAAAGAATTAAGGAAAGGTAAAAGCGTAGGACCATGGCTAGACCGGGATTCGAACCCGGAAACTCTGGGTTGGCAGTTAAGCACGCTAACCACTCGACTACCGAGGCTACAAAAATTAACTTCATTACTAAACAACATGTAAACAGTACTGTTCGGTGCTTAATGTAAAGGGTGTATTTTTAAGAGGTTTTTTTTTCAATATGGATTGCTCTTTTGTCTGACAGTTGTTTTGACAGTTTAAAGTGACGTGTCTACTCAGTATTGTTTGGCAAATTATTATGAATAGGTTAACTCCAGAACAACGCTTCAAAATCGTGGAAATTTATTTTCAAAAACAGTGTTAAATTCAACATGTTTATAGAGCACTTCGTGAATTTTATGGTGCACATTATCGTCCGTCTGAGATCACCATAAAGAACGTAATTACCAAATTTCGGTATACATTCACTCTTTTGGATGCCAAGTCACCGAGAAGAATGAGAAGAAAAAAATTGCTGTCGTTGAGGCCAGTGTCGAAGATAACGACAATTTATCGATTCGTCGTCGTGCGCAAGAAGTTGGACTTTGTCCAACGACTTTATGGAAAAATTTGCGTAAGGATTTGAGTTTGATGCCATACAAATTTCAATTGGTGCATTAATTAAAACCACACGATCATCAAATGCGCCGTGAATTCAGTAATTGGTCGCTTAATCAATTAGACGAAGATCCGCTTTTTTACCGCAAAATTCTCTTCAGTGATGAGGCGACCAAATAAAAAATTTGGCATGTGTTTTATTTAAATTTCAAATTAGCAAGCTCTAAAAAACACCCTTTATTTAGTTAAGTAGCTGAAAAGAGATTTGTCACAGAAACTCTTTCTTCTTAAGATGGTGGACAAAATAACACCGAACCAAATTGATGACATAATTTCCGCCGAAATTCCTGATCCTGAGATTGATCTAGACTTGCACGAAGTGGTTAAGGCGTGGTTATGCACCACGGACCATGCGGACAACACCATCCTTCTTGGGTTTGTATTTTTGACAATAAGTGCACGAAAAGTTATCCACTTGTTTTTATTTGCGAAACTTAAACTGGAAACGATAAATATCTACTCTATCGGCGTTGCTCACTAGATGACAATGGTAGAACATTCATCACTCAATTGAAAAATGCAGTTCAGTGCGATCGATTAAGTATGTATGCAAATACGTCACCAAAGGAAGCGATATGGCGGTAAATAGCGTTGAACAAGATGAAATCAGCAAGTTTCAAATGGACCGTACTCTGGAGAAGTGCTCTGGAGAATATTTTCATTTGTCATTCATGAACGTCATCCGACTGATGTACATCTGGCAGTTTATTTGGATAACGGCCAAAGAGTGTATTTCAACACAGAGAACGCAGCACAGCGAGTGGAAAGACCAACAGCAAAAATAATAATGAGTGGTTTTTTAACTGGAACCAGTGATCCGTTTGTGAAAACTTGGCTTTACTCGGAGATGCCTCGAATGCCTTGAATGTATCGTCAAAGAAATAGTTAAGCAGAAAGCAAGGTTAATCAGTTGATGAATATCCTGGTGTGTTTTGGGACGAACTTACACGAATTTACACAATTCATCCCAAGAAAGAAGATTGCTTCTACCTTCGATTGCTTTCGGTTAATGTGCGCGGTTCAATTTCATTTGAGTCATTAAGTCTGCAATTTACCGAGAAGCAAGTCAAAAGTTGCTTGAATACGAAAATCAGTTCCTTGAACACGACAATCACTGGAATCAAACGTTAGACGATGCAATTGCTTCTTCGCCTGCCAATGAAGCTCGTTAATTTTTCGCTATGATCATTTCAACATGTCAGCCTTCAAATCCACGTCAATTATGCGATACAAGAATGACATCGCAGAAGACATTTTGTATCACTTTCGAGTCGTGACAGGGTATTTCGAATTGAAAATAAAAGATGACAGCTACAATGAATCGTTAGTGCTGATTGAAGATTTGTATTTGGTTATGAGTGGCAAACTATGGATTAAAACGCATATGTCAGCACAAAATTGTCAAACTAGAGATGTATTGATTCGTGAAATGGGACGTGAGCATGTTTATGACACGACAACTTTGCAACAACAAGTACAAACAACCGTTCCACTGTTGAATGAACAGCAAAAAATGCGTATGATCAACTGGTGAAGGCTGTCGATGATGGTTGGAAAGGTTGGACTATTGTTCTTTGATGCTCCCGGTGAAACTGGGAAAACATTCCTGATATCATTGATTTTAGCAAGAATGCGTGCTCAAAGTGTCATTGCTTTAGCTCTCGCATCTAGCGAAATCGCTGCAAAACTGTTGTAAGGTGAAAGAACGACACATTCAGCACTGAAGCTTCCGTTAAACCTGCAAATCAATGAAAATCCTCTTTGCAATATTTCAAAGCAATCCGCCATTGTAAAAGTGTTGAAATGTTGTAAATTGATCATATGGGATAAGATCATAATGGCAAAAAACGATCATTAGAAACACTCAATCGAACATTGAGAGATTTGCACAACAATAATCGTCACTTTGGTGGCGTGATGATACTGTTGGCAGGCAACTTCCAACAAGCACTTTCTGTGATTTTAAATTCAATAGCGGCGGATGAACTAACGCATGTCTTAAGTCATCGAATTTGTAGCGATACTTGCAAACCATTCCATTGAGTACGAATATGAGAGTGTTCCTGAACAGGAAACAACCGCAGAAATTATCTCAAAAGAACTTCAGAGAATCGGACATGGACAAATTTCAATACATACTAGGAGTGATTTTATATCGATTCCACCTGCCATTTACCAATTCAATTCAACAGCAAATGAACTCATTAATCATGTATATCCAAACATTGGTCCAAATTATTGTAACTACGATTGGTTGAGTGCCGTGTAATTTTAACAGAAAAAGTATTGATTTCATGACTTGAGTTGGACGCTTCCAAATCAAATTCCGGTAGAATTGTGGTCATTCAAATCGATAGATTGCGTAGAAAATAAAGGCGAAGTCGTTAGTTATCCAGCATAATTTTTAAGCTCTTTCGATTTGTCTGTCATGCCACCACATAATTAGCATTTTAAACAGCTTTTCAAAAAAAAAATAATACCTAATTCTGCGAATTCCTTTGACTTCAACCGATATGCCGGTAAATATTGGTACCTTGAAAGTAAATCCTGTAATGCCCTGAATCACATTTTATTCATTTTTTAACCCCTGCAATCCTAGCGAAGTTTAAATTATTTCAATCTTAAATAAAATGCAACAAAATTATATGAACGCTCTTTAAAAAACTCTTGTAAATGAAACCACGTGCTGGCTGCTGCAACCACACCAAACGTCCTTTAAACTTCATTACTTGGCTAGCGTTTGCTACAAAATTAATTATGCAGCAACCACGCAGCAGCTGCGTGCATGAATAAAAAAACAAACAAGTTGAAGTCATGACGAATAACAGCACCAAAAAAAAAAAAACAAGTGTCAGAACAAATTTAAAATGTCCACCCCATATAGCTGAGTTCATTAAACCCAGGCAAAAAACGAAGAAGCAGCGAAAATTATCCAGGTCCTGGCGTGCAAGTGGGCTAATATTAATAAAAATCTACAACAACAAAAAATCAAAATGAAAGAGAAGCAACAACAACAAACACAACAACATAAGTAGTTATATAAATTTTGGCAACATCAGCGAATTGTGCGTTAACGTCGTTGGCTGTTGCGCTACAGTCAATCTTATCTTTATGCGACACTCATTAATCTCTGTCGCTCTGCTGCTGCTGCAGTGTAGAAGAGCATATCACAGTCAGAAAACGGTGAAACAGCAATATGAGACAGAAAGAGATAAAAAATACGAAATTAAAATTATTATGGCGTAATCCCAAGAGCAAGACAAATAGTGCAACAAATATAAAGAGTGACAGACAAACTGACAGTCAGACAGACACAGAAAGCATTGGAGATTAAGAGCGTGTGAGAGAGACAGAAGTAATACAATTAAAACGTTAAAGCCGGCGAGAGTTAATTGTTTGTTTGTACCAGAGGGTTAATATAAATTAATTTAACGGCATTAAGAGTCGCAACAAGCTAGCAGGAAAAGATTTAAAGATGGAAAATAAAACAAAAATGTAAGCACTATAGAGGAAATTTCTAAATAAACCACTGAGTAATGTGTGACAGTAACATTTCTTAAAGAAAAAAAAAAAAAAATTGATGGATGCAAATGTTTTGCATAATTTGCTTATAAATCATAGCATTTGTTTTTGTTTTATTTTTATTATCTTTGAACCAAGAATTTCAGGTGGCAAACCTATTCAGTCAAGTCTGCCTTGGTTCGGAAAATGAGGAGATTGACAAGTAGGAGAGCAGGTGAAATCAAGAGAAACAAGTGAAGCATGTTGTATGTGTGGCGGAGCGCTATATCAACATGCGAATTTGAATCTTAGCCAAGTGTTATGCCTTAAACTCAGTCAATTCGAGTTATTAATCAATCTCATTCCACAAACATCTCTACCACCAACTAAAACTTCCAAAGTCGTATATATTGATGAATTTTTAATTTCAATTCATTAGAAATGAGGAAAGAATTAAAGAAAGGTAAAAGCGTAGCATCATGGCTAGTCCGGGATTCAAACCCGGAACCTCTGGGTTGGTAGTCAAGCATGCTAACCACTCGACTACCAAGGCCCAAAGTTCAGTTCAACTTGGAGAATCTTCACATGGCAACGTGTCTGACTGCTTCAACTTGGCGAGGCCCCAGCACTATTCATGGCGAAATCGTCTCAAGTTGACTCAAACCTCCCCAAGGTGTCTTCTTGAAACGGCAAACTAGCCACCGCTAGTCTAATGGCTTGTTCGAGCGGCAGGACCTTTTGGCCTTCAAACAAATGCCTTGGGTCTGAAGCCCACCACGTAAGGAAAAAAAAATTCCAATGAAACGAATGGGAATAAATAAAAAATGATCCCTAATTTTGATGACGACTAACGCAAACGAATAATTGATATTGATTTACGGATATGTACCTTAAATGTTAGCACTCTAAATTGGAATAGTTGCACTATCCAACTGACTGTTATCTTAGAGAACACTGCAATCTTAGAAATTCGATAGAAAAGACAAGGTTGCAAGCAAGCATGCGGTGATATCCTCTACAGCATGTCCTGCGACACACACCCTTCTGCGAATGAACGACTCAACTCGTGTTGGAGGATACTGAATTTTCTGTGTCTGCATCGAAAATAGCGAATCTACTCACGGGTACTTTGAGAGCAGCCAACGATGGATCAATGATAAAGAAATCATACAGAATGTTAAAAGAGGCTGTATATTGGTGGAACGACTCTATTGTTACTATACATTCCTATATATTATACATACCGTTCGCGAAAGGCCTATATTAGGGCGTGAGGCACATCCAATTTCTGTGAATGCCAACGTGATAACAAGCAAAAACGGAAAGAACTAAAAACTGGTATCCGGAACAGAAAGCAAAGCAGTTTCTTAGAACCGTGTGACGATGCAGAAATAAGCCAATGAGGTGAGCGTATAAAATCATTAGTAAGAAACTAAACGGTTTAAGGCACACGTTGACGAAATGCCTAAACTTGCTTTTTAGAATAGTCCATAAACTGTTCCCCCAGCAGAGCAACAGTGACCTACATTGCTCAGTGAACTTCAACAGTGAACTACTACAGCAAAGGAACCTCAGGAGTAGAAGGCAAGTCCAACAGTGACTGAAAGCAAAGTGCTGCATACAGCTAAGTCAATAAACAACAAGAAGGAGCCAAGACCGGCTTAAGCGTTGCAGTAGACTATCATATCGGGATTTTTGCCAGACTGTATAATACGTGTCTCAAAGAAGAAAATTTTGAAATTCCAGGGATTAGTACTTATACCTAAGGACACCAAATCGCCAATAATCCATCTGCTTATCGCCTACACAGCATGCCCGACACAGCAGGCAAGATACTGGAACGTGCATTATGCAATGGCTTCACACAGGCAATAGACACTGCTGGTGGACTTTCAAGAAACGAATACGGGTTTCGAAAAGCTTGCTCAATCGTTGACGTTGAGTCCGTTCCGGACAGTCACGGAAATAGCATATAAAGCAAAAGAAGAAAAGCTTTGGGAGTATGGTAAAAACAGTCGGGTTATTTTCAGCAAGTTGGCCAAAAATAATTGTCGCGGTACCTAACACGTATCATTGCCGACTACTTAAATAGCAGAGTGCTGATTTACCAAACACGCATGCAGTAGAAGAGTACAAAATCAAAAGGGATGTCCCACAAGGCTCTGTGTTCTAGGGTCATAACTATGGAACATAATTTTCAATGGGTCCTACGCTTGAAAGTACCAAGGGAGATGCAAATAGTAGGCTTCGCAGATGACATTGTGGCCGTCGTTGTAACAAAGCACATTCAAATATTCGTCAGTATAGCAAGCTATAGCTACTTTTAAAAGTAGGCATTAGCTGACTTAAACTTGGCGGAACACAGAACCTAAGCAGTTTTGATAAGCAATAGAAAAGCTGTTGAAGAAGTTAAATGTTGGATGGCATGAAATTTCATCGAAATCAGCTGTGAAATTTCTGGGCGTAATGATAGATGCGAAGCTTAAATTTAAAGAACATCTTGAGTACGCTGGCAGAAAAGTTGCACTCGCAAGAAAAATGATGATCGCAAGAGAACCAAAGCAGAACCGCAGACTTTTACTAGCCAGAGTTGTAAAAGTAAGACCTTCAGTATGGGTCGAAACATTTAAAACGAAGTCTTATTTTTGCGGAATAAAGTCTACTTACAGACTTTATGCTCTCAGGGTGTGTAGTGCGTTTCGTACTCAGCCAGAAGATGCAGCACTAATTATTGTTAGGATCAAGTGAGGAGGTCCACAACAAAACGTAATAATTACAACACAATACGTTTTTGAATAAAAGACGAAATGTAATTAAAGCCAGTGGGATATACATTAGAATTGTTGCATTTTGATCTGAACCATCTTTTTTGGTATTGAATAACGGTAAAAATATTGGCTCTTGGCATGTTAAATAACAATGGCTACATAAATTTTAATATGTTGAATTGTATTCATTAAAAAAATCAAAAAACTTAAAAAGTGTAATGATTGCTTTTTATTATGGACCACCTCAAATGATCTTATTGAGAATACAAAAGAAGTAATGTATTCCAACGAAAGCGCTGAGATGACTGGTATAACACAAGAAACTAGAAAAGTCAGAACGTCTAATCCCAAATATTGCAACATGGATACAAAGAAACCAGGGTGAGGTGGATTTTTAATTAACCCAGTTGTCAAACAGACATAGTTGATTCGAGGCGTACCTTTATAGGTTTCACCATGAAGACAATACATATCATATTGTGAAGATTGCCATCCTGCTTTCCTTCCGCATCATACACTGACGTTCCGTAATGCGTTTTCTTATACATCTTGAGTCTGAGATCACTTTTAATGACATAACAGTTGGTCTCCCGACTGATATTCAGCTCCAGTGCAATTTTTATTCAAGAAACGACACAATTCCAACAAATTCTTTCCCTCACTTTCTTAATCAAAAGCTTAATTTTCACTGCTCGTTTTGCACCTACATTAAGTTCTGGGTGAGCGCTGCCAGTTCTCCTGTGAAGAACAAAATTTCGCTGCATGAATCGCCTGTTGACTTTTAAGTTCTCTAAGGTCTTAACAATTTGGTAAGTTGGTTTCCTCTTCAAATCTTAATTTAAAATTAGGATACCTCCATCTATGTTATGCAAAACTTACTAACATATTTTTTTTAACAACTTTTGACATATGCTCAAAATGAATGTCAGAGTTGCCAAAAAGCATCAATATTATTTTAGTGCTATTTGGTTTTATGCTATCGAAAACTTAATAGGTGCGAAAGTTCCTCCCGTTCACGGAGTAGAAAAATATACATTTGTGGCGAATAAGTAGTAATAAAAGGAAAAAATGGAAAAGACGAATTAAAGTTTAAAACGATGTAATTTCAGGGCGACAACTTTGGCCATGATTAAAAATAGATTCAATACATTTAGCTGTAGTGCAATGCAATGACCATTCTCAAGTGCGTAATACGTGATAGAGGAAGCAAAAAAAGTCGAGGTTTTAAGCCATTTAGTTCGGTTTTACTCCCAGTTTCAATTCGCCACATTGCTTTTATACGCGACTAAAGCAGTTTCACTTTAATCAAATAAAGAAAGTCTAAAAACGGTTTCGATCGTATATGAAATAACTTAAACCTCCTTTTTAAAAATACAATAAAATCATTGAAAATGGGCGTGTCCATGGGTGTATGAAGACCATATTATATATACATTTTCAATTTTAATGAAAAATTTACACACACCAAGTTGTATTCCTATCATGATAATGTCATTATAGTATTTTCACTATTGTGGGTTGCATAGGAAGTGGGCATTTAGGCGGGTCACCGATAATGAATATTAAAAGACACCCCCTAGAATGAAAGCTTATGTCAAAAGTTTTTCAAAACTATAAACATTTTTTTGGTGTGTCACGAAAACGGCCAAAATGGTATTCGACCAGGGACCTATTTGGTAAAAATGGCCAATTAGTTCGACCAGGGATCGTAACTGTTATGACTTTTTTCAAAAAAGTCAACAAATAATAGTTATTTTTTGACCGATTTTTTGTTGGTCAAAAATAAGAGTTAAAATTTTACTTTTATTTTTTCAGTAAAAAAAATAAGTTAAAATTTGACTTTTATTTTATCAGTCAAAAATAAAAGTTAATATATGTAATTTATAATTAAATTTTGACTTTAATTTTTGCGAAGTTGTTTTTCAGTCTGATTTTGTTTGCCGTGCTTCTTTTAAACTGTGAAATATTAATTTTCCATAATAATATGGTTGGACTTTCGCGATTTTTCTCTTTTTTGACCTTTATTAATATTTAATTATTAAACAATGCAAAACAACTTTCTTAACAGGAACTAAACCAGTTAGGCCAGTTAAGCCAGTTAAGCTACAGTTATATGTTATAATAATAGCAATGGTAGTAATGGTACATTAATATTCTAATCACTTATTTACTGGTAAAATGAATTCATTTGAGTAAATGATTTGGATAAGATGCCAAATATAATTAACAAATTAGCAAAACTCTTCTAACATTTTTGAGATGTCAATATAAAAGTAAAATTTTAACTTTTATTTTAGACCGAAAAAATAAGAGTCAAATTGTAACTGTTATTTTTGACTCAAAAAATAAGAGTCAAATTTTAACTATTATTCTTGACCGAAAAGATATAAGTCAAATTTTAACTTATATTTCTGACCGGAAAAATAGAAGTCATATTTTAGCTTTTATTTTTGACTGAAAAAATAAAAGTCAAATTTTAAATTATTTTTTTTTCGACCCAAAAAAAAATCGGTCAATAAATAACTATTATTTTTGACTTTTTTTATAAAAGTCAAACAAATAAAAAGCTTTTTAGAAAATAATTTCTTTGCTAACAACCACCGCAGTGCTTTATTCAAATATCGAATAAAAAATTTCTGCATGACTTTTTGAATTGAAATTTCGAAAATAACTGTTATTTTCGGTCCCCACTTTCGACATAAGCTCTCACTCTAGGGGGTGTCTTTTTATATTAATTTTTCCTCCCCATATAATGTGACCCATTCTAAGGTCTAGATTTGATCACATCAGTTTTGATATCGAATACATTCATACAAAATTTTATCTCTGTATGTTAAACATACGCTTATTAAAGGATTTTTAAATTTTTTGTTGTATGGGAGATAGGCGTGTCCGTGGGCGGATGCCAAAAATATTCTATAGTGCAGATCCTTGGATTTATGTGGCCATGTGTACTAAGTTTCATCCAATTATCTCAACTCCTTCTTATCCTGTGTTTGCGGACAACACACAGATGGACGGACAGATATGGATAAATCGACCCACGAGGTGAGGCTGATCAAAAATGACCTGACCTTACCTGACCTTATGGACTCAAGCTTTGCTGATTATTTCGTTAGACTCTTTCGTCGTTAGGTCTGTTTGGTTAGTTTTGTTAGTTTGGACTCAAACCATTTCACCATGATTTGTTGTGAGTTATTTAATAGCTTTTGAATTTGCTTCGTTTCATTAAAGTTTTGCATCGGCTTTATTCGCCGTTTAGTTCGCCGTTTGTTGTTAACGTTGCTATAGAAGTTTCACTTCAAAAAGCTTTTCGAGGTGTTATTTAATAAATTAATTTAAAATAGAACCGTTTTGCTACAAGAGCTGGGGATAGTCTTGTTTTGAAATTTAGATCCTTGAAATAGTGGGCTTTTGAAACAGATGAAAGTTTCAAAAAAGTTTAAACTGACAGAATTTTGACTTAGAATTACGTCTTATAGCATGGTTTGTATTGGGTAGTTTTAACAGATTTTTTCAATGCCATGAAACTTTTTTGACGAATACTTTAGGGTATACCTACAGCCTTTAATACTCATCGTTCAAATA
This sequence comes from Tetanocera ferruginea, assembly GCA_958299015.1. NCBI lineage: Eukaryota > Metazoa > Arthropoda > Insecta > Diptera > Sciomyzidae > Tetanocera > Tetanocera ferruginea. The sequence goes on along the minus strand of OY282641.1, from coordinate 28,556,892 downwards.
TAATATATATACCAAAAAATCAGATATATTCTCTGCTGAATGAACATCTAATTTTGAATTTCGCCACTTTTATATTTAAGTCACAAAATAGTAAAATATAAAAGGAAAAATGCATGTGCTTATATAAGAAAATCAATCATCAGCTGCTTAAGCTGTGCCTGCTGCTTGTTTTGTTTTTGTTTCGTTGTTTTTGCTTGTGTTGTTTTTGTTTTGTGCGAACTGATTCGCAGCAATGGTTCTCTACTTCACATTAAGAGGGTGATCCGAATAGATTTAACTCTTATGAAAAAAACGACTTTGTTCATATTCCGATATTTCGAGAAAGCGTTGGTTATTACGTCTAGTAGAAAATAGCAGAACTAAATTTGTGAAATAAGCAGTCTATTTTGTATTTAAGAAATTAACCAAATTTCGTTCTGGATAAATTGTTGCTTTTGTTTTCAATGCAAATTATTTTGGATGATCAACCATTACATCCCACTTGTAATTTTAGTGTAGTTCGCAAACTATACATCGGACAGAGACGAAAATGGCACCCGTGGAAAGGCCATTTATTCAGCTTGAGATATAGCTACCACGCGATTTCTTGAAAAATTGGGGCATTAACTTTATTTTAAAATTAGAAGTAAAACTGAGTGTCGCTTGCAAACTATACATCGGACAGAGACGAAAGTGACATCAATGAAAAGGACATTCGCTTTGCCTTCTTTTCAATAAATTCAATGAACTCAACCTGTCAAACTTAACAAAATGATCGAAAGAATTTGACATTTTGCTTGTTTTTTATTGCTGTATTTATCATGCTTACTTTGAACTTCTTCTGTGTTCTGGTCTGAATAAGAAGCCCATAACTTGATTGTTATTAATTTATTTGTTAATTTTTGGCAGACAAATAAAAAATATGTGCAAAATAGACAAAAAAAAAATTGGACTAAAGAGACAAACCAGGAAAGGTTAATACTTAAACGGTATTCTACGTCTACACTTTCGATACTATCGAAACTGTTTTTTTTTCTTGGTTTTTTGTGTCATTTGATTTATTTACCGCTAAAAACGTACACAACATGTTTGTTTCTTAACTCTTTAAGAAGTGTTGAATTTCAAAGGATAGTGATATTTTGCAAAAAAGTTTGGAATAGAAACATTTTGCTGCACTGCTCAAGAAAAAATGTAAAAATTTTGCTGCCAAGAATAAAAAAGTCGATATATATATATGAGTTATACTCTTTTTTAAAATATTTTTTTCACTAACTAAATCAACTTTAGAAAGAAAACTTAGCAACAAGAATTATCAGCAAATATCAAGAATTTGCAACATATCAAGAATTCTTTCTTTAAACTGGAATAGACCAAGTTTTGCATCTAAGCAACATATATTTGGGTTATAAAACTGGTATTTTAATTTGTTAATATTATTTTATAATTCTAAAAAAACGTCTTCTTTAAGAACTATATTTAAGCTTTATGCCAAATAATTCATGAATAACAGGTTGCTACAACAACAAAAATCTTTCTCAGAAGAACCGAGCAGACTGGACCATGGTTTCGTCGTCGGACGTTACTCCGACTCATCAGTAGTCTCTGTGGTTCATGCAGTCCACTAGCTTTGAGAAGTTAATAAGTGCAACTGTCGCAAAACCAAAAAGGAATTACCAGCACTTTTCACTTTATCAAAGCAGTGTTTTTCTAAAACAAACACAAACAAATTGGCTATTTCAGCCCTTGAAAGGACTTTGACCGAGCTACTTATGATCAACTGTGTTGTGTGTATTATTAATGTTTTGTACACAATTGACCGAGAACTGGACCTACATGTTTTATGCCGACTCCGAACGGCTAAAGTTCATGTTCTCAAGAAGCTTTAACAGAAGCTTTAACGGAAGTGGTGACCGATCAGAAATAATTTTTTTTTGAAAAAACTTTTCGCCGCGGCTGGGGATCGAACCCGGGCTCCGAGCATGCTAAGCCACTCACTTAACCTGCATACCACGTTCACCACCAAGTGTTCTTCTACTCGGAAGGTTTTCTGCTCGGTTCTTCTGAGAAAGATTTTTTTGTTGTAGCAACCTGTTTCTTCATGAATTATTTGGCATAAAGATCAAATATAATTCTTAAAGAAGACAGTTTTTAAGAATTATAAAATAATATTACATATATTTGATTTAATTTTTTTTATTTGTATCTAAGCTGTTTTTTTATAATATTGCATATTTTGTTTATTTAATACCTTGTTTGGTAAATAAAGAAATATATACAAAAATAAAACATCGATTCTTGCATCGATGAATGTGCCATTTTTGCGGCACGTGGCACAATTTTTCTGAAAATACAGCTCGCCAGCAACCATTCTTGAGTGTGCTGCAAACAAAAAAAAAAACATTTTTTTAACATCTCTCTGTAGTCCGTTCTTTTGACCAAAATGTTGTTTCCATCTTAATTTCCGAAGAAAAAGTGGACTGAACGAACACTAGGATATTTGTGTTGTCAATTAACATGCCAATTATTCCAACATTTTCCATAAATTAACGTAAACAAGGCATGATTTTTGCATTCCTATATGTCGACCGAACTTTCTATTGAATTTTGCACTGCTTCGACTATCAACAGCCACAAATGATATATTCAGTACCGGAGACTAGGTACATCCAGCGTTGTCAGAATGTGAAAAATTAACCAAAACTGGTAAATTTTATTTTCGATGTGAAAACGTGAAATTAAGTTTCATTTTGGTAAACTTTTGCTGTGAAAACTAGAAATTTTTTTATGAAAATTTTCCAGAAACTTTTACTATGGAATGTTTTAAAATTATAGGCCTTTTTGAATGTAATTAACTTGTTTGCTACAAAAAAAACTTTGGCTAAGAAAAATAAGGCTCAACCTTAACTTTCGAGTTTTAGCAGATGAAGCTGCTGAATCATTTTCCTGCATTAAGGGGGGACATGACATTGGCCGTTTTTTGAAATCGACGTTTTTTTACTACTTCGACTTTTTTATAATTTTGTATTTTAGTAAATATTCTTTAGATTCAAAGAAAAAATATTTCATGGAAAAATTCTTACAGGTTCAAAAGGTACAGCCAGATTAGTGAGAGCGCATTTTTTATTTTCGCCTTTTATTTTCTTTGTTCACAAACTTTGAACGCGTTTGTCTCGAAACCATTTTTTTCGTACTGGTTGCGGCACTAGCGGGTTAATTTTTTGACGAAAATTTTTTTTTTGTGTGTTTTTAAACTTGATTCGTTATCGTATGACATGAGCTTTTTTAAATTTTTTTTTCGTTTTCTTATGAATTTTTAAAGTCAATATTTTTTTCTAAAAAACACTTTCAAATTTGGAACATCATCAAAAATTGAAAAAAAGCTCCTGTCATACGATAACCAATTTTATTAAGATTTAAAAAAGTAATTTTTTTCCAGATCGGCATAATCATTAGCCCATAAAATGTTATCGAAAATGCAACTTTATGTTTGCTTCTGAAATTCCTTAGCAAGTTACAATTTTATGTAAGGGAAAGGAAAATAGTTGAAGTTTGTACCATTGAAATACTTAATAATTTAATAAAATTTGTAATCTGTAAGGAAGCTCTATGGTTAAAAGGTCGCGGTTACACGTCCTGCAGGAAAACAAGATTTAGAAAACAGGTATTTAAAAGTCATATATTTGACTTAAAATTAAAGATATGACCGTCAAAAGTCATATCTTTGGTAATATTCCAACCAACACATGAACTTCGGTAAGGCTAGGAAATTTGAATGTTCGACAGTTGAAGCTTGGTTTGCGCATGTATTGAGCTTGCAACTAGAAGATTACTTGATAACGAAGATAAAGTTTATATAAAAGCTATTGTGAAGTATTTCAGAAGTTTTATAAAGGCTTAAATCAAAGTTTCTGATAAGCTTAGAAATGTTTGTTTACGGAAGCTTGGGAAGTTTTAATTTCGCAAGAGCTTCGGTTAAGAGAACAAATGAAATTGCTGCCTCTAAGTTGGAAAAAGATTTATAGAAATCTTTAATAGAAACATTATCGAAGTTACTTTCAATTTTGTATGAGTAGCTCTTTAAAGCCTTCGAAATTATATGAACCGAAAATAAAACATCTCGGACTAAGAAAACAAGGTTATCCAAATTCAAATAAATTAAAAAGTTAAAAGTACAGAAAAATATTGAAAAAATGCACAATGATTGGGTAAGACCACAAGCGTTATGCAATAGCAAAATAAAAATGCAAGTGACCAATCCATTCATTACTGAATCAAAACCTAAACAAACTAGCTTTTGGTCTTGGTAACCGATACAGTGATCAGTAGCCGTCACAAAACTTTTAATGGAATTTTAAGAAAATTTTTTTCGAAATTTAATTTCATAATTTTTCAAACTGACAATAATGATATATCAACTTCAAAAATACAAAAAAAAAGGTAAAATTTTGTATTGAAAAATAAAAAATTATTTATTTAACTGTTCACTGGTAACGCAAAAATAAGCGAAAAGGTTAGGGTTGTTTTGAAAATGCGGTAGGTTACGGGTTCGAATCCCATAAAAACAATTTTGGGAAATTTTTAAAAAAAAATTAATTAAATTAAAAAAATTTATCTTTAAAATTCAGTTTAAGTAAGGAATAAATCTACAAAAACATTCAAATATCATACAAAAATCAGAAAATTTTTTTGTTGTAAATTTTGGAATTTTGGTAAAGCATATATCGTTCAATTTTGAACAGTTTTATGCAGTTATGAAGCTTGTATAATCAAGCACGCACTAATCTTACGGAAACTGTTTGCGAAGTTTAATAAAGGACCAAGAAGCTTCTATAAAATAATAAAAAGTTCGTCCTTTTGCCGTTATAGCAGTCAATAAGCGTGCTTTCAGATACTACGTAATTTTTATAATGAGTTGCTGTAAAGCTTGCTGTTTCCATCAATATCATCACAACAAAAATTAAACGCTTTTCAGAAGAAGACTGCTAACTTAATAACTAAAAATATAAGAATTTTTGTTTTGGATGTGAAATTTTTTTCTGAAATGTGAAATTCGTTTGAGCATTTTAGTAAAAAAACTTTTTTGAAAGTGGCAACCCTGGGTACATCACGTCAATAACACATTTCTTCGAATCAGCATTTGTGAGATCTCAGAATGAAAGCTCAATATCAATTATTTTTAAATATTTTTAATTTAACTCAGGTCGAGAATCTTAATTTTAATTGAATTATATGCAAATAAGTTTCTTCTTTATATGTTTTCTAACGCTCTCACTTAAGAAGCACTGCAATTCTACCATAAGAGTAGGTACTAACATACTGTTTTTGCATCGCTGGCCAAGCATATCATAAATTAAAGTAAAACATATTTATGATTTCATATTTATATGTAATATAGGCAACTGCCACCAAAGTTGCAGACTCTTTAAGTATTCGGTAGCTATGACACGGCTTGTTGGGCAAGCATGTTGGTAGCAATACAAGCACTCATATATTTATATATAAATATTGCCTTTATTTAAATTTGCGTTGGAGTTAAATGGCAAATCAAAACGTGTCGCCGTCAAGGTGGTAGGCAGCCCATACAAAGTTTATACAATGGCTACAATATATTTAACAAAGACCTCTTTGTAATGGTTTTCTTTTTTATTTATATTTTGCTTACACAGGCGCAAACCTTTTATTGTCTAAGAAAGTTTTTATAAATGGAAAATTTTATTTATTGTTAATGTGCAAAACAATGAATTCGTTAAAATAAAGCAACATTTTTATTTAGGGCAACAATTTATGGTTGGGTTTTTGCACTGTACAAAGAATTTACGACTATTTCGTGAGAAAAATAAAGCTTTTTTACGACATCGTTTCTTTCTAAGGTTTCGTGAAAGAGTTGTTACTACCTTTCATTGTATATATTAAATTCATATGTAGATATAACAATTTGATATTTGATTTGTTTTTCTAGCATAATATTACACTAGAGATATCAGTTTAAAAATTGTCAAAATCTAATTTGCTGCTCATAAATCTGCTAAATGAGTTTGCTGCAGTACAAGATTTAAATCGTTTATTTTCCAATTTAAGACTAAGATAAAGCTAGCTTGACAAATTTAATAAATCATTTGAAATTCTTATACCTCAGGCAGAAATTCTAGAATTCGTTTATCATTTACTATAGCTAGCATATATTTGTTCATTCTCTAGAGCAAAAACTCATTAGCAATTCTTAGCAATTGCTTTGATAGAAAGCTTTATTGAAAGCTATTTTCTTCATGCTCTTTTATTGTTTGTTACAATTGTTAGTTTCAAATTTAATTTGACTTTTAATTAATTAAAACTCTATAACAATTACAGCAAGCTGCTCATTCACTGGCCGAAAACAAAGTCTTACCACATAAGCTACAGAGAAAGCCTTTGCTTAAAATGCGCCACAGACAAAATCAAGCTAGAAACAATGTAATTTTAGTTACTTTTTATTTGAACGACAACCTCAAGTTAATGGAAAAAAATAACGTTTCCCTCTCTCCCCCCCCCCAATTTTTTATGCACTTTGCAGTATCAGCTGCTTTGGTCTGACTGCTGTTTCAATATGTTGTCGCTACTGCTGCTGCTGTATCAGCGTACAGCTTTACCCCGTTTACATTTCTTACATTTTGTCCTTTTTTCACCCTTTCGATTTTGTCATTTTGCCAACGAAGTTTTAATGAAGATGTCTTAGAAATGAAAATGATAATTAAATCTTTGCTTAGTTAACTGTTACTGATTTAAAGTAGGTAGCAAGGATATGAGGAGGGGTAAGATGTCGTGTACTTTGCTGACTTTGATGTAGTATAAGCGTTGTTTGTGTGTATTGGGTGGCGGTATAACTTGCTGGCTGGGTGGATTTGTTCGCTAGTAGTCAAAACTGAATGGGTTCGGAGTACGTGATGGATTAGTCACAAAAATTGAAGTAGAATATTTTGGAATTGTAGAAAATGGATTACATTTAATAAATGTCAGTATTGGGGTTACTTTTGATTGATGACAATCAAGCAAAAGATGCTTTAAATTTGAAAGATAAAACTTACACTTGTTTAATTTATGTATTTTATAATAATGACAAAAACAAACACATGACATTTTTAAAGAGTGAAAGAAATGTATATTTCTTTAATGTATTTTTTAAGACTTTTGGGCGAGGCCGTTTTGGAAACTCACAAAAAAAAAAAACAAAAACAAATTTTCCATTTCAGCCCTTGAAAAGACTTTGACCGAGCTTCTTATGAACAATTGTGTTGGGTGTGTTATTAAATATTTGCACAGAATTAACCGAGAACTGGACCTTCATGTTGGACCATTAGCGCAACCAAGGGGGGTTTTTGGGGTTTAAACCCTCCAAAAATTATTGTAGTAACCAAGCAAAATTGGTTTCAATCAAAGTGATTAATATAAAAAGTAATCACACGTCTTATCGAATGAGTGAAAACCCCAAATGTATATTTCAATTCCATTCTCGATGATTCATAATTTCGGTTGTTGTTTAATTTTTATTAAGTTTTGATTCTGTCTACTTGCGGGGTTGTTGACAATACTTCGATTTTAAAGGTCTTATCAGCTTTTAGCATGGAATCCACTTGGATGCTGAAATGTTCGGGAAGAACTTTATTTAAAATGAAAGACAAAATATGAATTGAGGAAAGTTGGGTTAAGTCCCTCGCCACCGAAATAATTAAAGGAATTCAGTCTAAAATCCTAATTTTTCGTCCTTTTTTTGTCGGAATTTTTTTTAAACACAAACTTACCCAAATTCTGTAGGATTGAGGTTTATAGTGAAGTCATGTGAATAATTCCGCTTGACTTTTAAAAGCGAGATTTGATGATTGAAACAAAATCATACTTTATAATTTTAATAAAATTTATTGCTATATATTAACTGATTTTAAGAAATAAAGGCTTATTAAAAAAACGATGTTTTGATTTCTCTTCTGTTCACCTGTTTTTGCCCAGTGATGTATTAAAGTTATATCTACTAATAGCATGAATTGGCAAATGCTGACTTCTATCAAAATAATATTTTTTTAACGATAGATCTTCTCGACACTTTCCCAAAGAGAGATTTTCAATTTGTTTTTAAACACAAACTTTTCACTTTTCCAAAGAGGGATTTTCATGAAACAGATTTTGAAAATCCAACGGAAACTATGAATTATAAAATTTTTTCACCAGTTTCGAAAGCCAATCGAAATTATTTAGGAACTGAATCATGTGGCTTCACTGGATACTTAATTCCCATAAAGAATTTTGGTTAGTGTGTACGTGTTTAAAAAATTACGATTTAAAATAAGGATTTTGGAGTAAATTTCATCGGTTATTTAGGGATGAAGGACTCAACTCAAAATATAAGAAATAAGTCGTAAAATGACAGTACAAAGGGAGCATTTCGGCCGATATCTCTTCAATGGCTGCAATTGTGGCTAGCTTGTCTCTGTATACGAGAGTTTAACTAGACCAAAAAACAGTCCAGTGGGGTAAAATCGCATGATCGTGGCGGGCATTGAACTGCTACAAAACGTGAATTTAATCTAAATTTAATTTAAATAGCGGCTTTTTCTAAAACAATTAATTTCTCTCTTAGAAGGTTGTCAACCCCCTCTATCAGATATATCATTTATCTATACATTCTCCACATCTGCGCAACATAACCTTTCGAATGATATAAGTTCCATTTATTTTGAGTTTTAATTAAAACCAAAAAAGCGTACGACAAACTTTAATGTTCACGTATTAATATATAAGATATGCGAGAAAGTTCAAATAAGTTCGAGGCTATAACTCTTAATTGATTAGAGATATAAAGCTATTTTCTTCAAAAAAATTATTTTTTTATATTATTATTTTGTTCAAAAACAGAAAAACAACATTTTAAAAAAATTTAATTTTGTCAAAGAAATCATAGGGGGTAGCCTTGATTTTTTGATGGCGCGGACAGTTTATTAATTAAGTGTCAAGACAAAATAAATTCAAATAAAATTCGGTATAAACTATGAAAGAAAATCAAAAATGCAATTTTGAGTTTATGTTTTTTACAATAAAAATCATTTTTACGCCATATTTGAAGAATAAATCAAATTTCATGGTCTTTTTTTAAAAGGAATAATTTAAATATAAACAAACAAAAAAACGGTATTATTTTCAAAAGTTTTTTAAGTTAACTGATAAGACTTAAATACAAAATAAAAAAAAATAAAATCTATTCACAAATGGCGGAGATATTTGTTTCAGAATTTAGAACATTCAATTTGAGACAGTTTTTTTTCTCTCTCTCTTGGCATTTGGTTGAAACACATGCTAAATAACTAACGACAATATTTTACTTTGCTGTAAATTATATCACATTTGAAAGAAAATTTAACAACCTTTCAGAAAAAATTAGAAAAATTGAAAAACCGTTAAAATTTAAACAAGATATTGACATGGAAAGTCAAATTTTTGAATTCAAAACACATTTTTTTACAAATTTTACAATTGACGAATAGATAAAACTACATTTTTTTAAGAAATTGTTACTTTTAAAAAAAAACCCAAATTCGACCAACTAAAAAACTCTACTCCAAACAAATATCATATTAATTAAAGAGCGGGTTTTTCTCAAAAATTGAATTTCTCTCTTAGAAGGTTGGGAACCCCCTCTATCAGATATATCATTTATATATACATTCTGCATATCTGGGCAACATAACTTTTCGAATGATATAAGTTTCATTTAATTTGAGTTTTAATTAATACCAAAAAAGCGTACGACAAACTTTCATGTTCATGTATTAATATATAAGATATTGGTATGGTTCAATTATGTATGAAACAAAATATCGGCCAAATGGTCACCGTGACCTCAGCGGCACACATCATCCGATGATCCAAATTTTCGATGACGCTGAGGCGTTTAAGTGTGGTTCACATTCAACATCGGCCCTTTAAATGTAGCCACCTTTACAATAGTTAGATGATCTTAACGAAATTCGGTCAGAAGGCTACTCAAAAAGAGCAATAAATGTTTAATGAAAATAGTCAAAATCAATTATTAAATAAGGTCAGAAGGTAATAGAAAAGCACTCAGAAAAAAATCATCTGTAAAATTAACAGTCAGTCACTTTTATTTCAAAACACTGCTACATGGAATGATTCGCGTTTAAGTTAACAGTTTTCTTTCTTGAATGAACGTTTAAAATTATTTTTGTGCTGTTAAAATCATCTGTTGAAATATTTTTGTGTTTTTGTTGAAATGTTTGTCTTCTCTAAGCAATAATTTTTAAATCTGTTTTGCAATATTTATATTATCGTTATCAATTTCACAGTGGAATTGTGCAGACTGTAATATGAAGAACGTGGACTGGACCTACATTTTTTATTTCGACTACGAACGGGTAAAGTTCATGTTCTCAAGAAGCTTTACATAGCATTATTTATTCTCTGAGGTTTGCCATTGTATGCAGAGAGATGGTAACCGATCAGAAAAAAATTTTTTATTGAAAAAACTTTTGCCACGAGTGGGATTTGATCTCGTGCTCCGGGCATGCTAAGCCACACACTTAACCTTCATGCCACGGTCACCACCATTATTTAGTATTCAGGATTCTATGTATTAATGTACATTCTTAAAGTGCATATTTGATCATGTATCGAGTGTCTGTATCATAGGGTTAAATAAAATAAATTTAGTTTTAATTTGTATTAAAAATTTTACTTATTTTTAATTTTAACCAGTAATTTTCTCATAGTTTTTGTAAAAAATTTTGTTCAACTAATAATTCTAATGGCTTTCATCGAATGTCAAATAATGTTACGCTTAAAAATAAATAATTAAATTAAAAAATTCCATGTTAACGCATATTTTGCATACTATTTGCAAATATTCAAAACTATGTATTTTATTATATTCAAAACTTGGGTGTTGATGAAAAATTGAACAGCGGTTGCGAAAATAGCTCCAAATATTCTGGGAAAACAAACAAAAACACGCGCAAAAGCTGCGACAGGAAAATGTGTCAAGGTTTCTGCAGCAAGATTTCAGCACAAAAAACTGCAACAACAACAGTCATAAAAACAGCAACAACAACAACTCAAATAGCAGAAACAACAAGAACATACACTGTAAAAACATTTGAAGGATGATAGACAGAAAGCAAAGGTTGCTGTTGGGCGGAAAAGGGGGTAACATGTTTCGTAATAAAGGGCTCTGGGCGGAATGTAGCTAAAACAACGCCGTGTGGACCGCGTATAATTGTGAGATTTTTTAAATGAGTTGCCAGCATATGAACTGTTGTTGTTGACGCCGTTGTTACTGTGATGTTGTTGTTATTGTTGTTGTTACTGTCATAAGCAGTTTTGGAACTTGAACTCGTTTTCGTGGCATGCTTTCAATGTAAGAAATATATCGTTGTGAGTGGGTACAACAAACAGCAGGAATAGAAAAAGACATGAGCCATACGTTCGTTGGCTGGGTGTGGCATTAAGGCGGCATTGTTGGGTGAGCTGACTTCTACAAAACAACAACAACAAAAAAATATAAAAATAAAAAAATAAACACTTGTTTACTTAGTTATTTTTATTTTTTTTCAGTTCGCAGCACATTCTATGTTATGCGCGAGTTAACTTTGTTATGTTATGTGGGGGTAAGAGAATGTGAATGTGTGTGTGAGTATGTATGTTTGTGTAGAACAACAATAACAACAACAAGGACAACTAGCAGCAGAAACTGCTGGAAATATGTTGTTAGCAGCTGTTGTGCACGCCTGCAGACAGTTGGTTGCTGTTGTTGTTGGAGCTGTTTTTGTTGTTGTTGTTATTGTTGCTGCTGCTCCTGTTGTTGATATGTGCTAACGCAATAAAAAAAAAAAAACTTTTTGTCATTGAATTTTTAAAGGCTGCTTAAAGTTTTGAGCAAAGCTTCAAGTTGCAAGCTTCAAGTATTGGTTGAAAAACTTAAAACAGATTTCTGAAGAATTTTAAAAATTAAAAGCTTATATTGCATGAGATACTTCAAAAAGCTTTTAACGAAAGGGCGTATTGAAATATTATATATATCTTAATTTTGTTTTATGAAAAATATTCTGAAAGAAACCTTTTTACTCTTAAAAAAGCAAGACTGCCTTAAGACAGTCATTATAAATAGCTAGTTATCATTGTTGTAATTGAGATGTTTTAATTTTCAAATTATAAAAATTTTTGAAAACTCAACAGAAATTCATGTAAAATAAAATATCAGTTATTTGATTGAAAGTTCATAAGCTTGTGTTTGAATTTAAGTGTTTTTTTTTTTTTTGTTAAAAAAAACTTGTATTTCCACAAAAGTGCTGTATCGAAAAATGTATATCAAAAATTTAAATTCAGAAAAAATACATGTCAGACCGGTGGTGGCCAGCTTTGCACAAATGCACAATTAGTAGTATATTTGTGAAGCCAAACAAGTATGTATCGCACGTACTGTACGTATAAAGCCATGTTCACGTTGTTCGATTTTTTGAATTATATGCTTTTGTTCGTGTGCTGTTTGCTTTTTTTTTGAGAGCTTTAGAAAGCATTCTTTTAAAAATTCAAAATAAGATTGTAAACGTAGGTGTGCAAATCTGATTGACACTGATATAAACCTAAGCACTGCATATAAATTTGTACATGCAAAAGCTTTGCAATAATTTTATGATTGCAAAAGCCAGCAACTTATTTTAAAGAGCTTAAGAAGACTTGGGAAATTGTGCGAAGCTTAAGAAAGTTTCAAAAAGGCTTTAAAAATTCTATAAAGTGCTTAATTTAAAAACAAAAATACTTTTCAAGAAGTTTAAAGAAGCTGTCTGTGTATTGAAAACTAAGCATAAAATTTGTATTGAAAGTTTTATATGTTATGTGCTATTCTGCATCAAAATGTATGTCTCAAAAAAAGCTCTCAAAGTTTGCAAGCAGCCAAAAAAGCACAACAATTTTAAAGTGCCAAGAAAATTATTTAAAGCTTTACAAGTTATCTAATTGCGTCTAAGTCGCTGTAAAGCTTTGAAAATGTTTAAAGCCTCTTAAAAGTTCGTAAAAACTCCTGGGAGTCGTGGAAAGAATTTAAAAGTGTCTAAAGCTGTAATATTTTTCAAAGCTTTTAAAACTTTATAAAAGCTTTTAAAGCTTATAAAAGCCTTAAAGCTTATAAAAATAAGCCCAAAGTCTTAAAGCTTATAAAAGCTTTTAAAGCTTGTAAAGGTTTTAAGGCTTATAAAAGCTTTTTAAGCTTAAACAAACTTTAAAGATCCTAGAAATTTGTAAATCATTGCAAATCAACTAAAAATTATCATCAAAAGTTTTAAATGTTTACATTTCGTATCAAAAAGTTAGCTTCATACAAAAACTGAATACATTTTGTACAAAACTTGAATTTTAAAATAAAAGAAAACTATTTAAAGCTTCTTAATTTTTCAGTTTGCTTAAAAAGCTACATAAGCTTTCAAATCAAATCAAAGCCCTTAACGCAGTGAAAGTGTTCAAATAATTCAAAGTTGTGAAAAATTTCAAAAGCTTTTAAAGCTTTAAAAAGCTTTTAAGTTCATCAAAATTTGTGAATCCTTGTTAACCAAGTATCATCAAAAGTTGAAAGCGTTACCCATTTTGTTTCACAAAATTTGTTTCTTGCAAAAACTTGTAAAAGTTCACAGAAAAAGATCTTAAAATTTAAAAATTACTTGGAAGCTTCTCTGCAAGTTTTCAATATGCGTTGAATGCTCTCAAAAGCTTTCAAAGCATCTGAAAATACTAAAAAGTCGTGGAATTCTTTAAAGAATGTTAAAGTTTTTTTAAAGTTGTGAAAATTATCAAAAGCTTTTAGAGCTTATAAAAGCTTTTAAGGCTTTTTAAAGCTTTAAGGTGCACTCAAATATGTCAATTATTGTTAACTAAATTTTCAGTAAAACTTGTTAATGTTATAGATTTTGTGCCATAAAAATTGTGTGAAATTTGTGTTTCACACAAAAGCTTGAACAAGTTTGCAATCAGCTTAAAAAGCTATACAAAATTTGTAATTTACAAAAAACTTACTTTAAGCTTTGGAAGCTTAAAATTTTTGTTGAAAGATCTCATAACTTTGAAAGATTTCAATTTGTGTTGAAAGATTTCAAGGTTTTGAAAGCTTTCAAAGCATTTTTAAGGCTCTTAAAAACAAAAGAAGTGTAAAAATAAGATAAATTAACGAAATCTTTCCTTATGTTAAGCGTTTGAAAATGTTTTGAGACCTCTTTGCTTAAAAATCTTTCGAGTTTTGAGACCTCTTTACTTAAAAGTCTTTCTAAAGCTTTTGGGAATTTTTAAAAAGTTATTTTTCAAAAAGCATCACATGAAAATAAGACACGAAAAATTTTCTTACAAACAACAAAATTCCATGTGTAAGTAAGATAAATTAACAAAAGCTTTTCATTCCTAAAGCTTCTAGCATGCTTTTTATAATTTTAAAATGTTTCTTAAGCTCTAATAATATCAAAAGTTTCCTAGAGCTTTTATGATTTAATAGCTTATAAAAGCATTTTGCAAAGCTTTATAAAGCTTTTATGATTTAATTTTATGATATATGGTAGTTTGAAGTAAGAACAGAACAATTTTCTTTTTTTAAAAGCTTTAATATGAGAAACTGACGAAAGCCTTTTATTTTTAAAGCTTTTCAAATTTTTTGAAATCTTTTGATATTTAAAAGCTTTATGAAGCTTTATGATTTGATATTTAAAAGCTCACGATTTTTAAAGATTTCAAAAGATTTTAATGTTTTTGAAAGCTTCTATGATATAAAAAGCTTTAAAAAGCTTTTTAAAAATGGTCACATTTAAAAAAGAACGGAACAAGTTAAAAAAGCTTTTAAATGCTTAGTGTCAAAATACCGTAAACAAATTTTTAAGGCTTTTAAAAACTTTCTTTCTTAAACTTTTATGATTTAAAAGATTCCTTAAGCTTTTATGATGCAAAAGCTTTTAACAGATTTTCTTCGAAAAACAATACTTTGAAATCAGAGCTTAATAATTTTCTGTTGTGAAGCTTTTTAGTGCGCTTTCTTTAAATAAATAAATAATTCAAAATACCAAAAGGTTTCAGAATTTAAAGCTTTTAAAAATGTTTCTAAAGCTTTTCTGATTTTGAAAGTTTTTAAAATTGTTATGATTTTGAAAGCTTTCAAAGAAATGTTCCTATTTAAATAAAAGCTGATCAATTTTTTAAGAATCTTTTAAATGCTTAGCGTTAAAATCTTTTAAAAAGTTTCTTTCTTAAGCTTTTATGATTTTAAAAGCTTTCTAAAGCTTTTATGATTTTAAAAGCTTTCTAAAGCTTTTATGACTTTAAAAGCTTTCTAAAGCTTTTCTAATTTTAAAATCTTTCTTAAGATTTTATGATTTTAAAATAGTTCTAAAGCTTTTATGATGTCAAAGCTTTTCTTCGAAAAACAATACTTTGATTTCAAAGAGAGCTTACAAATTTTCTTTTGCAAAAGCTTTTAAGTGCCCTTTCTATAAAGGAATGAATAAAAAAAATAAATATATACAATCAACAAAAGCTTTCAATATTCAAAGCTTTTAAAAATGTTTGTAAAGTTTTTCTGATTGTTAAATCTTTATAAAGCTTTTATGGTGTGAAAAGCTTTTATTCTTTTGAAAGCTTTCAAAAGCTTTTCTTCAAAAACAATTACTTTGAAATAAGAGCAAACAATTTTCTGTTTTTATAACTTTGATAGTTTTGACCAGATTTGGTGGTTTCAGTGACTATAATTATTTTCAACTTTTTAAAGCTTTATGCTTTAAGCTAAGTTTACAATTATTTCCTTCGAATAACATTAAAAATTTGTGCACCTCAACTCAGCCTTAAAGTTCTATTAACATGACTAACAATTTTTCTTTACATACAGCAACCGCTACATTTACATGACTTCAACATGAAGAAAGCTTTTATCAAGAAAGAGTGAATGAAAACACAACAAAAAACTACGGCATGCCAACTTGATTTCCCCAGAGCATAACCTAAGTTTAACCCTTCTTTCTCTAAAGTCATTCAGCCCAAATTTAATTTCTGTCTTATGACCTTTAAACCCTTTACCTTAGTGAGTGCCTGCGTGTATTTGAATGTACGTGTGTGTGTTTGAGTGTATTAAAACAAGCGACTGGCGCTCTTCCAGCTCATTCCTTAACGCAGTTGTGCACTTAACAGGCATAATTAATTTTTTTTTTATGTAAATCTTGTTGCAGAGCTTTTAATAATTGTTACCACTAACGAGGCAAAACGTGCGCAAAAGTCCATTTTGTGCAAAATAGCAACAATAACAGGTAGAAAAAAAAACAGCATCAACAGAGTTAAACATACAAACATGTTGTTAAATATTTCATAAGCACTTTAAAACTACAAAAACAAAAACAAGGCTAGCATCTAGCGCAATGCCATGTCATATTGAAAGCTTTAAATAAAATAATAAAAATAAAAAAAAAAATACAAAAGCTACAGCCTGAATTGCTCATTTAAATTTTAATTGCTTTATAAATGTTAAAAAGTCCTTGAGCTTTTTGTTTTCTGTTTATTATTTTCTTAGCTTGAACTTTATCCTTTTTTACTTTCACTATCTCTCTGTCTAGCTTAAGCTCTCACTCGCTCATACTTTTCAAACGCACACTAACACACACTCGCATATGTTTAAACAAAAATATTTTATTCTAACTCCTCTAGTGTTGCTTGCTAAAAACTTCAAGAATTTCTGGCCGAAAACAATTTTGAGCACGCAATGCAACAACAACAACAGTGAAAACAACAACAACAACAATAACAACTGTAAGCAAGCAGCATCTTTTAAGCCTAAAGCGCTTGTAATGTGCTTTGCACGTGTTGGAAAATTAATGAAAATTTCACACGAAAACTTCTGACAACAATAAGTAATAACAACAACAACAACAACAACAATTCGAAGCAGGAGGGGCACAAAAAATGCCTGCTAAGCAAATACGTGAACAACAATAAAAACAACAACATCGTGCATTGTTAACAATACAGCAGGGAGGTAGGCAAGTTTGTTATGGCAACTAGAATGGCAAAAACTTTGCAAAAAAACTTTAACTTTACAAAGTTTAAAATTTTAAAAAATGCACGTACTTTAAGACAAGAAAAGGCAACACTTAATTTGCTTTATTAATAGAGGCTATGCCTTAAGTCAAAAAGCACAAAAGCTATTCTTTTTTTGGCAGCTTCTTAATCAAAAAAAGTAAGCAGAAAAAGTGAGTGAGAAAATAAGTGTCTAACGACAAATGTGACAAGCTGAACAGGAGGCTATCAAATGTCAACAATGCTGCGTTAAAATGTGTCCAAATGAAGTAGTCAAAAAAAAAATGAAAGTAACTAAAAGTAGCAAAAGTAGTAAAAGTGGCAAAAGTAGCAAAAGCTACTAAACATTATTAACGGCTTTGACGTAAATTGATGTCTGCTCTAATCAAACTGACAGCCAGCTGGCTGCCTAGACAACATCAAATGTCAAGAAAAAAAAAAAGGCAGAGCTAAGTTAAGAAGCTCATGAGTGAGTTGAAAGTGCCTACGACTAGCTGAGTGCGTGGGTTGAGCAGCCTGCCAGCAGAAGCGACAAGCTGGCAGGCATAAGACTGACAATCAATTTAATGCCCTGCGAGCTTTGAGCGCGCTAAGCATAAATTAAGTGTAGCATGTTGCTTTAATTTTATTTCTATTACTTTTATTATTGTTATTATTTTTAGTATTATTATTATTTTTATTATTATTTTATTGTTGTTGCTTTAAATGTACTGCCCGTGATTGTGCTGTTGCAGCAATGCCAGCTACAACTTGCTTGCTACCGCCTCCAGCTGCTACTTTTACTTCAACAGTCATGTAATTTTTTAAGCTTTTTTCGTCGACCCCCTCTATTTTATCGCTTTCATTAACGCAATGACAGCTTTAGCAACCGTTGCTAGTATTAAATGTCTATGAAGAAGAAGAAGAAGAAGAACAACAACAAAAAGAAAAAAGTGTTGCCTACTCAGCAAAGCAACCACTTAGCTGCGTAACATATGAGTTGCTCTGTCTTGTGCTCTACAGTTCATATCTGGCCAGCCGTTGAAAGCTCCTGGCTGCTGCTGCTGCTTCAGTTCATTCATTCAGCTCGCTTTACGCCTTGAGCACTCATTCGGCATAAGTTTTAGCATCCAGAGGGTCTGCCTTTTTTTTTCCAAATACCATTAAATTCCCCTGCCCCAGTTAGTCAAACAGTCACCCACCCATACGCCTCATTTCTTAAGCTTATCCCCATCAACCTTCATAAACCTTAGTCAACTTTTTTTTCTGCTGGCTTTGTGAAGTTTGCCAAGTTAAGGAACGAAAAAAAAAAAATAATATATTCTTCCTTTCTTCTGCACTTTTTTTTCGTGCACCAACTCCCTTCAGTGAATTTACAATCAGCAGCATGTAATTGGGTGAAGGTCATTGGGGTTGCCTTGCCTTACGTTTTGATCCAATTTTATTCATATTTTTTTTTGTTTTTGGTTTTGTTATTTGCTGTTATGATGTTTTCTTTATCAACATCATCATCATCATCATCATCATCATCATTTTCATCCACAGATTTTTGTGCAAGTTTGAAAAGCTGCTTTAGGTTTGCGGCTGCAGCTTTTTGTGTGGCTGCAGCAGCAGCTTCCAAGTTAAGTTTGAAGAGTGCGAAGAAAAGCAGTTTTTAAGTACTTAGCGGCTTTTTTAATATTTGAAAAGTTTTCTTACGACATGAATGAGGTAAAAGGAGGAATTTTTTTCGCTACCATAGAAATGTACAAAATCGGACAAAAAAATCAAAAACATAAAATATAAAAAAGTTGTAGTTAAGAGAGATTTCCGCAAGATTTTTCTTATCACATGTTTAAGTAAGCAAAAATCTGCAGCTGAAAAACTATGTGAGCAGCACTGAACTTACTTAATTAATAAAGATGGTAAAGCTTACCTTTTGCACCTTAGTTAACAAAGTTTTAGGATTTTTCATAAGTTGTAGTCGGTTTATTGCTTAAAAATTTAGAGAAAGTCACAGCTCGAAGTTAACAACTTTAGCGGAAGCTGATAAAATTTAGTAGAAAACTGATTTAAGAAAATTAAAGATTGTAAGCGTAAATTATTTCTATACATTTAGATCATGAAATGTAGTTACTAGGCTGGAGTTACTCGTACTTTTGTGGTGCTGAAGAAGATATTGAAATATATATTTAATAAATGTAACATTTGGGTTAAAAAGTTCGTAGACTGGCGCTACAAAAACTAAATTCACATTCTTTAATTAAATTTAAAAGTCAGAACATCGCATGGAGAGAAAAAATTGGCTAAAATCAAGTTCAAAGCGTTCGTAACTGAAATCAGCTCAATAGAACTCAAAACTTTCTCAAAACATGCTATTCACGTTCGCAGTTTATGCCATAAATTGGTCTTGAAAATTTGTTTGATCAACACGTCAATTTGTGCTAAAAACTTTTAATCTTGGGCTTGTTTGTGAAAAAATTAATTTCGTTGTTGTTTTTGAACCACAAAAATATAAGCAACCGAACGATGTTATTCTCAGACTTTTGTTTTTGTTCTTGTTAGTATAAAAGTGCAGAAAATAAATTAAAAATTATATTTTCCTTTCCGAATTGAATCAAATATATGTAATTTGGACAATGAAAACATAATTTTTAATTTTGTTCCTGAAATCGTTTTTGTTCGGTTAAATATTTTGTTTTTGTATTTATTTGAAAATATTGTTGGTATATGACATATTTTGATAAACAATTCCGAATTTTTATTATTTGTAGACCTAATGCCTATGAGGCCTGAGGAAACGTAAATCGTATTATAAATATGGTATCGAACTATTGCATAACTGTTTTAATCGTTACATCGCTCTCGAAGGCAACTATGTTGAATAATATAATCGAGTTTTATCAAAAAAATGTGTGAACGCATGCTGCGCTTCAAAGAGCTGCTACTTTTCTAGGACAGTAGCCTAACTTGAGACAAAAGCTTTTCCAAAAGGTAATAAAAAAGACATGACGTTAATATTCTAAAATGGCGAACCCATCTTTTCATCTCTACTGATAACTCTTCCGATTCCTTGGCTCACTTTCCCAAAGCTAGTGAGCGAATCAATTGAAATTATCTGTCGTTTAAATTTCCTTTTGAAGGTCTAGAGAAACTAGCCTCTTATCTTGGCAGAAATCTTCAACTGAAGATCATGTGAAGGTGAAAAGAGAGAGAGACTCATGACTTTGAGTTCCGCAGCTTTATTTATAAAACAATGACGATTTTAAACTAGCTCTTTTAAAAGCAGAATAAACAAAGGAACTGATTATTCGAACCAAACAGTGGAGCTGTCTAGAAGCTTGCTTTAGCGAAGAAAAGTGAAGTAAAGGAAAGCAGACATGAAGAGGGCCTCTTCACGAACGAAAACCAGATTGGTATGATGAAAGAAGCTTGAATCTAACTAAATGTTCGTTAATTTGTTTAACAATAAGTGATTCACAAATTTTAGAGAATGAGGACAGAATACTAATGGGTCTATAATCTTTCATGTTAGATGCATTTGAATTTTTGGCAAAAGGGATCACAGTAGCTATTTTCCACGAATAAGGAAAGCATGACGTAGTAAAACAGTGGTTTAATATGTGTGTAAGGGGCCTTATAATGTACGGTAAGATAAGTTTGATAAATCTTAGCGAAATGCCAGCATCAACGATAGCATATGACTTTATTTTCATAATTGTCATTAGAACATCATACTCATTAACATTGGAAAATGAGAGCTTGTCCACATCACGAAACTGACGAAAATTACATTGAAAATCACAATTATCAGCTGTAGGATTATAAAGAAAGAAATAATTTAGAATGTTTGGATCTATTGCACAGTTTTGATATACTCTACTGCAGACACCAAGTTTGCGATTATTTTTCCAATGTAATTTTGTGATAGTGTGCAGTTCAGTTTACGGTGAAAGAAGTGCCTTTTCTTAGAGTGCCTAATGACTGACACAGCAGTATTACGAGCAATCTTGTATTGTGCCCAGTTAAAATCCGTACGAGCTCTTTTCCAAATACCATATAACTTGTTTCTTTTTCTGATAGCTGATTTAACCGAAGTTGTATACCATGGACAAGAGTTTGTATCAACAGTCACAGTTCACAGGGGAACAACCAGGGAAAAATGAGGCAACATTTTTCAACACGGCTCCTGTCAATCTAACATGATAATTTTTACTAGGAAAACAACAACAATTTTTAAAGATTAACACTGTATTATGCAGTGTTAAAAAATAACATGAGTAAAGTGTTGATTTGTTTATTGCATCAGTATATAAAAAGAAAAGACAGTGCAAATAATGTTGCTGTTGAGCGAATTACGTGACAAAATGCCCCTTTTCTGAATGTTCTGTTCAGCAGAAGCCATTTTATGTGATTTTGGGCTGTGTACAAACGTTCATTTAACAGACTTGAATTATTATGAAAGGTGTTAATTAGTGGTGACCGTGGCATGCAGGTTAAGTGTGTGGCTTAGCATGCTCGGAGCCCGGGTTCGATCCCCAGCCGCGGCGAAAAGTTTTTTTCAATAAAAAATTTTTCTGATCGGTCACCACCTCTCTGCAGACAATGGCAAACCTCAGAGAGTAAATAATGCCATGTAAAGCTTCTTGAGAACATGAGCCGTTCGGAGTCGGCATAAAACATGTAGGTCCAGTTCTCGGTTAATTGTGTGCAAACATTTAATAACACACACAACACAATTGATCATAAGAAGCTCGGTCAAAGTCCTTTCAAGGGCTGAAATGGCCAATTTGTTTTTGTTTTTTTTTGTTAATTATTAACATAACTGATCGCGTTGAATTTCAATAACATGATTTAGTGTTAAAAAAGTGTTATTTTTACAGAATTTTTTTTCTGGGTGAACACAGTTATCAAAAGCATAAGAGATATTAGATACAAGAGCATTTAACTTATCATCAACGGACTGACAAAACCAACAGTAATTCCAACAGGTATGAGATAGGAAATCATGGAACATAGAATAGTCAATGGATTTATAATCTCGATACGAAAAAGATATTGGAGACGATTCACTACGAGCATTGAAATTAACAGTACAAAACAAGAGGTAATTTATGGTCAGAAATAAACGATATTTGATTTAAAAATAAGAGTAACGAAGTATCAGATATTATAAAAATATCAATAAGGCTAGGAGTAGCATTGGTGGCGAAACGAAAGGGAATTTAAAAATAAAAACTTTCAGAAACATTATCTATCAACAGCAGATTAACATTAAAATCACCACATATGGTATACAAATCAAAATCAGTCACCTTACTCTATAAATCACGGATAAAAAGGTTCAAGACTATAACATCTATAAGGGTTGTAAACACAAGAAAGAAGAAGCTTAGAGTTATTATTAGAAATTTCAACATTAATGTACTCTACATCACAACCACGATCTTCAGATAAGGGGGCGATCTTCACATGGCAACGTGTCTGACTGCCTCAACTTGGCGAGGCCAGCATTATCCATGTCGAAATCGTCTCAAGTCGACTCAAACCTCCGCGTGGTGTCTCCTGGTAACGTCAAAGTACTATCGCCCGATAAACTTTGGCGGCGAATCTGAGCGGCGGGCTTCCTTTGGCCATCAAGCAAAGGTTGTGCGTTGGGTTTGAAGCCCACCATGTAATAAAACCATTTCAATGAAAAGTTTAAGAATAAATAAAAGAATGATCCCCAAATCTGATGACGACTACCGCAAACGAAAAACTGATAATAATTTACGGATATGCACCTGGAATGTCCGAACCCTAATTTGGGATGGTGCCTCTATCCAACTGATTGATATCTTGGAAAGATATAATCCTGATATCACTGCAATCATAGAAATGCGATGGAAGGGACAGGGTTGCTTACGGCAAGCATCCTGTGATATCTACTACAGCGGCCATGCGGAGAAGCACGAGTTTGGATGCGGATTTGTAGTTGGCAAGAGAATACGGCATCATGTCCTGCGATTCACTCCTTCACTTGATCACGTTTTGATTGACGGAAGGCACTCTTCCAGTGTACTAGACGTACGCACGATCCGTGGTGCAAACATAGACTCGGATCATTATCTTGTCGCAGCCAAGATCCGCACACGTCTGTGCGCAGCTAAGAATGCTCGCAATCCTACACAAAGAAAGCTAGACGTCGATAAGCTGAAGTCAAAACGGACGGCCGAAGCCTTCGCTAATCGACTCTCACTCCTGCTTCAAGAAAGCACTCCTCCGATCGACGATATATGCGGACAGTGGACGCACATATCCCACTCTATGCATACGGCTGCCGAAGAGGTGATAGGCTACCACCGCCCTCGCCAAAACCAGTGGCACGACCAGGAGTGTCGCGACGCCACTGCAGAGAAGGACGTGATGTTATGGAGCGATACCGAGAGAAGAGGAGGAAAGAGAGACGCATTTTCAGGCGAAAAAAACGAGAGGCGGAAATGCGTGAGTGCGAGAAAATTGAGATGCATGGCGACAGGAATGAGACTCGAAAATTTTTCGAAAAAATAAGACGCCTGGCCGATGGTTTTAAGACCGGAGCCTCTTCCTGCAAGGATGAGAATGGGAATCTCGTGACAGATATCCAGAGTACACTGATGCTATGGAGGGAACACTTCTCTAGTCTTTTAAATGGCAACGCTGACAACAATCCCGCCAGTGGAGATGATATCCCGGAAACCCCAATCATGGATGACAGCGTTGAAGTTCCGCTGCCCGACTATAACGAGGTCTTAACAGCTATAGCTCGGCTTAAAAACAACAAAGCCGCAAGAGCCGATGGTCTACCGGCTGAGCTGTTTAAGACCGGTGGCGAAGCTCTGTTTAAATGCATTCACAGACTTCTATGTAGAATATGGTCGGAAGAATGAATTCCAGATGATTGGAACCTCAGTGTGCTCTGTCCAATCTACAAAAAAGGCGATCCCACCATTTGCGCCAACTACCGTGGGATTAGCCTTCTTAATATCGCATATAAGGTCCTGTCGAGCGTATTGTGTGAAAGACTGAAGCCCATCGTTAACCAACTGATTGGACCTTATCAGTGTGGCTTCAGACCTGGAAAGTCCACCATTGACCAGATCTTCACGCTCCGACAAATCTTGGAAAAGACCCTCGAAAAACAAATCGATACACACCATATTTTTGTCGATTTCAAAGCCGCCTTCGACAGTCCAATAAGGAGTCACCTATATGCCATCATGTCTGAATTTGGTATTCCTGCGAAGTTAATACGTCTTTGCAGGATGACACTGAACAACACAAGCAGTGCAGTGAAAATCGGGAAGGACCTCTCCCTTCCTTTCGATACCAAGCGAGGTTTCAGACAAGGTGATTCCTTATCGTGCGACTTCTTTAATATAGTAATGGAGAAGATCATCCGAGCTGCTGAACTGAGACGCAGCGGCACAATTTTCTATAAGAGCGTTATGCTGCTGGCGTATGCTGATGATATTGACATCATTGGCCAAAATACGCGCGAAGTCAGTGCAGCATTCTCCAGGCTAGAAAAAGAATCGAGTCGAATGGGTCTTGCAGTGAACGCAGATAAAACGAAGTATCTCGTGTCAACATACAAACAGTCCCAGCGTCTTGGAAACCACGTCACTGTTGACAACACCTCCTTTGAGGTAGTGAAGGACTTTGTTTACCTGGGATCCAGTATTAACTCCTCCAACGATATCAGTATTGAGATTAAACGAAGGATAACTCTTGCCAACAGGTGTTACTTTGGGCTCAGTAGGCAATTGAGAAGCAGAGCTCTTTCTCGACGAACAAAACTGACGCTTTATAAGTCAATAATCATGCCCGTCCTACTATACGCATCACAAACCTGGACGTTGAGCAACTCTGATGAAAGGACTTTGGGAGCGTTCGAGAGAAAAATCCTTCGCAAGATCTATGGTCCAATCTGCGTCAATGGCGAGTACCGAATACGATGGAACCACGAGTTGTATGAGCTATATGCCGACATCGATATAGTCAAGCGTATTAAATTAGAGCGGCTTCGCTGGCTAGGTCATGTCGCATCTCCGTTGGAAAGACCAGGCATTGGATAACCTGACGACGCTTGGAATTTCCAACTGGCGCCAGCAAGCGCACGACAAAAGAGGCTGGCGCCAATTCTTAGACCAGGCCAAAACCGACCAACGGTTGTAAGCGCCATCTAAAGAAAGAAGAAGAAGAAGAACATCACAACCACAGGACTTATTTACAATGCTACAGTTAAGATACAATTTACAATACACAGCAAACTCCTCCTCCCTTTGTAACGACCCTGTCATTTCTAAAAAGTGAATAGTTATCAATATTATAACAACTATTGGGAAGATCAGCACTGAACCCAGTCTCAGAAACACAGATAACTTCAACATTAGAATTATCGAACACATATCTAATATAGTCCAGTTTAGATGGGTGTAGCCTTCTAGCATTGAAATGCACAATAGAAAGACCATCACGCTGCTTACACAGAATATTAATTTAAAGTTTATGGTTGTCATCAGCACCATCTAAAGTGTTAGAATTCATAAAACAATTTTTTTTTGACAGTCAGTTGAATAAATTACAAAAAATATCCAGAATATTACGAAAATGAAATGAGTAAAACATAAAAAGGTGTAAAGAAGTATAAAATGATAATTTTTAATTAAAATAAAGTAATATAACTTAAACTGAACCAATGCTGTTGGACACCAGAGTAGTAGGTTGCGTTTATAGTGAACGCCGAGTCAGCAAGGCAGGCAGACAGGCAATGTGAACAAGCGAGATAGATATCTATTTGCATCTCGTTTTTTCACACATATTTCAGCCTGCCTGCCTGTCTGAATCGCGTTCACTATAAACGCAACCTTAAGCTTAGCTTCACTGTTGACGGCAATCGCAGCTTTATCTTTCCTAATCCTAACATGAATGGTTCCACGTATAGAAAAAAAACATTATAGAGCTTGTTGGAGTGTTTAAGTTTGATCTAAGCCTGTAATATTTTCCTGACCTCAGCTGAAAGACTCTCGTATATAAAAACTTTATTGTTGAGATCGAAACCCGCTCCTCTCAGCGTTACTGGTGCTTAAGCTCTTCGTCTATAAGAATTAAGAACTTGTATTCTCCATATCTTATAATGTATTTAACAAAAACTTTGAACTAAAACAAGCTAGTAGCTCAAAATAACTTTAAATAACTGCCACTTGCGTCATATTACAACGGTCCAAAAAATAGTAGTGACTTTAAAAATTTCAACAACAATAGAAAAATAGCAACAAATTTGGTAATTAACTTCACAATTCTGATAAATTGTAATTCTTTCTTGTAGTTAATACTTAGTTGTATAACCTTTGTAAACAAATAGTGCTCTACAACGACGAAGCATTGAGTTCACAAGCTCCTGACATGTTTTGATAGGTATGGAGTACTAATTCGCTCAACCTGTTCCCAAAGCTGATGTTTATTTGAAGGTTTAGAGTCAGCAATGCCATTTTTAACATCACACCACAAATTTTCATTTGGACTCAAATCCGGCGACAGAGCAGGCCACATCAAGAACTCGATCCGATTGTCCCAGAACTACTTCTTTGCAAGTTTTCTCGTTTTTTTCATGTCGTTATCTTATTTATAAACCCATATTAGCGGTAACTACTCTTGGGCACACGAGAGCATAGTTTCCTGTAACATTTTGAGGTAAAGATGTTGATCTACTAATACTTCTATACAATAAATTGGACCAACACCATAAAAAGGAAAGCATGCCTAATCCATAATTTTGAAACCACTTAATGCTTAATGGTTTTTGTGGCATACTTTGGGTTGAACTGACTTTTTTTGGGACGTCAAACATATTGACGAGACCCTTTGCCACCGTACATTACAATTTTGGACTCGTTCGACCATCAAATGTGCCTTTATTTTTCATTTGACTACGAAGAATGATCTGGGTTAAAATTAGCACTTAACAAGGACCATGCGTACTCAAATATTGTTTCTTAAAAAGTCTACAAAAAGTACGAATACTTGCGCTACATTAAGCTCTTCTTATGTTTGTATTGCAGAGTCAAATGGATTGGCCTGATAGCACCGTACCACTCGTTTAATCAATTTCACCGTCATAACTTTCTTGCGTTCATGTGTCTCAGGTTTTTTATTATAGTTTATGGCATTGCAAATTGTGGTTGGTGAACATTTGAGCAGATTTTCAACCTCTTTGTATGTTTTGCTCTCATAAATTAATTTTATTATCAATTCCCGCTTTTCAACAGAACAATTTTTTCCTCGTCCCATTTCTGGAAAAATACGGCACAACTGAATTTTGTTTTTATATTCACTGAGGGAAAATAGCTCAATGCTAACTTGACTTTACTTGAAATTTTTCAATGCTTTGTATGTATTAATAAAACACTACTATTTTTTTTGACCGCTTAAATTTGCATCAATTCTCAATAAAAGTGAATTTACAAAAAAATTTTGTTTACAAGATCAGGTCACCACAGTATACTCACCACATAACGGTATAAAACAGCCGTGGAGAGAAAAAAAGGCTTGTTTAGAAAATAATGTGCTTGATCATATTTCATATTTGGCACCAATTAAACCGAAATACTTTATTTTTCTAAAATTGCCTCGCTCTTTCATCATCATGGTTTGTACTGAACTTACCTACACCTGAATCAAATTAGTACCCTAGTGTCAGTATCAGCTCAGATTCAGTGTTGTTTTGTTATAATGACACGTCCATTTTTCTAGAATCCCGTCTACTTTCTAGACATACACAATTTTAAGAAATAAGACTTGAGGTTAGTAAGGAGCATTTAATGAAAAGAATGAATAAAAAATGTATTTCTATTTGTCTCATTGGATGTAGCAATTCAGCAAGCAATATTTGCATGGGCTTCAAAAATCAACCATAAAACAATACCGAATGTTATCTAAAGTGCTTTGACAAATACTGAATTTTATCTTAATTCTTTGAATATAACTCGTAAGACAATTTGTTTGTCTTTTTGTCTATGTGCCAAAAACATATATTGATAAAATGTTTACAAGCAATGTTGCTCCAACACTTTGTGTAAACATTTCACTTCCCATTATGTGCCGTCCTCTTGGCTGCTTCTTACAAAAATTTACTTTCATTCCGTATCAGTCTCATGAAATGTCTTGTCAATATATGTTTAAGTTTGAGTGACTGTTTCATGCTTGCTTAATTTCTGAGACCAATCATATAATTATAAAATCCCAAAAAAGCTTGGACACAACATTCGTTCTTTTGAATTTTTATTTTTATTTCATTAAAACTCAAATTCCAGCACATGAATTGTTAATTCCTAAAATAAAACGAATAAAAGAAAGAACAAGCTCCAACTGATTCAGCAACAAAAGGGTAATAAAACTCATCAGAGTATAAAATGAAAAAAAAAAAAAATGAAATGAAATCGTAAATTATTTTTTTGCTCCCCCTCATGAACAACAGCGGGACACGTTCGCAGGCAACACTGAAACTTGAAATTGATTTTAAAGAATAGCAAAAATGTACAATAGCTAAAGAATCCCAAAAAAAAAAAAATATAAAAAAAAACATTCAGCAGACTTAAGGTTGCACTTAATTTTTCGCAATGAAATATTGTGGATATATAAATCACAATCAGACAAATGCTGCTACACACGAACACATAAACAACCTCAACAGAAGAAACAAAAAAAAAAAATCAACACAAATCACATACGAAGTAACTTGCACACGCAGACCTAAAGACGAACACACGCTGACAGAAAATGTTTTTAAAACACCTTCACTGAGTGCCGAACATAGAGTATAACAGCTACCACTTGTTTGTTTCGCTGAAGGGAAGAAAAAAAAGAGAAGATGGAGAATATATGTTGAAAGATGGAGGATGAAGAAATGAATTGATCGAAGTGTGATTAAAGGTTCAAGGTTAATTGTTTAATATGAAATTACAGCTTAGTTACAGGGTGCTTTTAATGTCCAAGCCATTTTAATTAATATACGCTGAGTAGAAAGCGAAGTTAGTTATTAGTTGCTTTACATTTACATACTGGGTGGTAAAAATTTAAAAACATATACTAGAAGTTGGAGATGCTTTTGTATAGCAGGAGTAAATTTGGTCAAAAAAATTTTACAGCATTTCAGAGAAAACAAAAAGCGAACAAAATCTAACAAACAAATGCAAACGCTTGGATCAATATGACCCCATATTTGAATTTGTGAATCGGAAAGTACGCGCATTAGACCATGATTAAAAAAATCTTTCGATGTAATAGTAATTAATTGGGTAAAAATTTAAAAAAAGTTATCATTATAAACATCATTATAAGAGATATTTAACCCACTGCTATATTGATTTTAATAACTTGGTTTTGAAATATTTTGGTTATAAGGTTAACGATTTATGCTTTTTTGACCAGTATAATAAACCCTTCCTTCAGAAGATGATGCTTTTCACTTTGTGAGTAATATGTTTCGAATGAAAGTTTTTATGGCGGTAACTTCTTACATGGACTGCTCTAATTCATTCAATATTTGGTCGCAACATCACTGAAAATCAACAGCCGCAGTTGTTGGATGAAACCTGTAAAATTTTTAAATTCACCGATAAGGCTATTTGACGAATGGGAAATCCCAACGATCAAAATTCTTTGTGTTAATAATTAAACAACAGCAAATTTTGCCAAACGTATCTATTAAATTGACATAAAAAAACTCAAATTTTTCCAGTTTAAGGCCTGTTTCCAGCTCCCAAGTAAAGCATATTTTCATACAAAAAACTTGAAAAATGATCAAAAAGAATTTTTTTTGTCAAAATTACATAAAAGAGAATCCAGCTCGTAAGAGCAAATTTGTTCTATTTTGCTACTTTTTTCATTAAAAAGTAACAACGTCGACACTGTGAATTTATACTTTTATACACTAAAGAAATATAAGTAACTTTTTATAGAGTAATTACTTAAGAGCTGGATAGAGACCTTTAACTGTTAAGTAAATTGAAAAATATTTCGTTCAATAATTCTTCGATTAATAACGTAAAACAGAAAATTAACAGCCCAGAACATTTCATCCGACCGTAAACATTTCTTTGAGTGTAGTATAGGTTAAA
Organism: Tetanocera ferruginea; assembly: GCA_958299015.1. NCBI lineage: Eukaryota > Metazoa > Arthropoda > Insecta > Diptera > Sciomyzidae > Tetanocera > Tetanocera ferruginea. The sequence goes on along the minus strand of OY282641.1, from coordinate 28,526,749 downwards.
TGCCGTTTTTTTAAATACTGCTTAATGGAATTTTTTAACCATGATGAAAGATCTATTAGTAATGAAATGTACGCGGCTGGCACGTATGTACTAGAGTGTTCCAGATGCTTACGGCCTCCTTGTGACGACACAACTACTCTTGAAATACATGACATTTTGACAGGTGGCAGCCTTAACCAGAACACATTATAAATGTCAGATCGAAAACCAGCAATAATAATAGAATTCATCTTCTACAGCTTTAACCCAGTTGAATCCACAATCCAAAGCATCATAAAAATGTAATGTTAAAATTTTCAGTGGTACCAAACAAGTTAATGTGGGAAAACTTTACCCAGCAAACTTTGGATTTGGCTCAGGGACAACATAGGATACAACTTCTAACCATGCATACAAAGATCTAATTTCGGAATAGCTTTAAGTCTACTTTTGAGTTGACCTTTTGACTTGTTAGCATACAAAATGCTACAGTTGTTAACGAATGTACTCATGCGATTGATAGGAGCACTGGTAAGATAATTAAATTGTCAATGAATAATGATGTTAAAGTGTTCTAAATAAAACAATTGTTGGTATCAAAATGGCTAAAGCAGACTTTCGTGCCTTGATTAAGTATTACTTTTTGTGTGCAAAAGCTTCGCAATTATGTTGCATATATAATTTAAAAACATGAAAAAAAAAATTCAATTAGAAGTTAGGTACATTTTGAAATGTTTTCAAAATGAAATAATTGGAAGAAGCAAATAGTAACTGAAACACAATAAATATTTGTTCTTTCTCCAGATACTTGCTACTAAAACTAACTCTATATTATAAGCAAATGAAATAGAGGTTACAAAAAAATTAAATCCAGACTGACATAACCCGGTGGTATTTTCTGCGAAACCATTAAACTTTGATAAACAAGCAATTAAAAAATTGTTGTTTTTCCAAATAAAATTCTTTTATTCTATGAGATAGCAAACCAATTTCAAAACTTAATATGCAGAAATATAAAATTTTTACCCACTAATGAAAAAATGTAAAATCTAAGTATATTCTACGCAAAGAATAAATCACTTTTTTCAAACTTGAATCACTTCAAAAGGATGTATGGAGGCAGTGGCGTAGATATAGGGGTGGTCCAAGGGTCCGAACTCCCCCAGAGCTATGAGCCAAATATGAAAGTTGTTGTTAAGTGATTCTATTAAGTTAAACGTTGTTTTGCAATTATCGAAACAATTTTATGATAAGAAAATATTTAAGATATGTTTTTATGAAAAAATTTTTTAATGGAATATAAGTTTTCAAAGTCTCTTTTTAGTTAGAAATTTAATGCATATGCGTTTCTACAAAACAATATTTTAAACAACCGTGTTTTATACTCAACTATAAACTCCTTTCTTTTTTATATAATTTTCTATTTTTCTGTTATAATTTGCGGACCCCTCCCAGAACCAAAAGCTATCTACGCGACTGTATGGAGGAAACTACCAACATTAAGCAATATATATTTTTACCATTGTTTCAGACATACTTTAATTTATATCTAAACATTTTTAAATAGAAGAAAAAAGTTTTGGATTTTTTATTCTCAAGGCAGAATGGTTCGATGCTTAAAAAATTATCAAGAATTGTAAGTGTTTGTATTTGCTTTTGTGTAAATGCAAATATATACGAGCCCTAAACACTTATGAGTGGTACAGCTGTCTATTTAAACGGAGTAGTGTTTAAACGAAATCTTAAAAGACCTAGCGCATAAATTATTTTTGTAAATTTGATTTTTTACTTCAATTTATTTTTTGGTTTTTAAGAACACATCAAAAAAATTACAATACAGAAGATTAAAAAAAATTGTTTTCATATGATTTGCAATTAAGGATTTTATTGGGGAACTTAGATTGGCCATTTAAAATTGGTACAGTAAGAAAACATAACATTAATATTGTGTTACATCGCCTTTGGTTTTAATGACGGCCTCCATTCGTCTTAACATAGCTTTTATTAGATTATAACACTTATATGGAGTAATTGAATAACTTTATCAAATATATTGAAAATGAATATTGAAAATGGAATATCCAGAATTTTATGTTTTAAACTGTCAACAGTTCTTTGGGGATCGTTTCGCAAACGGCGTTTCATTATTGCCCAAAGCGATTCGATACAATTAAGATCTGGACTTGATGAAGTCCAATCCAAATACTTTTATACCTTTATTTTGTAGCCAGATTTTTGTTGTTTTAGTGGTATGGGTATGGGTATGGTACACCTAATTTTTTGTCCGTATGACTTCTTTTCTAGAATCGTCAATGCACACATCGAACTTGAGCTCATCGCTAAATATGATGGAATCCCACTGCCGTCTAACCCAGTATCGTTTGTTCTAAGCCCATAATAACCGCTTTTTCTTCTGCAATGGAATACGTAAAGGGTTTTCTTTGGCTTGGAAAAAAAAAAATGTGAAAAATTTGAGATTTAACAAAAGATGACTTCTTTAACATAACTTGTAAAAGCCAGCCTATGAGTGTTTTGTCGGGTCCATTAGCGACCAACTGGCTTTCCATTCTTTTCTGACCATGTCGCGGCCAAATTTCGAACTGTACTTCGTCTGTTTTTCTTCACAATAATCGCTAACGTTCGTAAATCACGACTCGCCAATTTGGAACTTCTACCGCAATAGATTTTATTTCCTTCAATTGATCCAGATAATTTATATTTTGACGTAGAGTTACGTTTTACAGCGCGGTTTGTATGGGGTCGTTTTGACAGATTTTTTCAAACTCATTAGGCAACTTTTTGGCGAATACTTTAAGGTATACCTTCAGCCTTTAATACTTATCGTTTACAGATATTATATATACTCAAATATCAGATATATTCTGCGCTGAATGAATTTCTAATTTTGGATTTTGTCACTATTATATTAAAGTCACAAAATAGTAAAATATAAGAAGAAAAATGCATGTTTTTATATAAGAAAATTAATCATCAGCTGCTTATAGTGTGCCTGCTGCTTTCTTTGTTTTTGTTTCGGTGTTAATGCTTGTATTGCTTTTGTTTTGCACGAACTGATTGGTTCGCTTTGGCAGCATTGTAAGCATTGGGTTTGTGTATGCACTACTGTTCTTGTATACTATTTTAAAATTAAAGGTCATGAACCTCTTTTCACGAAACTCAGTCAATGAACTCAAACTGTCAAATTTAACGAAATGGGTCTATGATCCGTTTAGATTTAACTCTTATAAAAAAAAAATTAGTTGGATCATATTTCGTTTTATGCTTTTACCCGTTAGATGGCGTAAAATTTAAATTTTTGTTTTCAATTCAAATTAATTTGGATTCCACATCCAGTGTAGCTCGCAAACTAAATATCAGAAAGAGACGGGAGGAAAGGACATGTGCTCAGCGTGAAATATAGTCACCATACGATTTTTTAAAAATCGGGGTCTTAATTTTAATTTGAAATTAGTAGTTAAACTTACTGTAGCTCGCAAACTATATATCGGGCAGAGACGAAAGTGGCACCAATGGAAAGTGCATTTGCTTCGCCTTCTTTTCGACTAAGTCAATGAACTCAACCTGTCAAATTTAAGGAAATGATCGAAAAAATTTAATATTTTGTTTGTTTATTTTTGCTTGCTCATTTTATCATGCTTGCTTTTTAACTTTTTCTTTGTTTTGGCCTCGATAAGTAGTCCATAATTGAGTGTTATTTATTTTTTTGTTAATTTTCGGAAGATCAATAAAAATACGCGCACAATGGAAAAAATAATCGGACCACAGAGACAAAGTAGAAGAGGTAACAACTTAAACGGAATTCTGCGTCTACACTTACGATACTATCGAAACTGTTTCTTTTTTTTTATAATGTTGGCTACAGACGATCGTGATAAATTTAAATCTTTTGCAATTTTACCAAAACTTTTTCTAGTAGCTTTTCGATAATTATTTTGTGAATTTCTTCGCAGAGTGGTCTTCCAAACACCATAATGAACACTAAATACAAATAATCTCTCTCAAAATAATTTGTAACTGTTAATTATGTCGTATACATGAAACAAATTCTGAACATTGCAGCTATTCCCAAACTTTTAGTACTGTCATTACTTTAGTACAGAAATTTCTGGACTTGACGATATCGGAACACATGGATTTGATTGCCGCTTGGCTATCAACAAAGATGTTAATTAAAGAGTGATGAGTGTTTGTACTAAGAGGTATCCCTGCGGCCTTTCTGATGGCAAAAACATCCGCCTGGAAGACACTGTATTGGTCCGGTAATTTGTATGTTTGTCTTATTTTGGACTCTGCGCAATACACTGCCGCATCTACTCCCGTACTCATTTTGGGGTCATCTGGTAATATGTTGACCGCTCGCTGGGCCTGTTTGATAACTTTGCACCATTCGGTTGGTCCTAGAAATGTGGGTATTTTGGGTTCAAGAGTTGTGCTAGGGATCATGTAGTCTGTGCTTCTAATTGCATCCTTTCCAATTATACAGTGTCCAAAATTTTTTTTTGCGGAAGTGGTGTTTTGTCACCACACAATGATTCCATAGAGTAGAATTGGACGAACAACCATTGTGTAGATTCATTGCATTAGAGAGGGTGAAAGACCAAAAATGCTGCCCAATATCTTCTTGGATGCATATAGCGCATTGGTAGCTTTCCTAACCCTCTCCACTTCAGTTTGTTGTCGAGTACAACTTCAAGAGTTTTCGTGTGAGTTTTCGGGATGGGCCATGTGTTGTTTATTCTTGGTGGAATCAATGGTGGTATCTTGTTCCCATTCGTAAACAATACCAGATATGTTTTCTCATATACTCTGCATTTATATACTCTGCGTTTTCCGCCGTTAAGGCCGACTGAACTCACCCATCTAAGTACCTCTTTTAGTGTGTGCTCAATCCACTATAACTATATAACTATATTAAAGTTTTTGAGTAGTTCGTTAATTACTAGATTCCATAGTGGGGGTGAGAGGACTTCTCCTTGGGGTATTCCCCTACTCACTTCTCTTACCATGATTGTAGAGCCCCACTTGGCTTAGATCCATCTACAATTTAGTAAGTTGTCTATTCTCGGTCGATTGCTGGTGGTGTATCGATCGCTCGTAATCCGTTTAGGATAGCCATAGTTGACAAATTGTTAAATGCACCTGAGATGTCTAGGAAATCCCCTAGTGTGAGTTTTTTGTTTTGAACGCTTTTTCTATATGAACTACTAGATTGTGTAGTGCTGTCTCCACCGATGTTCCTTTCGTATATGCGCGCTGGGTGGTTGCAAGCAGCTGCTGGTTTGTACCGTTTCTTATATGCAGTTCTACCAGATTCTCGAGTGTTTTGAATAGAAAGGATGTTAGGCTTATTGGCCTGTAGTCCTTTGGATACAGCTGGCTACTACAACCTGCTTTTGGTATGAAAACAACCCTAGCTGTCGTCCAGGCTGCAGGCACGTAGTTAAATCTGATACATCCTTTATATATTATCTCAAGCCATGGAATGACTTTCAAAGTAATCGAATTTAACATGGCTGGGAAATATGCCGTCAGGTCCTGGGGGTTTAAATTTTTAGAAAGAATTTATAACCTACTGGATTTTGTCTGGTGTTATTAAGTTCTGCAGAGTCTGTGATGGGATTGTCCAGTCTCTCTCTGTAACGTAAGTGTTTGGGACTTCAGTACAGTCTGGAAAATGTGCTTTTAGAAGCGCATCTAGAGATTTCTGACTGCCTTCCGTCCATTCGCAATTGTCTTTACGGACGCGACTCTGAATGAAAGGCTGTTTTGAGAGCAGCTTCCTGAGCCTTGCTGTATCTGTAGTTTTCTCAATGCTCGAGCAGAAGTCCTTCCACTTCATTTGAAAATTAAAAAAAAGGACAAAAAAAATGATGAAAAGAGGATATTTTTCTCTTAATTTGTAAAATAGAATTAGTTATTATGGGACGTTAACTTCATTGAACCGCTTCTGAAAGGCAACTCACCAAAATCTGCACAGAACAAAATTCAAAAATTCAAATAAGAAATAGCGGAACTGATACGAATTAAAACAAAGTAGGTATTAAGTGCAATTAAACTGCTGTCGACAGGCTGTTAGTGCAGAAATCAAAAGAGAACTCATTTTACACACCTCAGAACTCAAAAATGATTTACAAGTACTGGCAACAAACTGTATATTTAGACATAGTTTGCTTGAAGTAATATTAATTTGTAGAAATTCAACGAAAGTTCTCTATTTGAGACCAAGGATATCAAACTGAGACTTGTTGTTGCGAACAAGCATGTTTTTTTTTATATAATTGAAAAACGTTCTTTGGTCGGTTAAAACAAAAAAAAAAGTGAAAGTCTGACAGTGTCAAATTGTCGCTTCGTGAAAGCCAACTGACGTTGTGGCGGAACACTGTGTAACTAAAAACTTTAACTAAACTTTATAAAACGCTTGTATAATTAAAAAAATTATTATATTGTTCTTTTGGTATTCTTTCAAACAATTAAGAAAAATATTTCGTTCGTAAGAAACTGATAAAAAAATTTATCAATAATATATGTATAAAATATGATTTCTTAATAAAATTTTTAAAGATTTTTTATTAATAACGCGATATCATCATCAAAACGCCTTACTACTGCTTGTAGCACCACTGGTTAAAATCAGAGCTCACCCATCACTGACATCCACTTTGAAAATAATTTTTCAAATTCTGTTCATAATTCTTTTGCCAAAGTAGCCTATTTATATCATTAAGAAAATTCTTTTTTTTCAGGAAAGCCAAGAAAGCATTGCGTTAAGACGCAGTAAATATTTTTATTAATCGATGAATGAATTACCTTCATTAAATTACTATTTGTTTGATTCCAACTAAAAACTCAAAAAAGAAATTGCATAATTACTTAAGTTCGCTTTGATAAGAGTTTTTAAGTGAGTTTTTTTTTTTTAACTTTTTTATGAGATTTTTAAAAACATTACCACTGTAAAACAGTCATTGTTGGTAAAACAGAAGATAAAATTTCATCGTTATACTATATAGAAAGTACCACACCCCACGGTTAAAAATAAACAAAATTTTTAAAAGTGATCATTTTTTAATCAAACTTGTTTAACAACATACTTTATTAGAGTTGAGATTTAAAAACTTATTCTGTTTCAAATGCGAACTCATTAACTCTAGCACCCGGTATTTGTTTGCAATGAAATCACGTAGGATTTCGCTTGAAATTCCTTTGCAATGAAGACGTTTAATTCTTAGGAGTTCGAAATAATATTAAATGAAATCGCAAAAATGCTGCCAATACAATAACAGCAACTACAACAACAAATTGCACACAATAAAATATATACTATACCACCAAGATAGCCAAAGCAAGAAAAAAAGAAACAAGCATGAAATGTGAAAATATAAAAATAATCACAACAACAAGGAATTTAATATAATGGCAAACCTTTTCCTTTTTTTCTGCTTGTGCGCTAAATTAACTTTTAACATTAACAAGAACACCATAACTATAGCAAACCCACACACTAACACATCGATACACATGATTTATTTACTAATACAATCAAAATAATAACAGCCTATTTATTTTACGATCAGAAAACCTAAGAAAAATAAAGCAGAATAACAAAAAAATAAAAAAAAATTGGTAGCCATGCTGGAATAATGGATAGTAACCGGAGGGAAGATAGCAACGCATGCATATTCGAATTCGAAAGTGTGGCTGAAAAATCCGACGCTATCTTCACCCAATGGGTGAAGATAGCGTCGGATTTTTTCGAACTCAGCCACAGTTTTTAAATTCACCACAATACAACACAGCAATTTCGAACACACTGCTTGCTGAAGCCAATGTTTGCAATTATTTATTTTAACTTGTGTATAATCGGTATGCAAGCGCTGCTGCACACTCTTAATGCTTACGTTTTTATTCATTGCTTTACAGCACTTAAAATTGTTAAATAAAATAAAAAAAAATATGCAAAAAAATCAAGAACAATTTCACCAAATAATTTTAAAACTTTTTACTCACTAAAATATTTTGCAATAGTTTAGTACATAGGTATTGCTTTTGGAAAATATTTCAACACTTTTCTTGCTCATCTTATAAAGTTCAGCAACGATTTTGAACTCACCACGTTCAATCCAGTGTTAAAGTATTGAAAAACAAATCAAACTCATATCATAGCAGAATAGTTAAACAAATATGCAGGTATTTAAGAGCATTTAAAATTAATTAATTAACTATTCTAACAAATAACCGTGAATTCAATTTTATAAAACAAACGTTGATAAGAATATTGACCACAAATATTTAAAGATGGTACTTTCGTACGAAAAAGTTTTTGAAAAGTATAAATATGAGTACTAATAGTTAAGTTCCTTTCGCATCAAAATAATCAAGATTATTATTTTGTAATATGCAAAGCAAAAACAAAATTAATAGTCCCACAGACACGCCTACCTCCCATACAACCCAAAAGTTGAAAATGATAAATAAACGTATGCCAAGTCACAAAAAGAAACACAATTCCAGCAACTAAGACCTAGTAACGTAAGCCTTGTCACAAAAGTCTAGCCACACAATTTAAGAAAATATGACTTAATAACAAAAACCTAGCTACAGAACCCAAGCAACATAACAACGTAACGTAATAACATAACGTAAGCGTAGCCACAAGTGTCTTGCCACAAACGTCTAGCCACAAAACCCTAGCCACAAAACCCTTGCCATACAATTCCAGAAAGTAAGACTTAATAACATAAGCCTAGCTACAGAACCCTAGCAACGTAAGCCTAGCCACAAGTGTCTAGCCACAAGAGACTAGCCACAAAAGCCTGGCCACAAAAGACTACCTGCACAATTCCAGAAACTAAGACTTAGGAACGTAAGCCTACCCACAAAAACCTACCAACGCAAGCCCAGCCAAAAGCCTAGCCACAAAAACCTAGCCACAAACGACAAGCCACACAATTCCAGCATCTATACAGGCGAAAATTTGAGTTTAAATTTAAAACCCTTATAATTATCTTTGAATTTATGACTCGTTTTTTAAACCTAAGTTTATTTTTAAAAATTTTCCAATCTTACATTCGAAAAATTAACGAATTTAAATGTTTGGATATCAAAAAGTAAACCCAAAAAGTTTATAAATGTTTGTATTGTGAAAATTAAGCTCAGAAAGTTTATTATTTAAGCCGAAAGTTTATTTTTTAAAATTATAAAGTGTTAAAAATTAATCTAAGAAGTTTTACAATGTATGTTTTGTAAAATTTAAACCAAACAGTGGATTATTTAAATCGAAAGTTTATTTTTGTAATAATTTAAAACTTAAGGGTTTAAATAATAAACCCTCTAAACTTCTTGCGACTTGCGACATTTAAGGCGAAAAGGGTTATTATTTAGACTTTAAGTTTAATTTTAAAACTGTATAATTTATAAATCAAAAACCCATAAAAGTTATATACACATATTTTTTATATATATATAAATCCTGAAGGTTTATTATTTATACTTAAGGTTTACTTTCGAAATCATAGCACGTAGAACACTGTACAATTGAGAACAACAGAAAAAGCAATAGATTAGCCCGGGTTAAAACTCGCGACTCTAATGCGATGGTTACCGCAGTCCGCGGTTCGATACTAGGATGTGACAAAAAAAAATGTTGCTCAATTCAATTTGTACATTAATTAAATAATCAATAATATAAGATAGTTATATAAAAATAACAAAAAAAAAAAATACGGTTTTGCTGAGGATCGAACCAGGGCCACTCCATTCATCAAATCAAATCAAATCGATAAAATCCACTGCTTAGCCAACTGAGCCACGGAATAGAAATTTTTTGCCTGTGCTAATTGTGTACTTAAATATGAAAATGACTGCATTGACAAACAAGCACACGCATAATATTTAGTTTAGCATTTGACCACTTTCGGTTGTGGTCAAAATCTTGTGTGTGGTGAATTTTTGGTTAAATGTTTTCGAACTTCGAAACGTGTGGATGGGCGTGCGTTGCTATCTTCACTACGGTTGGATAGTAGGTATTTATATCTAAGAAGCAAAAATGCGGAAGGAGTAAAAATCAAACAAGTGGAAAATTAAAGCGCCGATAAATAGCGCCTGAGCGTTGGTACAACAAGGACGAGCCATCAAAAAGCTCACATTTAAGTGTCACAGCTGTCTGTTTATAAAAGCGAACAACACACATAAAATTTTACAAATCAAAAACGCAAGCGATAGGCAAAAAAAAAATGGCAGCATTTTGTTTTGTGTGATTTTTTAATAAATGTTGCAGCTACTGGTTGTAACTTCCTTGAACTTGACTAAAATCAAATTTTTACAAATTTTTTTTTTTCTTTTTAGACCTGAAAAAAGGCGGCAAAACTCAGGCATTCAAGCAAGAACATGCCATATAGCATCAACATCTTTATAACATGGCCGGAAGCATGCTTCCGGTTTCCGGTTTTTGACGCAAAGTGCGGAAGATAAACTTGATATGTTTGAGTAGCTTAAAAATGAGTAGCAGCAGCAGTAGCAGCAGTAGCAGCGGTAGGAAGCATAAAATGTTAAAGATGTTGAAGCTGGAGGAAAGCATCAAGTTAATGAGAAAGCAGAAGAAAGAACGTCAAAAAAGCGTAAAATCAAAGCACCATTTTTCAATGGCGTGTAATCAAAACAACAAACTAACAAGCAGATGAACAACAACAACAACAACAACAACAACAACAACAGCAACAGCAATGTTAAGCGTAAGCAAATTGGCGGCATAAATAAACTGGCAGCAACTTTTAGGCGCTAAAGGGCTAAAATAAAGTTGTTTTTTTTTGCTGTCATTTATTTCTTTCTCTGCTCTGGCTGTATAATAAAAAACTTTTTTTGCACAAAAAATAGTAATATGTGCATACATATGTATATAAAACATACTCGCTCGTCAACATACAAACACACACACATTACATTACATAAAATACATCAACACAAGCTTAGACACAATTCAAAGGCGTTAGCCATAAAAATCAATGAATGATTTTTGTTTTTTCATTTTTGTTTTTGGTTTTAATTTGTTTTTATTTTTTTTTTTTGGCCTACACCATGTGGCTTAGCTTCAAAAAAAAATTGCGCTTTGTTGAACCTTTTATAGTTGGTCAACTTTTTTGTGTCTCAGCGGCAGGTTATGGCCTAAACGTTGTAGTTCGTTGTTGTTATATTTTTTGGCCCTTTGGTGGGTTGACTTTTGCATTTTTCTATTTTTTATTTTCTTTTTTTTTCAACTGTCAGTCCACAGTGCCTGAAAGTTGAACATTTTATATAAACACATGTTGACAGCTTGTCGCTGTTGGTTTGCGAAGTTGATTTTTTTTTCTCAACCAATTTTTTTATTGGCTTGCGTTTTAGTGCTCCCCAAACGTTGACAGCTGCATTTGGGAGTCATTTTTTATAAAATTTTGTTGGCTTTACTTGTAACCAAAATAAAACACTTACTTTTCACTTTTTTTTACGTATTGTTGCTTTTTGTCAGACACTCACCTGCAAGAAGAGAGAAATAAAAAAAATATAATTAGTTTTGTGTGGTTTAAAGAATATGTAGAATACTTAATAGATAATAATATTGATTTATTGGTATTTGCATAAAACTTCAAAAAATTTGCTTAAATGTTTGAGTTTAAACAGTTTTTGGTAAAATAATTAAAAACATAATATGTGTGACTGTCAGGCACAGTAGGTTTCAAAGTTATAGGTAGAAATCAATCTTAGGCCGCAAACATAGTAAACGCTGATTCAGACAGGCAGGCAGGCAGAGTGTGTGAAAAAGCGAGATAGAGAGCTATTTGTATCTCGTTTTTTCACACAGATTTCAGCCTGCCTGCCTGCCTGTCTGTCTGAAACGGCGTTTACTATGCACACAGCCTTAGGCTGACGACTTAGAATTTTCACTTCAAATAAAAATAAGAGCAGATTTTCAACCATTTCAAAATATTTAAACTTGGTTGAAATATTTAGGAGGAGCGTCATTATTAGGAATTTATGAAACAAAACTAAAAATTAATTTTACTCTAAAATGGTGTAGCAAATAAAATAAAATAGTAATTAGAGCAAATAGTACCCTAGGATTTATTAAACGTTGGGAAAAAGAGTTTAATGATCCTTTTATTACGAAAACTTTATTCACTTCTCTAGTTCGGCCTACCTTAGAATATGCTTCAATTGTATGGTGCACACGTTACGGTTGTTACATCGATGACATTGAATCCTTTCAGAAAAAATTTCCTTTCTTCTGCCTAAATAATCTTTCTTGTAATACTAACTTTAATCTACCATCTTATGAATATCGGTTACAACTACTTAATCTTCCTACATTAAAAAATAGGAGAGTTATGCTTAATGTAAGTTGGATGGTCAAGCTTTTGCATGGATATGTAGACAGTCCATATTTATTAAGTAAAATTTACTTTAATCTTTCTACTTCGTCCTAGAAGATTTTTTGAGCTACTTTTTATGAACTTTTGTAGAACTAATTACTTGCAAAATGAACCACTAAGAAGCGCTTGCGGAGACTTTAATTCCGTTTCAGATGTTATATATTTAAATGAATCCATGTACTCAATTAAAATTAAAATTTTAGATTGTCTGCAGTACCGACAGTGATTCTGATCATGCTAACATCTGACACATCTTTTTCAACTGAATATGGATATAAACAATAAATACATCTAAATGGACCGGAACCTGTTTTGGACCTCCTAAATTAATATAATTGAACATGCTTGGAATGTTAACGCATTATTTTGTCGTGCCGTGCTGGTTGTATTTTTTGGACTTTTTCCTTCAACTATGCGAGGACGATTTGTATAACATATATAATAATATGAAAGGCCAATGAGACCTAGTTATCTTAGTGCCAGCCATTTTTTCACAACCATTTTTTTGCATCTAAGGAAATGGTGTGGTAAATATGACCTTGTTTGTCGAAATACCACCTCGCTGTGAGCAATATGTATTATATATATGGTTGTACTTATGAGTGTGGCGTACGGACCTTGTTTGTCTAGATACCTCCCACCGTCCTAGGCCGACAGTATAATCTGTATTATATTAAAATATCGAATAATAAATTAACGTTAATAACAAATTTTATTTTATTATTGTTATCGTATTATATTTTATACTAGTTCTTTCCCGTCAAAAATGACGGGCCCGTTTCCACTAATTCGATTTTTAATTATTCAAATAATAATTTTCAGTTCCAAATACTTCAAAGTAAAAACGTAAACCATAGTAGGTACGACGAAAAATTTTAAAAATTTTTTGTAAAACTGAACTTTCAAAATGAAAAAAAAATATAGTTTCAATAAATCACAAAACAGAAAATGCCTAAAAATATGCTATGAAATTTTTTTAAAAAAATCAAGCGTTCCGCACTCACATTTTACGGAATTATGTTATAGTAATAATTGTTATATATAATAATTATAATTTTTTGTCTATTGCTAAATTTTAAAAGCTATAAAGCCTCAAAGGCTTAGCTTATAATAAATAAATAAAAAAATAAAAACTAATTGGCCATTTCAGCCCATGAAATTACTTTGATTGCGCTTCTTATGATCAATTGTGTTGTGTGTGTTATTAAATGTTTGCACACAATGTACTGAGAACTGGACCTAAATGTTTTATGCCGACTCCGAATGGCTAAAGTTCATGTTCTCAAGAAGTTTTACATGGCATTATTTACTCTCTGAGGTTTACCATTGTCTGCAGAGAGGTGGTGACTGATCAGAAAAATTTTTTTTATTGAAAAAATGGTGTAACGCTTAACCAGAATCTAAAATTCTTTAAAGCCCTTTAAATAAAAATGCAACACAATAACTTATGCATAGTTACCATAATTAACATAAATTTTGTATCCATAAACCAGTATCCATAGTTGATTCATTATTTCAATACACAATAAACTATATCCATCATACTATACCCATCCCATGCCTATCATTATGCCATACCGTTACCAAGCCATTACCAATAACCGTCAGATATTCTGAGCCATTAATTCATATCCACTTTATAAATTATAGCTTACCCATTAAACCATTCATAAAATTACATCTCTTATACCATATCCATCATCAATACCCTTAACAACAGTCCGATCATACAGTATTCATAGCATTCTTAGCATCATAAAATACTTATTACTATACATTAGGCAGGGTCGATTTTTAAACCGATCTTGCCTGGGCGATTTTCGGTTCGGGCATGAATAGTTATTAAACAAAACACAAAAAAAGGGGACTGGGGTATACTTTACCCCATCGCACCCTCAATTTTGTGATTTTTTTCTATAGGAATTTTTTCTAAATTTTTTTTTTAAAAACGTTCACAGCTAGGGCAAAACTAACGCCAGATATGAAATCCTCACACCCTAACATGTGTCTAACATGTATACGTTGTCATACAAAAATTTACCGTAACAAATTCCTAAAGAAAAAATTTCACTAAAATCAAAATATATTCTTATCGTTGGTGCGTATGTAATTGTGACCATCACGGCTGAACCACTGTAGCTATCCACCTTATATTCGCCCCAAAATAAGTGAACGAAATTTCAGTAAATTGTCAAGAGTCATATTGTATAAACGTTTTGCATTCAGGGATACATGATCTCTGCATTTTATGCCATAAACATAACGAGCTATATTGTTGAAGATAATATTGAGTTTGTGTTTAAATAAACTGTCACAGTTAGCAAATATTTCGCACCCGTAGAGTAGCGTAGGCATAAGGTATGATTTAATCAGTAAGATATGAGTTTTAAGAGGCGTAAAATATTGAGTTGTCCATAGACCACGCTACATACCATACACCTTACCGATAGTGCTACCTATATGAGTGTTCTACGACAATGTTCTATTAAATATTATGCCTAGGTTTTTTACACAATCAATAAATTGAATGGCACAATTGTTTAGTTTAATTTTTGGGAAAAGTGAATAGTCTGCTGGTTTTTTTGAGATGATAATGCATTTCGATTTTTTGGGATTTAAACATAGGCCATTTGAGGTGGCCCAGTCGCTAACGCGTCGAAGATTATCATTTAGGTTCAAGACACAAGGGACGATAGATTCACGGGAAGAACTAACATACAATTGGACATCATCGGCATACATAGGAATATTAAAAGTTTTCAACACTTTAGGTAGGCAATTAATTTTTAAAGAGAAGAGAAGAGGACCTAGCACAGAGCCCTGAGGAACACCGCTGGCATTTGGTAGAAATTTTGATACAATGCCATTAGAACAAACTGCTTGTGATCTGTTTGATAGATAAGATGATATCAAATTAGCAGCAGTGGAGGAGAAATTATAAAGATTCACCAGCTTATTATACAACACAAAATGATTTACCATATCAAAGGCTTTTGAGTGGTCTAAAGCACTAGAAAGTTAATTTTGTTCTCATCAACACCTACTTTCAGGTCTTCAACTACACCAACTAGTGCTGTTACACAGCTTCGCTTAACTCGGAATCCAGAATGACATTCGGTTATTAAATGGTTCCTATAAATGAACTTACACATTTGCCTATAAATTATTAGCTCTAAAAATTTCGATACATACGGCAGATGGCTATAGGACGGTATTGAATGCTCGTTTTTGGTATCGGTATTATTTTAGCCTGTTTCCAAATGGCAGGAAAGATAGAAGTAGTGAGAATAGAATTAAAAATATACGTTAGAAAAGGAAGTAATTTTGGAAGCAGGGCCTTGAGAAATACAGGATGAGTATTGTCAAAACCAACAGCATTCGACTTTATGGCCAAAAAGCACTCGAGAACATCTGTTTGCTCAACGCATTCAAAACTAAAATCGTTGTTACTTCACACGCTGTTAGGCCTAGCGAAAGAGATTGATGGCGTTGGAAGATCTAGAAACTTTAAATTCAAATCGTCTAGATCAACATCCTCACTTTTCCTTCTTTCACACTTACCAATTCCAATGTTTTTTATTTCCTGCCATGTTTTTTTACTATCAATTGCAGAAGATAATTTTTCACAATAAAATTTTATTTTTTCAGATTTAATTTCTGCAACAACAGATTTCCTTGCATTTTTGAACTAACTATAAATCTCTGGTGTCTTAAAACGTTTCCATCGATTGTCTAGAGTATCACGTTGCAAAATTAAGTTTTTAATTTTGTCATTAAACCATGGGCGTTAAACAGGTTTAAATATTTTATTTTTGAGTGGGACAAACTCCTCAAAAAGATTACTGAGGTTGCTTTGAAAAAAATTTACTTGCTCATCAGGTGATGTCATACTGTATATACTGCTCCAGTTGAGATTTGAAAGTGCAGACTCAAGACGATGGTAATCAATATTTTAAAGTCGCGAAACAAAAATGACTTTGGGTTCGTTTTCAACTGAAAGCCGTACGACACAAAAATTATATGATGTTTAGAAAATGAGGGATGAGATATCTGATCATAAAGTAAAATTTTTGTTTCATCGTTAACAAGAAATAAGTCAAGCAGTGTATTGATAGTTTTGGTTTAGTGCGTTGGCATAGTAGTGTTAACTGGAAAAAGTCCTAGGCCTGCATTTCGAGAGCTAAGTGATTTTCCTTTAAAAGATTACTATTAAAATCGCCTGCAATAAGAATTTGTGAGTACCCAAGAGAGATGTTTTCAATGAGTTGAATAAGGTTTGTCATATCGATAGTTTAATTGGGACGGTAGACATTACCATTGAGGAACTTTTCTTTTGCATTGGATATAGCAATAAACAAATATTCAATAGGACTACAATGATCAGATTTATAGAGTAGCTTACACGGGATATTATCACGCACATATATAGCTGCACCACCTGCATAACCTAATCTGTCAGTGCGATAGATTTTAAAACTACTCATATTGCACAAGTTACATTGCACATTAAGCCATGTTTCTGAAATGCAAATAATATCGACTCCTGAACTCTCGAAAATATACCTTAATTCATCCATCTTATTAACAACACTTTGCGCATTAAGATGGCATATACTAAGTCCAGCTCTTTGTTTACACAGTATTCTAACTAAATTAAATGCGCTCTCTTTGGAACGAAGACGATCGTTAGTCAACAAGTTTGACATATGTGAGAAGTGGTGTATTTTTGATGCAATGCGTGCTTGTTATATAAGCGGTTATTGAAATAATATTATAACAAACATAAAAATAAATTGTAAGTTTTAGAGATATCTATATCTATACTATTATATAAAAGGCTTCTCACGTATCTACGTTGTAGTGTAACTCAAGAACTACTCAACCGATTTTTGTAATTCTTTCACTAACATAAAGCAACATGTTTAACTTGGTTATTGGCGTACTTTTTTCTTTAAAACTGCTCTTAAAAGTTATTAAAACTTGAGTTTAAAAAGTAGCCAAAAAAATCAAATCCAAAAAACATTGCTGCATTGAATCGTTAGATACACAACCAGCGCGCTGCAGCGTAAAGCTTTCTCGCTCTTTTCCTCTCCGATTGTGTTTGTTGTTATTGTTTCTTTTACTTAAAGTGCTTTAAATAAGGGATGTTTTACGTACAAGAGCAGACGCAAGAAGTTGTCTCATTCAGTTGGCGCTGAGACCAGCGTTGCCGCTTTGGTTAAATTCAACCAAATTTGGTAGTTTTTTTTCTTCAAATCAGCTTATGGTTATTTGGTAGATTTTTTTTCAATTTGGAAGATTTTGGTAGATTTTTCAATTTTGTAGTTAATAAAAATTGTTAGCTAAATAAAACTCAAAGAAAATAAATTAAAATAAAAAAAAGGCGTGATAGAAGCACTTCTTAAGAATGGGTTAACTTAGGAATATACAAAAAGTATTGAAAAATATTTTTCGTTTAATCTTTTTTATGTATTTTTCACCAAAGAATATTTTGGTGTTATTTTGTTTTATATGTTTTAGTGTGGTCAGATAATTTTCAATTTATATAAACTTTAATATATTATTAAAAAAGGTTATAATTATTTCATGCTGTTGAATTGATATATATTGTAATTTTAAAAATTTATGGGCCAAGGTAACGTGTGAGGTCATTATATATACATAAATTTGTATTGGCCCTAATAAGGCAAACATTTTTGTTGAAGATTTTGAGTAAATATCTCAAACGGTATAGAAGTTATGAACGATAAAGTGAAGTGGATGTCAGAAAAAATTGAGATTGCGAAAAAACTTATCATTTGACGTAATTTTTTGTTGGTAAAAAGTTTACATATTCTGCTTTAAAAATTACAAAACAAACAAAAGGTTCACATTTTGAGATATGAGCACGTTAAATGTTTTTCAAAAAGTTTTCAACTATAGCATAAAAATACCAAAAATATTTATTTTCTTAAATCGCTTTTTAATATCTTTCTAAAGATACTTAATTGACAAAAATAGGATAACAGATGATAGACATGATTTATGGGAAATGAATATATTTTCAAGATTTTTACTTTTATTAAAAATTGGTATCTCCATAACTTTCGAAAAAATGGCGAAAAAAAAACAAATAACTTACACTCTTATAAGTGGAAAAAGTACCCTTAGACAAAATTTCAAGCCAATCGAAGAGCATGAAGCAATCACGACTTGTATTGGGCGTGGAATGCCCGTATTGGGAAAATATTGAGATTTGATTTAACTTTTTAAAATGGGATTATAATAAACTAGTAATCTTCGACTTGGCCGAAGTTAAAATACCCCCACGGCTGATTCGAAAGTGTAAAACAATCTTAAAGATGTGCCTTTTTATAAAGTTTTCAATCTGGGGTTGTATGAGGTGGGCGTGTTCGTGAATGGATGACGCCCATTTTTCTAACACGTCTTATTTTTGATATAAAATGAATTAATTCCTAATTTTATTTTTGTATTTCGACAGCAGCCTCTTTATATAGATTTCAATTTTAGGTTTGTATGGGAGGAGGGCGTGTTAGTGGGTGGATGACGCCGATTTTTCTAAGACACTTTAGTTTTGATATAAAATTAATAAATATCAAATTTTACTTTTGTAGCTTTGATAAAACCCTATTTATATAGTTTTCAATTTTGGGGTTACATGGGAGGTGAGCGTGTTCGTTGGTGGATGACACCCATTTTTCTAACACACCTTAGTCTTAATATAAAATGAATAAATACCTAATTTTGTGTATTTAGCTTCCACAGAAGTCTTTTTATATAGTTTTCAATTTTGGGGTTGTATGGGAGGTGGGCGTGTTAGTGGGTGGATAACGCCCATTTTTCTTACACACCTCAGTTTTGACATAAAATACACAAATACCGAATTTCAGTATTGTAGCTTTAATATTAGCCTCTTTATAGAGTTTTCATTATTGAGGTTGTATGGGAGGTGGGCGTGGTTTTCATCCGATCTAGCCCATTCTCGAACTTGATCTTCGCTTTTTTAAAAAAAACTTAAATATGAAGTTTCATTACGATAGCTTGAAAATTACGGCTGTAATCGTGTCGACAGACAGACAGACGGACAGACAGACGGACATGGCTAAATCAACTCGGGTGGTGATGCTGATCAAGAATATATATACTTTTCTATACCTACCACGCCTCCTTCTGGGCGTTACACACTTCGTGACAAAATTAATATACCCCTTACGCAGTACGCGTGGGGGTATAAAAATGTGACTTAATTTACTTGTTTAATATACAATAGAAAGTTTATATAAATGTAAACATAACAACATTTTTTCAGTATTCCTTAATGAGTTTTGAAGCTTATATTGATTTGGTAGTTTTGTATCCATTTTGGTAGTTTTTTTTAATGTGGTTGGTTGCAAAATATTTTTTTCGGTGGCAACCCTGGCTGAGACTTCAAGTGATTTAGTCTTTGTTGCTTAATTTTTAGGTATGATATGTTTATGCTTCGTAAATGTTTATCTATATTGTTTTTTATGCTGCGTAAATTTTTGC
Organism: Tetanocera ferruginea; assembly: GCA_958299015.1. NCBI lineage: Eukaryota > Metazoa > Arthropoda > Insecta > Diptera > Sciomyzidae > Tetanocera > Tetanocera ferruginea. The sequence goes on along the minus strand of OY282641.1, from coordinate 28,506,824 downwards.
TGAGACAAAGAGCGCTACAAGCGTAAGTATAAAATCGTGTTATAAATAAATTACAGTGCGGAAGTAATTGAACATTGTACTGCTTTTAACATTTTTGGTCATTAATACTTAAAAAGGTCGATCCAAAATGTGAATCAAAAATTTATAAACCAGTAAAATGTCCTATTTTAGTACCTTCATTTATATGCGTTTCCTGACGTTATTTTTGATTATAGCCTTGATTATAAAAATTGGATAAGTAGAATACAAGATAGACTTGAAAAAAGCGAGAAAAAAATTTAAAAATATTGGGGCATAGTGTAATCAATGTGTGAAATGGTGTGTTCGCATTAGTTAACAGGTGTAAGTGTATTGATACGATACTGAAAGGTGTGGTAAAATTTATTTTCAAAATCCTTAAATTAAGTTGAATGGAACAATTTTCATCAAGATGCTGCTTGCTTTAAAACAAGATGTTAAAAGTTACAGATCTTCATTAAGTTTTAGTTCGTGTTAAAGAATTAAAATGTCGTTTTTGGAAAACGAAAATAGATTTCTGAGCTAAAAAAAGGTTAAAAACTATTTATTTAGACTTTTCAAGCAATTATATACAATTCATACACAATGAAAATATATAAGAATGGCGACATTGGTCAATCAGTTTTATTGGATCAAATAAAATAATTTTAAATTGAGTGTACATGAGACCGAACCCTAATTTTAAGACCATTTAATTTTTCCTCAAGCAACGAAATAAGCTTCGGTTACACCTAAGAACATTTCGAACAAAATTTGGTCATTATTGGATCACGGTCAGTTGACACGGCGTCTCCTTGGATTCTAAGGGACTGTGTATGCAAATGAGCTGTTTATTAAAAAAATATTTTTAAAAAAGTAAAACACAAAATTTAGATACTCGAAAACATTTTATTGAAAATTAAAAATTATACGTTCTTAGGCCTTACCAAATATTATTTCGTTTTTGGAGCGAAAATTTATTGTACTTGAAAACCAAAGGAAAACATACAAATCTGCAGTAAGTCAACCAATTTTTAATTTAAAAGTTTAATGCCATGCAGCATCAGACGCTATAATTTTCATTTTTATAATTTTCACGTTATAGATGGATTTAGAAGATTGAAAACCATGAAATATTAATGAATTTTCAATAAAAATTCAACTAGCTGTCATTACATTTCTTACATTAAATTTTCATAAAATATTTTTTTCATTTGTTTTTGTATTAAAAATTTGTTGAATTTGTATTGAAAATTCATTAACACTTCCTGTTGTATCGCTAAAACTTCGGAACTCTTTAAGAGTACATCTTAATTTTATATCGCTAGAAAGGTAATGAAACCTTAAAACAGCTTATATTATGAAAGTTAAAAAAAAATTATAGCGTCTGGTGATGGCATTATACTTTGAAATTAAAATTTGGTTGACTTACTGCAATATTTCCAAAAGTTTTATATTTTTCCTTTACAGTAGACAAAAACTTTTCCAATGATACCCTATTTACGAAAATCCTATTTAAATTGACTGAGCTACGTTGTCTCAAAGTAGACCCGATTTTGGCCGCGAAAAATGATTGCAAAAATGTATAACTTCGGATTTGGTTTCTAATCATTAAACCAATTCAAGAAAAAAATTTGAGCCAATTCGGAGATGGTAAGTGCAAATAATAAAACACTTCAATATAAAATGGTCAGTATATTTTCTATCAACAAAAAAAAAAACCCCCGATTTAACCTGAAAAGGCATTGATGTCATCAGATTTTCTGCATTGTTCTGGCAAAATTATCAGTTACCATATCATAAATATGGACAAAGGATTAAAAATGTAAGAATTCTAAAAATATGATCCGGAAGCAATGCGTCTAGCTAGATTTGTTTAACATTTCGAAACGTTGCTGAAAATTGTGGTGACGTTGAAAGTAATACCAGTTTGTACATTCCAATGCATTGGAAACTTATTTATAGGATCAATTTATCTCAAAATTAACAGTGGTGTTTTCTTGAACGTTGACATCACTGCTAAACTGAACGATAAAAGATTTTTTGAGCAGACAAAACGGGGATTTTTTTGGTCAATAACGTCCTTTGTTTGGGCTGCACACAAAAAATCACTTCACTTTGTGATCCTATCTGAAAGCATATATAATAAACACGCTGTCAATAAAAATTACAAATACTATTATAAAAACCAAAATAAAAGACTCAAATGTTAATGCCCTTATAGTGCTTTTACTATTGTGCGTTGTATGGGAGGTGGGCGTGTTAGTCGACGGACTACGCCCAATTTTTGAACACACATTAGCTTTAGTATAAAATACATACATACCAAATTTTATCTCTGTTAGACAAACATAAGCATATTTATACAGTTTTCAATTTTTTGGTTTGTATGGGAGGTAGGCGTGTCCGTGGGGGGATGACGTCCATTTTTCAAAAACATCTATGGTTTGTTAAACAAAACATACGTACCAAATTTTATCTCTGTAGGTTGAACAGAAGCTTACATATTGAGTTTTCAATTTTTTGGTTGAATGGGAGATGGGCGTGTTTTGATATAAAGTGAGTTTTCAATTTTTTGGTTGAATGGGAGATGGGCGTGTTATGATACATACCAAATTTTATTGTTGGAAGTTTATTATGAGCTTAGTTTTGCAGTTTTCGATTTTTGCGTTGTATGGGAGGTATTCAGGTTTAGGGTATAACAAAGTTGCAAATAGGTAAAAAAATCAAGTGTTGCATTCGCTTTTTAACCTAAATCACCCCAATTGGCTATGGGTGCTTTTTTTGGTATTTTAAGTGCTTTTATTTAAGTGTAATATGTGGATTTTTTTTATTTAATTATGTCTTGATGTGCCAAGTTCATATGTTTAGTCTGTAAATATCGAAGAATTCACTCTTACAAGGTAAGCAAATATGTTAAAAAAGTGTTGTAGAACAGGGTCCGGAGAACTCTATTTGCAAACGATTACAGTATGCGTCACTGTTTTTGTACATGGCATCCCACTATATATCCCTTATAAATTTGGGCTCTCTTAACACGAAAATAGCAAACATTTTTTTTTATGGATACGTTTTTTTAAAAAATTGTTTTAAAAAATTGTTGTTACTTTATTTTATTGGCTTTTTTCAAAATTTTGCTGTATAAAACCTCGGTATATGTGGTACTCCGAGGCCTTAAAATATATTTTTTAATGATATTCTCCAGTTTGATCCTCTTACAACCTCACCCACTGCATCTGTTGCGCAGTGTACCTTTTTATATAACTATATTTTAATATAATAAAAATTAAAATTTTTTTTTGCTTAATGAGGAAATTCTTTTTAACTTTCCTTTTTAATTTAAATCGGGGTTTTTATGGTTAGTTATTCATTGCTCAGATACGATACGTTCACCAATGCGAAAGTGCTCTTTTAACCATCAAGACTGTATCCATTTCAACATCATATAACATTTTAACATTTCTTAAATTTATCAAAATTTACAAAATTATGAACGTTTGGTTTCTTTGTAGCTACTTAAAGTTTCATCGGACAGACATAAAACCCGAATTCTACACAGAGAAAATTTTGTTCCTCTAACATTTGTTTTCATTTACAAAACGGACATTTTAAAATGAGCGAATGAATATTAAAAGTTCGTTAAATATTTTAAAATGAAAATTTCAGAAGTGAAGAATAATTAGAAGCTATTTTTTAAAATTTTTATTTTAAACTATCAACCGATCGTTTTAAAATCATACGTACGTTTTAGAAGCTAATTTAAAAATGTCCGTTTTTAGAATGAAAATAAACTTTATGAACTTGCTCCTCTACAAAACTATTAATTTTTAATGACACTAATGATGTTATAACACAATATTTGTAAATAAAAAACATGTAAAGAAACTCTTAAGATGGTCTAGCCCGACTATGGACTACCCGAAAACCACCCACTCCGAAAACAAACACAATGATATATACATATTGAAGTTTGGACAGGACAACGTCTGTCGGGTCAGCTAGTAATATATAATATAACATAACATAATATATATAACATAACAGATAAGTTTTAAAACGAACTTAAGCATCATCTTAAGATGTGGACTTGTTGACATCATTAGTGTGAGAATTTTTGTTGTTGTTTGAACTGAAGAGCAGATTGAAGAATAACAGAGTTTTCTTTGCTGAGCCCTTCGTTGACGTAGAAACGTTTTGTTGACTGGAACCCCGCGTGGTGCAAGCACATAAAATCATTGTTTTCCCGTCTGAACTTTGCTACCGAGTTAAGCACAAAATTTCTTATTATACTACAACCAAAAAGTCCTTGCTTCCTAAGAAGATATGTTCAAAACGTCTCAATCCATAGATATATCTCGCCGCGTCATTAAAATTTACAATGATTTTATGCTCAGAGGGAAAGTCAAGCAGTCAAGTCTAGTCAAAGTGGGAGTGAACTTATAAGATAAGCGCAGGCATCTAAGCGTTTAATAGATTTACCTAATAATATTATTAATATGATCAGTACACGTGAGTTTAAAGTTTACAAGGAAACCTTAGTTTTTAATTTTATCAACGATTTGCAATTGTTGCCATTAGGGATACCCAACTAACAATTTTCCTTCCAATTTTAAACTTATAGTATGATTTAATGTTATAAACGTTGTATAGTGCTTCAATTTCGAAGAATTGCTGTTATAGCAGTGTTTACTGGTATAAATCATTGCAAGAACATTCTCTGAATCTACTTATTCAGGGTTTATAGAAAAACTACATTCATATTGTATAATGATGTTGTATTCATTGTATTAAATAACTATGAAGTGATTCTTCCTATAAACATCGCATAACAAAATTATACAATGTTTATGCCTTTGTACCTCTCAGTTCGAAAACTGTTCGAAACGAATACAGAAATCGCCATGACACAAATTTTCTCTTTTTCGAACTTATCTTGTCATTCAGAATATATAAAAAAATATAAATTATTTATATTTTATTAAAAAAAAAAAAAAATTCTCTGTGCGCCCGCAGCATTTGAACCATGGACCTTCATGTTCCAAGATGAAAACATTAGCACCCGACCTATTTGACAAACTTCGAATTTTCATATAATTTCTAATATAAAAAGCGAGTTCACCGTCAATTGTAGTTTAAAAATGTATGTCAATCACAAGTAATGTAAACACAAATAATAAAAGTAGGGAGTTTTTACCATTTGGAATTTAAAATTCTGCATGTGTTTATAAGCCCACATATATTAAATTTTATATTTATTGATAAGAGTTACCTCCTGACAAGATATAGCACTTTAAATCTGTCGGTCGACAGGATTACAACCGTAATTTGTCACCTATCGACATAAAATTATAATTATTTCATAAAAATGCACTCTCAAAGAGCTGATGTTGCTTGTCTTTCGTATTAAAAATAAAATAAAGAAGAAGTAGATAGCACTACGGTGTGGATGTGATAGACGTCAATCTACTTCTGCCACCTTCTTTAAATAAATCTTGACACTTTCTAGAGATCTTTGAGATATAATTACGTAGACAAGTGTAGGAGCTATGCAAGAGCTGGCTGCGTGCTACCTTGAAAATGGTAAAAGGAATAACTAAGTTTATTTATTCCACAGAGATAATTTGGTAATATGAAAGCATAAGACGAGGATTTAATTTTAAGAAAAAATTATAAGCTCGATTCTGTTGGGTAAAACTTAAATATTACTACCAAGAATGGGTACTTTAACTTCGGGTATGCCGAAAATAATTATTTATAATTTTTTTAATGTTAAAGTTTAATAAAAAATGTTTTTGAACCAGGAAATTATGTTTTACTTATTCGTATAAAACAATAAAAATTTGAAAAATAACAGTTCACTTAATATGAAAAAAATTATCTGTTAATAAATAATGAATTATAAATACTTAATAAAGAGTGAATAGTTAAACAAAAATTTCGCCCTTTTCTTATAAAGAAAATAAAAGAAGCATCACCTCAATACGACATTATTGAGATTTCGAATAAATGTCACATATAAATATTGAAGCTACCAATAGGCAGCGCAGTCGTTTTTAATTAAAAATTTTTTCAAAGTATTGAATATGAAAAAATGGGCGAGAGGTTAATGTGTCGGACTGGCAACACGGAGGTACCAAGATCGAATCCGCTTCCAACACAATAACTAAATTTTTAAAACGCAAAAAAAAAAAATGTTAGGAAAAGAAAAGAGAAAGTCAACTTCAATTTGTCACATGAAAACAAAGAAAAGAAAAACTGGAATAGAGAACGCTTCAAAATTATTTTTTTTTCGAATAACATTTTTTTTTTCGAACATTTATTTTGACATATTGACACGGCTATAAAACTTCAATGTTTTCATGATATAAATATTCTCTAATGCCTTATATAGCAACAAACACTGATATAAGACTGAACAAATGATATAAAGCTCCTATAAAGTAATGATAAGAATATGTTCAACAGAATATAATTTTACTGATATAGGGTTTAATACAAACAAAAAAAGTGCGCCTTTTTTGTCTTATACGATTATTATACAATGATTATATCCGTAACTGTTGTGTTCTAATATGTTGTTGAGAATGTTCTTAGGTGTTTTATAGGAGGAAAATTGTTACTTGGGTAATTATCGGAATTGGGGAAAAGTCAAGTTTATCCTTAGACATTGAAAGAACATATAATTAGTTGACCTTCAGTTTTCATGATTGTTTTCAGATGGCCAATATTCAGATATAACGATTAAGCCAACGTTAGTTCTACAACACCAGTCCTCAACAAGGCCGATTCTATTAGAAGTGTGAATTCATCTGCAGAAGCATGCATTGTCATATCAATATACAGAGTAAAAACGTCATTAATACATAAACCAAAAAGAAGAGGCCCAATAATAGATCCTTGAGGCAGTCCAGCTCTATTTAACACATATTCTGAGAAAGCATTGCCAAATCTCACTCTTTGCATTCTACCATCAAGATATTTAGCAATTTATGCAGCAGCACTTTTATTGAAACCAAAGTAAAGTTTAATTTTTTGAACTAATAGAGCGTGATAAAAATTGTCAAAAGCTTTAGAGAAGTCAAGGAGGCAGAGGAGTGTAATGTTTCCTGCGTCATAATGTGTTTCAATATCATCAAGTCTCTTAAGCACAGCTGTGGTGCAACTGTGACCTGCCCGAAAATCCAATTTGTATGGGGAGAGAAGTTTATGTGATTCTAAATATGCATTTATTTGCTTAGACATAAGTTATTCACAAATTTTAGAGAATGTACTTAAAATGCTGTGCCTCATATTAAATGCATTCATTACTTTTGCTATTGGAATGACTGTAGCCCGTTTCGAAGAGTTAAGAAAATAGGAAACAGTCAAATAGTGCTTGATAATATGTGTCAGCGGTTTTACCATATATGGCAAAATAATTGTAATGAATTTTTAAAGAATACCATCGTCACAAATGGCTTGTGATTTTATTTTCATAAATGTCAAAACAACATCATTCTAATTAACATTCCAAAAGGAGAAATGTTCATTGACAGGTAACTGACGAATATTATATTCAGGATTATTACCATAACCAGACGAGGAAAGACAGAAAGAAATCATTCAGTATATTAGGTTCAACCTCACACTTCTGCACCTCTTTACTACATACTCTCAAGGATCGAATATTTCTTCACTAAATTTTAGAAGGAAGCGAACAATGCAGTTTGCGGAAGAACAGTTGTTTCTTGGACTGCTTGACAATTGAAACCGGTCGATTTCAAGCTAGCTTGCACACTGAGAAAACTACATTTTCAAAACAAGCAGAAAAGTGATACTTTTGAAAACGTTTAACCCAGATTTTGCGCCTCTAACGTTTGTTATACCCTAAACCTGAAAGGTCAGGGTATATTAACTTTGTGCAAACGTTTGTAACGCATAGAACGAAGCGAGTCCGGTATAGAAAAGTATATATATTCTTGATCAGCGTCACCACGTGAGTCGAGCTATCCATGTCCGTCCGTCCGTCCGTCCGTCCGTCCGTCCGTCCGTCCGTCTGTCCGTCTGTGTGTTGTCCGTATACACAGGATAAGAAGAAGGAGTTGAGATAATTGGATGAAACTTGGTACACATGGTCATATGAACCCAAGGATCTGCACTATTGAATATTTTTGGAATCCGCCCACGAACACGCCTACCTCCCGTACAACGCGAAAATTGAAAACTGCATAACTCAGCTTATAATTAGCCTACAACAATAAAATTTGGTATGTATCTGTTTTATATTAACACAAAGGTGTCTTTGAAAAATGGATGTCATCCGCTTACGGACACGCCCACCTCCCATACAACCCAAAAATTGAAAACGCAATACATAAGCCTCTGTTTAACCTACAGAGCTATAATTTGGCACATATGTTTTTTGTTCCAAAACAAAGATGGTTTTGAAAAATGGACATCATCCGCTCACGGACACGCCCACCTCCCATACAACCCAAAAATTGAAAACGCAATAAATAAGCCTCTGTTTAACCTACAGAGCTAAAATTTGGCACGTATGTTTTTTATGACAAGACAAAGATGGTTTTGAAAAATGGACGTCATCCGCCTACGGACACGCCTTTTTCCCATACAAGCCAAAAAGTTTAAAACTCAATAAATAAGGTTATGTTTGTCATAGAGAAATTCAATTTGGTATGCATGTATTTTATACCAAAACTAAAGTGTGTTCAAAAATTGGAAGTAATCCGTCCATGAACACGCCCACTTCCCATAGCGAAAGCACAATAAAGGCATTAACTGTGAGCTACAGGAATAAAACTTGGTATGTGTAAATTTTTCATCAATATTTAAATGCATATAAAATATAGGCTTCATCCGCCCTTGGAGACGCCCATTTACAATAAAAATTTTTTGTTTTTGAAAAGTGAGTTTAGGGTATTTCATAGTCGGCCTAGACCGACTTTAGACTTTCTTTACTTGTTTTTATTTTAAAAACAAACATTTTTAAAAGATGTTTAAAATGTACGTTTGATTTTCTACAATAAAAATTTTAAAATGAGCTGCTAAAACGTTCGTTTTATTTTCTATAATAAACATTTTAAAATAAGCTTTAAAAATGTTGGCTTGATTTTTTAAAATGAACATTTTAAAGATAGGTTTTAACTGCCTCGGTTGCATACATGTAGTTAATGAAATTTGATTAGATCTAACGAAAGTCAAGATTAGCCGAACTTGCATGCGGTCAAGTTTAATACTCAATAGTCCAGGGTTCAATACCTGACGAAACCTGCAAAAATTTTTTTTAATTTAAACCACATTCATTTTTGATATATTTTGATGGATTGTAGGATTGTAAGCGCGAACCTATTTCGAGGGTTTTTCTGATCAATGAGTTAATGCTGTTGCATTAGAAATAGAATTTAAATTATTAAATTAATGCTTTTGATAGTTTGGTGACCGTGGTATGCAGGTTAAGTGTGTGGCTTAGCATGATCGGAACCCGGGTTTGATCGGAGCCGTTCAAAAGAATAAATTCAAGTATTATCAGTTTTTTTATGGAGAAATATTGTAGATAAAAAGTCTTGTGAAATATATAAGAGACTAATTTTGGAGTCCTATAGATGGTACTATCGAGACTATCGATGTTGACTCACTATTGGCACTATCTTTAGGCGAAACTTTCGAAAAATCTCCAAGACAAAATTATGTAGGAATAACATATCTCGATTAACATACATATATGGCAAAAAGAAAGGGAAAGCTGATTTTTCTGAATATTTTCTAAGCTATTGGTACTGTGGCAACTTAGTCATAATGACATTAGTTCATTAGCTAAGTAACGAAAAGCTTTCAAATCATGCAAACAAGTAGAAAACGCTCGCAAACCCCTTTCTTGTTGTCAAAACATCGCTTGTATCAATCTTTGGCATTTCAAAATCAGACATTTTTTTTAATTTTGCCATCCTTCAGATTCAGTTACCAAATCTTTTAGAATGCTAGCTAAGAAATTTTAATTAAACGCTGTAGCTGAAGTTCTGTTCAAAGGACATCGAAAGTAAAGGGCAGCGCAAACAAGTGAGTTAATTATATTTTTTTGTTGTTTTACTTTTGATTTACTTTCTCCTGTGTTTGCGGCAACTGCTACTGGCGTGGTCATTTTTTTATGTGAAATGATATTGTTGATTGCTGTCAACTCGCATCTCATTGGTTTTTTGACCTTTGAGCAGAACTATGTCTGTCATTGAGTTTTGTTTTAAAATTTGATTTTTTAAAGTTGTGTGGTTAGTGGGTGGCGAAAATAAAAACAAAAGCACATATTTCTATGGAAAAGTTTGCAAAAGAAACACAAAAGCAGCCAGAGCTTAAAAAACTGTCGATAACAGAAGTTCGAATGGCAACAACAATAACAATAACAACGACATCAAAAACCAGAGAACAACATCAGCACGTAGCAGCAATTGTTAGAATTATAAATCTTTGCCACATAAGCCATTCTTCAAACTTTGACAGCAGCAGCAGCAGAAGCAGCGGCAGTAGTAGCAGCAGCTTGTTGTTTAAAATTTTTGTTGTCATTTTTTACAAAATTTCTTTTGCACAAAAACAATACAAAGCAAAATGGAAAACAAAAAGAAATATGACAGAGAAAAAATGGCGCTTGTCGCGTGTGCTCTAAATTTATGTCGCTTAGTTGTTTTGCTATATTTTGTGTGTGTGTCTGAGTGTGTGTGTTATTCTAGCGCCAACACAAACACATCTACGCGCCCATATTGCCAAGCGCACAAATACACATACACACACATACATCTAAAGCTAGCTAACAACGCTTGCCACTGTCTACTACTTTTAAGCAATGAGCTATACTCAATCTTTGCCTGCTTCCGCCTGTCACATGACATTGAAAAAGTATGGCAACAGTTGAAGCTGATGTATTACGTTTTGCTCCGCTTTCGTGCAACATGCTGCTGCTGCACACAAAATAAGCAACAACAACAACAACAGCAGCTCGCGAAAGATAAATTCTTAACATTATTAAAGCAATTCGATCACGTGATGCAATTTGAAAAATTTCCGTATTTGGCGATTTATTTTTCGTACTAACTGTGTGCTGTTTTCTACTCAAAGATGTTCTATACAAAAGCTTTCGTTTCGAATGACTGAAAATTCAAAAGTAATTTTATATTGATGTATTGAATACTTAAAAGTTCAGCACGGTAATTGAATGATTGACGGTGCACAGGCTGGGAATATTACAAAAGTTCAAATTACCAAAAATAAAACTTGGCCGTAGAGAGAAAGTTTAATATTGGCAATGAGTGAACATTTAGAAGTTTACTTAAATCGAGCTGTTAGCAGAAAATATTGATATATCTTTGATAGATGAGATCGACTTGAAAATTTGTTGAAAACTTTTTTAATGTTAAGATACCTAGAAAATATTTTCATTAGTTTCAAATTTATTTCTTTTTTACAGTCGACGAAAACAATACTTTAAGTTTAAATGAAACCTGAAACGTCTTTAAAGAATTTTTAAAGAAGTGTTCCTTATAAAATTGGGACAATTTTTTTAAATTTTTAAGAACTTTTTTGGAAACAATGTCAAAAATAATAATGCTTAGCTAAAGCATTAAACAATTAATAAAAAGTATACATATAAATTTCGTTAAAATTGTACACATTTGTTTCAACTCAAAATAGAAAATAAGTACAAATAAGCACAATTCCAATTAATTATTTTTTTATTGAAATATTTTTATTGAGTTATTTTTTTCAACAATGTATGAAAGTGGAAAAATTAAATAACGAAACAATTTTCAAAAAAAATCTAAAGAAAGAATTAATGTTCTTTCAAGATATTCAATGTGATTTCAAGAAATCAAAGCATTACAATTGCATACATAATTTAACAACCAAAATCGATTATAGAGTGGTCACTTGAACCTGAAAAGACTCTGCTTTTAAGATTTATTTAACGAATGAAAAGGCGCTCTTTACAAATTTATTAATGTTTAAAATTTATGCATACATTTGAAGTTGTGACAAAGAAAACACATTGAAAATTTAAATTTTGAAGCTACAATATTGCAATGGTCCGTTTGTAAGAATGCTAAGTCGAGTTAGTAATGGGTGTTTTATTAAGAGCTTGCTGATTTAAAATTTAAATAAAACACATGCCTAATTATGAAATGGCAAAAAAAAAATTTTTAGTTTGGTAGATAATTTTTTGGCATTTAACATTTAGATATAATTTTTGGCATATGGCCACCACGACTATTTTGCACAAAGGTCATTCTGGAAGTCCAATTTTCGACCACCTTTTCAAGCATTTGAGGGCGTATTTCAGCAATGACACGTTGAATATTGGTTTCCAAAGCGTTAATCGTTGCTGATTTATCTACATAAGCCAATAACTTCACGTATCCCAACAAAAAATAATCAAGTTGCGTCAAATCACACGAACGCGGAGGCCAATTCACCGGTCCATTTCTCGAAATAATGTTGTCGTTGAAATGTCCTTTCAATAAGTCGATTGTTTCGCCCGCAGTATGACAAGTGGCACCATCCTGTCGAAACCACATTTCGTCCACATCCATATCTTGAAGATTTGGTAACAAAAATTTATTTATCATGGTTCTGTATCGATTTCCATTCACGGTAACGCGTCGTCCTTTATAATTTTTAAAGAAATAAAGACCGATGATTGCACCAGCTCATAGACCGCACCAAACAGTACATTTATCGGGATGCATTGGTAAAAAATACGGCAATTTTGCTTGTTAACATATCCATTCAATAAAAAATGCGCTGATTATGTGCACCATAAAATTCACGAAGTGCTCTATAAACCTTTTAAATTGAACACTGTTTTTTAAAATAAATTTCAACGATTTGGAAGCGTTGTTCTGGAGTTAACCTATTTTTGATGATTTGCTAAACAAAACTGAGTAGAGACGTCACTTAAACTGTCAAAACAACCGTCAGACAATAGAGTTATTCATATTGAAAAAAAAACCCTTTACACTTATGATGTTGAAATGTAAATGGTTGTTTTTCAAGGTTATAAACGAACATTTATTAAAATTTATTAAAAAAAAAAAATATTTTTTATTATTAAAAAATTTCAAAAGCTCAGAGGTGTTCCTGAAAACTTGGTTCTTCGAATGGATCCATCAATTGGGTCAAGGAAAATAGTATCAAGTTATCTATATATGTTTTTAAACAATTTATACTAACAAAAAAATTGTAACTTTAATGTTTAAAAATTTACTGATTGAAATTAAGTCATAAAGATTTTAATTTTTATTTTGATTTATTTTTTTCAGAAAATGTCATGAAAAATCAAATTCCTCTCGAGTATCAGATAAAATACTAAATTCCCCGCAAATAATCATTAAAACTGAGATGAATTATAAAATTCCCCGAAAATATGAGCTTATTCCCAGATTCCCCGAACAACTTTAAACTCCCCGCAAATCGGGGAATTCACCACCAGTTGGTATCCCTGGAGCAGCGCATTATTTGTTATGAAAGCAAGTACGTCTAATCAAGTGGAAGGGATTGTACACTAAGGGAAAAAGTTATGTAGTCAGTACAGAGACAGCTATGTAAAATCTATGCACTTCAACTTGTATGAGAACGCAACAAGAGCAGTATTTACTGAGTAAAGGGAGCGTGTACTGACTACATATCAATTTATTCACTTTTTAAAATGAATAAAAAATGTATTCAATACATCATGTTATGTGTTGAATACATAGCAGACTTCAATAGATACAAGCAACGTGTACTCAATCAACGTGTTATGTAATTTTTTACAAAAACTTTACTCAATACATAAAATATAGACTCAGTACACGTCCCCCTTATACGATTGAAGTGAGACATTTATTCAGTACATAACATATGGACTCAGTACACGTATCTGTTGCACATCGGCACACGATTTTGCTATTTTATGTCATTAATTTCTTGATTTTCTAATAAGCAACACCTCTAAAGCCTCTAGAAAATCAGAGCGGGAATGAGTTTTTCCACTGTAGTCTAGAACAAAAGCGATGATTGGATGAGAATTAAATGGCTGGGTTTCTATAAGTAATTGCCAATTATTTTGTGAAATCTAGTCATTTCTTTATAAAATTATTTATTGCATTTGTTGAGAGGGTGCTTTAGGCACAGGCATGAATTGTGTATATATTCAATACATGGAATTATGAACAAAAAATATATAATGAATACATTATGCATGTACTCATTGCATAAAATTATGTTTTTAACATATGTAATGAGTAAATGATGTATGTACTCATTATATAAATGTATGCACTAAAAATATGTAATGAGTAAATTATGTATGTACTCATTACATAAAATTATGCATTTAAAATATGTAATGAGTAAATAATGTATGTACTCATTGCATAAAATTATGTACTCCAAATATGTAATGAGTAAATTATGTATGTACTGAGTCAATAATTAATGTAATACGTACATAAGATCTTTACTCATTACATAAAATTATTTGTAACAGTTTGCGTTGAGTACATAAAATTCTTTATTGACTACATAACCGCTTGAAAGCATTATGTAATCAATAAAGATTTCAACATTACTCAATACATGAAAAATGTAAAATTTTTGTGTGCAGAAAACTATGCGATGAGTACATAAATTTATGTATTGAGTCCATAGGTTTTCCCCTCTGTGTATATCGATAACTCGTACAAAAGATCTATGTTTTCTTTTTTCGGTTTCAAAGGGCTGTTTCATTTGTTTAGAAGATTCAGCTTTTTGACTTCTGAATGCCAAAAATTCAACCTGAGTTATTTATTTTTTTGAAAATTTTGTTATTTTTTCCAAGATTATTATTATTTGAAAAATTACTTGAATGTTCAGTTTTTTTTTTGCCCAAATTTTAAAGAAAATCTGCCGCAAGTGCATGTCGAAAAATGTGCATAATTTTGGCAACATTTTGTTTATTGTATAGAAATATTGTTGCTTCTGTGACAACAACTGTTGAGAAACAAGCTGCTACAAAATCAACAAATTTGCAGTTAAACAATCAAGCCATAGCATAAAGATAAAAAACCATTTGTTTTGAAGATGAAGTGAAGAGTGCACAACAACCGGATATAATAAAGTTTGCTATTGAGCAGCAGAAAATACGTGAGATGATGATGATGATGCAAAGATGCAAATGTTGGCTTAAAGCAATACGGGCAATACGAACGAACGTTTGTGGTTGTTGTTATTGTTGGTGTTATAGTATTTGTTGTTGTTGTTGTTGCTGTTGTCAGTACTGTTGCATGTTTTGTAAAGATTGTTGTTATTGTTGTAAATGTAAATGCAACCTTTGATGTGCAAATGTATTTGAATTGCTCTATATGTGGGTAAGTGTGTGTGTGTGTGTGTGTGTTGGTGTAAGTTTTCAAGAAATAGTGCAGAGAACAATAAAGCGCTGGTATTGCTGATGGAAGCAGTGGAGGAAAAAGATACCCAGACAGACATATTAACAAACAACTGCTTGTTGGTTGCATGGGGGTTAACATATATGTATGTATAAACATGAGTGCACGGGAACAAATAAATATAGAGGCAGATACTTATGTATAACTGGCAAATTTTTTTTTTGTTTTGTTTTACATAGTTTTCATAGATGCAACAACCTCAATATTGACTCTATCAGACAGACCCTTGAGTTACACATACATACAGAGAATGTGAAACAAACACTCTCATACATACGCCCACACATTTTCATACTTTGTGAATACATTTATTGGAATAACGACAAACATGCAATCCACGCTGGAATACAAAAGCAGCCGTAGTTAACTAGTTATAGACATGCTAATTTTTGTTGTTATTGTTGTTGTTGTTGTTTTTGTTGTTACTATGATTATTGTTGTTGTTGTTGTTTTTACTTTGAGATTGTTGTAATTGTTATGCCAATCGATTGCATACGTATTTTTTATTATTGCTATGTTAACGTTAACGTTGCTGCTTCTGCTGGTCATGTTGTTGTTACGGTTTGTTGCAGCTGTTATTGTTGCTAATGCTTGCTACTTCCTATGTTGCAAGCAAACAAAAAAACAAAAAAACAACAGAACCAAAACAACAACATTCAAAGCACTGCATTTGCATTTTACCCGCCTTTGCATGTTAAGCTAACAAACATTGTTTTTTTTTCCGTTTCAAAATCGTTGTCTTTTTTTTTTTGGTTTCTTAACAAACATAGCAAATATTTACATAAAATTGCATGGACAGGATGCGCCGTAGGAAGCAACAACATGCACAGAAAAAAAAAATACTGGTAAAATTTTATTTAAACAGCTTAACAAATAAATCTCATTTCAAATGATTCTCTTGTGCTTAGTTGGAAGCTTAGACGAAGCACTTAAATGATTTCAGCTTATAAATTTTTCGAAAATTTCAAAGTAATGTAATAGTCAAAGAGGCGTGCCAGTGAATAAATTTTAGAAAAAATGAACTTTGCATACTTTTAGGCGCATATCATACAAAATCTTCATAAATATGAGATTAAAAGTAGAAGTTGCTTCCTTTTGTCTTTTAAAGACGCTTAAAAGGAGCACTATCTTGTTCGAAAACACAATTCTCCCAGAAAGGTGAGCTTTTTGTAAACCTTTACGAAAAATTTTTATTTTTAATTTCAAAAGCTTCAAAATGTCTATGGAACTAAGATTTATTGAAATGTAATCAAACAATTTATATGAAAAATATTTTTGTGTATTACTTATTTTTGATTTTTTTCATATCCATGAAGTTGAAACCTGATAATGCCTGAAAATTATATGTTTGTTTTCTATCTCTTAAACTAAGTTTTATGCTATCGGCAAATTTAATTTTTTTCATTAAAATTTCGCTATTGAAGCGTGTTAATTTTTTTTCAGTTTTAGTTACAGCTTAAAATTATGTTTACTTTTTAAGCTTGAATTGCTTGAACAAACATTTGAATTTTACACACATTCATACATACTCAGTTCTGCGCACACATTCCGAATCATCATCACACATATACTAGCATAGTTACAATGAATTTACATACATGCACAATGCAAATATAACATTTTCCCATGAAACTCCGTTTGTATGTTGTTTGAATTGAGTTATCTTGATTTTTTGTATTTTTTTTTCTTCATTTCCTTATTTCTGCAGCTACTGGTTTTCTCTTTGATCGGTATTGAATCATTTTTTGATTGGTTCATGATATCGAGATGTAAAATATGCACTAAATGCATTAAATGTTCTCAATATTGGCAGATTGTATTAAACTTTAAAATATGTAGCATTTTGGTTTGAAATTTTTTGCTCGTGTGCCACGGGAATTCGATTAATTAAAAACAGCAAGGATTTACAATTTTAAGTTTGCAGTTCTTATATTTCTATGTCATATTGTGGACAACCTTTATGTGTTGTGGTGACCGTGGCGTGCAGGTTAAGTGTGTGGCTTAGCACGCTCGGAGCCCGAATTCGATGCCCAGTCGCGGCAAAAAGTTTTTTCAATAAAAAAATTTTTCTGATCGGTCACCACCTCTCTGCAGAGAATGGCAAACCTCAAACAAAAACTTTAGCCGTTCGGAGTCGGCATAAAACATATAGGTCCAGTTCTCGGTTCATTGTGTGCAAACATTTAATAACACACACAACACAATTGGTCATAAGAAGCTCGGTCAAAGTCCTTTCAAGGGCTGAAGTAATGCAATTGGTTGAAATGGCCAATTTGTTTTTTTTTTGTTTTTTATTCGAAAGTGTACTTAAATTTAATAAATTTGGAATAAAATTTGAGAATTTAAGTAGGGGAGAGTGGTACTAGTTGTCACAAAATTTGAATGAACCGCTGTAACTCCCACAAATCAAGCAATAATGGCACTGCAAAACTTGTAAACATAAATTCAATTTTTTATTCTTCAATCCTGATGTAAATAACATATATTATTTTAAAATTAATTAAAAAATTTCCTTGATAAAAAATTTAACTCGTCTGTGACAAGTTACCCCACTCGTGGGGTAAGTTGTCCCAATGAGTAGTCCCCGTTGTCACACTTCTTAATCGTCATTGCTGCCACACTCCGAAACACAATTTAACCAGCAATGTATTAAACTATCACTTTCAATGCATTATGTGCACAACGTTTGCATTTTATACATTGACGACAATTATTATTGGATTTGACGCTCGACAACGATCTACACATAGTGAATCCACGTTATCTTCATTGATACTAGCTGTATTCGGCATGCATCATGATATCTGAAGAAGTCCAACCTCGGTTTGTAAGTCGTTTGCGATTTCTTAGTATATTTCCTTAATTTCAAATAAATCATAGAATACTTTCAAAATGGTTATATGAAATTATATGTGACAACAAGCCCCACAAGTGCTGTGACAACCTGTACCATTTGGGAAAAAATGTTAACAATGTTCTGTAAATTTATATATAAAGTTTTATCTTAAAATTCATAAGTATTCTTAAAATATAATATTAATTGTATTGGAAATTTATTTAAAGTTGAATATAACACACTTCTATTTGTTTAATTACAAAATTTAAAAAAATATAAAAATGCACAAATCCAACTTAGTTTCTTAAATTTCTTTTAATTTTTGCAAAACAAAACTAACGGCACTTAAACTTTCTTGGGATGCTAGACATTGCAATAGCGTATAGATGGCATTGATATTCCATTCGATAACTTATTGAATCAAAAGATATCGGCGTTGTGACAACTAGTACTTGAGACAACGGGGACGAGTCTCCCCTACCTATGGTTTCAAACAAAATACAAAATTATTTAATGGTAATAAAAGCTCTATTTTGTATTTTGTTCATGATCATGCCAACAATTCTTTAACAATTTTTTAAAAAAAAAATTTTTTTTTCATAAATTACACTGTACTACAGTTTATTTTTTAATGAACAAGAGCTCCCACTCAAATTTTACATTTTGCCGATTATATGAAGATTTTTTGCATTTTCAAATTTCTTTCATCACTTAAATTTTTTCGTCAAGGACCTTTTTAAGAAGTCATTCTGAATTTTCGTACCTTGTCTAAATTTGTGATCATAACATTACTTTTGTTAATCAAAGTTGGATTTTATGTACAGTGAACAAAAAAAAAAAAAAACTCACGTGTAGCAACTAAACCTCTGCACGAATGCACTCGTTTTTTCTACAACAGTAGAGCCAACAGTGCAGAGTTCAGAGCTTAACAGAACTCTGTTAGTCAAGCAGAGGTTATCCAATTCATTTAATGACAACAAACGACTACTGCAGAGCCCTCGTCGGCTTCAAACATAACCATGCATGCTGTTTGCGTTAACAGAACACGATGTTGTTCGTTTTATAAAAATAGAACACTTTGATAACAGCGAAAAATGCATCAATCACACCTAACACAGCAGAACCTTGGCGAAGCTTGCTTGTTTTTTGCATTCCTTTTTGTGCGTCATTTGTTTATTTTTATATATATCTTAAGCGCAGTTAATGTCTGCATTGTTGCTACTTTTTTGCCGAACCGAAGCCGAAGGTGAAAATATCGGCCGATTATGACTATTACGGAAGTAGAAGCCGAATAATCGGTCGGGTACTACTAAAAACAAAAGACATCAAGCGTTCTGCTGTTGTTTACATAACTTTCCAGTCATTGCATTCTTCTTTGTCGAATCGTGCATAACATTGATTCGGTTTTCGTTTGTTCTTGTTCTACTGAAGCGAAGAGTGCTCTCTGCAGTGTTATGCTTGATTTCATTGATGAGAACATAACATAGCAAAGGCTCGTACCACAAACTAGTGGCTTGAAACGCATTTCAAGCGCACTCGTGCAGAGGTTTAGTAGCAACGTACACGTGGCAGAAGTGAAACTTCTTAAACATTAAGAAATAAGAGAGATTTTGGTGTGAAATTGAGAGAGAAAGTAACTGTAAAGAAATTCAATCAATACAAAATGAAATAATAATCAGTTGATTCAATATTTGCATCCAAAGACTGTACCGGCTATGGTTTTTGCCAAAAATATCACATATTAACTTTTATCTCTTAATTTTTATTTTTTTCGACAAAAAAAATAAGTGCCTTACAGTTTTTTTGGGCAAAAATAACAGTTACTTTAGACTTTTATTTTATCGGTCAAAAATAACAGTTATTATCTGCCGTTTATTTTTTCGGTCAAAAATATCTGGTAATATTTATATGTTCAAGTCATTTTGCCCGCTAAAAAAATTTTGATACAATTATTTTCATCTCATCGGTGAGACATTTTATACATAGTGTCAACAGTTCAATCTGTCAAGCGGCCTTTAAAAAAACACAAATTGATTGATATTTTTCACCGAAGAAATTAAAGTCACAAAATAACTGCTAGTTTTGACCGATAAAATAAAAGTCAAAAGTAACCTTTAGTTTTCCTCGAAAAAATACAAGGCAAAAAATAACACTTAAATTTTAACTTTTAAAGAATAAGTCTAAAATTTAACAGGCACTTAATATTGGTGAGGCTGAGGACATTTTTTACATAAAGGTATATTTGAAAAAGTCTTTCAACAAGTTTTTTCATTTGAAAATTGTAAAATAACAGTTATTTTCGGTCCTTGTTTTAGTTCAGTTGGTGTTTTAGTTGCTTTCGAATGTCTTCTCAATATTGTCACTTTTTGAATGTTGATTGTTGAGTGGCTATAAAATCATCTTGGCGATCATCTTGGTTGGCTTTAAAATTTTGTTGAGATGATGGCTGAGTTCCAAAATACATTTTTACAAAGCATCAGTGTGTTTTTCTGGGGATTGGTTCTTTGTAGATTCACCAAAATACACTGATGCTTCGTAAAAATGCATTTTGGAACTCAGCCGATGTTGCAATCACTTTACCTTCATCGTTAGTTGCAGACCCAGCTGCGGCTACATTCTTAAGAGCTCTAATTCGCTCTTTATATTCCCAAACGCGTTTTGCTCCTGTTTTAGCTATTTTTCTTAGCTTGAGACGTTTTTTGGCTGGCAATAACTATTCTTGGCAGTCTTAAATATTGCACATTTAATACTTTTTGCATTTATTATTATATTGAATTAACTATTTTTTGCTTATTGTTGTCAATCATCTATCAAGTTTTTGATCACAACCAACGAATCAAATTGAGCTTTAAGATCATTATGCGACGAACAGGCAGTAGAATTTTTCCCGCTGGATGTAAATCTATGTCTAAATATTTTCGTGTGAAGTTTAAAAAAAGAAATTGTCCGTGCATACTTTTCTGATGAAAATTAATGTTACGGAAAGAATGTTACGCGATCAGTTTTAATTACATTTTGTTTGCCTGTTTATCATGTGCCTACGTGGCGTAAAGTTGTAGATTCCGACTCTTGAGCAACGATGGTCGGGGTTCAATTCTCGCAAACGGCTATTATTTTTTGAAAATTTTCATATGAATTGAAAACGTTAGCCTAGCATCACGAATAAGAGACCTTGAAATTTCACTCGCCGCCAAAGAAGTTTTACTTCAAAAACTTGTACAGTATGCTTACTGTTATTTATGTTGCAGTATCTTTGAAAATATGTACACAAACGATAAAAGAATGATATGTCAAAATGTTCTTTATTTTATTCACTTTTCGAATAGTTTCATGAAAAATAATGAAAATGTTCTGTTCCTTAAAAAATTTTTATGCAGTTGTACAGAACTATTTCTTTAACCACAAGCAAGTAATGCTTTAAATAGTTGTCGTGAACAAAGTTAAATATTGTCGGCAATTTCAAATTTTTCGACTAATTGCAGCAAATTTTCCCTTGAAATATTTAAATAATCAAATAAATTCATCAAGCCGTGTTGGACAGTTTTATTAAAATTTTTTGGAATACAATGCTGAGGGTTTCTTCCTTCACACAAAATCTCGGATTCAAATTTATTGAATTTTGACTCATCTATAAATTTCACTTAGTTCCAAAACTGCACTGGCTGCTTAGCATACTCTTCTTCTTACTTCATCCGCTTCTTAATATTTTGTGCTGATAACAGTGGCTTGTTTCAAGGTGTATATCTCTTAAGCCTTCCGAGTGCAAATAATTTCGTACTATTTGTGAATGTACGTGAAAAATACTGAGTTCATTTAATTATTTTGCTACATCTACTGCACATATTTTCCGGTTTTCGTTGATTATTCGACCCATTTTCTTTTGCGTTTGAAGAAATGCGTCTTGTTTTGGCGCTCCACTTTCATTTGTTATACTAAGAACTCATTTTTCTGATGATACATATATTAAACCATAGAGTGCGAATTTTGTACCATTTCACCAATATTCCTTAATCTCGTCTACTCTTTACAAAGTTTTATAATTAATTTCTCAATTTCTATTGAAGATGGCTTTGAATTCATGTTTTTCTTTTCTTTCGTTTAAACTTGCATGTACACTTTTAAAATACTAACAACAACTGCAAGTGGTGTCTCCAAATGAAAAAAAATGGATTTCATAACGGTATCTTATCCTAATATGAAGAGATGGTAAGGTTCCTGCATTATATCAAGAGTGCACAAGTTTTTTTTTTTTGGCTTTTGCCTCTTTGTGCCTTTTTGTTTTTTGTTAAATTTTTTTAGGAATAAAATATTTTCATAATTTTTGTTAAATCTATTCGAAAAGTGAATAAAATAAAGAATATTTTACCATTTTTGTTATATGATTGGTGTATATATTTTCTTTAGTTCTTTTTCTTTAGTTTAGAATCAAGGATTTCAGGTGTCAAATCTATTCAGTCAAGTCTGCCTTGGTTCGGAAATGGGGAGATAGATAAGTAGGAGATTGAGTGAAATCAGGAGAAACAAGTGTAGAATATTGTATGTGTAGCAGAGCGCTGTATAAACATGCAAATTTGAATCTGAGGCAAGTGTTATGCCTTTACCTCAGTCAATTCGAGTTATCTAGCAATCTAATTCGACAAACATCTCTACCACCAACTGCAACTTCCAAGGTATTATATATTGATGAATTTTGAATTTCAGTTGATAAAAAATGAGGCAAGAATTAAAGAAAGGAATTAAAGAGCGTAGGACCATGGCTAGATCTCTATTCGAACCCTGAACCTCTGGGTTGGCAATCAAGCACGCTAACCACTTGACTACCGAGGCCCCAAAGGCTTCGTTTTGTTTTTTTGGTTCACTGCATATTATAACACTTGTTGTCTTCCATTTTTGTTAAAATGTATTAAATGGTTACATTTTTTTTTTTTCAATGTTATTGACGCTTACATAATCGCAAAATAAATTTGACAAAAAATTCGAATGTCTGCATTTACAAAATTCTGTAAGTGTAGAAACTCATTTTATATTACCATTTAATGAAAAATATATGTGGGAGTTCTTGTACAATTTTTGTGTAGAAGAGTGTTATTATATATAAAGTGTATAGATATATTATTTTCGCAACTTTTTCATATATATAATAAAATTTTTTGTTAAAAATTAAAGCAAAATTCAATTTCAATTCTTTCGTAAATTCATCCCCGAAAGAACAATATAAACAAAGCCAAACAAAGTTGGTAATATTTCTGTATATTTTGAATAAATTTTTTTTTTGCTGAGTTTAAAACTGTTTCTTCTTTAGATTTATTAACTTCATGACATTTGCAATCCATAGAATTAACCATATTGGCACAAGTAACCGCCAGTATAAAGGTATACCATGATTTCTTGATTTGATGTCAAAACTCTGTTTTGTTTTTTTTTTATGTAATCCAATTTAATGCCTTAGAACTTCCCACAAGAGGAAATTGTATTTTACTCAGAGTTTCGTAAGATCGAAGAATCGATTTTTTACGAAAATAGGCTGTTCTGAGCAAAACACAATGTTGGGCACAAGTAAAGGAAATTTGCCAAAGAAAAACATTGCATCATAAAAAACAATTAAAAATTTTTGGTTTTTTTTCGAGAAAATTGCATTGAAAGTTGAATTTTTTTAAAAAAATTAATTTTTTGCCTTTAGGTGCTCGTAAGTTTTTTAATTGTGACTCAATGGAAAAACTTTGCTGTAATAACTTAAAGAAAGTGTAATTTTCTTTTTAAAAAGATATCATGTTTGGTAATTGTTGTCGACATATGTTAGTTATGGACTAAAACGTAATAACACCTATATTTTTTTTTTTCCTCCTACCTCTCTAGGGGACGTTTGCGACCACCCCCACCCATACAATTTTTTGCTCGTACCATGATGTGGAATCAGCCCCTGCATAATTGTCCCCTAGGTCTGGGACACCCTATATATTTTTACTCAGAAAATAATTTTTATACCCTAAACCTGAAAGGTCAGGGTATATTAACTTTGTGCAAACGTTTGTAACGCATAGAACGAAGCGAGTCCGGTATAGAAAAGTATATATATTCTTGATCAGCGTCACCACGTGAGTCGAGCTATCCATGTCCGTCTGTCCGTCTGTGTATTGTCCGTATACACAGGATAAGAAGAAGGAGTCGATATAAATGAATGAAACTTGGTACACATGATCACAAGCACCCAAGAATCTGCACTATTGAATATTTTTGGAATCCGCCCACGGACACGCCTACCTCCCATACAACGCAAAAATTGAAAACTGCATAACTCAGCTCATAATTAACCTACAACAATAAAATTTAGTACATATGTGTTTTGTATCAACAAAAAGATGTCATCGAAAAATGGGCGTCATCTGCTCACGGACACGCCCACCGCCCATACAACCCAAAAATTGAAAACGCAATAAATAAGCCTGTGTTTAACCTAAAGAGCTAAAATTTGGCACATATATTTTTTATGACAAGACAAAGATGGTTTTGAAAAACGGACTTCATCCGCCTATGGACACGCCTACCTCCCATACAACCCAAAAATTGAAAACGCAATAAATAAGCCTCTGTTTAACCTACAGAGATAAAATTTGGCACGCTTGTTTTTTATGACAAGACAAAGATGGTTTCGAAAAATGGACGTCATCCGCCTACGGACACGCCTACCTCTCATACAACCCAAAAAGTTTAAAACTCAATAAATAAGGTTATGTTTGTCATAGAGAAATTAAATTTGGTATGTATATGTATTTGATACCAAAACTAAGGTGTGTTCAAAAATTGATAGTAATCCGTCCATGAACACGCCCACCTCCCATAGAGAAAGCATAATAAAGGCATTAACTGTGAGCTACAGGAATAAAACTTGGTATGTGTAAATTTTTCTTCAACATTTAAATGCATATAAAATAAAGGCTTCATGCGCCCACGGACACGCCCATTTACAATAAAAATTTTTTTGTTTTTGAAAAGTGGGTTTAGGGTATTTCATAGTCGGCCTGGACCGACTTTAGACTTTCTTTACTTGTTATTTTTGAGTTTTATTTTTACGCACTGAAATAAAACTTATTTTTTGAGTTTTATTTTTGTACCCAGAAAATAATACTTATTTTTGAGTTAATTTTTTCGCTCAAATAAAACACTTATTTTTTTTGCTTTATTTTTTACTCAGAAAATAACACTTATGTCTTGAGATTTATTCTTTTAATCACAAAATAAGGTTCTTGTAATTTTTATATCAACTCTTATATTGGATTCTCGTTTAATTTGGCTCTTTTTGTATGTCTTATTTTCAAACTTTTATGTATGTCTTATTTTACTTTTCCAAGTAAACATATAAAACTCAAGAAATAAGTTTTATTTTTTGAGCAAAAAAATATAACTCAAATATAAGTTTTCTTTTCTCAGTAAAAACATAAAACCAAAAAAATATGTTTTATTTTAGAGCGAAAAAATAAAACTCAAAAATAAATGTTATTTATTGAGTTAAAAAAATAAAACTCAAAAAATAATACTGATATCAGAGTGAAAAAATGATACTCGAAAATAAGTTTGTTTTTGTAAGTAAAAATATAAAACTCAAAAAATAAGTTTATTTCTAATATTTTAGAGCAAAAAAATTAAACTTAACAGTAACAGTTATTTTATGTAAAACTTAAAAAAAAAATTTTAATATTTTTGAACAGCGATTGAAACAAGGATCAATTTGGTATACGTGACATTCTTCTCTTAACAGGAAAAATCATTCCTTCATAATTTTCAAAATAACAGTTATTTTCGGTCCCTGGTTTGGAGTTATTCTACTATTGGTAAACTAGAAATAGCATTGGAGAATGAAACTAATGGTCTAAAACCAGTTTTGAATATCTATCTATATGATGTACTCTTCTTTATCCCTCAGGGAAAAATTATGCTGCTATTCAAAAAAAAAGGTAATTTAAAACAATGCTTCCAGAACAAATAAAAACGAAAGAAATAAAGATCAATAACTTTTATTGAAGTGTGCAATATTTAAGTGAAACGTGAACTTTTAGTGAATTTTGAACAAAAAAATTCTTCAACCGGTTGTGGACACTCCTGGAAAAACTGCTTCAGGAATGCTTCCGAGCAAAATAACTAGACAAGAATGAAATGAAATAAAAATTTGAATTTAATTATTCATCGTTCGCAACAGAAGCGCAATGTTCATAGATATAATCGCTAGAATGCATGTAATGGTATACCTTAAATGCTCTTGCCGGTAGTACTTCTTGGATTCGATGGGGTTTTGGAGTCGAACACACGATTTCAAAAAAATTTGAAATATAAATTAGGAATAAAAAGCTGTAACCCATACAACGTCATATATTCTGTTAGTTCAGAAATAAAAGTTTACTTATTTTATGTAGATAATTTATTTTGCATAAAAAGAGAATTATAATATTAT
The DNA here is from genome assembly GCA_958299015.1 of Tetanocera ferruginea. NCBI lineage: Eukaryota > Metazoa > Arthropoda > Insecta > Diptera > Sciomyzidae > Tetanocera > Tetanocera ferruginea. The sequence continues at coordinate 28,480,099 of OY282641.1, read as the reverse complement.
ATAAATACTAATATAGAAGATCGTCATACTACGGGTCGTATTCAAAATAATTTAATAACAGACGATATGATATTCTTCACTTACCTCAAATGTTATTTTGTTCCAGTGTCGTAAATGTGTCCCTACTGCCAAATATTAAATAAATTTTGTGTGCATACTTTTTGGCTAAAAATTTATATAAAAAGCACTGTACAGGGAAACAGGTTCTGGCCTAGGCTAACATGTTCAGCCTGTACATAGCAATAATAACTATAACAGTTTGAGCGATATAGAGCACGGAGCAGGACACTTGTCTTTTGTATAAACTAGCTGAATATCGTTTCGAATCACTCTGACACTCAGTAATATTTTTTGTTATTCTATTATTTTAACTAAACCATTAATTAAGTAAAAAAAAACATAGAACAAATATATATGGGCATTTCCATGGTGTCGAACGTGACTGTTGTACACATTTGAAGTGAAAAAAATGTCATAATAAAACAAATTTAAAAAAAAAACAAAAGGCGAGCCTTATAGCTCTCAATTAGCCCTTTAATAATTGGTATTGTCAATTGTTGGGTCATTTTTAGTTCTCAAGATATTAGCAAAAAACCAAGGTGGTCGCACATGACCAAAAACAGAAGTGGTTTTCGTGGCAAAAAATTCAAACGCGGAATTCAGCGAAATGGGAAGCAATGTTTTTATGTAATTTTTTTTTAAGTGTTGTGCATTGATGTTCCTTAAAAATGGCTAGCATTGTAGACATAAAGGATTTATATTTTTTTTATTCAATAAACGAGATGGTCGCTCGTGACATTTCACACGTGACACTTTTTTCGAACACCATAGTTGTCTTTTTTTCTGCTCTATAATGAAATACAAATAAAGAAACTATGCATAAGTCAACAAAAATATTTATTGAAACATAATAATAAAAAACTTAAAAAACTTTCATGAGTATGGTTTTTTCTAAGTATAAACATCTACACTGTACAACAAAACTGAAGCTTTTGCAAATCCCAAGAAGTTTCACAACGGTTTCCTAAGATTTTGGGTTCGCTGAATCCGAATCTGAAGTCAGAATTTTCGGGTCACCCTAGGTTTTCGAGCTACAGAGGAGGGTAAAATGTATTTAAATTACTTAAATTTGAATGTTTCCTTATGCGAATAAAACATCAAACATTGTTATCAAGAACTTTTAATTTTTTCATCTCGGTTGACTTTTTGGTGGAAATGCCCATATGCGTCAAATGTAATCTTCAACCTGATATGCCTTATCAATCTCTAGCTTCGAATTACTATTTTTATCATTTTGTCATCACGTTTCTACACTCAAAACGTTTCTACGCTAATGTATGTTTTTCTAAAGTACTCGTAAAACTAGTCAATTCAGTTAACTTCTATTTTTTCTATGTCTTGCTATATAGAAAATCAATCAAAAATTTATTATCACTGATTTCGTGCGCTATTTTTTGTTATTATTGTATATATGTATGTATGTATGTATGTGTGTATGCGTGTATTGCTTTTTTATCGATTTCATATGTAGTGCAGTAAAAACGTTTTACGTTATAGTTTCCGTTTCTATGCAAGAGCTGCACGATGACAAAAAACAAAAAGAAAAAAAACAGAAAAATAGAAAAGAAAATATTAAATAAAAGAGGAAAAGATATCTTCCATTAACAAAAATAAGAAAAACCAACATCAACTCAACATGCACCGCATCAAGTTGGAAAAGCCAACGAAAACTTTATTAAAAGTATCAGTGTTGTTAGCAAGTATAGCTTTACAGAGACGTGTGTGTGTAAGTGAGTGTGAGTGAGTGTTTTTCTATGTGTGGCACTGTATGTATTCGGCTGTCTTCACTGAGTATATGTTAGCAATTTCCGTTTTTACACTTCCGTTCGTTTTGTCACGTACTTTATGAATGAAGCTGATGAAGCTTTTGGGAATCACTAAAAGAAGCTGATGATGATGATGATGATGATGATGATGTGCACAATAATGAATATGCCGTTGATGCTCATGGTGAGCAACAACAACATGTTAAAGATATGTTGGTCATAATGTTGATGAGGCTGAAGTTTTTCAATTGAAACGTTTTGATGACATCAATGCGAATGATATTGAGAACGTTGAGCATACTTAGCACACGTTCATGAAGCTCAGAAGGTAAAAGCTGCATGATGATGATGAGCTAGTCTTTATGACAAATATGAATTACATATAAAAGGCAAAAAAAATACACAAACAAAAAATAAAAAAAACAGACATTGAAGGCATTTTGATGATGTGTCAACATTAAAAATGGAATTAAGTCGTAAGCAGGTTTGCTGGCTGTTTGACAGTAACAAAAACAACAAAAAAAAAAGAGAACAAAAAAGCAGTAAAAAACTACCGGATATGCACTTCGCAAGAATGGCAGCATAAAAAATAGCTGAAAACCACAAAAAGTCAACCACAAACAAAATAACAGAGAAAAAAACAACATCATTTATAAAAAATGCAACAAACCAACCAGCTAAAAATAACGGTGAAACATACAAGTTCCAAGTGAAACCGCAAAACTTCACATGCAAGTTTGTTGCAAAACCGGAAGAGTTGCACGCAATGCAAAGAGAGAGAGTAAAAAAAGAGTCAACCGCAAAAGCAATGTGGCTGATAAAATGGTAGTTAAAAAAAAGATTTTTTTTTCTTTTAAATGAACCTTTCAGCAAGCTTTGTAAATTGAGTTGATATTAAAAGTATTTTAAACAGTCTTACGTGCTTCACATAATAATGCTAAATGATGCACAAGTATTCAACGTAAACGGTAAAGGAGACAAAGTACATATAACTAAGTTTTCGTCTATGACAAAGGATCTTAGCGGAAATTGCATGCATCTGACTGCAGCTTGTAAATGATGAGAAAATCTATTTCTGGCAGCTGCTTTTCTTGCAGTGTTTGACATAATTTCCAAAAATTGTGGTGGTGTAAAAAAATTGCAATCACACAGAATCGCAGCGCTTGGTGAAGGGGTGGAGTCCAGTTATATAAATGATATATGAAGAAATAAGAAAAAAATAACAACACTCTGGGACGCGTGAAGTTCTTAAAGACAACTACAATTTAGCTTTATATCATAGTTCAAAAAGATTTTACCGTTTTGATAAAGTCACTTTGTATAACAGGAAGATATGGTTTTCATTAAATTTGGATCAATTTACAATTGGATCTTAATTTAAAAGCATTTAAACTTAAAATACGGCTTTAATCGTGTCGACAGACATAAAGACGACAGATGACAGATGACAGGTGACAGATGACAGATGACAGATGACAGGTGACAGATGACAGATGACAGATGACATATGACATATGACAGATGACAGATGACAGATGACAAATAACAGATGACAGATGACAGATGACAGATGACAGATGACAGATGACAGATGACAGATGACAGATGACAGATGACAGATGACAGATGACAGATGACAGATGACAGATGACAGATGACAGATGACAGATGACAGATGACAGATGACAGATGACAGATGACAGATGACAGATGACAGATGACAGATGACAGATGACAGATAACAGATAACAGATAACAGATAACAGATAACAGATAACAGATAACAGATAACAGATGACAGATAACAGATAACAGATAACAGATAACAGATAACAGATAACAGATAACAGATAACAGATAACAGATAACAGATAACAGATAGCAGATAACAGATAACAGATAACAGATAACAGATAAAAGATAAAAGATAATAAATAACAGATAAAAGAAGCAAATAACGCATCGAAATACAAAGATAATCCCAATAGAACAAAAAAAAATATCATTTTTTTTTGCCAAACGTAACGTTTCCACATATCAATATTTCGTCATGTGTATCTTCCGCATTTGCGGTCCGATCATACGTGATGTATTGATATTTTTTCTCAAGGAGACCAAATGTTTTGTTCGTAAGGTCACTGACGGGGGGTCAATCTTGATCGGGTCTCTTTTTTAATATATATAAACTTCTACAGCATGAATTAAGAAAAAAAAAATCATATCAAATAATTTGTTTTTGACCCATTGCTTAATACCTCGAATTTCTAATAAAACAGAAATTTTATATCGGGAAAATTTTTGCTTAATCATTTTATTATTGTCTGAAGAAACAGTTAAGCATAAAAAATCAAACTTAAGAAGGAACATGACATTGGCCGTTGTTTTAAATTGACTTTTTTATAATTTTATATTTTGGTAAATATTCTTAAGATTCTAAGATTGAAAAATTCATACAGGTTCAAAAGTTACGGTCGGATTAGTGAGAGCGCATTTTTAATTTTCGCTGTTTTTTTTTCTTTGTTCAAAAACTTTGAACGCGTTTATCTCGAAATTATGTTTTTGTACTGGTTGCGGCACTAGTGGGTTCATTTTTCGACGAAATTTTCTTTTTTGTATGTTTTAACTTGATTCGCTATCGTATGATACGAGCTTTTTTAAAATTTTTTTTCGATTTCTTATGAATTTTTAAAGTCAATATTTTTTTTTCGAAAAAACACACTTTCAAATTTGGAACATCATCAAAAATTGAAAAAAGAAAATTTAAAAAAAGCTCCTGTCATACGATAACCAATTTTGTTAAGATTTAAAAAACTCATTTTTTTCCAGATCGGACAATTTTTGCGACTCCCAGCGCTGCAATCACGAGGCCCCGATTTTCTCTGCCGCCAGTTTGGAGCTCTATAAAACCATGTTGGAGTGAAAAATATATTTTTTGAATTTTTTTTCTTGTAAGTTGTTCGATTCTCTACAATAATAAAAAAAAATGTTTGTTTTTCACTGAGTTATGATTTTTTATAAAAAGGTCTGTTTTCTCTGCCGCGAATGTTATGTCCCTCCTTAAGTCATCAAGTGCGTCATTTGAATAACACGTGCTTAATTTGTGCGTGATAGGATAAGCGAGCGGCACCCCCTATACAACTAGAGCAACTCAATATCTTAAGCAATATCTTAAGCAACAACAAAAGTCGTTTGAAGAATACGAGAAAAATTTGGAGTTCCATCTACAAATTCGATCCCCGATACTTTTGATATAATATAAAAAAAAGAATTTTCGAAATAGTCGTACATATATTCCGATGATCATTCAAATTGGATTGTGACAGTAATAAAATAAATAATAAATAATAAATAAATATAAATAAAATATTTTTTATATGAGGTTGGGAATTTTTAACTCCTTTTAGAACTCCTTTTGAAACAAAAAAAAAAATATTGATATTCCACGACTTGTTTTAGCTTGAGAGCTTTTACAACTTCTTATTTTAAAAATAAATAATAAAATAATTAAATTTTTTAATAAAAACAAAAATTATTTTTGAAATAAAAATATCGTCTTATTCCTTAATTCCTACAAAAATATAATAAAACAAAGCAACTTCTTGAGTAAAATTATATCCTTATTTAAAAAAAAAACACAAAGAAAATAAAAATAAAAGAATAAAATTAGGGGCAAAGAAAAAAGGCACAGAAAAACCCTCGTAGGCTAACCGAACCGTATAAAACCAATATTGTTTAAATAGCATTAAATTGCTTAGCAAATAGCAACAGCAGCATTTACAATAGCAACAACAACAACAGCAACAACATGTCGTATATAAAACGCGTAAAGTTTTCACATAATTTTGTCCGCAAGTGCTACTTAAATTTAATTATATTTCGAAACATTGAAAGCTGAAATATTTGTGACTAACACAAATGCACATATATACACACACACACACACACACACTAATAAATTTTCACATAACAAGTACGCACACACAGGCAGACACATAGACGACAGAATGTCGTATGAAAAATGAAGAATGAAGAGTGGAGTAGAGTGCAGCACGACACACATAAACGAACCAATAATAATGCGAAAGCAATTAAATGCTTAACAACAACAATTAAAATAGCAGCAACAACAGCAGCAACAACAACAACAGCAACATGGCCTAAGCACAACATGATGATTGTCATAAAAGCATAAATAAAAAAGATGAAAGCTGCGTGTAACGGAAGCAACAAAAAACAACAACAATAAAAACAAAAGCAAAAACCAACAATAACAACAAAAACATAAATAAACACAACAACAAAAACAACAACTGTTAAACAATATGGCGTGCAAGTGAAATTGAGTGAAAGAAAAACAAAACAAGCAAAATAAAACAACAGCAGCAATAATTACAACAACAACAACAACACCAAACGCAAAAACAACAAAAAGTTTAGCACACACACACACATAATAACAATAGCTTTCGCCACTGTTGTTGTTGTAATTGTTTAAAGTGCTTGCTTAATGCTAGATAGTGATTTTTGTTATATTCGTTATGTTTGTTGTTGCTGTAGTTGTTGTTGTTGCTGCTGTTGTTATTGATATTGTTGTTGTATTAGTTGTTGCTTTCATCGCTGCTTTTGTTATTGCTTTTGTAATCGTTATACCAGCAGCGCACCTTGTTGCACATTGAATATAAATTATGGCATATTTTAATCCTCTAACGCCCACGTACCACACGCCACCACCCACCAACACTGCCACCACCATCATATTTTTTGCCACTACTCAGTCATTTTGTCTCTGTCACTCAAAGTCAAAGTCGCGATTTGTGCGTGTTACATAAATTGTAGACAGATCCCCGCTCTGCGCCATTGTTTCAATATAATTATTACAGTTGAATGTCACTCATAATTATTGCATATTTTTAGGCTTCACTTCAATTTAAATTTAATGAAGGTTTTAAATTATATGCCACCCATAGGCGTGAGCTTATAATATGATATTAACAATAGTGTCACGCATAACTGTTGCATATGTTTGGGGCGTCATTATTATATATGAGAAAGCTTATCATGTAGCCTAAAAGAGCACCTTTTTTATTATATCTATTGATTACAGTTTTTTTGAAAACTTTCAATAATATTGCATTCAATATATTGGTATATTTTATTTCAAATTAATAAAAAATAAACAATAAAAAAAGTTTAATATTTTAAGCCAAAAAGTATGCAATAATAGCAAAGATCAAATTTCATCAAACAAAAATCTTTGCTTTGATGATAATATTCAGCTTTTATATTCGAAATTGAGCTATGTTAAAGTAAAGTTTAAGTCAAGTCTAAGTCAAGTCTAAGTCAAGTCTAAGTCAAGTCTAAGTCACATCTAAGTCAAGTCTAAGTCAAGTCTAAGTCAAATCTAAGTCAAGTCTAAGTCAAGTCTAAGTCAAGTCTAAGTCAAGTCTAAGTCAAGTCTAAGTCAAGTCTAAGTCAAGTCTAAGTCAAGTCTAAGTCAAGTCTAAGTCAAGTCTAAGTCAAGTCTAAGTCAAGTCTAAGTCAAGTCTAAGTCAAGTCTAAGTCAAGTCTAAGTCAAGTCTAAGTCAAGTCTAAGTCAAGTCTAAGTCAAGTCTAAGTCAAGTCTAAGTCAAGTCTAAGTCAAGTCTAAGTCAAGTCTAAGTCAAGTCTAAGTCAAGTCTAAGTCAAGTCTAAGTCAAGTCTAAGTCAAGTCTAAGTCAAGTCTAAGTCAAGTCTAAGTCAAGTCTAAGTCAAGTCTAAGTCAAGTCTAAGTCAAGTCTAAGTCAAGTCTAAGTCAAGTCTAAGTCAAGTCTTAGTCAAGTCTAAGTCAAGTCTAAGTCAAGTCTAAGTCAAGTCTAAGTCAAGTCTAAGTCAAGTCTAAGTCAAGTCTAAGTCAAGTCTAAGTCAAGTCTAAGTCAAGTCTAAGTCAAGTCTAAGTCAAGTCTAAGTCAAGTCTAAGTCAAGTCTAAGTCAAGTCTAAGTCAAGTCTAAGTCACATCTAAGTCAAGTCTAAGTCAAGTCTAAGTCAAATCTAAGTCAAGTCTAAGTCAAGTCTAAGTCAAGTCTAAGTCAAGTCTAAGTCAAGTCTAAGTCAAGTCTAAGTCAAGTCTAAGTCAAGTCTAAGTCAAGTCTAAGTCAAGTCTAAGTCAAGTCTAAGTCAAGTCTAAGTCAAGTCTAAGTCAAGTCTAAGTCAAGTCTAAGTCAAGTCTAAGTCAAGTCTAAGTCAAGTCTAAGTCAAGTCTAAGTCAAGTCTAAGTCAAGTCTAAGTCAAGTCAAGTAGTCAGAAACATATGGTTCAGTTAATTATTGCCACGTGTTACTATTTTTTTGCTTAACCCTCACTTTGGCACCAATCTTTTACTACGTAATCTGGCACATATTTACATTTGTAAATATTTTTTTTTGTCATCAGTAAAAACAAACAGAACCTCAAAATTTACATGATTTTTTAGGTGGAATATATGTATTAACACCTTCTAATTCAATTCCGGAAAAATTTACACACCGCTCTCAAGTGGTTTAGAAGTTATAGGGTTCGGAAGTTGGGAAAATGGGCCTGGAAAAGTCGTATTTTTTTTTCAAACAATATCTAGCTTTATGGGTATCAAAAGACAGGTTTTTTTGTAACCATTTCAAAGAATTACTAACCATTGAAATCCATGCATTATTTCCTACGATAAAGCGTTTTACATATTATGCACACTTGACGGTCCAGCTCTTTACGAAGTAACCAAAATGTAAGTATGAAGATCAAACTGAAAAAAATTTATAGTTCCAATGAATAAACAAAAACTAATTTCAACAAAAAATATACTTTTTTCATTAAATTAGTATTTCCAGCTACAATATCAAAACATGACACATTGTTGTGCCAGCGAACCAAAAATTTCTGTTCATTAATATTTTCCCAATATAAGCTATCAAATGCGAAATATGTATAAATAAAAATATGTGAAGAGTTTTTCCTTATCATTTTTTTCTATTATTAATTCAAAAAATGCGTCAAAACTCCATAAAAGCCTTTAAAATACAAAATATTTACATATGTAAATATGTACCAAACTACGTTATAAAAATGAAAAATTTCCAAAAAGTATCAGAAAATTCTAAAATTCAAAACAACTTTTGAATTTTCAGAAAGAAAACCAAAACATAGCCACAGAGTCCAAGCCATATTCAAATCGCATAAAAAAGAAAGGAGTTATGGCAAATTTAAAATTGGGATATTTACATATGTAAATAGTGCCAAAGTGAGGGTTAATGCTAGGCTGCTTCATTTTATCTCTTGCCTGAAAGAAAGCCATGATTTAGTGCTGGCTTATTATTGCATATTTTAAGGCTTACTTTAAAAAGATATATATATTATATTTTCTCTTATTAGGACTGCGATGAATCTCTAAAAAGTCACATGAAATTATTGCATATTTTAAGTTAATGCTTTGAATTTATGTTAATTAGTACTGCTAAATAAGAATAAAAAATTAATTTTCATGTTTATTTCAAACCCCAAAGCAAGCACGGTCTATTGAAATTAAGCGCTTTAGTTTTTAAGTTAATGAAATTCTAATTAAAACATAGCCTAAAAGCATGCTTTTTTACAGCAAATTGTATAAGTAATGATTTTATGCAATGACTGCGATTTGTTTGTTGTTTTTTTTTTGTTTCTTTAAATTTAAATTTAAGAAAAATAGCCAGCAGATTTTTAATTGTAATGCTTGTTAAATGAACTGATTTAATGATTTAAAGCATATTTTTGGGCGTTACTTTAATGTGTCTGTATTTTTTTGTAAAAATGATGTCATATAAAGCTAAGGACTTTGTATCATTGAGCTCAAGGCTTCCAATAAAATAATTCATTACATACAGTTGCATACTTTTGGGATCAAAATTCTGAAGAAAAATTTAATTGTTGCATAGCTTTAAAATTTTCTGCACAAACAAAATTTTATTTATTTAGCTTACAATGTCACACCTATTTCTCTTTTACATTTTAAAACATGTTTCAAAGCTAATTTTTTTGAAAAACTAGTCTGCCCAAAAGTATGCAAAATTTTTCTAGAAAAGATATACAATAAGTTTTTAAAAACATCTATGGAAAGTTTATGATATTTATTTTGTTCATATAAGAATTTGGAATAATATATTGCATACTTTTAGGCAATAATTTAAGCTTTTCATTTCTATATTTATGAAAAGTGTACCTTATGTAAACTGTTGTTTTTTTTTAAAACTAAGCCAACATTCAGCAGATGCTCCCTATAAAGACGAAAGCATTGCGTGAATTCGGAAGAGGTGTGATAGTTAAGTGGTAGAGTGGGAAAATAGAGTAGTGTCTGTGAAGATTTCTTTTAAAATTGCACAGCTCGGAACTGCCAGGGAAGACGCTTACAGGAAGATTATATCACAATTTTACTGAGCAACTGAAGAACGAATTGTCTCGGCAATGCGATGTTCTATTGGGGATCAAAGCAATGGTATGAGGATTGGCTTAGAGAGCTGTCCGAGTGGACCTAGAAAGCACACGAGCTGGTGGCGTCAGGTACAGAACCTGTGCATAAGCCTCAGGTAACCAACATAGTGTCGATGCTCAAGAGAGTTGAGAGAGGAAGAAATGGTTTCTTCCCTTATCAGATATATTGCAAGACATTGAATTTAGTCCAGGAGTTTCAAATATGAACTTGAAGCTACTGCCCAAATTTGCGCATTGTACTCCATTTACGGCCTAATGTACAAGATGTAGATGATACAAAGATCAGTTGGAGTGAAGTATTTCTTGCACCGTTTTAAAGAACGGTCTTGCTTCTTTCGACACATTGAATATTTAATCATTCTAACGAAGAACTGCTGACTCTACAAAATCCAGAAGGTCGTTGATAAATACCAAAAACAAATAAGGTGATAGGACTGAATCCTGCGGTACTCCTGCTCCATCGATGGAGTGTTATCTGAACGGAATGCCGTCTATAACGATACGTATAGTTTCGTTTGTTTTGACATGAGCACTTTAAGCCACACTCTTTCAAACGCCTTAGAAATATCTAGAGCAACAACTTTGCTCTCATCAAGTAAGTGAATGCCTTGATTACATTTTTCAGTGAGGTACGCCATCATGTCACCAGTAAAGCGAGCCATGCGAAAACCATACTGGTGGTCACTTTGAAGGTCTGGTTAAAGTTTATTACGCTCTCCATAACTTTGGAGAGCGTAGAGCATATCGCTATGGGGCGGTAGTTTGCAGGGTCCTTGGCAGCGCCCTTCTGCGATACTGTCTGGACATTTGCGATCTTCCAAGAAGTTGGAAATACTTTCTGTATGAGATGTTGAAAAGGTTGCGCAACAATCGAGCCAGAGTAGAAGCACATGCTTTAAGCACAATTGGTGGTATGCCATCACGACCAGTGGCTTTGTTTACATTAAGATTTGTAACGACCCGTTTAACTGTTCTCGTTCGAAAATAAATTTCCTGCATTGAAGTTAATTTTATTTCAATTAAGGGCAGTGGCTTATTGCTAGCCGGGACAATGTAGTTCTGTGCAAACAATCCAGCTAACAGGTTTGCCTTATCAGCCGAATCAGTGAAGATTTGGTCATCTTGAAAGACTTGGAATCGACGAAGATGTGTGATTTTTTACTCTTTCAACAAATGACCAAAAGTGTTTACTTCCTTTTGTCCAGAGAAAAACATGTCCTCTTATGCATTACATCCATTTCTAATCTCAATGCGAACTCCTTTAGAATCAACATTTTTTTAGAACGCCAATGTGTAACCTGTACACATACTTCACCCACATGGAACACAACTTCGCGTCGGTTACGACCTTTTAAAACATCATTTAATAATTTTTCATGTATTTTGTTTTGTTTTGATTGGAATAGTAAATTGTTTAAATTATTTAATAAATGCTTACTAAAAAGTCTGTCTAAAAGTATGCAAAAAAAAATTAAAGAAACAAAAAAAAATGTATTTAAAAAACCTCGTAATACTCATTTTATTAAATTTTTGGCTTATTTAATTTTAAATTTAAAGTAATTGTGTTGCATATTTTTGGGTGTTTGTAAGTTTTTGTATTTAAAGTGAAAATAAGTGAAAAAGGATTTTTTTTTTTAACCCATTTCTTCCCGGCGTTTCGTTCACGCAACACGAAGTTAACCAAATAACGACACTTATAAAACTTTAAACATTTTTTAACTTGATTCAATTGATGAAAAAATTGCATGTTTATATTTTTTTTACTATTTCTTTATTCGGGAAGAAATGGGTTAAATAAGATTTTATTAAAATTAAGCCGAAGTCTACAGATTTTAATTTCGAATTTTCAAAATTTTTGTTACAGCAAATTTTTTTTTAAATATTATACTAATTTTTGCTCGAAAGTATGCAATTTTTCAAAGTTTGAATATTAAAGAAATTCAATATAATTTATTTTTTACCAATTTTGACCTTTTTTCTGAACCTTCCGACCTTCAATGTGTTGAAAATTTAAAAATGCAGTATAGTTATATACTTTAATAAACAAAATAAATTGAAAGAGTTTCTTAAGAAAAGTTTTACAAATATTCAAGTTTATTAAATTTATAACTCAAAGAAATGCATGCAATTGGGTGCTATTTATTTTGTTAAACTAAATGATTAAAACTCTTTAGTAACAAGTTTCCAATTAAAGAACTTTTTGCATTTATAAAAACCTTAAAAAAGTATTTTTCTATTGTCAGTTGGCAAAAATAAGAAAAACTTTTGCATATTTTTAGGCTTTATCTCGAACGTCTTGCATAATTTGTATTCATTCAAGCTTTAAAGCTTAACATCTTTTTTTATATTTTTTATCAAATTTTATTAAATAATAAAATACATTTTTTAATTTATTTAAAAGATTATGCACAAATTCTTTGCTTAAAAGTATGCACATTTTTTTTCATATTTTATGCTTTAGCTTCAAAACACATTTTTGAAACTTTTTGTCTGGAATTGTTTGAAAAAGTACATTGTTTTATATTATTTGAATAAATTTTATATAAAAAAACTGTCTGAAAGTATGCAAGTAATTTTTATATTGCACAAGTAGGGAACTTAAATGTAATTCCAGGCTTTTATACACAAACCAATTCAAAAAACATTTATTACAGGAATTTATCATGTTCATAAACACTCTAGTTTATTTCATTAACAGTTCTTAAATAGTTAATGTATTGCATACTTTTGGATGCTCGTAAGTGTACATGTTTTATAGTATGTCAAACAATGTAAGTGAAGTGCTTTTCTTTACGCCCCACCTTTCCGCACTTCAAGTAGTTCATTATTAATTTCTACTAATTGTTATTAATTTCAAAATACTTTGCATAATTCTAGGCATGCTCTCGTCAGATTCTCATTAATTTTGTTCATTGCTAAAAAGCTAACAAAATAAATGATTTGTTTGGCAACTCACTGTCATTATCTAATTGTAGCCTTTTGCCTATTTCTGCGTACTTCCGCCTACAACCAGCTCCTTTGCCATCATTCTCACCCTTGGCATCCTCTTTTCAACTTGGCAGCAGCCATGGGCCAGCTTCTAGCATGGAACCTATTCTAATTAACAGCAAAAGCCATCAAAGTTTAATAATGATTTAATGCTTTTTGAAACATGTTCTAGAGCAGCTTAAAATGTCAAAACTTTAACAAGTTTCACAACATTTTTGTGTAGTACTCTTTGTCAACTGCTTCTTCTTGTTCCTTTTAAGCCTTTTTCGTCTGCTGTATCTTTCAACTTAATTTATTTTGTGACCTTAACTGAGCGCGTGTTTGGTATTTAAAATGAATTATGTCACAACTTAGGCGAAAGCTTTTAATTTTATGTACATGTTTCAACGTGTACACCTTCAACTTCAATTAGAAATACACGACATTACAAGCAACACCTCAGAGGTTTCAAAACAAATACAAATAAAGAAAACTAGAAATGAAATAAAATCGAGTCTTCCTTTTTAAATGCTTGCACATAATATGGTGTCGCGCGCCAACATGGCAAATAGGTGGCAACGCTATTTGCAAACGTGCTGCATGCACACTAAATTTGCATAAATAACTTAAGCGAAAGTGAAGGTCTGCAGCAGTCGAAGCAGATTATTGCATATTTTAAGGAGCGCAAGCATGTTGCATGCAAATATCTAGCACAGGATAATGCCAACGAGGTGCAAATGACACAGAGAGACTCAGAGTTAGTCGGTCGACGTTGCTGGAGCATGATAGTGAAAACAAGGGGAAGGGTATAGCTTGGTGCAGAAAGGGAAAAGTAGGAGGTGGCAAAGGGGGGCTATATTAGACATTCTTATGGAAAGTGGGAATCGAGCAACAATGCGTTCGTTGTTTGGCATTTGCAGTGTTTCCTTGACATGTTTTTGTGTACAAAACCAAGGGAAGCGGGATATAAAACGGCAGAAATGTATAAGTAAGTGGGAAGCAAGTAGCAAGAAGCGAAAAACCAAGAAACGAGTACTTCATATTAAATGAGTGTTGATTATAATGAGCTTAAAAGCACGACGATGAATATATAGCACAAGGAGGAGCGAGTTGTTGTCGGCGACGACAAAGTTAAAATGATCATCAGTGGAGTGGGAATTCATGGGAAGAATGTATTAGATATTGTAAGAGCAAATGATGGAAAAATTAATTATGAAAAAGATGAAAGTAGAGTATGAACAAAGGTGTATGAAGTATTAAAATAAATTAGAAAAACAACGGAAGTACAAAATACTAAAGCATTTCTTCTTAAACTTTCTCATAAAAAAAGTATGTAAGATAATTAAAAATAATTAAATGAAGGATATCATGAGAAAAATATTGAAAAACAATTTAACATCCATCTAAAACGTACAGCAAAATATATCAGCAAAGTAAAACAAAGTAATCATTAAAAATAAACATTTGCTTATATTAGCAAAAATATATAGAAAATATAGAAATATATAGAAAAATATTTTTCCTCTGCAGAAATGTTAAAATCTATTAAAATAAAAAATTTTAGAACAAACGAATTGCTAAAAAAAATGTTTGAGAGATAGTCTTCTATAAACGAAAAGAGAACACACACAACTTTGTAATACCAAAAGATGAAACCAGCGTTGCCAGAAGAGGAATTTTTCACCGTTTTACGGAAATTTTCGTTCTAAAATGAAAATAGGAAAACAGGCTTAAAAACAAGGAAAATGAGGCTGGACACATTTTAAAGTGAGAAACCCCTACGGACAAAAGAACCGGCTCAAAATCAATCACGTGAAAGGTTCCAAAGTGATAGTGACCGGTCCCAATTCTAACACCAACATATGAAACCAACCGGTTCCTTTTACATGGCGTTGTCATTGGCAGGGGTAAATTGACACCGGCTAGATACCTTACAACCGGTTCAAAAATATATCGGAAAGTGTCAATTGCCACCTCATAGATACCTTTGGACCTAATCAGTAGCCAGTCTATTTATAGAACACGGTACACTTATGCGCACGTTGATAATGAAATTGAAGGAATGTTTTGGAAATTTATGTTTAGCCGAGTTTGCTAGCGTTCACGTTTAGCATTCGACTGACCCCCGGTTCGGTTCAATCCCCGGCAAAACAAAAAAAAATTTTTTTTATTTAAAATATTTTTTTTTTAAATAACGAAATTTACAATTTTTTTCAAGGTGTTTAGCAAACTTATTTTGAAGGTTAGTTTTGATAAAGCAGTTAAATGAAACAGAATTAGAATTTAAATTATTAAATTAAAATTGTTGATATTTACACAGCCAGGGTACGAACCCACGTCCACCGCATGACAGTCTAGCGCACTTCCACTGAGCTATTGGTAACGATAAGATAAATATAGAAAAACACATTCAAAAACTATTAGTTCCACTCTAAGTTATATCGAACTTGTCCTGTGATAGGTTAAATTAGAACTGTCATAGGACCGGTCACTGAACAGAAGAAAAATCAAACCAACACTTTTATACCTAATAAGCTATTATCCTTAAAATCGGATATTATTTAACAAAATTATGGAAATTTTGTATGAAACAGATTCGGCAATATATGAAGAAAAATTAAGAATTATGAATTTTTTTCTCCAGTTTCGGAAGTCAATCGGAATTATTTTTGTAATTAACCACACGACTTCACTATAAACTTAATTCTTCATAGTTTAAGTTATAGATGATAAAAAAGAGAATACATAAAAGGACGAAAAATAACAATTTAATGGGAAATTTCTTTGATTATTTCGGTGGCGAGTGACTCAACTGATTTTCCTCCAATTCGGAGTTTCTTATTCTGTTTTGCTTTTGAATTAATTTTTTTCACATATTTCAAATCATGCTAAAAGTTGTGGCTTCCATGCTAGAAGTTGAAAAGATAACTCAAATCGAAGTATTGCCAATAACCCCTCAGTGGTCGGAATCAGAACATAACAAAAATTAAACGAATGTAGTAGGCCTGATTGAAACTTAAGCTACACCAGACTCCGACCTAAAAGTTAGAGGGACTCTTAAAAACAATTTCTGTATAATTTTTTTTGGATCGGAGAAATCTCCAGTTTGGAGCAGTTTTGGTTCTTCTGAACCGCTTTTCTGCATATACACTTTTTTTCGGAATGCATACCCAAGTTTAGCAAAAAACAAAAGATTTTTATGGTACACATGTGTACATAAGCTAAAAAATATTTGAAATTTTTTGTCTTCACATGCTCTTTTCAGACTCCCAAAAATCAATATTTCGTCATGTTCGAAAATATGGTTTTTGTAAACACCTGTACAATATGTATTTTTCACGGTATTAACATGCATTTAAATTTATTGGAAAATTATTGAGCTCTTCTTTCCACTGATATATAGTATGGTGTGGTTTAATCCATGATAAAATAAAAAGGTAGACTCATATTCAAAAAGCTGCTCAAATGTCTAATTTTACACAAACAATGCTGTGAGTGTTAAAACGTAAAATGAAAAGGCAACAACAACAATTAGAACAACTCAAATTCGAACAGCTGATCTTGACATCTAGCTCACTTCCTCTCCAATAGGCGTCTACCTTGTTATTCTAAGTAGTCACAGGAAAAAATTTTAGTTTGAAATGCATTCAAAAATTAATCAAAAGCAGATATGTCCACTGTAAATTTTCAATCAAAACCAGACAAGTCCAAGCAAATTTTCATTTCTGTAGTTTTCATTAAAATTTTAAAAACTTTTTTGTGTCAAGACGTTGGCATGAGTAATAAATAGTAATAATGAGTAATAATAAATTAACATTTTAGCAAATTAACATTACAGATGCTTTCTGTAAAATATAAAAAGTTAAAACAAAACACATTTTTTTTTACAAAAAAGAACCTTTAATAAATTCAAAATTGCTTCGGTGGATTTCCTCCGATTTAAAAACTTTTGAGACCCCCAACGGCGGAATATAAATTCTGATTCATTTGTAACTTTCAAAACCAGACAAATCCAAATTTGAATTGAAAATATGATTTTTTTTGCACTATGAGATTATTTTTTTTTCGCATAATATATCTATTTTTGTAGAGCATAACTTTGCATAATTTCCAACAATTTGATCTGTGTGACTTATCGCTTTTGAATGTAAGCTCCTCAATTATCGAGTTATTAAAAATCGATATTCAAAAGCTCAATTATTATTTTGTAATTGCCATAATTACTGTTCGATCTTGGCAAATCTTGGTGGATATATATATATATATATATTGATCGGAATTTATGAATTTTTAGGTACGCAAAATCGAATTCTGGTAACCAGTTATTAGTAAAATGTACACCACATAGCGCTAGAGTACCAAAATTCATGATTTTCGAATATATATTTTATTAAACACCTATGGAAAACACTCATAGTACTCAGTTTTGATTAAAACACACCATACGATACACAAAAGAAAGAAGACCTCAATACATTCCAATAACCTTAAATGCATGTGAATACCATGAAAAGTACATATATTAAAGGTGTTTAAAAAAACATTAAATAGTTTTTAAGAGTACCTTTTTGTTTTGAGACGGTTTCCGTTTAAATTTTTTTCTCCTAATTTTATTAGAATAAATATGAATAATTTAGTAGATTATGCATCAACCAGAATTGATATGAAATATGCATTCGCGGTTTTCACTCATTTCATAAGACGTGTGATTGGTTTTCATGTGACTTACTCTGATTGAATATTATTTTGCTTGGTACTACAATAAATTTTGGGGAGGTTTTAACCCCGATTCGGGGGCTTAACCCTCGAATGTGGAGTATTGAAATTCAATCAAATTGATAAAATCCTTTTGCCAAAATGTCAATAATGGGTGTTGTCGCACTAGATGCAAGTAACGAAGTGACACGCTGTCAATTGGGCCGTTAGGTTAGCTGCAATGAAGCAACTTGAAGAATTTTTTCATTCCTTATGCTGAATGGTGACCGTGGCAAGCAGGTTCAGTGTGTGGCAAAGCATGCTTGGAGCCCGGGTTCGATCCCCAGCCGCGACGAAAATTTTTTTTCCATAAAAAATTTTTCAGATCGGTCCACCACCTCTCTGCAGACAATGGCAAACCTCAGAGAGTAAATAATACCATGTAAAGCTTCTTGAGAAATTGAACTTTAACTTTTCAGAGTCGGCATAAAACATGTAGGTCCAGTTCTCGGTCAATTGAGTGCAAACATTTAATAACACACCCAACACTATTGATCATAAGAAGCTCGGTCAAGGTCCTTTCAAGGGCTGAAATGGGCAATTTGTTTTTATGCTGACAACCTTATAATATATAAGTCTTATTGAATCATGCTCTCAACCGAGAGCATCATGTGTTATTATAATCAACAATTTCGTTTTGTAGCATCAAAAAGAAAATTAAAAGAACATTACTTTAAGTTTTCTTTTAAAGTTAAACAGATTCCTTTCAAATAGCTTTAAATAGTAATTTAATTATATTAAATTTAAAAGAAATGCTGACATTTTTTTCTCGGTGTTCTCGATGAATGTTTCTACCTCCTTTTGGCTTATGTTCGTAGTACCATTTCGTTCGAGAAATGGTACTATGTACGAAATGTACGAATGTAGAGTTTGCAGTGAACTCTACATTCGTACATTTCGTAAATTTTTTGCCATCATCATTTTCGATTTCGACGACATTTGGCTCATCTTAATCTACCAAGTTATTCAATGGAACCACATTAGCAGTGAAGGAGCTGATGAACAAAAGGGGTATTCTCGCAGTATAGCAAAGATGCAAAATTTGTAAAAATGCAACCTTGCAATACTGAAATATGCAACACTGCGGGAGCGCACAAAATCACACATATTGTGAATATTAAAAGAAATGCCGCGAACAGGCGAAAACAAAAAATTTAAATACTATCTCTGACGCACACGAACTATAATTAACAAATTGCTCTCAATCTGAGTGTAAGGTTGCACGTCCTCTCAAAACATGGGTATCACTGTTGCACAGATTGCACGAATTGCCAAACTTTTATCGCTTGTATTTTGTTGTTGTGTCGTTGCACGGGTTGCAAGATTCTGCAACTTTTGCATTTCTTACACCTTGCAAGGGTTTTGCAAGACAGCGAGAATACCCCTAATGTCATTCAATCAACGATACCCTAAGGTAACTCATTCCGAGGATTTCAATGATACCTACTGACCTGGCTTTTTGAGTTCGATTGAACTCAGTTTCCAGTTTGATTCGCTTTCGTCATGACGATCAACGAAGGTCAAGGACAATTATTGCCAGCGTGTGGCCTCAATCTCGAATTTCCATGGAATTCTTATCAGGTTAAAAAAAATCTTCAGTGACAAGAAAACATCCAGTAAATTATCAGATTTTGCCGTGCCGCCCTGGCCATTTTCAAGGTCTGAATACTACCAAAAATGTCTATTTTGAACTGAATAAAGCTGAAATTTTACAGTTTAAACTTTTGGAGACTGGTTAGCATTATGTGCTGAATATTTGCAATACAACTATTGTTGAGAAAATAATTCGTAAATAAAATCGATTATTTTTCTTTAATTTGAATTTTATCAAACAAACCATAACCGACTGATTTATATATCTAATCAGTGTGTTCAGCCAATAAAATCTAAGATTCTATCTGATATTTAGTTTAACTAGGCTCATCTAACCTCACTGCCAGAAAAAATACCAAAAATATTTCACTTCATTATTGCATAAATTCGTATCAGACCAAAATATAAATTTATAGCACTATTAAAGAATAAGCTCATTGACCTTTTTGTAATAAAAAAAACAAACAATTTTTACACCAAATAAAAGCTACTCGATAGGCACTAATTCATGCTTAAAATAAAGATTTACACTAATAGTTTTTTTTTTTTGCCCACAACTGCTGAAATAGACAGGCAAGTAGAATTCCACAGTTCCACAATTTTCCTTACTCTCACCGCAAATAGCAACAGTAGATATTTTCTACGAATATAGTATTTGTATCTATAGAGAAAATTACGCGTCTGCTTACAACAAAATTTGGAATTTCGTATACATTGTTAATGAAGTTATTAATGAACCACAAAATAAATTCAGCCGTAAACAAAAATTTAATGGAATTTGCTTAAATATACGTGTAGATGAGATAGCTGTGGAGGCAGAGGTGTTGGGGGGAAGTACAAAAACAAAATGCGATAAGAAGAGGAGACATAAATATACAAAACAAATAAGAAGCAACACTGTGTGTGCTACAAGACAGGCCAGGGAAGCAGAGCGGAGTTGAGCAGAACAGCTACCTATTAACAATTTTAGCACTTAGTAGGTTGAGGCATGCCACCCCCTCAGCCAGCACAACAAGAAAAAAAGTTGTTAACTTCTACAGCAAACCAGCTCGTACATACACACACAAAATCATAAGAACACATGCAACACACACACACACATTGCCCAAGCATACATACAGGACCTTACCAAAGCGCGCGCTTGTTACGCTGTATCTGTAGTTAGCAAAGTTCAGCACCCTACTTATGCCCACCCACTCATGCCGCAGCTTTGAGCAAAATTAAAAAAAAAATAATGAGAAAAAAAAGTAAATAAATGAAAATTTATGGAAATACTTTGATTTTAGATTAAAAACGGCGCTGGGTGCAAAAATACGAGGCCACTAGGGAATACGTGGGCATAATGTGTGAGTGTGTTAGTATGCCAGTGTTGCTTGCTGTATGTGCTTCTCTGCTTGCGAGAGCGTGGAGTGCACTCACTACTGGAAGTCTTTGCGAGCGAGAAAGAGAGAGAGTAAAACAAAGTCACTCAAATTTGTTCTTAGCAAGATGTATAATTTTACCCGGTTTTGTACGGGATTTTAAAAATAACATCTTTTAAAAAAATTTGTATCATATAAAAAACTTAGAATAACGTTGTGAATATTAATGACTGGATGTAACTATATTTTTTATACCCTAAACCTGAAAGGTCAGGGTATATTCACTTTGTGCAAACGTTTGTAACGCATAGAACGAAGCGAGTCCGGTATAGAAAAGTATATACATTCTTGATCAGCGTCACTGCGTGAGTCGAACTATTCATGTCTGTCCGTCCGTCCGACCGTCCGTCCGTCCGTCTGTCCGTCTATGTGTTATCCGTATACACAGAATAAGAAGAAGTAGAGATATTTGGATGAAACTTGGTACACATGGTCACATGCATCCAAGGATCTGCACTATTGAATATTTTTGGAATCCGCCCACGGACACGGCTACCTCCCATACAACGCAAAAATTTAAAACTGCATAACTTAGCTCATAATAAGCCTACAATAATAAAATTTGATATGTATGTGTTTTAAACCAACACAAAGATGTCTTCGAAAAATGGACATCATTCGCTCATGGACACGCCCACCTCCCATACAACCCAAAAATTGAAAACGCAATAAATAAGCCTCTGTTTAACCTAAAGAGCTAAAATTTGGCACGTATGTTTTTTATGACAAGACAAAGATGGTTTTGAAAAATGGACGTCATCCGCCTACGGACACGCCTACTTCTCATACAACGCGAAAATTGAAAACTGCATAACTCAGCTCATAATTAGCCTACAACAATAAAATTTGATATATATGTGTTTTATACAAACACAAAGATGTCTTCGAAAAATGGACGTCATCCGCTTACGGACACGCCCACCTCCCATACAACCCAAAAATTGAAAAAGCAATAAATAAGCCTCTGTTTAACCTACAGAGATAAAATTTGGCAGGCATGTTTTTTATGACAAGACAAAGATGGTTTTGAAAAATGGACGTCATCCGCCAACGGACACGCCTACTTCTCATACAACCCAAAAAGTTTAAAACTCAATAAATAAGGTTATGTTTGTCATAGAGAAATTAAATTTGGTATGAATGTATTTTATACCAAAACTACGGTGTGTTCAAAACTTGAGAGTAATCTGTAAATGAACTCGCCCACCTCCCATAGCGAAAGCACAATAAAGGCATTAACTGTGAGCTACAGGAATAAAACTTGGTATGTGTAAATTTTTCATCAACATTCAAATGCATAGAAAATATAGGCTTCATCCGCCCACGGACACGCCCATTTACAAAATTTTTTTATTTTTGAAAAGTGGGTTTTGGTATTTCATAGTTGGCCTAGACCGGCTTTAGACTTTCTTAACTTGTTTTTTTTTTGTTACTTATATATAAAGACGTTTAAATGAACTTTAAGATTATTGAAGATTTCGAATAACAATTTGGTAAAATATCAAAAACTTTATTATTTTGCAGGAATTTGCAGCTGTGTTTAAAAGCAGTTTGAGTCTATTAGATAGAATAAACAAACCTTGAATAACCAGAAATCTATTGAATGTCAGTCAGTCTGTCATGCTTTTATAGTCAGTAAAGAAGATCACGATTAAAAGTCACAGAAAAAAACAAATTAAATTAATTTTTATGTTAAAAATAGGAAATAAGTCTCGAAACATTCTAAGCATTAATTTGATATCAATAAGCTTGGCTAAGTGAAATGAGATGTTAAAGAAAAATGTTATGTAAGTTCATGTTTTTTGTAAAGATTCGTTTAAATGATTTCATGATTCAACATATATTATTATTGTATTGATCTGTTGATTCCAAATATCAACAGATTTCCAATGCCTGTGTCTATTTTATAACTGAAAGACCCGTACAATCAGCTACTTCATACTTAGTTTTATTGTTATACGATATTTAGTTCCAAATCTAGTCGATATCAAAAAATTTAATTGTATGGGTGGTACCATGTCCCCCTTTTCAAAGATCGTTCAAATTTGAAAGTCGAATGGCACAACTCAATTGTAAGTTCGCATGTGCGATTTATAAATAAAGTAAAATGAAAAAACTGTATTCTTGAAAAGTGCCACACCCATCGTAGGTAGGAGGGTGAAAAATTCATTAAAATCGGTCCAGCCGTTTTGGAGGAGTTAAAACACTAACACTGTGACACGAGATTTTTATATATTAGATATGGATCGCTATTTGAAATCAGTGGCAGAAAAAACTACAGATAAAGTTATCAAATTCCTTAGTACTTACAAATATTTTGTGTAAAATTGTAGAGTAGTGTGGTAATATGTTTAGCATTTCATGTTTCCAGCATTTAAAGGTCAATTTGCGAACACTGATTCTGAATGCAAAGTAAATTTCTGCACAAAGAATTTTGATCACCAAAAGAAATGTTGCGTCAGGCAGTACTGCTATGAGCGGTGGCACGAAAATCGCAAAAAATAGAAGAATTATGAATGGAGATTAGTCAAGAAGAAGCACTTATACCGAAAGGTAAGATGAAACTGAAACGATTAATTATGAGTGGTAAGAAGTATCAAACAAGAAAAGCCGTTCCAAAAAGAACTCAACCAAAACGAGTTGAGTGACTTGGACACGGAGTTGAAACCTTTAACATAATATATTAAAAAAAGAAGAATCTTCTGGAGATGAGCATAAAGGTAACAAAGGGGAGTGAAAACTTTTAACAAAATTTATCAAAAAAGAAAGAATCTTCTGGTTTATGAATCTTCTCTTGATGAAACCCTCTTTTCGTATTCTTAAGGTAATACTACTTCATAACACAAATGCAAAACAATCAAACGGAAATATTTAAATCATTTAAGAGGAAATAAAATAAACATATAACGAAATATTTAGAATATAGAAGCGTATTTCTGGCGACAAAAAAATTAAAGACATCCTACTCGGAATATATACGTTAGTTGTAGATGGTTGGTTGGATGGTTTTTGGTTGCAAAATTGAACTGAATTTTTATCGATTACTTTTCAATTAGTAAGCTCGAGAACTTCAGTGAGAGCTACTGTGATAGATATTAAAATTATATGAAAGATGTTGAAAACCACACAAATATGGGTTGTGAAAAAGGAACCCATCACACCATGAGAGACGAGATAACATATTCCGTTAATAAAATACCCGAAATACACAGAGAAAACAGTGAAAATGTTTCGTAGCACGAAAAGCAGGAAATGTTACGTGAAATTAGGATTGATAAGTAAAGCATAACAGAGAAAGAAAGAAGAAGGTTAGTTAAGTTTTTTAAGTAGTTTTAAGCTTAGTTATTGAAATTAAATAAATCTGACTAGATTGAGTTATTTTCATTCCGCATTCGGTTTCAGTCGATCAATAACATACAACAAATGATTTTTTTTTTTTTTTGATCAAAACTTATTTTATTTCTTTAAATAGTTTCCATGTAGCTCAAAAAACTCGGTAATTCGGCAATACTTCAAAAAAGCTATCTTATATGAAAGCCAGGCACCCTGTGACATATAGACGTCTATTTATAGCCGGCAGGTGTCATGGCTAACTTATGAAAGCTTACTTATTACTTATACCAATACTTTCTTATCACTTACTTTTAAGTTTGATATTATAATTTGCTTGTTTCTATTTTTACGGATTGACAATAATTGAAGAGCAATGAAAGAACAATGAGTAATGATGATTGAATCATTGACTTTGATGATTCTCTGGTACGTTATGCCTTGTGGTCGGTACCCTGAAATCTCATCCAATGAAAAAGAAAACCTTGTAGATTTAATCGGCAATATATTCGTAACAAGTGGCAAAATTAAAAATGTTACTGAGCGGGTTTGCTTTATTATTATCAAAGTACGGGCTTTGTGAGAAATATGTTTCGCCAAATTACGTCCATTATATAGTCGTCATAATCTACACACCGAACAGACTACTCAAGGTATTGTGACGAAATATCGCACCAGTTCTACTTTATTGGACATCAATCCTCCAACCCGTTTGCGGAGAGTGCGTATCGAGTAGAAAATTGCTGTTGTATCGACCTCAAAAATTTTCGGTATGAAACCATACAAAATACAAGCCGGGTGACTTACAACGTCATTTATTTGGTGAACAAACCTTGGAAAAAAATTTAATGAAATGAAGCTATGCTAGCTTTAATGAAATGAAGTGATGAAGCTCATTTTTGTATCAAAAGCTCAATTTGGATAAATAAACACAATTTGTTACGCCAACAAACATAATTGGCGAATTTGGTCTAAAAAGCATCTGAAATCAGTTCAAGAGCTGTCAATGTAACTTAAAAAAGTACTGTTTGTTGCGGTTTGACGTCCGATGGCATCATTGGATCGTTCTTTTTAAAAAAAAAAACAAAATCGAAACGTCACAGTTAATGAACGAAGGTACCGTGTGATGATTATAGGTTTCTTTTTTGTCCAAAATGGAAGAATTGGCCTTAGTTGTCATATGGTTTGAAAAAGACGGTGCTACATGCTACACGGCACACGATAACATGGACCTACTGAGAGGTGAGTCTGGTGAGTGATTAATCTCTAACGTTTTGTAGCCAAAATGATCAGTGAGTCAATGAGTCATGATCCATGAATGACCGCCAAGATCATACAATTTGACCACACTAGAGTATTTTTGTGGTGCTTTGTGAAGTCTCTCGTGAACAGGAACAAGCAAGTCATAATAAAAGCACTGGAGGCCAACATTACAGCTGCCATTGGTGAGATACCGGCAGAAATTCTGGAAAAAGTTGGAGCTTACGAATACGAATGGACCTCCACAGGTGTAGCCACGGTCAACACTTACATACATGAAATAATCTTTAAAAAGTACATGTATCTATTTTTCCAAATAAATATTTCATTTAATAATGCAAATTTTCAGTTTTATTGTTTTTGTTGATTTTCAAAAACAAAACGCTTAAAAAATTACGCAGCAAAACTCAACTTCAGTCAGCAAAAACGTCAAAATATACTGTTTTGTATATGTTTTGAATTGAATTTAATTCTTCAATTATAAAGCTTTACGGCTTAAAAACTTTATATCTTGCATCTTTGTTGTTTTTTTTTTTTTAAAAAATTACGAATTTGTTTGATTGCGCTAAAAACATTATCTGACGATTTGCCTTTTGACGTAAAAAAGCCTTTGTGTACCATTTACATATGTCTAGCGATCAAACAGACAAACAAACCGAAAAAGTACCTTATCAATAAAATTGAATTATTTGAGCATTTTGTGTGTAGATTATTTAATAAATATGATTTTAATGCAGCATTTCTGAATGTTCATTTGAATTTTGATTAAAATGCTGGAAGTTTTGTTTCTTTAAAAAATTAAAACCTGTGACTCACTCAAGCTCATTCTTGAGTTTATTCCAGCGTTAAAACATATTTAGCTCGCACTACAGCAAAAAGCACAAAATGGAAGCTGCACGCTAATGTTCTCTTTCACTCTCACTCTCAGAGTACTTGCGTGCTCTTCAAACATTTTGCAGCTGAAGCTCTTTATTATTACTTAGCTTTCAAGGATTTATAATAATAATTTGGTCTGAAGGACTTGCATGCCATTAAATGGCAAAAACTCTGTCAGTGGGTCGCCGTCATCAGCTATACGTAACACGTTCGTTGCTTTGCGTTAAGTTGCTCCAAAACCAACACCAGCAATAATAACAACAACATCAATATATAATGGCCCCAGAACGCCTGTGACTACGACCACGACAGCGATCACGACCACATCGCCTACAACTCACACTGCCGCACGTTAACGTGCTCGCTGACACCTACTTCTTGCCAACCACTAGCTCATTCGCTCTCCCCATGGTCTCAAGCCTAACCTCCATGGACACTCAAGCAGCAACCACCTGTCATTAACAGCAGCCAAGTCGTCGATGAAATTCATTCAAATTCAACCCCAGCGAGAATTTATCGATGTTCTGCTTAAAATGCCTTCAACACACAATATATTTGCATATTTTTAGGAGCAGCAGCAGCAGTCAGGTAGCAGGCATCAACATCAGTTACCACAAATTCGCTGAAGCTCTACAGCTCGACAGCTATGTCGATTGGCATTTTTTTTTCTTTATTTTATTATAATCATCATTTCTGTCCTATATATATATATATTTTTTTTTTCTTCGCTGCTTGTTCAGTCTTTTTGTTTGCCGTTTTCACTGCATATGTTGAGGAGTTGTTGGTTGGTTGGTTGGTTGGTTGGCTGGTTGGTCGGTTGGCTGGGTTAGCTGCTTGTTGCGGAAGCGCCTCAATGTTACTTTATAGATTTTGTTGTCGCCTTGGGAACGATTTTTTTAAAACTTTGACTGGCACTCGTAGTGTTGGTGTGTGTGTGTATGTGTGTCAGTGTTCGATGTTTGTTGAATGAGTGAGTGAGTTGCTGCTGCTGCTGCTGCTGGTTGCGTGCTTGGTTGGTTTTTACGAGATTTAAGCTTCATTTGCTTGCAGCGTGGTATGTCTTGCTGGCTTGTTTTTTTTGTTTGTATTTTTTTTTTGTCTTATTTTTATTGTGAAATTATTTAAATTTAATACTTATCTTTGTAGTGTGTCTTTTTGGGGTAATTGTAGATATTTCATTACACTCTAGAATGCTAAAAGTTTTAATTCAGCAGCTTATAAAAAGTTATTGACTACGACTTATTTTCGCCTTGCGCCTCATAATGATCTGTTTAATGATGGTGTTTAAAAAGTTGTACATCATTGTGTGTTGTTTTTTTTTTTTTACAGCCTTACTGTAATAAGCGGCTTTATGCAGGCATTAGGGCATATTTTCAGGCGCATAAAAGTAGCTTAATGTGTGTACGTAGCACGTATTGGACAAACTTGATGAAGGGTCAGAAAGCTTTAAATAATTTTGATAGCATGTTGAATGTCAGAGGATTTGTTTAAAAGCAAAACTTTTGGAATAGTTGTTAAGCTGTCTCATACAAACAGCAAAAGTGGAAAAGTGCCCCAACAGTCAAATCTAAAAAGTCAGTCCAAAAGCTGAAAAGTCAAAAAGTTGAAGGGTAAAGATTAATAAGACAGCTTAAGTTGGTTGGTATATTATGCGCAAAAATACACTTATAAAAGGAAACATATTAAAGAAAATTAATTTCGTTCTGCTGTCAAAACAGTGACAGCGCTTCTTTCAATTGCATAGTTTTGTTAAAAGATCTCGTTAAGGTGTGGTCCACGCACACCCACTCTTGAGGTGTGTGTGTGTATGTTTGTGCCATAACTCCCCGAAGTAGCAAATTTGCCTGCCATCATCATTTTCATCATCATCACCATCATCATCATCACGGCTTGTTGTTACATCGTTAATATGAAATGACTTTTTTCTGTCGACAAGATAAGAAATACGCTATCATTCAAACGAAAAACTGACCTTGACAGAGGTCTTTAATCCTCAAACAAAGAATTGTAAGCAGCAGCCGCATTTGCTAAAAAAAAAAAATCCTAACAAAACAAAAACAACAAAAAACATTATTGCTACTTTTTTAGGCTTAGCTTATTTTTTAAGCTTATATTTTCGGCCAAAGTGAATTTTAAGTAAATAACAATGATTAAGCAACATTGCCTTGCATCAATGTTGTTTAGCATTCTAGCGTGTCATTTACTATACTTTAAATGTATATGTTTCATTCAACATACACACAAGTAAGATTTGAAGACATTTTTGTTATTCTTATTTATTACTTTAATTCTTGGCTCGTTTCTCATTGTTGGCATATTATTTTAAATTATGAAATTTTTTAAAGAAAACCTTATGAAAATGAAATATTATTTTCATTTTTAATGTTTTTTCACATTTTTTATGTACATTATCAAACTAAAATTAAATTTCTCTAAGTATTTCGGCTTAGTTCTTTGTATCGACAGTTCAAATCCAATAATTTTTGAAATATATTTATTAAGAAATTTTAAATTCTTGAATTATTCTTCATAATGGAGTCAAATATGATACCACGTGTGTTTCAGATGTAGCTGATATTCAACTTAAATCTCTATAATTATTGCATTAAGGATTATGTATTAAAAAACGCGGAGGAAAAAATAAACTTGTATAAAAAACATAGTTAAGTTTAAACTTAATACACCTAAAATTATAGAGTGTGGTGACCGTGGCGTGCAGGTTAAGTGTGTGGCTTAGCACGTTCGGAGCCCGAGTTCGATCCCCAGTCGCGGCGAAAAGTTTTTTCAATAAAAAATTTTTCTGATCGGTCACCACCTCTCTGCAGACAATGGCAAACCTCAGAGAGTAAATAATGCCATGTAAAGCTTCTTGAGAACATAAGCCGTTCGGAGTCGGCATAAAACATGTAGGTCCAGTTCTCGGTTAATTGTGTGCAAACATTTAATAACACACACAACACAATTGATGATAAGAAGCTCGGTCAAAGTCTTTTCAAGGGCTGAAATGGCCAATTTGTTTTTTTTTTTGTTTTTTAATAAAGGGTGATTTTTTAAGAGCTTGATAACTTTTTTTTTAAAAAAAACGCATAAAATTTGCAAAATCTCATCGGTTCTTTATTTGAAACGTTAGATTGGTCCATGACATTTACTTTTTGAAGATAATTTCATTTAAATGTTGACCGCGGCTGCGTCTTAGGTGGTCCATTCGGAAAGTCCAATTTTGGGCAACTTTTTCGAGCATTTCGGCCGGAATAGCCCGAATTTCTTCGGAAATGTTGTCTTCCAAAGCTGGAATAGTTGCTGGCTTATTTCTGTAGACTTTAGACTTGACGTAGCCCCACAAAAAATAGTCTAAAGGCGTCAAATCGCATGATCTTGGTGGCCAACTTACCGGTCCATTTCTTGAGATTAATTGTTCTCCGAAGTTTTCCCTCAAAATGGCCATAGAATCGCGAGCTGTGTGGCATGTAGCGCCATCTTGTTGAAACCACATGTCAACCAAGTTCAGTTCTTCCATTTTTGGCAACAAAAAGTTTGTTAGCATCGAACGATAGCGATCGCCATTCACCGTAACGTTGCGTCCAACAGCATCTTTGAAAAAATACGGTCCAATGATTCCACCAGCGTACAAACCACACCAAACAGTGCATTTTTCGGGATGCATGGCCAGTTCTTGAACGGCTTCTGGTTGCTTTTCACTCCAAATGCGGCAATTTTGCTTATTTACGTAGCCATTCAACCAGAAATGAGCCTCATCGCTGAACAAAATTTGTCGATAAAAAAGCGGATTTTCTGCCAACTTTTCTAGGGCCCATTCACTGAAAATTCGACGTTGTGGCAGATCGTTCGGCTTCAGTTCTTGCACGAGCTGTATTTTATACGGTTTTACACCAAGATCTTTGCGTAAAACCTTCCATGTGGTCGAATAACACAAACCCAATTGCTGCGAACGGCGACGAATCGACATTTCACGGTCTTCAGCAACACTCTCAGAAACAGACGCAATATTCTCTTCTGTACGCACTGTACGCATTCGTGTGGTTGGTTTAATGTCCAATAAAGTAAACTGAGTGCGAAACTTGGTCACAATCGCATTAATTGTTTGCTCACTTGGTCGATTATGTAGACCATAAATCGGACGTAAAGCGCGAAACACATTTCGAACCGAACACTGATTTTGGTAATAAAATTCAATGATTTGCAAGCGTTGCTCGTTAGTAAGTCTATTCATGATGAAATGTCAAATTATACTGAGCATCTTTCTCTTTGACACCATGTCTGAAATCCCACGTGATCTGTCAAATTCTAATGCATGAAAATCATAACCTCAAAAAAATCACCCTTTATTATACAGTTATGGCGTTTTCGTTTCTACCAAAAAATGTTGCCCTGTCGCAGTGCAAAATGTTTTCAATGTTGCCCGCAACCCTGTAAAAGTGCATGTTTTTGCCTACTCGAAAAATGTCAACTTAAATAAACGAATATAACCATCCTTGTCTAACGCACGCATGTCATAATATAATCGTTTTATGATATGCAGGGCAATCATCTACCCTGAGAAATTTTGCAGGGCAGAAAATGCGCCTTTTTTGCCCTCTGTGAGTGTGACATTTTAAGAAACGAACACAGAATTTACTCACCCGTTTGCACTTATTTTAGAATCGAACACGAAAAAAGGCAAGGGCAATAAAAAGGCAACATTTTTTGGTAGAAACGAAAACGCCATTAGTCACAGTGCCTGAATTTCTGCCTAAACTAAAAATCAATTATGTGTTGTTCTTGAATCCTAAACTACATATATTTCTTTTTTTATAGAAAGAAGCATCTAATACTTATTTTAAAAATATATTGTGACTTTAAAAACCAATCTGCGCATGTTCTGATATTATCATAAATGCTTGATTCTGTTCGAAAATAAATTAAGTTCCCAACTAACATTTAAACTTTCAGCAGCTCCCATATTTCATATTTTCTTAGTGGTTTCCACGTCGATAACACTTCCAAGACACTTGTGAATGCAGTTTCGACATTTCCTCCCTTAATTATACTTTGAAAATACTTGCAAAGGCAAATTGAACATTTTTGTTCAATCCCTACGGCGAAAGCAGGGTCAAATGCCCTAAAGTTACCGGTGCTGTGACAGTTCTTATTTAACCTATCACAGGACAGGTTCAATATGACTCAGTACGGGACCGATAGTTTTTAAATGTGTTTTGCTATATTTATCTTTTCGTTACAAATAGCTCAGTGGAAATGCGCTAGACTGTTACGCGGTGAACGTGAGTTCGAGCCCTGGTTGTGTAAGTATCATTAACTGGTTAATCAAAAATAACCTTCAAAATAAATTTGCTTAACACTTCGCAAAAAATTTAAAAGTAAAATTTTTATTAAAAAAAAAATATTTTAAATAAAAAAAAAATTGTTGGTGGTTTTGCCTGGGATTGAACCCAGGTCAGTCGAATGCTAAACGTGAACGCTAGCAAACTCGGCTAAACATGAATTTCCAAAACAATGATTCAATTTCATTAACAACGTGCGTATAAGTGTACCGTGTTCTATAAATAGACCGGCTACTGATTAGGTCCAAAGGCATCTATGAGGTGTAAATTAACACCTGCCGATATATTCTTGAACCGGTTCAAGGATTAGTTCAAAGGTATCTAGCCGGTGTCAATTTACCCCTGTCAATGACAACGCCATATAAAAGGGACCGGTTGGTTTCATACGTTGGTGGCAGAATTGGGACCGGTTACTATCACTTTGGAACCTATCACGTGATAGGTTCTGAACCGGTTCTTTTGTCTTTAGGGATGCTTCAAAAGCTCTTGCAAATTTATTTAAGAGGTCTTGAAAATATAACCTCGTTTAAACACTGTACAAACTTCTAGTGCTGAAGTTAAGAGATTGAGTCGCTCTAAGCTTGGAACAAAAAAATTTTTCTTCCTTGATTATACTTTGAATAAACTTACGAAGGCAAGTTTCAAATGCTTGTATTGCTTGCTTTGCGAGAAGTGCTTCCGAAACACTTTAACGATTCGGTACGATTCGATCGGTATCCCCAATAAGATATGATACGTATTGACTACTTCCATGTGAATATATTTTAAGTTTGGTGTATTCATATTTGACCAGAATGTGACGAGGCCTACTTTTGGAACTGAATCAATGCAATTTCAGATATTAATAAAATTAGTAATATTCTACGTTTCTTTTCAGTTGTGTTCATGTGAGAGCGAGTCCTCTTTGGAGAGCATAAGTAAAGCACTAGCAAGCTTCCAAGGAGCTAATATCTGTGAGAACCTGACTGCTAAACTGGTTTTGTGTTTCTGTTCATGAACTGAGTGTTCTCATATATGAGTCTGTGTATTAAGTACTTCCGTCTTGTACATGATCTCATGATGAATTGTACATGATCTCAATCCAATCATACGTAAGGTCATGATTAAGCACACTTATTTTATGTAATTATGCACAAATATTGGAACAGTTATTTTTAAAAGCATCTCGTTGATAGTGACAGCCATAAATACTCAGTTTGTTTTCACGTTGGCTCTAGTGTAGACATGCCTTAGTAGTAAATGTTAATGCCTAAGTAATAATGCATCCCGAAATTGTTTGTGAATTTTTTGTGAAAACCAACCCATTCTAATGAACATGGGATTACACAGGAACATAACTTTTGGTCACAATGAAAATTATATTAATTTCGGTCACTAAACTCAGAAAGTTTTTCACGTTTTCATTGTGTGTCATTCATGAATTTTTGTTACTTATCTCATGAACTGTTCTTGTTCCCATCGTATTTGTACATGAATTTTATTTACAAAAATAATGTATTTTATGTAAAAAATCAAAATTAATGTGCACTATTTAAATTTCAAGGAAAAAATTTCATATTTCAAAGAAATGTTGAGGCTCTCTCTCTGAAGAGCAGCCGATCAGCGGTTCTAGTCGATAACTTAATATATAATTTAATGTTTCTCATAACTATGCATGTGGACTTTTTTTAGCATTGGAAGATTGCGAATAACTCGCTTAAGTTTCAATACTTCATTCCAAAAATTAAATCACATATTTATTAAATATTCATTAACATATATCTATGCTCAGACATACAAATCGTTCTCTGTTTTTTATTTTTAAAATCAATTTTTTTATTTTTATATTTAAACTCAAAAAATTTTTTTTTTTTGCAACATAAACATCAACTTCGCACGCTTTCTTTTACAAAACATTTTATACAATTTTTGGAAAAAAATATAAAGACATGATTTTTATATCTAATAAAAAAATAAATAAAAACAAATGAGTTTAAAAATGATTTTCTTTGATTAGCAAAAAAGAAAAATAAAAATCAAAAATTATTTTTTTCTGAAAAAAAAAAAATACTAATAAGTGATTTCTAAGTGAGTTTCTTAGCAAAAAAAATAGAAATCTTTAATTGGCTTTAATTTCTGAACAAAAAATAAAAATCTTTTTATAACAATAATTTTTATTTTTAATGCTGTTTTTTTTTAAATTTGAAAAAAAATATTATTTTTGGTCCCTGATTTAAATAATTTTCCATTTTTATACCCCCACGTGCACTGCGTAATGGGTATATTAATTTTGTCACAGCGTGTGTACGCCAATAAGGAGGCGTAGTAGGTAAAGAAAAGTATATATTTTTGCTCAGCATCACCACTTGAGTTGATTTAGCCATGACCGTCTGTCTGTCGGTCGGTCTGTGGACACGATTACAGCCGTAATATTGAAGCTATCGTGCTGAAATTGGATATTTAAGCTTTTTTTAAAAAAAAACTAAGATCAATTTCTAAAATGGGCTAAATAGAATGAAAACCACGTCTACCTCCTATACATAGTCAATAATGAAAACTCCATAAAGAAGCAAATATTTATGGTACAAAACTAAAATTCGGTATTTGTGTAATCTATGTGTGTTAGAAAAATGAACGTCACTCACCGACTAACACGCCCACCTCCAGTACAACCCTAATATCGAAAGCTATATATAGAGGCTTGTGTCGAAGTTACAAAAATAAAATTAGATTTTTATTAATTTTATATAGAAATTAAGAGGCGATAGAAAAATGAGCGTCATTCACCTACGAACACGCCCACCTCCCATACAACCCCAAAATTAAAAACTATATAAATAGGCTTCTGTCGAAGCTACAAATGTTAAATTGGATATTTATTCATTTTACATAAAAATTAAAAGGTGTTTAAAAAATGGGCGTCATCCATCTACGAACACGCCCACCTTTCATACAACTCCAACTTTTAAAACCCTATAAAAAGGTTTCTCTTTAAGCTACAGAAAAAAAATTTGATACGTTTGTATTTATTTTCATAACTAAATTGTGGAAGTAAAGTGAGCGTCAATCGCTTACGAACACACACACCTCCCATAAAACCCATAATAGTGAAAACTCTATAAATAGGCTAATATTTAAGCTACAGACCTTAAATTTGGTATTTGTGTATATTATATCAAAATTGAAAACTTTATAGAGGCTTCCCAGCAAACATTATGACTCTTAAAAGACTCTTTCAAGACTCATATAAATAAGTTTTTATCGTCATAATGCGCACAAAAAACTCTTTTATGAGTACATTTTCGTATGTTGTGGGCCCCAAAATATGATTCATAATATTGACTATTTTAAGAGTCTTTTTGAACTTATAGTAATTATGGTTTTAAGACTCATATTTAATACTCTTTTAAGACTCATGTTAAGTACTCTTTTAAGACTCATTTTAAGAACTCTTTAATTACTAATATTTAATACTCCACCAACAAACAATTCTCCACAAACTGACGCCAGGATAGCATGTGTCCATAATGGACAATTTCAAAGTTTCTAACAATTTATAAAAATATGTTCGATAAAGTTATTATTTACTTATTAGACATGGTGTTTTTGCAATTATCCGAATCTATTCTTTCATAAAACACTCATATAAGAGACTCTTTTATGAGTCTTCTTTATGATTACGCTATATCAATCAATATACCGAGCCATAACCGCGAAAAAGATGTAACCTTCAAAACTAAAATTTTAAAGGAAAATATATCTTTTAATTATATTCGACATAAGATTTTTAGTTACAACAATTTTTTTACACAATCCTTACATAAAAATAGTTATATTATTTAAATTACTATTATTTCATAATTTTAGATTATTGATAAAGAAATAAATTATAAGTTTCGATAAGAAAACAAATTTTTGTAAACTGCTGGTTACATCGTTTTCGCGGTTATGGCTCGATATGATTCTTTTAAGAGTCTTTTTTTATGAACAATCATACTATCGTCGTATTAAAGACTCTTTAATGAGTGTTTTTTATGAGTACTCATAAATCAGATACAATAAGACTCTTTTATGAGTCTTATTTCTGAGCAATCATTTAAAAGTCATAATTAAGACTCTTTCATTCAAATGAGTCATCATAAAACAAGCATAAAAAACACTCTTTTTAGAGTAATTTTTTGGAGAGCCTCATAAAATGTTTGCAGGGTTGTCTTCACTTTTCAGGAAAACAATTTGATATGAATGTATTCTAGACATCATCGAAATAGTAAAATTTGTTGAAATCACATCGAAAAGAGCTACAATTTAAGATTTTGTCCATTACGAATCGGCAGTGCACTCAGAAAAAAGCTTATCGGAATATGATAAAAAAGGCATCATATTTAGAGAAAAATGGTACAGACTTTGCTCCATAGAATGCTATTCTCTAATTTCGATACTAATATTCTCTAAAAATGGTAAAAAGCTTCCATGAAAAAGAAAAATATATCGTTTTTTGAGAAAAAACTTTTTATTTTTGAGAAAAGATTTGTTTTTATTGATTTTTATCTCTTAGTGACTTTTTTATCAAAATATAAGAAAAGTTTTTCATTTTCAATAAATTTTTCTCTATACATGAGAAATTTTTGTGCGAGAATTATTAGAGACATTGAAATATTCTAATTTAAGAAAATTTTATTTGAAAAAGAGAAAATTGCTTAAATCGAAAATAGAGAAATTTTTTACCGGAGCAAGGTATGTGTTTTTTTCTCAGTGTGGGGATATTTTAACTTCGGTCAAGTTGTAGATATACTTTTTTTATTGATCATAAGAAGCTTGGTCAAAGTTCTTTCAAGGTTTGAAATGGATAATTGGTTTTTTTTTTTTTTGTTTTATAAGTTTTAGCGAAGTAATGGAAAATGGAAGATGGTGATAATATTGTTGTCAGACCATTTATCACATTATTGACCTCTTTTTTTCAGCCTGAATGGTGTGGTCTAAAGTAAATCTTCTTATATATTAATACGTGAACATTAAAGTTTGCCGTACGCTTTTTTGGTATTAATTAAAACTCAAAATAAATTAAACTTATATCATTCGAAAGTTTATGTTGCCCAGATGTGCAGAATGTATATATATAAATTATATATCTGATAGAGGGAGTTCCCAACCTTCCAAGAGGAAAATTAAATTTTTGAGAAAAAACCCGCTTTTTAATTAATATGAAGGACAGTTGAAGGAGAGCTTTTAAGTTGGTCGAATTTGAGTTTTTTTTAAAACCAACAATTTCTTAAAAAAATGTAGTTTTATCCATTCGTCAATTGTAAAATTTGTAAAAAAATGTGTTTTGAATTCAAAAATTTGATTTCCCATGTCAATATTTTAATTGAATTTTAACTGTTTTTAAATTTTTCTAATTTTTTCTGAAAGTTCGTTATATTTTCTTTCAAATGTGATAAAAATTACAGTAAAGCTCTAACCAAAAAGTATTTTCAATGAATTTTATTAATATTGTCGTTAGTTATTTAGTGTATGTTTCAACCATATAACAAGAGAGCGAAAAAAGCTGTCTAAAATTGAATGTTCTAAATTGGGAAGCCAATATCTCCGCTATCTGTGAATAGATTTCATTTATTTCTTTTTTGTATTTAAGTCTTATCAGTTAACTTAAAAAAACTGTTAAAAATAATACCGTTTTGTTTTGCTTAAATTTAAATTATTCTTTTTAAAAAAAGACCATAAAATTTGATTTATTCTTAAAATATGGCGTAAAAATTATTTTTATTGTAAAAAAAACAAAAACTCAAAATTGCATTTTTGATTTTCTTTTACAGTCTTTACCGAATTTTAGGTGAATTTATTTTGTCTTGTCACTTAATTAATAAACTATCCGTGCCATCAAAAAAATCAAGGCTACCCCCTATGATTTCTTTGACAAAATTAAATTTTTTTAAAATGTTGTTTTTCTGTTTTTGAAAAAATAATAAAATAAAAAATAATTTTTTTGAAGAAAATAGCTTTATATCTCCAATCAATTAAGAGTTATAGACTCGAACTTATTTTAATCATATTGATTTTAATTAGAAATAGGTAATCAATAAATTGGTCGAATTTCGACCACAGGCGATACTAGTAACTATAAATAAATTTAGGCATGCGACGGGATGCAGTGCGACTTGTGCCAAAAATGCCAATATTCCTTCAAAAAAAGGTTCGTAAACTGTGGCTCAAGAGATGCTTAAAATTAACGATATGGATATTCAGCGCATCATTATTGATAACTAGACTTGAGTGTACGAATATAAGTCAAACCGCTCAACAATCCACAGAGCAGTGCTATCCAAATGAGCCGGAGCCCAAAAAGCAAGACAAAGTCTTTCAAAAATTAAGGTGATATTAACTATTTTTTTTTCAATTCTCAAGATGTCGGGCATTCGGAATTCCTTCCGCGAGTTCAATTGAGTAACGCTCAATATTATTTGAGTATTTCAAAGTTTCTGCGCGCAAATATTCAGCAAAAGAGTCCAGAATGAAAAGACAATTAATGGTTCTTCGCCTTGCTAGCTCACAAGCTTGCATAACGCAATGTACGTGATTATTTGATAAAAAACTATGTCAATATTGTTTATTGGCCCCGCTAACTCAAATTGTCACTCATGGAGAGCATTTTGAAATGTTAAAATTCATCAAAGAAAATTCGTAGCCGAAACTT
The DNA here is from genome assembly GCA_958299015.1 of Tetanocera ferruginea. NCBI lineage: Eukaryota > Metazoa > Arthropoda > Insecta > Diptera > Sciomyzidae > Tetanocera > Tetanocera ferruginea. Next base: position 28,441,595 of record OY282641.1, on the reverse strand, counting down.
AAGGCCATTCCGAAATCGGTCAACTAAAAATGCTTTCAAGAATGGAAAAAAGTTGGCATATGTGTATCGCCTTCAATAGTGATTATTTTGAAGTGAAAAAAAAAATAAATATTGAAGAATTATTAGCCGTTGTTGTTTTAGTTGCACAGTCCGGTTCAATTTTGAACATAAGGTATTATCATTACTGACTAATGGATATTTGAATGTCCAAGAAAGTGTTGACAAGTAAAATATTATAGCTCGGGCTAAATGGAAGATATAGCGGCAATTATTTTTCAATATTTTCTACAAATAAAAATAGGAACAATCATATTTTTCGCGTCTGTTCTCAATTTTTTTTTAGGCGAAAATTGGATTTTTGTCAAAAACTCTCAAAAGAAGTGAAGCCAAATAAAGGAAAATGACCTACTCAGATACCTGCAGTTGTCCTCTAAAGTTTTTTCTAATCAACTAAGAAAAACCAACAGTGAAATCTCAAAACGCCTGGCAATCACAGCTGGTCTAATGAAAAGTGTATTCCAACACACGACAGTTCATGGCGTGTTACCTATTAATATCCATTTTTTGCTATAGAAAAAAATCAATTTTTTATCATTATACCCTAAACCTGAAAGGTGAGGGTATATTAACTTTGTGCATAAGTTTGTAACGCATAGAACGAAGCGAGTCCGGTATAGAAAAGTATATATATTCTTGATCAGCGTCACCTCGTGAGTTGAGCTATTCATGTTCGTCCGTCCGTCCGTCCGTCTGTGCGTTGTCCGTAAACACAGGATAAGAAGAAGGAGTCGAGATTATTGGATGAAACTTGGTACACATGGTCACATGCACCCAATATATTGTCTGCACTATTGAATATTTTTGGAATCCGCCCACGGACACACCTACCTCCCATACAACGCAAAAATTTAAAACTGCATAGCTCAGCTCATAATTAATCTACAACAATAAAATTTGCCATGTATGTGTTTTATATCAACACAAAGATGTTTTTGAAAAATGGACGTCATCCACCCACGAACACGCCCACCTGCCATACAAACCAAAAATTAAAAACGCAATAATTAAGCCTCTGTTCAACCTACAGAGCTAAAACTTGGCACATATGTTTATAACAAAACAAAGACAGTTTTAAAAAATTTACATCATCCGCCCACGGACACGCCTACCTCCCATACAACGCGAAAATTGAAGACTGCATAACTCAGCTCATAATTAGTCTATAACAATAAAATTTGATATGTATGTGTTTTATACAAACACAAAAATGTCTTCGAAAAATGAACGTCATCTGCTCACGGACACGCCCACCTCCCATACAACCCAAAAATTGAAAACGCAATACATAAGCCTCTGTTTAACCTACAGAGATAAAATTTGGCACGCTTGTTTTTTATGACAAGACAAAGATGGTTTTGAAAAATGGACGTCATCCGCCTACGGACACGCCTACCTCTCATACAACCCAAAAAGTTTAAAACTCAATAAATAAGGTTATGTTTGTCATAGAGAAATTAAATTTGGCATGTATGTATTTTATACCAAAACTAAGGTGTTTTCAAAAATTGGGAGTAATCCGTTCATGAACACGCCCACCTCCCATAGCGAAAGCACAATAAAGGCATTAACTGTGAGCTACAGGCATAAGACTTGGAATGTGTAAATTTTTCATCAACATTTAAATGCATATAAAATATAGGCTTCATCCGCCCACGGAGACGCCCATTTACAATAAAAAATTTTTTGTGTTTGAAAAGTGGGTTTAGGGTATTTCATAGTCGGCCTAGACCGACTTAAGACTTTCTTTACTTGTTTTTTTTAGGCCCGTTTTTTCAAAATCTTATAAAAATTTCATAAAAATGCCATGAATCGATCTATGCTCAACCTGAAATGGGTTAAGAAGTGTTCTTTATTGCAGAGATTATGAACCGGATATAGCTACTTATTTCTTAGATAATTGGAACGCATAGAATATGTACAGATTATGTTGCAAAACATTAAGCTGCGCTCATGTAAGAAACTGAAAGTGACCTTTGCATGTCCTTGAAAGCTATTTAATACATAATTAAACTAACATTAAAGACGTTTTCAGCATGGAGCGCTAAGAAGCTTATTTAAAGCTTTATTACAGGCAGCAGGCAAAGACCTAAATGTACAAATGGGCTAAATTATTTAGATAATTTGGGCATAAACATACACACACACACACACACACATGCGCACACCCACAAATAAATCAGTTGTGAATTGTTTGGCAAAAATAAGAAGAAAATATAAGAATATGCTTAGGTTTAAATGTAATTTTCTTTGTTTATTTTTATATTTAAGTATTTATATGTAAATGAGCGTGAGAATATTTGGTTGGAAATAGGCTAGAGCTAAAACCACTCTCTAAGGGAATTTATATGGGCAATAATGGTTTAGGCAAAAAAAAAAAATGTGACTGTTTGGGTAAATTTATGCAGAAATAAATACAAGAAGAAAAGAAGAGGCCACCCACCACCACCACCATCCACTGCTGATAACAACATGAACAATTCAATAAAGGCTTTGCTGGGTACAACAACAAAAAAAAAAAAAAAAAGAAAAAATACGAAATAATACGTTTTCGAATTAAATGTGAGCTGCTTTTATTTTAAGTAATAAGGTAATTACTTAAATGCGACCAACGACAATGCTGCCTATTACAACAACAACAACAAAAACAAGCATACGCACAACTAGCAACATTTTGCTTTCACTTTGCGCTAATATGTGAAAAAGCTACAAAAAAGGAGATGCAAAAAAATTGTCTTTCAAAAACAAAACACAGTTAGTTATACAGACAGTCAGACGACCGAGCTCCGACATTCGGCAAGCAACACAACTGTTGTCTGTTGTAGGCCAGGCTGACTTATTCTCTAGTTCATGTGCTTGTGCGTATCGCCACTGAATTCACCTACTCCGCCTTTAATGCTATTTTTGCACGCCTTAACAGACATTTTGCTAAATGAAATTTAATCATGATGCTTGCGAGTTGACATTCAACCCAATAGAGACAGTTGGCAGGCCTAGTACACAACAACAACAACAACAACAACAACAACAACGACATCTACCGCTAATACTACTTTTGCCAGCTGCCTTTTACAACAACCAATGCGCAGCATATAATGATGATCCTGGCAACACTGGCTGCTTGCTAGCTGGTTGTTCTGGTGACACTCCGTCTAAGCGGTGTCAGCCGCATACAAGTTGAACTTAATTTTGAAACCCTCTTTCGTGTGACAAGTGCTTCCAACGTAACATAACGTTTTTATATTTTTTATTATTATTTTCCTTTATCGCATTTGTACGATATATTTCACAGTTGCAACACTTTTTCTTGCTTTTTATATTTGTCCCACTGTGCTGTGTAATTATGTAGCGAAACGCAATGAAACGAAATGAAATGAAATTAAATGAAATAAAATAAAAGCAGCTGAAAATAAAAGCCAGCACAACAACAAAGAAAAATCATTTATATGTTAATGTGTAAAAAGCGGAATGTCAGCAGCTTCAAAAAAGAAAAAAAAAAACATAGTATATAAAACAAGTAAAAGAAGTCAAAATTTGTAACGTTTTGAAGCAGGCAATTCTACATTCATTCAGCTATGCCGCCACACTTTTACTTATTTGGCCATAAAATCAGACACACATACAACGATACTCAAACAAACAGCCACACTAAAACACACAGTCACACTCATACCACACACACTCACACACATTCATGCAAACAAGCAGTTAGCCGGAAGTTCTTGGCTGTTGTGCTTTGAATATCTACGAGTATCTCATGGCGGGAAATATTATGGTGTTGCGTTTAATTTGTGTTATATAGACACTCACACACTTATAAAAACATACGTGCGACTATGAGATGGCAACACTGGCACGTCGGTATTTAACTGTAATTGCTGATTTTGATGTTCATTACACACTACTGCCAGGCTCAACTGTGTTGCCAGTATTTTTTGTGCTTTTGTTTTTTTTGTATTTTTTTTTTTGTTTTGTTTTATTTCGAGTCTCCTTCCTGTTGACTGGTTTTCATGAACTTAACTGATTTGTAAAACGTATGCTTCATACCATTTGAGAAATGAATTCTACTAATTGGGTTATTTAGGCAACCGTTTGTAGGGTCGTCATATTGAAATTTTGGCCTTTACTGCAATAAAAATTTGTAGGTTTTCACAATTCGGTTTCGGTATAATTTGATTGTGTCGAGTGCATATCATTCAGCAGTATCATTAGCATAAAGAATTGTATTGCTTCGCAGATAGAAAACAAATTCCCAAAAGTGCCATAAAAATTACTTTTATACAAATTTCAAAAATAACTTCATTATTGCCATAATAACATGTACTCAAGTCTAACTGAATTTAAATTCATACTTAAAAAATAATGCCAGGTCCTTAATGAGGCTATGATCACTAGAGCTAAAGCTCTTGTTAGGCTTATCTGTGTCGTATAGTTCTGTGTGGAGAGCAATGAACAAAAAGCTCTTCTCCTTCTGGCTTAAGGTATGATTATGAACTGTACCTATAGGTTGGTTTGAAATCAGAAGCAAAATACTGACTGTTTTGGAGCGGCACCCACACTTGAGTAAGCGGCATGCTCGGTGAGTAACTATGGCTTAATCATGGCAAGCGGAACTCTGGCAAGGTTGATAACCATTTATCTCGTTACTGATGGGAACAAAAATTTACACAACCAACACAACATCAACTAAAACAACTGCAGCCACAGTGACAACAATAACATAAACTGCGACAGTAACTTACAAGTCTTGCTTAAGATCTCCTAAACACCTTGATCAGACAGGGAAACAACAACGTGGGTAGAGATCTGCACTCAGGACTCAGAAAGACTCAGAAGGGCAGGCTGTGCACTAAAAAGTGACACAAAGGAACCATCTCTATCGTTTCACAGTGCTTCCGCCTGAGAATCTGAGCACGAACTTTTCATCACCAACTCTGCTTATTGAAGCGGAAGAAACGGTTATCGAAGCGGCTAGTGAAGCGGTCACTAGAAGTTCTGCTTCGAGAAAACCAAAACAACAAAGTTTGTTGTCCAAAAAGTTTATTATGTCCTACGCAATTTAAGAGTGTCCGCTTGTGTTACTCCTATCTTATATATTAATACGTGAACATTAAAGGATGTCGTACGCTTTTTTGGTATTAATTAAAACTCAAAATAATTAAAACTTATATCATTTGAAAGGTTTTGTTGCCCAGAAGTGCAGAATGTATATATAAATGATATATCTGATAGAGGGGGTTCCCAACCTTCTAAGAGAGAAATTAAATTTTTGAGAAAAAATCTGCTCTTTGATTGATATGAAATTTGGTTAGAGGAGAGTTCTTAAGTTGCTCGAATTTGAATTTTTTTTAAAGTAACAATTTCTTAAAAAATTGTAGTTTTATGCATTCATCAATTGTTAAATTTGTAAAAAAATGTGTTTTGAACTAAAAAAATTTGACTTTCCATGTGAATATCGTGGTCGGATTTTAACGGTTTTTAAATTTTTTTCATTTTTTCTAAAAGTTTGATAAATTTTCTTTTAAATGTGCTAAAAATTACAGCAAAGTTCTAACCAAAAGTAGTTTCAATGAATTTTCTTAATATTGTCGTTAGTTATTTAGCGTGTGTTTCAAATGCCAAGAGAGAGAAAAAAAATGTCTCAAATTGAAGGTTCTAAATTCGTAAGCAAATATCTCCGCCATCTGTGAATAGATTTTATTTATTTCTTTTTTGTATTTAAGTCTTTTCAGTTAACTTAAAAAAACTTTTGAAAATAATAACGTGTTTTGTTTGTTTATATAAAAATTATTCCTTTTAAAAAAATACCATAAAATTTAATTTATTTTTAAAATATGCGGTAAAAATGATTTTTGTTGTAAACAAACAAAAACTCAAATTTGCATTTTTTATTTGCTTTCAAAGTCTTTACCGAATTTTAGGTGAATTTATTTTGTCTTGACACTAAATTAATAAATTGTCCGCGTCATCAAAAAATCAAGGCTACCCCCTATGATTTCTTTGACAAAATTACATTTTTTTAAAATATTGTTTTTCTGTTTTTTTTTTTTAAAAATGATAAAATAAAAAAATAATTTTTTTGAAGAAAATAGCTTCGAACTTATTTTCATCATCTCCCTTATAATTATAAATAGGCAATCAATTAATTGGTTGAATTTCGACCCCAGTCGATACTAGTAGAAATAAAATGTAGACTGGTAATGCAACTGATCTTACCTATAATATCATACGCAGAAATAGTGACTCATGACTCATCCTCTCTTTTAAAACTACAAATTTCTTTTAATTATGCTACACGCCTTGACCTTCAGAAAAACAATACTGGGATGCGCACCGCAATCGAGTAAGGCTTGCTTGGCTTTGCATGCATTTGTTGTTGTTAGCAAGTTAGAATTTTGGTGAGCGTCATTTTTGTTGCTATTATTTGTACGTGTTGTTGTTATTTTTTGCACGCGTTGTTATTTTTACAAATGTGCAAATACAAAGTTGAAAAAACAAAACAAATTTGTAGCTGAGCCAACTGAGTTAATTGAGCAACTGGAAGCTCATGTCTGATCTAGAAGGAGTTATGTTTTTATAGTTCCTAGGTATACATTTATCAAAACGACTTTTAACTTAATAAGAGTAATGAAATAAAAGAGTAATGAAATAAAAGATGCCACAAACCATAAGTGAATTATGAGACCCTTATAGTCATTGAATACAAATTATAAAAAATTTCCTACCTAGAATAAGGGAAATCAATAGGAGAAGTACTTTTAGACAATCTATCTTATCTTATTTTTCTAAGCTTTAGTTTTGCTTATCTTTTTCTAATTCTTATATTTCTTCTCCAGCACTAGTCTTTTAAATCTGTTAAGTTTCCTTTCTCATATCTTAAGCTAAATTTTTAAAAAGATTAAGATAAATATTACCTTATAAATAATTTATATTTTTTGTGTGTTATTCTAAATATTTTATTTTTTATTTTCTTTATTCTAATTTTTGTTATTATTATGAAATGTTATATAATATAGTACAATATAGTATATTTTATTGATTAAGCCTATGCTTCATGTAGTACTTTAAAAGAACTAAGTTCTTAATGCACCAATGATTTCTTAATAATAATAATAATAATAAAATAATAATAGGTACGTCAATAAACAGAAAAAAAAACAAAAAAAAAACAGAAATTCTAAAGGACTGTAAAAAACCATCTCCTTCTGGCAAGTTTAGTTGAGAACAACTTACGGTGGTCAGGCAGCATATCAATACCGTGGGCGGGGACCTGGATTTAGCGACTCGAGAATACTGGACAGGCTAAACACAAAAAGTGGCACAGAGAAATCAAGCGTTTCTTAAATCCTTCACAGTGTTTCCAGCTGAGAAACTAAATAAAGGATTCTCAACTTCGATGACGAAATGGTAATTATCGAGGCGGCTTGCATGAGTAGTACAGCTAACAAGCACCTGCTGATAATGAAAGTTGTAGTCCGGAGAATCCAAGTGCCAGGGACATGATTTTCATTAAGAAGCAAGCGAAAACTGTAGAAAACTTTACAAGTTATTATGTCTCCAAAACATCGAAGCTCATGATTGTCGCAACTACGTCTGCTTCAAAAAATTATAGTCTGAGGGAGGCAGATGCTTTATATACCAATATCACCAAAAGTGACAAACGGGAGTTCGCAACTGGAGTAAAAAGTAGATAAAAGGTAGGAAAACGAGACAAGACTCAATAAATACACCAACTCAATAAAATTTCGCCAAAAATGACAAGGGGTAGTGTGGGATAAGTGTCAATAAGGGCAATGAGGGTACAGAAGAAGCTGAAAAGTGAAGAGAAGAGGGGAGTTCGGAACTTTGTTGAACAAGAGGAAACTGGGTAGAAAGAATACAGCAATTCAAACTGTGAGGTTTCAGCAAGGACAAATGGAAAACAGATGAATAGAAAAGTTGAACAATTCTTATCCTTCTTCTACAAAGTCGTTAAGTTTGCGTTACTTAAGTGTATGGAAAAGGTATAACAGGAACTCGTTACTGTGGTGCAAAAGAGGAAATCGGTTCTAAATATAATACGGCAAAATCAATTCAATCTCAATTCAATGTTGCCAACGCTTAAAATCGGGAGAGTGGAACAGGTGTCAACAAAGGCAACAAGGTAACAGAAGAAGATGGAAAGTGCTTGTTCTTTTTCCCTTAAATCTATAAGAGAAACAAACAAGTTTACGGAATAAGTGAATATAGAACTGTGAGCTTGGAATTGTGGTTCAACAGAGAAAACTGGGCAGAAAGAATAAGGCAGGGCAAATTAAACGATCTCATTCAATATCGCTAAAGCTATCAAGTAGGAGAGTGTGAGAATATAATAGCAATGACAAAAAAAAAAACAAAATATTGGCCATTTCAGCCCTTGAAAGGACTTTGACCGAGCTTCTTATGATCAATTGTGTTGTGTGTGTTATTAAATGTTTGCACACAATTGACCGAGAACTGGACCTACATGTTTTATGCCGACTCCGAACGGCTAAAGTTCATGTCCTCAAGAAGCTTTACATGGCATTATTTTTTACTCTCTGAGGTTTGCCATTGTCTGCAAAGAAAATTTTTTTATCGAAAAAACTTTTCGCCGCGACTGAGGATAGAACTCGGGCTCCGAGCGTGCTAAGCCACACACTTAACCTGCACGCCACGGTCACCACAAAAAAAAAAAACAGAAGACAGCAAAAGACGCAACTTGCAGATTGTTCCTAGGCCAATGTGGTCAAGGGCGGAAGTGTGCAGTTAAATTGGAGCCAGAAAGTACAAAAAGAAGACAGGTCGAGAATAGGGCAAGCCACAGTTGTATCAAATAAGGACCAACCGGAAAGCGCATACATTTTCTCGAGAACTACCGAACACCTCTGGATACTCTGACGAGTGAAAAAAACCTGCAAGCTAATTCACCACAAATGTTCGAATCGGACCCTCAGAAGCAACAATAACCGTTTGGTAGCACATTTCCGACAACGAGAAACTGTTTAGAACTATTTTGGAGCCGGAAGACGAAATGCAAGCAGATAATAAAATGAGTATTCATGATAGTAGAGAAATAGCTTCGAGCAGGCTTTTGGGAAAAGTTTCAGGAAATTTTCTGTGGCACAATTCTATCCGAACTATGGCACAATTTCTCAATATTTCATTAATACATGTAAAATAGCTTAAATCCAAAAAAAAAATAGCATACTTTTATTTCTAAAACAATTTTAAAAAAAAATTTAACAGTTTTGATAGTATTGTAAGAGTAGATGTAGAATTCCGTTTACCTTTTCTACTTTGTCTCTTTGGTCCCATTGTTTTGTCCTTTTTGAACGTATTTTTTAATGATCTTCCAAAAATTATGGACTTCTTATCGCGACCAAACTAAAGAAAACGTTATAAGTAAGCATGATAAAATGAGGAGTCAAAAAGAAAACAAGCAAAATGTAAAATTTTTTTGATCATAGCGTTAAGTTTCACAGGTTGAGTTAATTGACTTAATTGAAAAGAAGGCGAAGCAAATGCTCTTTCTATTGGTGCCACTTTCGTCTCTGCCCGATATATAGTTTGCGAGCTGCAGTCAGTTTAACTTCTAGTTTCAAAATAAAATAAGGACCCCGGTTTTTTAAAAAAATCGTATGGTGACTATATCTCACGCTGAACACATGTCCTTTCTATTCGTGCCACTTTCGTCTCTGTCCGATGTTTAACTTGCGAGCCACTCTTTCGTCTCTGTCCAATGTTTAATTAGCGAGCTTCACTCGCTAGTGCTAGTGGGATGTGGGATCCAAATTCATTTGCATTAAAAATAATAATAAAATTTTTACGCCATCTATTGGTTAAAAGCATAAAACGCTATATGATCCAACTCGTTTTTTCATCTAACCAGATCACAGACCCATTTCGTTAAGTTTGACAGTTTGAGTTCATTGACTGTGTTTAAAAGAGGTTGTGAATGACATCTTGTGAGAAAATAGAGCACTCATTTGTAAATAGTACATACAAGAACCCAATAAAGAAGTAGTACATGCAAGAACCCAATGAAGAAGCCTGGGAGTCAGTTCGTATAAAACAAAAACAATACAAGCAAAAACAACGAAACAAAAACAAAGAAAGCAGCAGGCACTGCATAAGCAGCTGATGATTGATTTTCTGATATAAACACATGCATTTTTCTTCTTATATTTTACTATTTTGTGACTTTAATATAAAAGTGACACAATCCAAAATTATGTATTCATTCAGCGCAGGATACATCTGATATTTTAGTATATATATTATCTTTTAACGATAAGTATTAAAGGCTGTAGGTATGCCCTAAAGTATTCGTCAAAAAAGTTTCATGGCCTAGAAAAAATCTGTTAAAATGGCCACACACAAATCGCGCTGTAAGACGTAATTCTACGTCAGAAAAAACGCATTACGGTAACCGGAAGACCTTCGGCAAGACATGAGAATTGTGACTATACATCATCCACTTGATATACACTACAATTTTCAGACCCATTCTCAGTTATAGATCTATGGTATGGTGGTATAAAGGACACCTAAAGAGCTACCTCAACTATCTTTAAGGAATGATTAGTGCAGAGGTTAGTGTGCACCATTCAGTCTTGTAGTCCAGACCGGAGGCTGACTATTCTTGCAATAGAATGGTTCCTTATAAATATTATCGGCGACCAACAGTAAAAATCTTTTGAGCGAATCACAAGTCTGGAAAAACAACACATTCGTATAAAATCTATTTTCAATCTCTTTGGAAATAAGGAATCAAAAACTTATAGTAATCGAAAAAAAATTCCAGCTTCAGGCTTGATCATTCCAAAAGGTCTTAAAAAAGCACAGCCTTCAAAGACAAAGATGGAGCCAAAACAAACTGAACTTCTTTAAGTGATAGTGAACATATGTATCTCGATAGGTCTGGTCTATAGAACATGAGAACAGAACTAAGAATAAGAAAACAAAAACAACAAATTGGCCATTTCAGCCCTTGAAAGGACTTTGACCGAGCTTCTAATGATCAATTGTGTTGTGTGTGTTATTAAATGTTTGCACACAATTGACCGAGAACTGGACCTACATGTTTTGTGCCGACTTCGAACGGCTAAAGTTCATGTTCTCAAGAAGCTTTACATGGCATTATTTACTCTCTGAGGTTTGCCATTGTCTGCAGAGAGGATAAAGGTGGTGACCGATCAGAAAAATTTTTTATTGAAAAAAACTTTTCGCCGCGGCTGGGGATCGAACCCGGGCTCCGAGCATGCTAAGCCACACACTTAACCTGCATGCCACGGTCACCACCACAGAATAAGAATACATGTGTGAATTCTAGCAAAATACTGTTCCATTGTTAAAATGTCCAATACACTATGGATAACAACGCATAATTTCTGTCGAAGCTGCAATGTTCCAGGATAAACTACTCATATTCTGTGGAAGTGGTTTCGAGGAATTAGTGAATATTAAATGCAACTGGAAGTTCAGATAAATAGTTATCGCAATAATTTTGAATAAAGTGGCACTGTGATGTAGTAGAAATGTCGATATCATCAGGATAAATGGACTATCAGGACTAATGCTCCATATCAACCTTACTTACCTCATTTACTGAAATCTACATACCAAACTCACCGCAACTAACAATTTAATTAGACCAGGGAATTATTTTTCTTTCAAAAAAGTATGAACCGCATTCATGACATCATGAACAAAATATTCATTATTTATGATATCAATGCACAAAATACGCAAAAGAAAAATACAAGAACGTGAATATTTCAAAACTAAATTTCACTAAATTTCTAATGCAGTTCACACTTCCATTGTATAAGTACATAAGTTTCATGCATTTTTGACTGTTTTCTTATGTAGTATTCTTGCTGCCTTTGTGTTTTGGCATGGACTATATGAAATTCAGTCACTTATCCACAAAGTAGTTCACGTTTCCTTTGTATTTGTACATGAGATTCATACTTTTTTGTCAGTAATCTCATAAACTATTCTTGTTCGCCTCGTATTTGTACATAAATTTTGCTTATAAAAATTATAAATGATTCACGAAATAGATTATTGCTTCATTATTTTGTACACAAACTTTGTGAACGTTAAACACTTAGCTTATGAAATATTCATGTTTTCGTTTTTTTTTATTCTGTGTATTTTGTACATTGATATAATGAATCGTTCATATCATGACTCATGTTATTGGCTACTGGACTAAAAGACATGAAAATTATGTAAAAATTCATAATTATTGTGTACTTTTTTGGGTTAGTAACACAGTAATACAGTGATGAAAAGGATTCACTCCTAATAGTATACCATGGCAAGTAGAGAATGGGAAAGATTATCAACACGTACCATAGAAAACTATTGCCTCGTTACAGCCTATCGTAAAGTCGAGAGTTGCTAATAAGGTCCTGATCTGACATATTAAAGATAACTACAGTCATCACGAGGCACTGGCTCATCAGAGCACACTCCAAAAGATTGGAACACCCTAGTTATTCCAATATATAAGATTGGCTTCTAATCAAAATACTCTTAGTTCCATTTCTTTATTACTTTACTATAATTTACTGTGCCTTTGATTTTATTTTATATAAGTACTTGATAAACATGTTTTTTTAACCTTTTATTTTTTTTGTTGAAAGTTGGTCTATTATTACTTGTAAGTTTTACTTTTTACTTTTTACTTTTTACTTTTTACTTTTTACTTTTTACTTTTTACTTTTTACTTTTTACTTTTTACTTTTTACTTTTTACTTTTTACTTTTTACTTTTTACTTTTTACTTTTTACTTTTTACTTTTTACTTTTTACTTTTTACTTTTTACTTTTTACTTTTTACTTTTTACTTTTTACTTTTTACTTTTTACTTTTTACTTTTTACTTTTTACTTTTTACTTTTTACTTTTTACTTTTTACTTTTTACTTTTTACTTTTTACTTTTTACTTTTTACTTTTTACTTTTTACTTTTTACTTTTTACTTTTTACTTTTTACTTTTTACTTTTTACTTTTTACTTTTTACTTTTTACTTTTTACTTTTTACTTTTTACTTTTTACTTTTTACTTTTTACTTTTTACTTTTTACTTTTTACTTTTTACTTTTTACTTTTTACTTTTTACTTTTTACTTTTTACTTTTTACTTTTTACTTTTTACTTTTTACTTTTTACTTTTTACTTTTTACTTTTTACTTTTTACTTTTTACTTTTTACTTTTTACTTTTTACTTTTTACTTTTTACTTTTTACTTTTTACTTTTTACTTTTTACTTTTTACTTTTTACTTTTTACTTTTTACTTTTTACTTTTTACTTTTTACTTTTTACTTTTTACTTTTTACTTTTTACTTTTTACTTTTTACTTTTTACTTTTTACTTTTTACTTTTTACTTTTTACTTTTTACTTTTTACTTTTTACTTTTTACTTTTTACTTTTTACTTTTTACTTTTTACTTTTTACTTTTTACTTTTTACTTTTTACTTTTTACTTTTTACTTTTTACTTTTTACTTTTTACTTTTTACTTTTTACTTTTTACTTTTTACTTTTTACTTTTTACTTTTTACTTTTTACTTTTTACTTTTTACTTTTTACTTTTTACTTTTTACTTTTTACTTTTTACTTTTTACTTTTTACTTTTTACTTTTTACTTTTTACTTTTTACTTTTTACTTTTTACTTTTTACTTTTTACTTTTTACTTTTTACTTTTTACTTTTTACTTTTTACTTTTTACTTTTTACTTTTTACTTTTTACTTTTTACTTTTTACTTTTTACTTTTTACTTTTTACTTTTTACTTTTTACTTTTTACTTTTTACTTTTTACTTTTTACTTTTTACTTTTTACTTTTTACTTTTTACTTTTTACTTTTTACTTTTTACTTTTTACTTTTTACTTTTTACTTTTTACTTTTTACTTTTTACTTTTTACTTTTTACTTTTTACTTTTTACTTTTTACTTTTTACTTTTTACTTTTTACTTTTTACTTTTTACTTTTTACTTTTTACTTTTTACTTTTTACTTTTTACTTTTTACTTTTTACTTTTTACTTTTTACTTTTTACTTTTTACTTTTTACTTTTTACTTTTTACTTTTTACTTTTTACTTTTTACTTTTTACTTTTTACTTTTTACTTTTTACTTTTTACTTTTTACTTTTTACTTTTTACTTTTTACTTTTTACTTTTTACTTTTTACTTTTTACTTTTTACTTTTTACTTTTTACTTTTTACTTTTTACTTTTTACTTTTTACTTTTTACTTTTTACTTTTTACTTTTTACTTTTTACTTTTTACTTTTTACTTTTTACTTTTTACTTTTTACTTTTTACTTTTTACTTTTTACTTTTTACTTTTTACTTTTTACTTTTTACTTTTTACTTTTTACTTTTTACTTTTTACTTTTTACTTTTTACTTTTTACTTTTTACTTTTTACTTTTTACTTTTTACTTTTTACTTTTTACTTTTTACTTTTTACTTTTTACTTTTTACTTTTTACTTTTTACTTTTTACTTTTTACTTTTTACTTTTTACTTTTTACTTTTTACTTTTTACTTTTTACTTTTTACTTTTTACTTTTTACTTTTTACTTTTTACTTTTTACTTTTTACTTTTTACTTTTTACTTTTTACTTTTTACTTTTTACTTTTTACTTTTTACTTTTTACTTTTTACTTTTTACTTTTTACTTTTTACTTTTTACTTTTTACTTTTTACTTTTTACTTTTTACTTTTTACTTTTTACTTTTTACTTTTTACTTTTTACTTTTTACTTTTTACTTTTTACTTTTTACTTTTTACTTTTTACTTTTTACTTTTTACTTTTTACTTTTTACTTTTTACTTTTTACTTTTTACTTTTTACTTTTTACTTTTTACTTTTTACTTTTTACTTTTTACTTTTTACTTTTTACTTTTTACTTTTTACTTTTTACTTTTTACTTTTTACTTTTTACTTTTTACTTTTTACTTTTTACTTTTTACTTTTTACTTTTTACTTTTTACTTTTTACTTTTTACTTTTTACTTTTTACTTTTTACTTTTTACTTTTTACTTTTTACTTTTTACTTTTTACTTTTTACTTTTTACTTTTTACTTTTTACTTTTTACTTTTTACTTTTTACTTTTTACTTTTTACTTTTTACTTTTTACTTTTTACTTTTTACTTTTTACTTTTTACTTTTTACTTTTTACTTTTTACTTTTTACTTTTTACTTTTTACTTTTTACTTTTTACTTTTTACTTTTTACTTTTTACTTTTTACTTTTTACTTTTTACTTTTTACTTTTTACTTTTTACTTTTTACTTTTTACTTTTTACTTTTTACTTTTTACTTTTTACTTTTTACTTTTTACTTTTTACTTTTTACTTTTTACTTTTTACTTTTTACTTTTTACTTTTTACTTTTTACTTTTTACTTTTTACTTTTTACTTTTTACTTTTTACTTTTTACTTTTTACTTTTTACTTTTTACTTTTTACTTTTTACTTTTTACTTTTTACTTTTTACTTTTTACTTTTTACTTTTTACTTTTTACTTTTTACTTTTTACTTTTTACTTTTTACTTTTTACTTTTTACTTTTTACTTTTTACTTTTTACTTTTTACTTTTTACTTTTTACTTTTTACTTTTTACTTTTTACTTTTTACTTTTTACTTTTTACTTTTTACTTTTTACTTTTTACTTTTTACTTTTTACTTTTTACTTTTTACTTTTTACTTTTTACTTTTTACTTTTTACTTTTTACTTTTTACTTTTTACTTTTTACTTTTTACTTTTTACTTTTTACTTTTTACTTTTTACTTTTTACTTTTTACTTTTTACTTTTTACTTTTTACTTTTTACTTTTTACTTTTTACTTTTTACTTTTTACTTTTTACTTTTTACTTTTTACTTTTTACTTTTTACTTTTTACTTTTTACTTTTTACTTTTTACTTTTTACTTTTTACTTTTTACTTTTTACTTTTTACTTTTTACTTTTTACTTTTTACTTTTTACTTTTTACTTTTTACTTTTTACTTTTTACTTTTTACTTTTTACTTTTTACTTTTTACTTTTTACTTTTTACTTTTTACTTTTTACTTTTTACTTTTTACTTTTTACTTTTTACTTTTTACTTTTTACTTTTTACTTTTTACTTTTTACTTTTTACTTTTTACTTTTTACTTTTTACTTTTTACTTTTTACTTTTTACTTTTTACTTTTTACTTTTTACTTTTTACTTTTTACTTTTTACTTTTTACTTTTTACTTTTTACTTTTTACTTTTTACTTTTTACTTTTTACTTTTTACTTTTTACTTTTTACTTTTTACTTTTTACTTTTTACTTTTTACTTTTTACTTTTTACTTTTTACTTTTTACTTTTTACTTTTTACTTTTTACTTTTTACTTTTTACTTTTTACTTTTTACTTTTTACTTTTTACTTTTTACTTTTTACTTTTTACTTTTTACTTTTTACTTTTTACTTTTTACTTTTTACTTTTTACTTTTTACTTTTTACTTTTTACTTTTTACTTTTTACTTTTTACTTTTTACTTTTTACTTTTTACTTTTTACTTTTTACTTTTTACTTTTTACTTTTTACTTTTTACTTTTTACTTTTTACTTTTTACTTTTTACTTTTTACTTTTTACTTTTTACTTTTTACTTTTTACTTTTTACTTTTTACTTTTTACTTTTTACTTTTTACTTTTTACTTTTTACTTTTTACTTTTTACTTTTTACTTTTTACTTTTTACTTTTTACTTTTTACTTTTTACTTTTTACTTTTTACTTTTTACTTTTTACTTTTTACTTTTTACTTTTTACTTTTTACTTTTTACTTTTTACTTTTTACTTTTTACTTTTTACTTTTTACTTTTTACTTTTTACTTTTTACTTTTTACTTTTTACTTTTTACTTTTTACTTTTTACTTTTTACTTTTTACTTTTTACTTTTTACTTTTTACTTTTTACTTTTTACTTTTTACTTTTTACTTTTTACTTTTTACTTTTTACTTTTTACTTTTTACTTTTTACTTTTTACTTTTTACTTTTTACTTTTTACTTTTTACTTTTTACTTTTTACTTTTTACTTTTTACTTTTTACTTTTTACTTTTTACTTTTTACTTTTTACTTTTTACTTTTTACTTTTTACTTTTTACTTTTTACTTTTTACTTTTTACTTTTTACTTTTTACTTTTTACTTTTTACTTTTTACTTTTTACTTTTTACTTTTTACTTTTTACTTTTTACTTTTTACTTTTTACTTTTTACTTTTTACTTTTTACTTTTTACTTTTTACTTTTTACTTTTTACTTTTTACTTTTTACTTTTTACTTTTTACTTTTTACTTTTTACTTTTTACTTTTTACTTTTTACTTTTTACTTTTTACTTTTTACTTTTTACTTTTTACTTTTTACTTTTTACTTTTTACTTTTTACTTTTTACTTTTTACTTTTTACTTTTTACTTTTTACTTTTTACTTTTTACTTTTTACTTTTTACTTTTTACTTTTTACTTTTTACTTTTTACTTTTTACTTTTTACTTTTTACTTTTTACTTTTTACTTTTTACTTTTTACTTTTTACTTTTTACTTTTTACTTTTTACTTTTTACTTTTTACTTTTTACTTTTTACTTTTTACTTTTTACTTTTTACTTTTTACTTTTTACTTTTTACTTTTTACTTTTTACTTTTTACTTTTTACTTTTTACTTTTTACTTTTTACTTTTTACTTTTTACTTTTTACTTTTTACTTTTTACTTTTTACTTTTTACTTTTTACTTTTTACTTTTTACTTTTTACTTTTTACTTTTTACTTTTTACTTTTTACTTTTTACTTTTTACTTTTTACTTTTTACTTTTTACTTTTTACTTTTTACTTTTTACTTTTTACTTTTTACTTTTTACTTTTTACTTTTTACTTTTTACTTTTTACTTTTTACTTTTTACTTTTTACTTTTTACTTTTTACTTTTTACTTTTTACTTTTTACTTTTTACTTTTTACTTTTTACTTTTTACTTTTTACTTTTTACTTTTTACTTTTTACTTTTTACTTTTTACTTTTTACTTTTTACTTTTTACTTTTTACTTTTTACTTTTTACTTTTTACTTTTTACTTTTTACTTTTTACTTTTTACTTTTTACTTTTTACTTTTTACTTTTTACTTTTTACTTTTTACTTTTTACTTTTTACTTTTTACTTTTTACTTTTTACTTTTTACTTTTTACTTTTTACTTTTTACTTTTTACTTTTTACTTTTTACTTTTTACTTTTTACTTTTTACTTTTTACTTTTTACTTTTTACTTTTTACTTTTTACTTTTTACTTTTTACTTTTTACTTTTTACTTTTTACTTTTTACTTTTTACTTTTTACTTTTTACTTTTTACTTTTTACTTTTTACTTTTTACTTTTTACTTTTTACTTTTTACTTTTTACTTTTTACTTTTTACTTTTTACTTTTTACTTTTTACTTTTTACTTTTTACTTTTTACTTTTTACTTTTTACTTTTTACTTTTTACTTTTTACTTTTTACTTTTTACTTTTTACTTTTTACTTTTTACTTTTTACTTTTTACTTTTTACTTTTTACTTTTTACTTTTTACTTTTTACTTTTTACTTTTTACTTTTTACTTTTTACTTTTTACTTTTTACTTTTTACTTTTTACTTTTTACTTTTTACTTTTTACTTTTTACTTTTTACTTTTTACTTTTTACTTTTTACTTTTTACTTTTTACTTTTTACTTTTTACTTTTTACTTTTTACTTTTTACTTTTTACTTTTTACTTTTTACTTTTTACTTTTTACTTTTTACTTTTTACTTTTTACTTTTTACTTTTTACTTTTTACTTTTTACTTTTTACTTTTTACTTTTTACTTTTTACTTTTTACTTTTTACTTTTTACTTTTTACTTTTTACTTTTTACTTTTTACTTTTTACTTTTTACTTTTTACTTTTTACTTTTTACTTTTTACTTTTTACTTTTTACTTTTTACTTTTTACTTTTTACTTTTTACTTTTTACTTTTTACTTTTTACTTTTTACTTTTTACTTTTTACTTTTTACTTTTTACTTTTTACTTTTTACTTTTTACTTTTTACTTTTTACTTTTTACTTTTTACTTTTTACTTTTTACTTTTTACTTTTTACTTTTTACTTTTTACTTTTTACTTTTTACTTTTTACTTTTTACTTTTTACTTTTTACTTTTTACTTTTTACTTTTTACTTTTTACTTTTTACTTTTTACTTTTTACTTTTTACTTTTTACTTTTTACTTTTTACTTTTTACTTTTTACTTTTTACTTTTTACTTTTTACTTTTTACTTTTTACTTTTTACTTTTTACTTTTTACTTTTTACTTTTTACTTTTTACTTTTTACTTTTTACTTTTTACTTTTTACTTTTTACTTTTTACTTTTTACTTTTTACTTTTTACTTTTTACTTTTTACTTTTTACTTTTTACTTTTTACTTTTTACTTTTTACTTTTTACTTTTTACTTTTTACTTTTTACTTTTTACTTTTTACTTTTTACTTTTTACTTTTTACTTTTTACTTTTTACTTTTTACTTTTTACTTTTTACTTTTTACTTTTTACTTTTTACTTTTTACTTTTTACTTTTTACTTTTTACTTTTTACTTTTTACTTTTTACTTTTTACTTTTTACTTTTTACTTTTTACTTTTTACTTTTTACTTTTTACTTTTTACTTTTTACTTTTTACTTTTTACTTTTTACTTTTTACTTTTTACTTTTTACTTTTTACTTTTTACTTTTTACTTTTTACTTTTTACTTTTTACTTTTTACTTTTTACTTTTTACTTTTTACTTTTTACTTTTTACTTTTTACTTTTTACTTTTTACTTTTTACTTTTTACTTTTTACTTTTTACTTTTTACTTTTTACTTTTTACTTTTTACTTTTTACTTTTTACTTTTTACTTTTTACTTTTTACTTTTTACTTTTTACTTTTTACTTTTTACTTTTTACTTTTTACTTTTTACTTTTTACTTTTTACTTTTTACTTTTTACTTTTTACTTTTTACTTTTTACTTTTTACTTTTTACTTTTTACTTTTTACTTTTTACTTTTTACTTTTTACTTTTTACTTTTTACTTTTTACTTTTTACTTTTTACTTTTTACTTTTTACTTTTTACTTTTTACTTTTTACTTTTTACTTTTTACTTTTTACTTTTTACTTTTTACTTTTTACTTTTTACTTTTTACTTTTTACTTTTTACTTTTTACTTTTTACTTTTTACTTTTTACTTTTTACTTTTTACTTTTTACTTTTTACTTTTTACTTTTTACTTTTTACTTTTTACTTTTTACTTTTTACTTTTTACTTTTTACTTTTTACTTTTTACTTTTTACTTTTTACTTTTTACTTTTTACTTTTTACTTTTTACTTTTTACTTTTTACTTTTTACTTTTTACTTTTTACTTTTTACTTTTTACTTTTTACTTTTTACTTTTTACTTTTTACTTTTTACTTTTTACTTTTTACTTTTTACTTTTTACTTTTTACTTTTTACTTTTTACTTTTTACTTTTTACTTTTTACTTTTTACTTTTTACTTTTTACTTTTTACTTTTTACTTTTTACTTTTTACTTTTTACTTTTTACTTTTTACTTTTTACTTTTTACTTTTTACTTTTTACTTTTTACTTTTTACTTTTTACTTTTTACTTTTTACTTTTTACTTTTTACTTTTTACTTTTTACTTTTTACTTTTTACTTTTTACTTTTTACTTTTTACTTTTTACTTTTTACTTTTTACTTTTTACTTTTTACTTTTTACTTTTTACTTTTTACTTTTTACTTTTTACTTTTTACTTTTTACTTTTTACTTTTTACTTTTTACTTTTTACTTTTTACTTTTTACTTTTTACTTTTTACTTTTTACTTTTTACTTTTTACTTTTTACTTTTTACTTTTTACTTTTTACTTTTTACTTTTTACTTTTTACTTTTTACTTTTTACTTTTTACTTTTTACTTTTTACTTTTTACTTTTTACTTTTTACTTTTTACTTTTTACTTTTTACTTTTTACTTTTTACTTTTTACTTTTTACTTTTTACTTTTTACTTTTTACTTTTTACTTTTTACTTTTTACTTTTTACTTTTTACTTTTTACTTTTTACTTTTTACTTTTTACTTTTTACTTTTTACTTTTTACTTTTTACTTTTTACTTTTTACTTTTTACTTTTTACTTTTTACTTTTTACTTTTTACTTTTTACTTTTTACTTTTTACTTTTTACTTTTTACTTTTTACTTTTTACTTTTTACTTTTTACTTTTTACTTTTTACTTTTTACTTTTTACTTTTTACTTTTTACTTTTTACTTTTTACTTTTTACTTTTTACTTTTTACTTTTTACTTTTTACTTTTTACTTTTTACTTTTTACTTTTTACTTTTTACTTTTTAGCTTTTCAGTTTCTGTTTATAATTGGTTCCTTTATATATTTATAGCTATTTATTTCTAATCTTCTGCAAATTGTTTGCATTCGTTTTTGATTTTATTCAAAAAAACTGTTTTACACTCTAAAAAGTTAAGTTACTAAATAGATTATGATGTTTTATGGTCAAAGAAAAATAATTTTTTGATAGCTAGATTTGATAGTACTTGCATGCCGCTGTACTGTCATTTGCTTCCTGAAATCTTTTCTATTGAAATCTTTTTCTAATAGCATTACTTCAAACTGTTGAATTTCTTACTTTTCCATACTTTTCTGCTTATACTATTTAAATTTATATAATTCTCATGTGGTTCATCAAACAGTTCTGAAAACTTGTCTATTGTTGGCATTAATAAGATTTATTGATAGCAGTTGTTTGTAAAAGTAGCATCGCAAGTTTACAATTTCAACAAAGATTTATTTTCTTCAAGTGTATTTAAGCTGAAAAAATTCGAATGGGGGCATTGGGGTTTCTTTCTTTGAAATAGAATAAATAAAATATAAACTGATGCATGTTATTCACTTGAGAGAGAACGTTATTTACGAGCTGCTGATGCCAGAAGATGAAAACATTTTTTTTTTTTAAATCACAGACAAAGAAAACAGCGGGAAAACGATAAACGAAGTTAAGTTAAGTGTAGGTGGTGGCGAAGCTGCTGATGCTTCTATAGAGCTGCTGGTATTGCTATAGCTTTGAAGATTAAACAAAAGCTGTGCAAGAAGGAGACAGGGTTTATTTTTTGAAAAAGCAAAAAGCATGCAAAAAAGTAAAAGTTCAGCTTATTTCAAGTTTTCCAACAACAAGACGAAAGAGAATGAAAAAAAAATAAACATATAAATAAAGTTTTATCAAGTTTTTGATGGATATCATAAATTCAAGCGAAAATCAGAGCAAAAGGAAATTCATTCCCTCTTATTTTGTCCATTTATAAAATTTACTCTACTCCATCAGTGAACGAGAAAAGTTTTTGTTGACTTCAGAGAGTGCGTGTTTGGCGCGTGAAAAGGGTTAATTGAAAAAAACTACTCACTATTTATTTTATTTCAAATATTATTGATGTAAATTTTTAAATAGAAAATAACTTTTAAGTGACGTGAAATAAGCGCTTTTCAACATTTCAAATTTTAGCTGATATTCTTTCATTTTACCAAACGATGTTTGATTAACGATGATTGCCTCTTATCAATCTGAGAAAACTTTTTCAAGAAGTTGCCAACTTTTAAGATTATTGAAATATGTTTTATGATATAATATATAATCGATAATGCTTTTTGTGATTTGCAGCAGCTGTTGAGCGTAGCAATATGTGTCAGTTGTTAATCGGTTGGACATAAAGATAATTTAAGTTGCAAACTTTTGGTATTCATGTCGTTTTAAGAACAGTTTATTGCTAAACATGCCACATTTTATTATTTCAGATAAAGTGGCATGTTTATTTGACGCTGCTTTTTTGCTGTCAAATTATAAATTTTTATGGAAGTAATCGTTAAAAAAGTTATTTTTTTTTAAATAAATGAAAAAATAAAATATTTTAAGCTGAACTAAAAAAAATTCTTAAGTCGTATGAAAATTAAGACTAAGGTTAAAATTTCGGTGAATTTTTGCTATAAAAAAAGTGATTTATGATAAAATAACAAATTTGGATTGAAAAGCATTTTTCCAAAATAAATTGTCAATACTTTAAAACAGTGGTCGGCACACATGAAGCACATGCTTTGCCAAAACTCTCAAGCATTTTCATGCTCTTTCACTCACTCGACAAACAACAATCGCCGAAGCAGCATTGTTTTCAATGAAATGCAATTTTTGTGTCTCACTTTCACTTACAGTCTCATTTTTAATTTTGCCGACCTCTGCTTTAAAAATATTGTTTTAAGTTTAATTAATAAAACATGCTTTTTTTATTAAACATACTTTTTCCTTTACTGTTCCATACGGTACCTTAAAATATTGAAATATCAGCACAGTAATAAGCAATGAATCATGCAAATAAGAAAGTGCCTGCATGGTTACCAACAACAAAACATGTAAACAACGCGAGAAAGCATACTCAAGAAAATAACGGTACAATCATGAGATCATATAAAACCATAACAACAAGCAACAAAACACTTGCACGAGTGAACGGGTAAAAAGTCACGTACGCCAGCCGACAGTGTCTATATAAAGGCAAACAGCAGAGAAAGCTGGTTGAGTTGAACAGCATCGTCGAAGCGATCAGTCGTGTTGAATAGTAGTAACGTGCAGGTGTTCATTTTTTGTTTAAACGTGAAGAAAACAGTTGTGGCTGTTTGAACCAAAGCAGCGCTCGGACTCAAAAGCAAAGAATTCACTGAAGCGTATGCAATATTCTACAACAGTGAAGTAACAACGACGCACTGTATGCATTATTACGCTTTTTGTTATAAATACAAGTTCCATTCACACTATAAGTTTCCTTAAAAATGGAATGCGCGCAGGGTTTGGGACTGACCACATTAAAATCGCCCAATGAAAACCAAAACGGCATTGGATATGAACCCCTACTACGTTGACGACCACCGCAAATTAAAAACGAACAATGATTTAAGGATATGCACCTGAAATATCTAGACCTTTTAAAGTGAAGGAGCCTCATTTCAATTGCCAGAAGACCTCATGAAAATAAATGCCGACATCACCTTGATGGTGATGGCAAATGGGATAATAAGAGAAAGTGTGCTCTAAGAGTGCAGGCTGCGATATCTACTTAAGCTGTCATTCGGAGAAGCGTGAATTTGGATGTGAATTTGTCGTATGTCAAAAACTATGCCACCTTACTTCCCGGTTCATGCTTGTGAACGAGAGGCTGACCAAAACCAGCATCAAGGCGAAATTCTTCAGCATAAGCCTCATTTTCGCGCACGTCTCCACGGAGGAAAAGGACGATGCTATCAAGGACGCCTTCTACGCGAGAGAGCGTCCTGCTCTAGAACGTGCACGATCACTACCCGGCCCATGACGTGAAAATAGTCCTCAGCAATTTCAACGCGAAGGACGGAAAAGAAGACATTTTATATTTCAATGTCTGTCAGTTCAGTCTCGACGAGAACTCTTCGAACAACGGACTAAAACTGATTGACTTCGCCTAAGCTTAAAACATGGTAGGTATTTGCACCACATTCAAACATCTCGATATCCAACTGGCTGTCCTTGGCCAAATGGCTGTCCTTGGATCAAAAAACGCGAAACTAAATTGATCATGTTGTGATCGACGGAAGGCACACTTCAAGAGTACTAGATGTGCGCACATTTCGAGGGGTCAATATTGACTCCGACCATTATCTTGTCGCAGCCAAGATCCGCATGCGATTGTGCAATGCGATAATCTGCAATCAATACGGACCGCCGAAGCCTACTCCGCTGAACTCTCGGTTAAGCTCAACCAACCTTACTCTGAACTCGATAATGCTGGTGGACTTTGAACGCATATATTCCACTCCACTTGTAGAGATGAGAATGGCGATCTGGTTACAGATCCGCAGTAGGTATCTGGACAGCATTTTATCAATCTGCTTTCAGGCGACGATACAAACAGTTTTGCCCTTAGAGAACGCAGTCCGACACCACCAATCGACGATGATGACTTACCCATGACGAGTTTAAAGTTGCTATCCAGCGACTCAAAAACAACAAAGCCGCAGGTGCTGACGGCCTGGCTGCTGAACTGTTTAAAACCTACGGCGGAGAATTGATAAGGTGCATCAACTCATCAGCAAAATATGACTAGCGGAAAGCATGCCCGACGATTGGAATCTCAGTGTGCTTGTCCTATACTTAAGAAAGGAGACTCGACAATCTGCGCCAATTACCGAAGTATCAGTCTTATTTCCATCACATACAAAGTTCTTTCGAGCGTATTGTATGAAAGGTTGAAGCCGCATACCAAAACACTGATTGAACCTTATCAGTGTGGCTTTAGACCTGGCAAGCCCACCATAGACCAGATTTTTATACTTCGCCAAATTTTGGAAAAACCCCCGAAAATCAAATCGACACCCATTATCTCTTTATTGATTATAAAGCTGCGTTCAATAGCCCGATTCGGAATAGACTGGACGCAACAATGTCAGAGTTCGGTATACCTGTAAAATTGATAAGGCTCTGCAGGATGACTTTGAGCAATACATGCTGCTCCATCAAGGTACGATTACCTCTCTGAAACTTTTAATATCTAACGAGGTTTCAGACAAGGCTACCCGCTATTATGTGATCTCTTCTATTTAATCATGGAGGGGATCTTACGAAAAGCAGGTTTATATCGAAATGGAAAAAATTTTCTTCAAAGGTGTCCAGCTCCTTGCGTACGCTGATGACTTCGATATTATCGGCCTAACCAAGAGAAATGTAACTGCTGCTTTCACTGCTATCGAAAAGGAATCAGCCAAAGTGGGTTTGACGGTGAACGAGGGCAAAACAAAGTATATGCTGTCTGCAAATAGGATAGCGCGGCGTCTAGGCTCCCATGTTACTTTGTAAATTCGAAGTTTTCAAAGAGTTAACATACCTTGGCAGTGCCGTAAACAGCAACAACAATGTCAGCCTGGAGATAAAGCGAAGAATAACAATTGTTGATAGGTGCTACTACGGGCTAAGTTAGCAATTAGGTTCCAGAACCCTCTCTCGATCGACAAAACTAACACACTACAAGACGCTCGTCATACCTGTGCTTCTTTATGGCGCTGCGGCATGGGTGGTATCACAAACAGATGCAGCCATTTTTGGGGTGTTCGAGAAGAAAGTTCTTCGCAAAATTTTTGGTCCCTATCTAGGCTCCTGTCTAGGTTCAAGTAGGCGACGACTATCGCATTTGAATGAACCATGAACTATACGAGCTGGCTGGGTCATGTCTTTCGTATGGATGAAAAAGCTTCAGCGAAAAAGTTGTTTGAGTCGAAAGCTGAGTGTCGACGACGAGGAGGAAGACCATCCTCCAATGGATTGACCAGGATGAGGAAGCCCTAACCTCGCTTGGTGAAAGAGATTGGAGACGTCGCGTGAAGCAGAACGCTGCATAACAAAACTGACTGTTAAACTGAGGCATGTGTACAAATAACGCATGATTTTTGTCTACATTTTGCTCATGTTTTAACATGGCTTTTTGGTTAGTCGATAGACTCTCATGCGATAGCTACGGAAGCCCAGGTTCGATTCTTGACAATTTTGAAAACTAATGATTTTTTTCGGAGGTTTTCGAAAAAAAAATACGAAGAGAGAATATTTCTGTAAATTTATAAATTATGTACAGGAAGATAAAAAAAATGAACATTTAAAATTTGAGACAGAAAAAATTGTTATTTATGATGATTGTATGAACATTTAGTTATCTTGGAACTACCTTGAGATGACCTTAATTTAGACAAACTGAACTCAGAATTCGAAACAGCGATTCAAATAAACTGATGTATCAGGAAGTTGGACATAATTTCTCTGTTTTTTTTTCATGTTGACCTTGAAATTGCTTTTGTATAGGCAAATAGATCTTGAATTTAAAATCAGCAATTAAAATAAACCAATTTAAAAGGAATTTGGATGCATTATCTATGTTTTTTTTTGCCTTGGAATGACCTTAATACGGACAAACTGGCCTCGAATTCGGAATAAGCTATCAAAACACCTATATATCAGAAAGTTGAACATTGTACCTCTGCTTTTTTTTTAATTTGACCTTAAAATGACCTTTAAATTAACTCAATTTATACAACGTTAACTAGGATTTACAATCAACGACTCAAAACACGTACATGTCAGAAAGTTGGACATACTTTGTTGGTTTTCTTTTATGTTGATCTGGGAATGACCTTAAAATTGGCCAACATGACCCTACGTCTGGCCATGACGCAAGTTTTTAGCTACCGAGGCGTGTCTACTTTCGCCCCAGTACCGCTATGCGCTAATTTTTTGTGTTGAATGCTACCGAAATATCGGAATGATTATCTATTTGCTAGAATCGTCGTAGTAGAAGCTGCAAGACAAGCAACTAGATCTTATTCTTTAGCTTTCGGAGGCAGGTCTGCACTATGAATCTGATCATGATAGCTGTTTGCAAGATGTTGTAACTCTTCTGGCACGGTAACAATATTGCACAGCTTATCGACGCCTTTCAAAGCATTGTTACTAAGGAGGAAATACAGCGAAAATAGGGCGCTGTGCTTTAAGGCCATGTGGTAATAAATAATAAATTCCGTGACGTTAATGCACAGCCATGGTTCTGCATGATATATTTTTGCTAAGTATAATAGCAATAATACATATAGCTGTCTGCATTATTGTCATGAGAATTATTTCTGTCAATTTATGGCACTAATACACTTTATAAGTGAATTATTGTCGTAACCTCTTTTATGGCAATAATTCACTTGGTATTGGTACTTTTTGTCGTGTGAATTAATGCCATCAAGAATTATATGACAATAATTCACATAGCGTTAATTCTCTAGTTAATGTGAATTATTGCCATAACCCTTTTGCAGGCAATAATGCACATTTTTTTCGAAATAAGTCACATTCGAAGCATTTTTTAAGTTAACACTAAGGCAATAATGCTCACTTGCTTATGGCAATAATGCATATGGCAATAATTCTTCACACCAAACATAGTCTGCTGTGAAGGAGCGAGAAAATAAAAGGCAAAAAACAAAGTTAGTGAGTACAGGTAGCTGTCTAGTTCAGGTAAGTTTTGATTACATTTTTTTTGTAAAGCTCTCGGCCATTATTCGGTCACAAATTAAGGAAGATGACAGCCATTTTTTTTCATGTTTGTCTTTTGGTGGTATAACTCAATGTCGATCTTGAGAAATGCCGATCTTAAGAGTCAAAATAATGACATTTTTGGACGCACAATTCGGATTGAGTTCAATGTGGCTTTTAAAGAAGGAAAACATGCTCATAAAAGAAACATTTGACTTGTTTCTAAACACCAAAGCATCATAAGTTTGGTAGAATATGCGTATTAAAATATTTTTAAATATGATTCCTCAAAAAACATAATTCTGACTAGGAATCTATTTCAGACTCATATTACAGTTATATTTTGAACTCAGTTAAGTACGCTTGCTTTTGCTGGCAGAAAAACACGATTACATCGGTTTTTGGAGTTAACTATGAGCACTCATAACTATGAGTGATAAATATGAGTCTTAAGAGAAACATAAAATACTAAAAATATTTTTTCTATAAAATATAGCTTTGCTCATTTAAATAACAAAAATTAAATAAGCCAGAAGTACATTTTATACAAACTATTTCGAATTTATTGAACAACTAATGTAATGAGTTTATGTTCTTCAGTGTTGCCAAGTTTCAATTTTGTATTTTTTTTTTTCTAAACAATTTATTTGTTTTCCTTTTGCTTCAGAGCACAGAATCAACAGCAAGACTGTCAACCAAAAACTTGCAACGTCGTTGTTAACAAAATTTAAACATGCGGCACATTTCAGACTTACAAAACCCACACATGGCGAGCAACGCTTAACTCTGCATATGCATTCACATACTCATACACCCACAGATACACACACACATACAAACTTTCATGCTATTGCAATAAAATGCATGCTTAACGTAAATTATTTTAGTACAAACAGTCGTGAACAAACATAAGCTTTGCATTTAAAATACTAACATAAGCACAAGTGCAGAGATGTATGCAGAAACACATACTTGCAAGCGTGTGGGTGTATATGTACAAATATGTCCATTGCTATTGCAAATTTTGTTAAGCATTTTAATTGAAATTTCATTGTTGCCTGCCTTTGTAGAGCTGCTTTACAAACAGCACACGCCCATCCAACCGCCCAGGCTAAATTTGCTTTGTTATCGCTGAGTAGCAAACGTGTGTGTGTGTGTGTGTGTGTGTGTGTGTGTGTTAGTATGGGGCGTTGTAAGTGGGCGTGTTAAAGCTAAAACTGCTTTATTTATTGCAAATACAGCAGAATGTATTTGAATGAATGTCCGAAAGAAAGTGAAAAAGTTTTAATGAAAATTTCTGCGAAATTATGGCAAATTAAGTTTATAAATATATATTCCGAATACAGAGCAATGGTGGACTAATTTATATGAGATGGGAGCAGAGCAAGCGGGTGTGTGCTTTGAAGCATATAAAATAGTTAGTTAATATTTATATTTTTTTTTCGTTTTAGCTGCATAAAGTTTGCGCGCGCTACTTTCAACTTGCTATTCATAAATTTAAGCTTTAATTTGTTGATAATTTGTTAACTTGAGTGAAGCGTAAACTTGTTCTTTTAACAAACTTGGAAGCTGTTGTGCAAGTGTTTGTTGAGCTACAGCAAATGTTACTAGAATATTTTTTTTTTTTTTTGTTATTTAGACAAGAAAGCAAAATATTTGTAAAATATTTTAATTTAAAAAAAAAAACGAAGCTTTGACTATATGTATATATCTTGGAGCTTTTTTGTATGTTTTTGTTGGTTTTTGTTATTTGCTCAAGTCGTTTCAACTCTATTAAAAGTGGTTGTGCAGTTGTTTTATATTATTTTTTAAAATTTTATTACGCTTTAATGTTGCTACCAATACTAAGTTTCTTTTACAAAACACACAAAGTGCTCAATTTTCATATAAATCATATTTTTTTTTTTTGACGAAAAATGTGAAAATTTACGCTAGTAAAATTTTTTGTTTTTCAACACATTTTTAAAATGTATACAAAAATTCAGCGGAATTTTTATTAAGATACAATGTTTACTAGCTGCTTGTCTTTGAACGCATTCTTCAACTCATAAAGCATACAATTTTATATCAAAATTTATATACATATATGCATTCAATATATATATACATATATATATGCAAATGTTTACACTTCATTTTGAGCTGCATTGCAATTTTCTTTTTTGCTCTCTTCAAAGGCAAAGCTATAAAAATGTAATTGAAAAATATGTGCATGCCAGTCAGTGTTGCCAGTGTTTCGCAGCAAATTTATTAAAATATTTAAAGCAATATTGCAGAAACAAAAAAAAAAAAAAAAAAAAAAATTGTGCGTTGCACCGAAATGCAGTGAAAAGCATTATTGGAAGCAGCAGCAAGCCAACAAGCAGCAAAATTATGCGTAACAGTGTAGTTAAACGTTGGCAATATTAATGCATCACAGCGCAAATGAGTCAACATTATTTAAGTTCTCATATTTTTTTATTTCAATACATAAATATTGCCAGAATGAAGGAACTATAAACTATAATAATAATAAAGAAATTTACTTGAAATAAAAATATGTTTTAGTGCTTTTTAATAACCCTGAAATCAGCTGGTTGTCAATGAAGTTTATCTCTTTTTCCTTACTTTGCTAGAGGTAACATCTCTGCGAGTTGTAAAAACATACTTTGTGTCCCGTTTTACTACCACTATGATGGCTTTCACACGCAAGAGAACGATTTTACCTCATTTGAATTTGAATAGTGAAAATAATTATGAGCAAATATATAGCATACTGCTTCATTTAAAAATACTTATATATATTTTTTGTTCAATTTTTCGAATAAATCACTTTACATTAGCATTCGTTTTGTGTTTGCTGGTGAAGAAGTGACCGTTGAAAATGTTCCATTATAATTTTTTTTCTTGTTTTTTTAATTGAACTCTCGATTGAACGGTCGATAAATTTCAAAAATTGAATTTTGTTTCAAAAATGGGATGAGGGTGTTAATTGCACTAAAAAAAAATCAAAGGAAAAATAATTAACGATTAATTCAAAAAACGTTACTATCTTTCTAAAATCGCAAAAATTGTGAAGTGTTCCAGAAAAATAGTTTATTTCGCCATTAGCTTAATGGAGGCAAATGCCTTTTCAATCAATAGAAAAATAAACCATAAAAATCCGACAAGGAAAATGCAGAACCGGGTTGATAGAACAATTGCCAAAGTTCAAAACTGACCTTTTTAAGTCGCCGCCCTGCGCAAATAATGATCGAAATGAATGTAGAATTTGGTATGGCAAAGTGGAATGTTATGAGTCAGGTTTAGTTTTTTTGACGATAAAAAGTAATAATTTTTGACTTCTTCAAAAGTAATAATTTTATTCCTGGAAACATTTTTGTTGAGCTTATTCAATTGCCGAAGAACCTGCGATTGCAATAAGGTTATAAGTTTATTAATGTTGTAATGATGTGATGTAAAGCATTCCAAGCTTAAAGAAATAAACTTTCCGTGCATACTCTTAGGATGAAAATTAAATAGTACGGACCAATACGCGTTTTTGAGACATGGTTTGTGTCTGTGATATACTTGTTACGGATCAAAACCCGTTCAATATTAATTCCATTTTGTTTGCATGGTTATCATGAGCATATGTGGTGTAATGGTAGCGCTTCCGACTCTTATGGCATGCTGGTAACGAGAGTCTGGGTTCAATTTTCGCTTGCAATGATAATTTTTTGAAAATTTTCATATGAATTGAAAACGTTAGCCAAGCGTCACGAATAAGAGACCTTGAAATTTCACTTGCCACTTTCAATTCACTTTTTCTCCTTTAGAAAGGCATTTGTTCCATTGTGTAGCATCTTATTATACTAAAAAAAAAACAATGGCTGCCACAAGGTGCCACTGAAGTTAACTTTTAATAAAAACTAAAATGGTGTCGGAAACTTATTTTTTTTTTTTTATTGTTAATTTTTTGGTGTTATTATTTTATTATAGTTAATTATAGTCAACAAATTTGGTTATTATTTTTGCTTATCTTAACCTATTTGTATTATTATTAAAATACTTAATGAGTTTAACTTTGTTTGTATATTTTATTAAAACATTAAAACTTGCATGCCTACCACACTTGTTGAATTATCGAAGCTAAGTGAGTAGGCATTTGCTTTTAATTTAATTTTTGTGCGATCGCTTGCGTCTTAAATTTTAAACTTATTTTTTTTTAACTTTATTTTGTTGTTGTTTTTTATTTTTAAAAGTATCAATATAAAACACATAAACAAGAAATACTTCTATAATTTTTTTATTATGTCAACCTCAGCTTTATTAACAAAGAAATGAAAAAAAGTTATAAAAACCAAGATTTTAGAAAAGTTAGCTCAAAAGTCAATTGCTGAACAATTTGAGTTTCGAAGTGATTATCAAAGTTAGCATGTTTATGACCCCATCTTAAATTTACAATTATTGATTTCAGATTCGTAATCGATCCCGAAAATTTTCGGGGCATCGAATTTGAAAAGTATAATATAGTTATTATAAAAGTTAACATGGTCATGGCCACCATTTTTAAGCTGAATTTAAAATTTTGACTTCAGTTACGTGATCGGCGACCTCAAAAACCTTATGTAAACATTTTAATGCAGTTTAAATAACTCATTGAGGTTTTAGCCGTCTTTTTTCGATTTGGAACCATTTGACGTCGCAAAACGACACCTTATCATGGCAGCCATAGGTCGAAGTAATCGTCAAGAGAAAATGTCTCTCGAGCGGTGAAAATTGGTAAAGAATAAGCTTTTTGAGGAGTTGTTCACGAGAATGGAGACATAACCTGACGCTTCCATGCCAACTTTTGATTTTGGTGCTGATTGGCTCAACAGGGTCGAAATTCTAAAAATGACGACCCGACTTTGGAATGGGTGAAGGGAGTAGCACCGACGCTCCAAGGCCTATGAGACGGCGCTCAGCTAGAGGTGGTAGACACTCTTCAGAAGGCGAAAGTGTCGTTCCTCAGAGAGTTGCCGTAAGAGTCCGCACTAAAACTATTACAGAAACAGAATCCGGATGTTCTGCTGACAGCTGACTGGAGAGTGTTGAAAGTTGTTGAGCAGCAACCAGATAGTAGCTGCGGGCAACACTGCTTTCTAAAGAAAACAAGGAGGCAGGAGATATACTGAACGCTGCTACGGGAAACAGGGACGCAGTCTGGATGATGCAGATGGCTATGGAGGTTCAAGCAAGAAAGCGAATCCAGTGAAAGAGCCCTCCAGAAGTCTTGACTCCTCCAGAGCAATCTGCACAAACCAAATAAACAACACGAAGAAAACTATACAAAAACTAGTAAGGTATATTTTCGACTTGGCCGAAGTTAAAATAACCCCACGGCCGATTCTTAAGGGTGGAAGAATCTTAAATTGGAGAGCTTTTTGTATGAGATTCTGAGAGATTTTATTATTTTTATGTGTCTAAAATACATACATACATATCAAATTGTTTTCCTGCAGCTTAAATATAAGCCTTTTTATAAAGTTTTAAATTTTGGGGTTGTATGGGAGGTGGGTGTGTTAGATTGTCGCTCATTTTTCTAACATACCTCAGTTTTGACATAGAAAACACAAATACCGAGTTTCAGTTTTGTAACTTTAATATTAGCCTCTTTATAGATTTTTCAATTTTGAGGTTGTATGTGAGGTGGGCGTGTTAGTGGGTGGATGACGCCCATTTTTCTAAAACTTCTCAGTTTTGACATAGAATACACATATACCAAATTTCAGTATTGTAGCTTTAATATTAGCTTCTTTGTAGAGTTTTAAAATTTTGGGGTTGTATGGGAGGTAGGCGTGGTTTTCATCCGATTTAGCCCATTCTCGAACTTGATCTTAATTTTTTTAAAAAAAGCTTAAATATCGAATTTCATTACGATAGCTTCAAAATTACGGCTGTAATCGTGTCGACAGACAGACAGACGGACAGACGGACAGACAGACGGACATGGCTAAATCAACTCAGGTGGTGATGCTGAGCAAGAATATATATACTTTTCCATACCTACCACGCCTCCTTTTGGGTGTTACACATGTCGTGACAATATTAATATACCCACGCAGTACGCGTGGGGGTATAAAAATATGACTCATAAATGAAAATGCTTCTCCTATTTTTTTAATTCATACGACTTAACACTTAGATTGTGGCTTTAACTCACGTGTGCTGGCGTTCTTATGCATCATTCTTGAATAGATTGTCACAAAAAGTTATGCATGACACAATGTTAAAGTTCGCACACACCACACTCGACAATTCACGTGTCAAGGTCTTCTTGCTCATAAGTTTTGAGAACTATTTCATAAGTCATATATTTTGTGAAAAATTATATCACATTTTTCTAAGCAACTAATGTATGACTGATGTTTTTAATTTTACAAATATTTTGTTTATGATTTTATATTGAGGTAGAAGCATATAATTAATTGCCTGGTTTGTGTACGGGATAGGGTAAGATTTCATAGATTCTGCCAAAATGTGATTTGAGTACACAAACAAAATTTAATTCGTTTAAGCAGTCAACTGTTTTATTTTTAAAATATTTATTAGTCTTATGTCATGATGTTATAACTACAAGGTAGTGTTAACGTTGCTGTTAGAAATAACTATCTGTCAAAAAATATAAAAAAGAAGAGAGCGCTCACCAACCGTCATTGCATACAATTAATTTTCACTGGTCACATTCAGCGTACTCAACAGTTGGCAACGGTTAAGTCGAAACTTGATGCACATAAATATGAAGTTGTGCATTGAAATGCATTTAAAAATAGAACATTTTTTATTCATCGGTAAAATTTCCATTGGTATTTGATACAAAGCTTGACATTTCATCAACTTGACAACTTTTCTGACACTTCAATACCGATAACAGCGCTCACTGATGTGTCGCTATCACAACAGTTGACACAGCTGAATCTGGCCAACGCATATAACAATGAACAGCTGTTTTTGACAGGAACTCGTTGACTTGTAGATGAGAAAATTAACACTTGTCAACACTACCTTATAGTTATTATATCATGGTCTTATGTCGATTAATTTATTGGCAGATAAAATATTTTAATTTATTAATTGATGTGGTCTGTCATAACAAAAGTGTTGCCAATTATTGAGCAAACTAAAATGAGTAGACGTTTTTTCACAAGCGAGTTGAGCACTGGCGAATCGAACGCAGCTAATATTAAAAGTAATAAAAAAACAGTTTCTTGGTTCATAGCTGGGCTAAAATTTATATAACAAATACAAGAACCTTTATGTTTTTGAATTTTTGAATTCATGGAATTTTAAGACAGTTTTTGAGATGAGAAGTACTTAATTTTGTGCTACAATTAAATTATCATTACCAACATCTCAGTGGAAGTGTGAATGACTGGCATGCGGAGGACGTAGGTTCGAACCCAGACTGTGTAAGTATCAAAAATTTAAATTTAATTATTGAAATTCCATTTCTATGTCTCATTGGCTGCTCAGACAGAAATAACCTCCGAAATAAGAGTGCACTTGCATCTCCATAAAATATTGTCTTATATATAATATTTTCTTTTAGTTAAAAAAAAATTATTCATAATAAAAAAAAAGTTTTGCTGCCTTCGTCAGGGTTTGAACCTAGGCAGTTGAGCGTCTTAAGCAAACACAAGCAAGCCAGGCTAAACTCGAACTTATAAAATTGTGATTCTTTTGCAATAAAAGAATTTAAGTGCAAGTGATCACGAATCATGCAATAATAAGTCTATATCATGAATTTTGTTTTAAAGCATAGAATCAGAATGCTTTATTCCTGAGCTAAATTCTCTCCGTGAAGGGCAGAACTCCTTCTCCTCCTAGAGGAAAGGGGCTATGAAGTGGCAACAGTGCAGTAGTCGTGATTAGCATCGGATAACATGGTCTCCGGTTTAACGGCGTGTTTAACACGCCAACAGTAAGAAAAACATGAACTGTCACGCTTAGAAACCTATTCGAATTCAACTCAAATCTTTTAGGATTTACACTAGATTCTAAGGATTTCAGCAACACGTACAACTAAGAACCACTTGGTCTATGTGAAACTATAAAGAGATATTAGCCTGACCCAACTTATGACTTAACATAAATGTTTTGTAAAACAAAAGTTGTAAAAATAAATGTCGAATTTTCAAAAGTACATGTCTTCTCATCTTTTAAAACATTCATAAGAAATACTTATTTTGGTCATACGATCAGGTTTTCATTTTTACAAATGCAACTTGATGAATTATATCACATAATAAAACAGGGCAAAATCTACACATAAGGTCATATTAAACTTGCTGGAACTTATAAAGAAGCTCTAGATATAGAAACTATGTTACTTCTATTAGCTCATTATAACATCTTAAAGAGTTAAAGGCTGAACTTTATACTCTTTTTTTTAGAATCTACTTGGACTTCAGCCTGCCAGAAAAGAAAAAAAATAATAAAAGTATTTATGCAAGAGATCGTCTGGAATCGAACCAACGATACATTGTATGCTTGATAAACTTATTATGCAGACCGCTTAACTGTTTTATATAGAAAGAAGCATTTAAACTTATGCAGTTATGCTAATGGAAACTCTTGACTCTACAAAAATTATGATATTATGCGTAATAGAGGCTATAGCTTGCAGTTCTATCCAAACCTGAGGTAACAATTGCATAATGCTTCGGATAAGTTTCTTAAGGTTATAAAGAAAGGGAAATGCGGATCTTGGAAAAACTGGGCAAATATCTTAAATATCTTAATATTTAATATCTTAATATCTTAAATATCGACAAAGGCTTTGGTAGGAAGTAAGCTTCTGATCGCCAACTCTATAGAAGTCTTATCGAAGCTTATCGAAGAAGTTCGCGTGTTTATTTTAAGTTTAAGATGTGAACATTGTTGCATAGAATTTAATAAAATCATTTAAAAACCATGAAAGAAATGAACACAAGGAGAAAGTGTTGACAAAACCATTAAAAAAAAAAATTATTAAAGTCAATGTTGCATGCTCGCAGCTCTAATTAAGCGTCTTTCGACAAAGCGCCCAAATTTAATTTGTTGTTTTATGCACGAGTATGTTTTTTCTTTTTTGTTTTTATTTTTGTTGGTTTTTTCTTTCTTATTTTTTTCATCATAAAACATTGTTGCTGCTTGTTTGCTGTTTCTTTGTTACTTGCAGAGTATTTCCCTCTCAAAAAATATGCACAGATTTAGCCATTTTATTATTTTTAGTCGCTTGTTTTATTATTTTTGGGAAAATATATATTATTTTTTTGAAAATTAAAACAAAAAAAAACACACACACACATAACGAAGGATTTTGCCAACACAACTACCATTATGCAACGACATCGACACGCTTTTTGAAACTATGGTACCTCCGCCACAACAAGCTGCTCCGGATATCTGCACACAGACGTCCTCGACTAATACTTTGTACAGCAGTTTGTTGCTCAAGCTGCCGTCGGCAACAAGCATGCAACAACTTTAGCAGGAGCAACAACAGCAACAACAGTGGCAATCACAACAACAACTGCGCCAAAGTGTCTTTGCCAAGTATTATCTTGTAGTATTATGTTATATATTTTTTTCGTTTCTTTACCTGCCACCTACATCACCCCCTCAAGCTTAATTTACAAGCGGCAAACAACACCCACCCTAGCAATACTCTTCAAGCAGCCTGTGCTTAGAAAATATAGCAGTTTTTTTTCGTTTTTTTTGGTAGTTCTGTGTGTTAACAGTGTAGCTTTTGCTAAAGCAGCTTCTGAAAGCAACAACAAAAACAAAAACAACAAAATATGTACAACAACATGACAATGACAAAACTTTGCCAACGATTGTCTAAGGATTTCGCACTCATCTTTTTTTTTTTGTTGTTTATATTTGGTTTTCTTGTTGTTGTTGTTGTGGATTTTTTTATTGTTTCTGTTGTTTTGTACCAGCTCAAGCGACTGACTCACAAGTCCTCGCCTGTTGAAAAAGGATATGTGCTTGTTATAGTTGTTGTAGATATTGTTATTGTTGATATTGTTGTAGTATCTACATATCTACATACCTACATGTACTATATAAGAGTGTTCTTTTTTTCTATTTTATTAATTTTTTTCTTCTTAGAATTTTACTCCTCTGAACTGCAGATAATATTTTTGTACCATTGTGTAAAATTATACTTTTCTTCTTCTTTTTTTATATTTTTCTAATAAAATTTTGTGTCTCTTTCCCTTTCATTTGCTGCCGATTTGTTTAAGTTATTATTTAAGTATTGCTCAGGGTTGCAACTAAAATAAAAAAAACAAAAACATACCAAAAAGAAAAATAAAACAGCTCCAAAAAAACAACAAAGCCAACAAACGAACCTTAAGTTAATAAAACCTCAATAGGGGATTCACTCGTTGAACACAAGCTCGTAAATGTTGAAAGAAATCTTTTAAAGGAGTTTTTTTCTCGTTTTTCTTTGTAACTATTTTGAGTAGGGGATAGAAAATTTAGACAACTTTTCAGGCATTTGATTTTATAGATTGCTTTTGTTTGGTCTTGTTCATGCTCAGGTTGTTGAAACATTTACTCTGATCAGCTCAGATAAGCAAAAAGGTTAAACAATAAATTAAGACAATAATAAAAATAGATACATAGTATAAATGAGAAAATAGAGAGATGTTGTTAGATAAAGTTAAAAAAAAAACGACACTTAAGGCATGTAAGTGAAGTAAAGTTTTATGATTCGAAAAGCTAAGATTGTCCAAAAGTAAGTTACATAACCACAAAAAAATTAAACTGTAAAACAAATTGGTTTAACCGGACATGAAAAAATTTGCTTTGAATAAATCGTTGTTGAAATCGCTGACTAGTGCCAAAAGAATATATTTAAACAAAGGCTTTTCCATAAGCATAACCATAACCATAACCATAACCATAACTATAACCTTAACCATAACCCTAAGCATAAGCATAACCATAACCATAACCATAACCATAACCATAACCATAACCATAACCATAACCATAACCATAACCATAACCATAACCATAACCATAACCATAACCATAACCATAACCATAACCATAACCATAACCATAACCATAACCATAACCATAACCATAACCATAACCATAACCATAACCATAACCATAACCATAACCATAACCATAACCATAACCATAACCATAACCATAACCATAACCATAACCATAACCATAACCATAACCATAACCATAACCATAACCATAACCATAACCATAACCATAACCATAACCATAACCATAACCATAACCATAACCATAACCATAACCATAACCATAACCATAACCATAACCATAACCATAACCATAACCATAACCATAACCATAACCATAACCATAACCATAACCATAACCATAACCATAACCATAACCATAACCATAACCATAACCATAACCATAACCATAACCATAACCATAACCATAACCATAACCATAACCATAACCATAACCATAACCATAACCATAACCATAACCATAACCATAACCATAACCATAACCATAACCATAACCATAACCATAACCATAACCATAACCATAACCATAACCATAACCATAACCATAACCATAACCATAACCATAACCATAACCATAACCATAACCATAACCATAACCATAACCATAACCATAACCATAACCATAACCATAACCATAACCATAACCATAACCATAACCATAACCATAACCATAACCATAACCATAACCATAACCATAACCATAACCATAACCATAACCATAACCATAACCATAACCATAACCATAACCATAACCATAACCATAACCATAACCATAACCATAACCATAACCATAACCATAACCATAACCATAACCATAACCATAACCATAACCATAACCATAACCATAACCATAACCATAACCATAACCATAACCATAACCATAACCATAACCATAACCATAACCATAACCATAACCATAACCATAACCATAACCATAACCATAACCATAACCATAACCATAACCATAACCATAACCATAACCATAACCATAACCATAACCATAACCATAACCATAACCATAACCATAACCATAACCATAACCATAACCATAACCATAACCATAACCATAACCATAACCATAACCATAACCATAACCATAACCATAACCATAACCATAACCATAACCATAACCATAACCATAACCATAACCATAACCATAACCATAACCATAACCATAACCATAACCATAACCATAACCATAACCATAACCATAACCATAACCATAACCATAACCATAACCATAACCATAACCATAACCATAACCATAACCATAACCATAACCATAACCATAACCATAACCATAACCATAACCATAAC
The DNA here is from genome assembly GCA_958299015.1 of Tetanocera ferruginea. Taxonomy (NCBI): domain Eukaryota; kingdom Metazoa; phylum Arthropoda; class Insecta; order Diptera; family Sciomyzidae; genus Tetanocera; species Tetanocera ferruginea. The sequence continues at coordinate 28,401,039 of OY282641.1, read as the reverse complement.
CATAACCATAACCATAACCATAACCATAACCATAACCATAACCATAACCATAACCTTAACCATAACCATAACCATAACCATAACCATAACCATAACCATAACCATAACCATAACCATAACCATAACCATAACCATAACCATAACCATAACCATAACCATAACCATAACCATAACCATAACTATACCTCATGCAATCGTTGTAGTAAAAGCATGTGAAATCTCATACAACGAAGTCATCAGGTAGATGAAGCAAAATAAGGAAGGCTTCGGGAAATCGTCTCGCACTGAAAAAGAAGAAATACTGAAATAGGTGAAGTCGAGATTAAGGACCTTAATGCGGTGACAATATCTTATATTCAGCATGGCTTGGCGAATCTAAAACTAGGTAACTCTAAAAGAATGATGGTGAAGTTCTTGCGTAAAGCTTATGCTTTCACAGAAACGGTGGTCGAAACCCTACCAGTTAGACAGGCAGATGAGTTTGAGGCCTCGGTAGTCGAGTGTTTAGCGAGTTTGACTGCCAACCCAGAGGTTGCTGCTTCTAATCCTGGTCTAGCCATGGCCCTACGCATTCACCTTTCTAAACTTCTTTTCTCATTTCAAATCAACTGAAATTAAAAATTCATCACAATATATGACTTTGTACGTTGTTATTGGTGGGTGGTAGATATGATTGTGAAATGAGATGGCTTAATAATTCGACTGAAGTAAAGGCCTAACACTTGTCTCAGATTCAAATTTGCATGTTAATATAGCGCTCCGTCACACATACAACATTCTACACTAGTATCTCTTGATTTCTATTTTTCAAAACAGACTTGACTGAATAGTAGGCCTGTGCGAGTAGTTAAATTTTGCCGAGCCGAGTTACTCGACTCGAAACTCGTATCGAATAACTCGTGTGTTCGAGTAACTCGAAGTTTTTCGAGTTTTTGAGTGCTTTTACTTATTAGTGGAAATACCCAGTAGAAAATTTGTCTAACAGCAAGTCGTTTTTAACGTCCATATTTGGTAATAATGGTTCTTTTGTGCTTTGATGTGTTTTTGTAAGGGAGGAAGGCGGAATTTTTTTGGATTATGCCGAATTGCAAGATTAGAGTGCATATTCAAAATCAAGAATTATGCGCATCAAGTCACAGAATAATTTTTTTTTTTTGTATATTTTGAAGATATTTTACTGCTTTGGAGGGGAGTTAGGCGTGGTCATCAACCGATTTGGGTCATTCTCGAACGTGATTTTTATAAAAACTTATATCGAAAAGCTATAACTATATCAATAAAGTTAATTTTATTGCTATAGTTTCAAACTTCACCTGTTATCATGATTACAGACAGACGAACGGAAAAGGCTCAATCGAATAAGGAGGGGATGCTGGTGTAAAATTTTCATAGAGCGTTAGCTTACGCTCTATAGAAAAAATGCCGCATATAAGAAGCCTCTGTGTACTTTATGGTAGTTTATGATTACATTATTAATTTTTTTTTTTATTTAATCCTAAAGCACTTCCCTTGCTTGAATTTCCATTTCCTAGTGGGTTTCAATATTGAAATTGAATAGTGAAATTGAGAACGTGCAAAAAAAAAAAAAAACTCGAGTAACTCGATAATTCTTCGAGTTCACTCGAGTAAATCGTAATTTCGAGTTATTCGAAAAACCGAGTTACTCGACTCGACTCGAACTCGAAGCAACTCGCACAGGCCTACTGAATAGGTTTGACACCTGAAGCCCTTGGTTCAAAGCGAAGGAAAAGCTGACCGAAGTAAGTGTATGAAATGTCGATGAAAATATCCGTTTAAAGAAGCTATCAAGACAAACAGAAAGTTAAATTCCTACACAAATCAGAGATCAGAGCACCGAATTTGTTATTCTTAGTGAAAAGTTGAATCAAGTTTTGAACTTTCAAAAACCCCGGAGTTTGTGCCTCTAACAACACTTGGAAGGCCGTGAAATGGTCGTCCGATAAAAATTTTCTCCGTATATATTATCGTACACGTACAATTTATTTATTAGTGGCGTAGTAGGGGTGTGCAGGTTTTGAGCTGCTACTTTGCCTCTTATATGTTCATTCACGAATTTGGAGAGACCACAGGAGCTATAGTTGAAGACGTACGAGGGACTAAACCAGTTCTCATAGGAGGTGACTTTGAAGCTTGGTCTGGTGGTATTTTTTGTATTTCTTGTATTGAAAGAGAACTGCAGAAAAGTGGCAGGTAGGGAGTTGATAAGCTTAGGAAATATTTTAGGGATAAAAATAAATAAGAGGAGACAGATTGAGCTGGGTATGTTTGGATGAAATATTGGGGGTTCTTCTTCATCATTCTTGCTTTATGGAGCTAAGTGCTGGACAAAATGCAATAAAAATGGGCTTATTTTGGATTACTTTGAAAGAAAAATATTTATATGGTAGAATTCTTTCAAAATGCGAATTGAAGATAAGGCATAAACACGAACGCTAAGGCCTGTTTAAAGATGTTTTCAGGCAAAAACTTGATGACTACATTGGCTGGGAACCATTGACTTCATTGATAACAGCACCCCAGTCAAGACCATCCTCAAATCGCCGTCACATTGTTCAACAAGCCAGGTAAGACTGAACCTCCAGAAACTTATAGAGCGGACACAGCAGGAAATAGGTGAAAAAATTACCTCAACAACTCAAAGCAATGCACTCATAACCATAAGGGATGGAAGCATGTCTTTTTTCGGGTTCGGACTTTTTAAAGATCGTTAGATAAATAAGTAAGAAGAATAAGAATTGAAATTTATACAATTCAATAAAACTTTTTAAGACAGATTCTTAAGGACAATTCCTTTTATAAATATATTTCGAGCTAACACGTAAACGAGAATCGTTATTAAATTATGTGGTAAATTCTTTTAATATTAATATTTTTAAATGAAATGTTCAAAATATATATAAAATTTTCGCGTTTATGGGATAAATCTTTTGCCGGTAAGAGATTTAAAATTTACTGTAAAATATGGGTCGCCCAGTGAAATACGATATATCGCGCAGCACAAAGTTCTATTATAAATATTCAATTATATTATATTATAAATATTCTATTATATTATTCTATTATAAATATTTTTATAACGTTTCATAACAATAATTATGTGATAATTTTAAATGTCAGCAAAAACTTTTGCACTCAATATTTTTTGTTCTTTTTTTGCACAGTCTTTAGAAATAAAATTCTAAAGTTTGTTGTGTCTCATTTGCTGAAACAAGATATCCTGTAATTAAATCGTTTAACAAACACAAACAGCCTTAAACCACAAATCATGTTACAATCTAAACTATGTGTAGATATGACATAACTAAATATGGCGTCAAACAATTGAGGGAAAAAATAAAATTTTTTTAGATACTAACAATGTTGTTGCCATGGCTTCACTCACCTTTAATTATCACAAAGAAGATCAACACGATAAACAGCGTTGAGTCCATGTCCTCGGCTTTTGTTGCTGGCTCAAAGCTTAAGTAGCAGCAGGAAGTAGATAAAACGTTGAATAGTAGTAGTAGCAGCAGCAAGAATAGCAGGAACAGCAGCAGCAATGAAACGTTGTGCTTGTCAAACGAGAGACGACAGCCAGTTGTAGAGATGTGCGATAGAGCGTGCAAGTTAGCGAGATAGCAAGCGACAGTGCAGTGGCAGTGTAGCGCCGAAATAAAAACAAACACTTTATTGTTGCTTATAATGATTTCCGCTGTTGTTGTTATTATAAATGTTGATGTTGTTGTTGTTGTTGTTGTTGTGCAACAATGGCCGCCAGCTTTGTGTTGATAGCAAGTTATTTTTTATTTATTGTTATACGTGTTTTTTTATCAAAACAAATCTTGGAATTTTTTTTTTTCTTATATTATTTCTCTTTTGTCTTTTCTCTGGGCAAATTAAAACATAAACAATTGCCACCAGTTGTTTTTATATCCGTTTTCCGTTTTCAACTTGGTTTTGCTTTTAATTTTTACACTTGTTCAAAAACATGCTCGCATGTTTGAAATTTTATACTTTTGCAACGTTTTATAATTTTTCACTATTTAGCGTATTTTTCTATTTATTTTCAATATTTTTTTAAGTTTTTCTTATTATGCATGTGTCTAAGAATATTTCTTAAATCTGGCTATGCTTATTTTATATTGTCGTTGCATTTAGATTCGCACCAAAGCAAGCTATAGTTGAGCTTTAAGCTCAAGTTTTTTTTTTTTGGTTCGATTTGAAACGATTTTCTTAATCTTTTATTAGTTTTACTTTCTTGAGCTCGAACACAATTTTATTTATTTATTATTGTATATGTTTTTTGTTTCTACTTTTTTTGTATCTTAATTTGAACTTTTATATAGAAACCTATTTTTGTTTTTTTTTTTTTTCTTTTTATTATTTACACAACTTTTGTAGAGTTGACTGATTTTTCATTCAAACTAATTGTTCTTAAACTAGCACTAGTTCTAATGAAGCGTTATTTTTATTGCGTCAGAGTTGCCAAATATCTGCAAAGACAAGAAAATTGTAGAAATTTAGTCAAAATTGCAATAAATTAAGAATAATGCATTAAACTTTCAATAAACAAGTAAAGAAAGCCTTAAGTCGGTCTAGGCCGACTATGAAATGCCCTTAACCTACTTTTAAAAATAAAATTATTGAAAATGGGCGTGTCCGTGGGCAGATGATGCCTTTATTTTATATGCATTTAAATGTTGAAGACAAATTTACACATACCAAGTTTTATTCCTGTAGTTTACAGTTAATGCCTTTATTGTAATTTATTATTTATTGAGTTATAAACTTTTTGGATTGTATGAGATGTAGGCGCGTCCGTAGGCGGATGATGTCCATTTTTCAAAACCGTATTTGTTTTGTCATACAAAACATACGTGCCAAATTTTATCTCTGTAGGTTAAACAGGGGCTTATTTATTGTGTTTTAATTTTGTTGAAAATCAACCATGTTTATATAACACTGTTCATACATGTTAATCAAGTTTTGTTTTAATTTTCAGTACAATTGAAAAAGCTTTGTGAAAAATTTTCTTTTTACTTCGAATTGAATCACCGAATAAAACGCACGTTTCTTATAACGTTTTGTAATTGGGCTTGTCTTTTATTTCAATTAATATTAAATCAATAAATTTTTGGGTTGTATGGGAGGTGGGCGTGTCGGTGTGCGGATGATATCCATTTTTCTAAGACATTTTTATGTTCATACAAAACACATGCATATCAAATTTTATTGTTGTAGGTTAATTATGAGCTGAGTTATGCAGTTTAGATTTTTGCGTTACATGGGAGGTGGGCGTGTCCGTGTTCGGAAACCAAAAATATTCGATAGTGAAGATCATTGGGTTCATGTGTATATGTGTACCAAGTTTCATGCAACTCCTTCTTCTTATCCTGTGTTTACGGATAACACACAGACGGACGGACAGACGAACCGATAGACGAACGGACGGACGGGTATGGAGAGCTCTACTCGCGAGGTGACGAGTTACTTTTCTATACCGGACTCGCTTCGTTCCATGCGTTGCAAACGTTTGCACAAAGTCAATATAACCTGACCTTTCATGTTTAGGGTATAAATCTTATATTTTAATACGTGAACATTAAAGTTTGTCGTACGCTTTTTTGGTATTGATTAAAACTCAAAATAAATGAAACTTAAATCATTCGCAAGTTAATGTTGCTCAGATGTGCAGAATGTATATATAAATGATATATCTGATAGAGGGGGTTCCCAACCTTCTAAAAGAGAAATTAAATTTTTGAGAAAAAAACCCGCTCTTTGATTAATATGAAATTTGGTTGGGGGAGAATTTCTGAGTTGGTCGAATTTGAATTTTTTTTAAAAGTAACAATTTCTTAAAAAAATGTAGTTTTATTCATTCGTTAATTGTAAAATTTGTAAAAAAAAGTGTTTTGAATTCAAAAATTTGACTTTCCATGTGAATATCTTGGTCGGATTTTAACGGTTTTTTAATTTTTCTAATTTTTTCTAATAGTTTGTTAAATTTTCTTTCAAATCTGATAAAAGTTAGAGCAAAGTTCTAACCAAAAGTATTTTTAATGAATTTTCTTAATATTGTCGTTAGTTATTTAGCGTGTGTTTCAACCAAATGCCAAGAGAGAGAAAAAAGCTGTCTCAAATTGAATGTTCTAAATTGGGAAGCCAATATCTCCGCTATCTGTGAATAGATTTTATTTATTTCTTTTTTGTATATAAATCTTATCAGTTAACTTAAGAAAACTTTTGAAAATAGTACGGTTTTTTTTTTTTATATAAAAATTATTCCTTTAAAAAAAATACCATAAAATTTGATTTATTCTTAAAATATGGGGTAAAAATAATTGTTGTTGTAAAAAAACAAAAAACTAAAAATTGCAATTTTGATTTTCTTTCAAAGTCTGTACCGAATTTCAGGTGAATTTATTTTGTCTTGACACTAAATTAAACTGTCCGTGCCATCAAATAATCAAGGCTACCCCTATGATTTCTTTGACAACATTTTTTTAAAATTTTGTTTTTCTGTTTTTGAACAAAATAATAATATAAAAAAAATAATTTTTTTGAAGAATAATTTTTTTTTTATCTCCAGTCAATTAAGAGTTATAGCCTCGAACTTATTTGAACCATCTCGCATATAATTATAAATAGACAATCAATAAAATGTTCGAATTTCGACCTCAGGCGATGCTAGTATTAATTAATGTGCACGCCCGGAATTGAAACCATTATCATCAGAAAGATAGAAAAAAGCTCTAACCTCTGAGCTATCACCATCATACATGGTTTAGCAAAATAAACATAACATATTAGGCAGAATAATAAGGATGTCTATTAAATGCATGAACATCGGATTTTCTCAGAGATGAGATCTAGCTGGATCGATTTTTTTAATCCCCGTCTTCAACTATATAGTCAATTTCATTGAAATCATTAGAACCGTTTTTGAGAACTCATGTGCAAGCACATATATAAATATTGATCGTTTAATAGAATAAGATATAAACTTCATATATTTTCAAGTTATAACTTATTCAAATTTGCACAGAATTGTTGGGATTTTGTTTGAATTGCTCGAATTCGTGCAAAATGTGCGTTATGGAATCAGAGAGAGAGAAAGTGAGAGAGAGAGAGAGAGATAGTTTACTTACTTACTTAGGTGGCCATGACAAACTGTTGTTGGGTTACGGCCCAAAGTTGGGCAAAGTAAGACTACAGAAAATCCAAATATATTTATTGTTAACACCCGCCATCAAGGCTTCATTCTACGATCCTCCAAGAACGTTACACAAGATCGGCGCATTACAGTAGGCGGTGGCACTTTGGGCATTTAAATTTTCTTTATCAGGTAATGTTGAAATGACATGTTGTAAGTTTTGATAGGTTGAAAAATTGGAAAATAATACTCCACATTTGAGCATAAATCTCTTCTGAATTAGCAAGTCAAGAGCACTTAGTTCATTGCTCTACAATAGACTGTATGACTAAGAAAATAGTGAACTAAAGTCATATGCCACATCAATAAGAATTTCCATCGTCATATATTCAAATGGTGATTGATTGTGATGATTTCCCACGTCAAATAGTGATGACCGAGACATGCAGGTTAAGTGTGTGGCTTAGCATGCTCGGAGCCCGAGTTCGATTCCCAGTCACGGCTAAAACTTTTTACAATTAAAAATGTTTTCTGATCGGTCACCACCTCTCTGCAGACAATGGCAAACCTCAGAGAGTAAATAATGCCATGTAAAGCTTCTTGAGAACATGAACTGTAGCCTTTCGGAGTTGGCATAAAACATGTAGATCCAGTTCTCGGTCAATTGTGTGCAAACATTTAATAAAACACACAATACAACTGATCATAAGAAGCTCGGTCAAAGTCCGTTCAAGGACAGAAATGGTCTGTGTCTTACATCGGTTGTCTTTAAACCGTTGTGAATTGAAATTAGCTTTTCTTTTGCGGCTAGTGAAATTTCAAGGTCTCTTATTCGTGACGGTAGGCTAACGTTTTCAATTCATATGAAAATTTTCAAAAAATGATAGCCGCCAGCGAGAATTGAACCCAGACCATCGTTGCTCAAGAGTTGGAATCTATACCTTTACGCCACGTAGGCACATGATAAACAGCCAAACAAAATGTAATCAAAACTGAACTCGTAACATTCTGTCCTTAACATTAATTTTCATCCGAAAAGTATGCACGGAAAATTTATTTCTTTAAGCTTCAAACGAAAATATTTAAGCTTAAAGATACATCCAGCGGGAAAAAATTCTACTACCTGTTCGCCGCATAATGAGCTTAAATCTTTATTTGTTTCGTTGCTTGTGATCAAAAACTTGACAGATGATTGACAACATGCAAAAACAGTTAATTTAATATAATAATAAAAAGTGCAATAATAAAAGTGTTAAAAGTGCAATACTTAAGACTGCCGAGAATAGTTTTCCAAAAAACGTCTCAAAGCTAAGAAAAAAAGCTAAAAGAGGAGCAGAACGCGTTCATGAATATAAAGAGCCGCAGCTGGGTCTGCAACTAATGATGAAGGTAAGGTGATTGCAACATCGGCTGAGTTCCAAAATGCATTTTTACGAAGCATCAGTGTATTTTGGTGAATCTGCAAAGAACCAATTCCCAGAAAAACACACAGATGCTTTGTAAAAATGTATTTTGGAACTCAACCATCAATTCAACAAAATTGTATAGCCAACCAAGTTGAAACTTAACAATCAACGTTCGCTGCTTTTCGAGGCCCTCACTCAACATAGCAATTATAATGATCAGGAAGCAGGAGGTAAAAATCAACAAGATTTACCTCTGCTTTCGGTGGCTCCATCAACAAGTGCTATGCAAATCCAATCTAGCATTCAAAAAGTGACAATATTGAGAAGACATTCGAAAGCAACTAAAACACTAACTGAACTAAAAAAAGAACTGAAAATAACTGTTATTTTATAATTTTCAAATAAAAAAGTCTTTTTCAAATATACCATTATGTTACAAATGTCCTCAGCCTCACGAATAGTAAGTGCCTTTTAAATTTTAGACTGATTCTTTAAAAGTTAAAACTTAAGTGTTATTTTTTGCCTTGTATTTTTTCGAGGAAAAATAAAGGTTGCTTTTGACTTTTATTTTATCGGTCAAAAATAGCAGTTATTTTGTGACTTTAATTTTTTCGGTCAAAAATATCAAGCAATTTATGTTTTTTTAAAGGCCGCTAGACACAGATTGAACTGTTGACACCATGTTTAAAATGTTTCACCCTTGAGATGAAAATAATTGTATCAAAATTTTTTTAGTCGGTAAAATAACTTGAACAAATATAAATTAGGGGAGACTCGTCCCCGTTGTCTCAAGTACTAGTTGTCACAACGCCGATATCTTTTGATTCAACAAAATATCGAATGGAATATCAATGCCATCTATACGCTATTGCAATGTCTAGCATCCCAAGAAAGTTTAAGTGCCGTTAGTTTTGTTTTGCAAAAATTAAAAGAAATTTTAGAAACTAAGTTGGATTTGTGCATTTTTATATTTTTTTTCAATTTTGTAATTAAACAAATAGAAGTGTGTTATATTCAACTTTAAATAAATTTCCAATACAATTTATATTATATTTTGCAAGTACTTATGAACTTTAAGATAAAACTTTATATTTAAATTTACAGAACATTGTTTACATTTTTTTCCAAATGGTACAGGTTGTCACAGCGCTTGTGGGGCTTGTTGTCACATATAATTTCATATTACTATTTTGAAAGTATTCTATGCTTTATTTGAAATTAAGGAAATATGCCAAGAAATCGCAAACGACTTAAAAACCGAGGTCGGACATCTTCAGATATCATGATGCAAGCCGAATACAGCTAATATCAATGAAGATAACGTGGATTCACTATGTGTAGATTGTTGTCAAGCGTCAAATCCAATAACAATTGTCGTCAATGTATAAAATGCAAACGTTGTGCACATAATGCATTGAAAGTGATAGTTTAATACATTGCTGGTTAAATTGTGTTTCGGAGTGTGGCAGCAATGACGATTAAGAAGTGTGACAACGGGGACTACGCATTGGGACAACTTACCCCACGAGTGGGGTAACTTGTCACAGAAGAGTTAAATTTTTTATCAAGGAAATTTTTTAATTAATTTTAAAATAATATTTGTTATTTACATCAGGATTGAAGAATAAAAGATTGAATTTATGTTAACAAGTTTTGCAGTGCCATTATTGCTTGATTTGTGGGAGTTACAGCGGTTCATTCGAATTTTGTGACAACTAGTACCACTCTCCCCTACCAGATATTTTTGATCGAAAAAATAAACTGCAGAAAATAACTGTTTTTTTTGACCGATAAAATAAAAGCAAAAAATAACTGTTATTTTTTCCCAAAAAAACAAAAGACACAAAATAACTTTTATTTTTGTCGGAAAAAATAAAAATTAAGAGATAAAAGTTAAAATGTGACACTTTCGACAAAAATCAAAGCCGGTACGGTCACTGGATGCAAATATTGAATCAACGGATTATTATTTCATTTCGTATTGAAGGAATTTCTTTTCAGATACTTTCTCTCTCTATTTCACACTAAAATCTCTCTTATTTCTTGCTGTTAAAAAAGTTTCACTTCTGCCACGTGTACGTTGCTACACGCGAGTTTTTTTTTATGGCTTTGATAGCACAGAAGACATGTCAATTATCTATTATTTAAATATCATTGAAAACTGTTTAAATTAAAATTTATTAATAACACTTTATGGCTACTTTAACAGTGTGCTTTTCATTATAATTGCAATGATCATCCTTAAATGTCCCCCTTCTTCAACTCAGTCTGAAGTTTAACATTAAAACGTGAGTGGAATTTATATTATTCAAGATAAGCAACGTGGTGATAAATTCCTATGAAAGTTTTATTGAATTCTCGTTAAGAATTTAATTGCTTTTAAATTTTTTTTTATGACAACGAAGACTAACGAAGAACTTTATAAGTGGCGGTAATGAAAGCTTTTAAATGTTTTGTGCATAAAATAAGTTAAAAATTGATTCTAGTTAAATTTAAATAAACTTTTATTGAAATCGAAACGTAGCAGAGTTAAAATCAAAGTCATTTATCGATTGAAATTTACATTTTCAATTTCATTATCATTGATAGTCATCGATACGGAAATTTTCTTGGTTCACTTGGTATGCTTTGAACAGTGCTTTCAATAGTTAGTTCGTTCGTTTTCTGTTTTTGTTTTGTTCTAGACGCTTAAGGTTGCTGCGCCGTAAATTGTTGTCCTTAATGAGTTCTGAAAGTGACCCAACATTTTTGTACTTTTTGTGTGTGTTTGTTTTTTTGTTTTTTTTTTTTTGCATATCCTTTTAACTCAGTTTTCTTGCTTTACTTCTTTACTTTACTTGCTAATCAATGTTGTTTGAAAAACAATCTGCTACAAATTAAAACAATGAATTTGCATAAAGGTATAAAATGGACCAGCTGTCAGCCCAAACTACTACAAAAATCAGCTACACATAAAGGTAGTCTTCCAACAGCCTAGTTTGCATTTATCGAATACCAGATGTATACAGTTTTGACTGGATACGTTTGACTACTCAACCAACACTGAAGATGAGCTGCATAAGAAATAAGCTAGTTGGTAGTACGTTTTATGTTTTCATGTTCCTTTTTTACATTCTTTATGCATGGAATATAGTTTTTCGACATGCTATCCAAATTGTATACCATTAATATTAACATTGAAAACGCTTCAACACTGAATTTAATAAAAACCCAAAAAGTATGCTTTTCTAATTTTTTGCTCGTTATGGCTAAAGCGAATTCGTGCCAGAACCTCAGAAGAATATGCTTAGGGAAAAAGTGCTAAAGTGTCAGAAATATATGATGAGTGAATAATATTACAATGTTGCCAGATGTGCACATTTAAGCATAGTTGTGTGTTACTTGCAGAGAAAAGTGAAATCTAACAACCAAAGATAAAGTTTCGAAATTTAATTAATTTTTTGTTTTAATAAAAACTGTATTTTTATTTTATTACATCCATGGAGACAACAATTGAAAAGTTTTTGACTAAAACTCAGTTCAGTTGTTGTGTGTGACTTTTGTAAGTGTGTTAGTAAGTATGGTGCATAGAGCATTATTTATATTAGTTTTAACTGCACTGAGAAAAAAATTTCTTTTATTAATTATTTCTATTTATTAAGATGTGGTTGTCGTTAACAAACAGTATATTTACCAAACTTTTATCTCGAGCTGACAAAATACTCTGCAATATGATAAAGCTGGTATGACACTTGCCTTTTTTCGCATTTTTAAGATCTTAAAAATACAAATAGAGCAAAACACCAAACAAAGCTATATAATTTTTAGTTGGTGTGAGCAGTGCGCTACAAGTCCAAAAAAATGCAGAACAGTCATTTTCAATGGCTGAAAAATGAAAAAAAGATTTACTTTTTCAGCCGCTGGCAGCTTAAAATCTGACAGAGACACATTAAATTCTGACATTTCACAATATACTTTTTTTATTGTTTATTTATAATGAATATACAAAACCAAATAAACACAAATTAACACAAGAACTGCAAAAAAGTTCGGCTTTTAATATTTTAACAAATTTTTTCCATTTTTATGTAAGAATTCATAATTTTTGACAAAACTCAAAATAACACTAAAATGCAAAATTCAACGCCTTGCTATAATTATCCTTTTTTTAAAAGTATATTCTTCCCTTTTACCCGCTGCTTTTTTGAAGATCTTAAAAATGCGAAAAAAGCAAGTGTCATACCAGCTGAAATAATTGAACATATATATTTTACTATTTATTTGATCCTTTTCATAATTATTTGTACGGTTATTTATTATTTTTTTTTTAACTTTTATTTTTATTTTAATTTTTATTTTTTTATTTTATTTATTTAGTTTTTATTTTGTTTTATTTTTGTTTATGTTTTTATTTTTATTTTTATTTTTATTTTTACTTTTATTTTTATTTTTATTTTTATTTTTATTTTTATTTTTATTTTTATTTTTATTTTTATTTTTATTTTTATTTTTATTTTTATTTTTATTTTTATTTTTATTTTTATTTTTATTTTTATTTTTATTTTTATTTTTATTTTTATTTTTATTTTTATTTTTATTTTTATTTTTATTTTTATTTTTATTTTTATTTTTATTTTTATTTTTATTTTTATTTTTATTTTTATTTTTACTTTTATTTTTATTTTTATTTTTATTTTTATTTTTATTTTTATTTTTATTTTTATTTTTATTTTTATTTCTATTTTTATTTTTATTTTTATTTTTATTTTTAGTTTTATTTTTATTTTTATTTTTATTTTTATTTTTATTTTTATTTTTATTTTTATTATTTTTATTATTATTTTTATTTTTATTTTTATTTTTATTTTTATTTTTATTTTTATTTTTATTTTTATTTTTATTTGTATTTTTATTTTTATTTTTAGTTTTATTTTTATTTTTATTTTTATTTTTATTTTTATTTTTATTTTTATTTTTATTTTTATTTTTATTTTTATTTTTTTTATTTTTATTTTTATTTTTATTTTTATTTTTATTTTTATTTTTATTATTTTTATTATTATTTTTATTTTTATTATTATTATCATTTTTATTTTTATTTTTATTTTTATTTTAATTTAAATTTTTATTTTTTTTTATTTTTATTTTTATTTTTACTTTTACTTTTAGTTTTATTTTTATTTTTATTTTTATTTTTATTTTAATTTTTATTTTTATTTTAATTATTTTTATTATTATACTCAGCTCATAATTAACCTATAACAATTAAATAAAGTATTTATGTGTTTTGTACAAACACAAAGATGTTTTCGAAAAATAGACGTCATCCGCTCACGGACACGCCCACCTCCCATACAACCCAAAAATTAAAAACGCAATAAATAAGCCTATGTTGAACCTACAGAGCTAAAACTTGGCACATATATTTTTTGTAATAAAAAAAAGATGGTTTTGAAAAGTGGACATCATCCACCCACGGGCATGCCTACCTCCCATACAACGCGAAAATTGAAAACTGCATAACTCAGCTCATACTAACCAACAACAATAAAATTTGGTACGCATGTGTTTTATATCAACACAAAGATGTCTTACAAAAATGAGTGTCATGCGCTCACGGACATGCCCACCTGCCATACAACCTAAAAATTAAAAACTTAATAAATAAGCTTCTGTTTACCCTAAAAAGATAAAAATTTGTACGTATGTTTTCAATAACAAAACAAAGATGTTTTTGAAAAGTGCATGTCATCCGCCCACGGACACGCCTGTGTCCCATACAACGCAAAAATTGAAAACTCAATATATAAGCTCGTGTTTAATCTACAGAGATACAATTTGGTTGTATGTATTCTATATCAAAACAAAGATGTCTTCGAAAAATCGGTGTCATCCACACACGGACACGCCCACCTACCATACTACCCAAAAATTAAAACTCAATAAATAAGCTTATGTTTAATCTAGGGAGATAAAATTTGGTACGCATGTTTTAATAACATACCCAAGATGATTTTGAAAAAAGCGTAATTTGCCCACTGACACGCCCACTTCTCAAGCAACCGAAAAATTAAAATAACAATTATAAGATAATGATTAACGTAAAAAATGGCCTTAATCTGCTTTAGGACACGCCCATTTTCAATACTATTATTGTATAAATATAATTATACTAGTATTCTGCCGTCATAAGGAAGAGTACCGTATCTACATTTTTTAAAATTCGAAGATAGACGCATTTGCAAATGAAAAACTCTAGCGGGGTTTTGAAAACTTAGGCGCAGCACATTTTTTTTTTTTTTGACAAACATTGTTAGGGCGAACAGTGGATTTTTGCAAATCAACGCATTAGTTTTTGGGCTCTAACTTGTCCAGTATTGGGATACCTACCAAAAAATCATACCGTTCAATCATAAATCCGAGTTAAGGGTAGAAACACTCAAAAAAGTAAATAGATATAAAGAAGTTCTTTCAATCTGTTTCAATCTATTTGGTCCTACGGAAATAATTTAATATTTTTTGATGAATTCTAGAGTTTATTTAAAACCATTCTAGCTCACAGATGGCTATACTAGAGTCGAAATATTTGGGAAATCATCATAACATAAAGCAAGAATTGTTTTGAGCAACTGTGCCGAACAACTTTTTCTTATTCTATTGAGCGTGTGGCGCCTTAAGGTAGGTATTCCATTATTTAATTTAAATTTTAAACTTATGACTGTCTCGATTAATTGGAATTTTCGCTCAATTGATGATACCGTGCATTGACTTACTAGACGGTACAAAAAGAGAACTCATAACGTTAGCAGCTAAAAGTGGGCCAGATAAACAATATTGTTTTGCCAGAACAGTGTCAGAGAGACAACGATAAATGAAATGCAATACTACTGTCTGTGTAAATAGTATGTATGTATGTATGTCGGCAAAGTATAAAGGATAAACAATTAAAGAGCAAAAAGAAAAATAAAACAAAAACGATGTCAAACATGAAGGCAACCATGCGCGAAATGAACAAGACAACGAAGCTATGTAGATGAGGAGAAAAAAAATGTTTTCAATTATCGAGAGAACTTAAAAAATATATTGCTCCTATTTGAAGAAGACAATTCAAGATTTTAATGTTTTTGCTTTAACACTTTTAATGGCTGAAAATTTATAATTATAGCAGAATTTTGAAAAATAATTAATTTGTTTTTAGGTTTAGTTAAGTTATAATAGTAATAAACAAAATTAATAAAAGAAGCATACAAATTAGAAAGTAAATGGTCTGTTCTGCGTGAGGGGGACAACGGGCCCACAATACGGCTCTCCGTAACTCAAACAGGCAGGCAAGTCAACTTTAACCTCCGCGTTGGTACTTTCTGGAAACTGTATCTTAAGATATGATATCAATTGGTGAGTCATATCAAAGATATCATATGATTTAAGGTACTATTACAGTGTGAAGCTATTAAAAACAACACCTTTTTTATTAATTTTTTTTACGTAGTATTATAAAATTATTCAATTCAAATTTATTTACATTATGGACAGTTAAAGTTGAAGATATAAAAAAAATGTTTTTTTTTGTTTTTGTATTTGTTGTTTATTTTCTAGAGGTCGTTGAAGTTGGCGTGTTTAAAAAAAGGTTGTAAGTTGGTTTCTCGTCTCCAGCATTTCCAAGGCGTCGGAAAGTAAAAAATCAAAGTGCATTCTTCAGTTAAGGGTTGTAGTTGAGCACTCTACCTACGCAAATAAAAAAATAAGGCAAACAAAAAAAATGGCATGCGTTGAAAAACAAATTTACAAAAAACCCCTCTTTTTGGCAGATATTCTTAGCCGTAAAAAACAAAATATAAAAGTTTCTCTGCTTTTTATAGGTAGAGTGCTTAACAGAGTCTATGAAGATCACAATAAATCAAGTTTCATCGAAATCGATCAAGCAGAACTCGAGATATCTTAGAAACCAATTCGAAAAAACTTGTTTCGAGAAAAACGCGATTAGATTTTCTTCTATGAACGATAATATATGAATAATACGCGACATACGAATATAATATATGTTATATCTTTTTTTTCATTTGATATTTTTTTCTAAAATTTTGTACACGCATTCTTAAGACCTTAAGGAACCAGATTCTAGAAAAAAGCAAAAAAAAATTTTTCATTTTTTACACACTGTAATAGTACCTTAAGCTAACTGAAGCGGCGAACCCTTAATTCAAGGGTCTTGGGATTCGTGCCGACCGAATTTCAGTTTGTAGACAAGGGAAACTATGCTGTATTCTAGCGAGTTCCCTCTCTGATCTGGCCGGCTCAGAGAGAAACACTGGCCTTCCTATGGCCCCCTGCGCTGCTACGGCGGCAAAGAGGGCGAAAGCTCAGAATGAACACAACAGCAAAAAACCAAAAAACCTCCCACAAAAAGAAATACCTGTAGTATAAGGTGAAAGCACAGAAGACGAATTGCTTGCCTTCAGTCAGGAGACAATCATGGGTACCAGCCATAGCACCTCTTTGCCTCCCATTCAACCATTAACATCCACTCCTTCGGAGGTCACCAGACATAGTGATTCTGAGACAACGTCCAGAAATCTCGGAGTGGCACTGAAAGCGTGGTACCAGAAGGCCATATTCATACTTGGCAAGATTGCTAAGATTCTTAGCCTAAGAATGTTGAGGCTGGTTCTAATCAGGACCGCGATGAGAGCAACAAAGTCAGATATCAGGCTGTGGTTGATGAGTATCTGGCGCATAAGGATGCTCAGACTAACATTGAAGCCACTTCGAAGCGTAACCGCTCTCAAGAAGAGGCCAGCCCCAACGTACTGAAATCAACACTAGAGGTATGTTTTTTATTCGACTTCATTATTAACTCTAATCTTAACCAGGGAAATACACCAACATTCCTGGTTGGAAAGAGGTGTTAGACATAACGCTTCTTTCTGACAACGAATCTTTAAAAGTAGTTAACTGGAGGGTGGCCAGCAAAGGGTATTTTTCAGATCATAGCTACATTCTCTTTCACTTGAACCTACAAATAGAAGCTTCTATACACTCAGAAAAAAGTTGTTCGGAATATGATAAAAAAGGCATCATATTTAGAGAAAAATGTTATAGACTTTGTTCCAGAGAATGCTTTTCTCTAAATGTGATCCAAAAAATTCCCTTATATTGATAAAAAGCTTCTATGAAAATGAGAAATACATGAAATATATCGTTGTTACAGAAAACTACTTTTTATTTTTGAGAAAATACTTGTTTTTATTAAAGAAAATACATCTCATAGTGAATTTTTTATCAAAATATAGGAAAATTTTTTTATTTTCAATACATTTTTATCAATAAAGAAGAATTTCTTTTTGTGCGAGAAAAATACTTATCATTATTAGAGACATTGAAATATTTTCATTTTCCACAAGTGAAGAACTATTTCTTCGAAAATGTGAAAATTTATTATAATTTCCACAAGTGAAGAAATATTTCTTCGAAAATGTGAAAATTTATTCTAATTGAAATCAATTTTATTTGAAAAAGAGAAAATTGCTATTATCTAAAATAGAGAAATTTTGATAAATTGGAAAAAGATATGTGTTTTTTTCTGAGTGTACCTTTTCGTTATCCCAAACGTACAAACTGGGCCAATTTTGCCAGACTGGCTCTACCAAAACTCCTAAATATCTGGCTCTACCAAAACTCCTAATTATATATATTATAAACACCCACATTTCAACAGTGAAAGAACTTAATTCTTCGGTTGAGTCCCTTGAAAAAACCATGCAATTCGCTTTTAGGGTCTCGTGTCCTTGTAATAGGGGAGAAATCTTTTCCTCCCTGGTGGAGTAAGGATCTCTCTGACCTTAGTTAAAAATAAAAACGTTAGAAAAACTTTCAGCAAGTGCCAAAGGGAGAACAGGTGGCAACCATACAAAAAATTCATAGCACTTAACAAGAAAGCTATTCGAGACTTAAAAAAGCAATCTTGGAAAGAATACACTCATTCAATAGACAGTCTTAAGGACTAAGTAGAAAGCAAGACTAAGTAAAATTATATCCTAGGAACACTCCAGCCCGTCCTTTAATAGCATAGAGAAAGGAACGTGGACGGAATTTACTAAAGAATTGCTGGATCTCCTAGTCAACCCACATTTTCCTGGATGAAGCGGTAGCTGCAGTGAGACCACAGGCACAATGATGCCAGTGACTATTCCCACGAGACTTATCAGCTCAATCATCACTAGGGATAAGATAACTTGAACTATTAATAGTTTCTCTCTCTATAAATCCCCACGGTCAGACGTCATGATACCAATGATGTTACAGAAACTGCTAAACGTAGCCACGCCCCTATTACTATCAATATTTTCTAGTTGTCTCCTTCTTAACTATACTCCAAGTAGTTGGAGAAGAGTTAAAGTTGTATTTATATCCAAAACAGATAGGCGAGGTCATGAAGCAGCTTCGGGCTTTAGATCGATCAGCCTTTTCTCATTCCCTCTAAAAACTCTGGAACGTTTTCTAGAATGTAAATAATGGTAATGCAAAAGCTGATGAACTGGCCAGGCTAGGTTCTTACCTTGACCCCACAACAGTGTAACCATTCACAGTTTCTCTGAGCACAGTGAAGGGATGGATTCACTCTTATTGTAACTCTTTACAAACTCTTTAAAAACTGAAATTCTTAAACAAAATATCTATCCTTGATTTCAAGTTAAGTCAAAACTAATTTTAAATTTAATTTTACTCTCTATATTTTGCATTTCTGTTTGCGATTTTTTTGTTATTATTTTTTCTTATCTCTACTTTTTCTATTATAACACTTTTCTAATAATTAATTTCGCAATCTTTAAAGCAAAACTCTTACTTTTGTTTTGTTTTTCTTTAACCAAGTAAGTTAATTTTTTTTCTTTTTTGTTTTTGTGAACTCTTCCGTTCAATTTTGTTGCACTTTTCATCAAAGAATATTTTATAGTGTTCATTATTTTTTGATTACTTATTTCTTGAAGCTGCATTACTTGTTTTTTTTTTTTTTGTTTTTGTATTACCCTTTTTTTACTACTTCTTATTCAGACCAGTAAGTTTTATTTCTTGCTATTGTTGTTGCTGTTTCTTAAGCACCAGGCAAACTCGACGTTTGTTGTTGTTTTATGTTCTATCTTAGAGTGTGGTTAACTAGCAGTAAAACTAGAACATTCAACAGATATCAGCTGCCTGTTGTTTGCATAAAATATTGCTACTGCAACAACAGCAACAGCAAAACAACAATCAGTGTCTAGAAAACAAAAAAAAAAATTGATAATAATAAAAAGTAACAGCAAGTAAACCTGAAATAATGGCAACCATGGACTTTTATCTTCTATTTTCTTTCGTTAGCAACTCGATAGCGTTGAGATGATATTAAATCAAAAGAGTCTTGGGAGAGAAGTCGGGGGCAGAAAAATATATAAAAATAAAAGGACATTCGAGCTGGTAAAAATAAATTTATTGTCATTCTTATTGCTGCGACGAAGAAAGGATCAACATAAATGCTCAGCTAAATAAATCACCAGAAGCTGTAAAATTTAAAATTTTACCATTTTTATAGCAACTTTCAGAATATGTTTAAGCAAAAAAAAATTTCAATCTTTTGAACATTGCTGATTTTTATCATTAATGCCAGTCAAAGTCATAAAAGCAGTTTTCTCGACATTAATCGCTGCAATATTCTAAAAACTTGAAAGTTTACGTGTCAAGCTTTTAAAATTGAGCAGCTATAAATTTTCAAACGCAACCAAATAAGTACGGCAGAGAAGTACTTTTGTTGCTATATTTTTCATAATTGAATTAAACTTGCACGATGCCACCGCACAATCGATGCTTGAGCTCAGCTGCTGCCAATGCTACGCCCTATGCTGTACTCTGCCTCCTTAAATGTGGTTGACAAGGGAAATGGTCAGCTAGCAGAAATACATAAAAAACTGGCTATAAAGCGTGAAGCAGCGTTCTTAGAAAGAGAACAAAGCAAAGAAAAAAAAAAGGAAAGGGAAAAGCTGGGATTTGCATTGGACAGCACAGCCATGCACAAAGATGGCAAAGGACATTAACAACGAGTAGAATGAAAATAAAAGAAGCAGACTGCAGCAACAGCTAAAGCGCAAAGCTGCTACTACGAGGCACAAGGGGGCAAAATGGCACAAAATGAGAGAAAAAAAATCAACAGCAACACGAAGACAGGCGAAGAAATGAATTTCCTGCGATGTGGCAGCACTTTATTTCACTTTGTTGTTAGCCGCAGGACATGCAGTAGAACATTGCTTGGCAGTTCATGCTTAACTATTTATTGTTTATTTCTTTTTTTGCTATTTTTGTGCTATGTATATGTTTTTTTTTCTTTTTACAGAGAAGTCAACAAGTAGCAGCTACCTAGAAGAAAAACTCAAGGGGTGTGAAAATAAAAGTAGCAGAAAAGGTAGCAAAACTAAGACCAAAATATAAGTTAGCAAAAAAAAAAAAGCAAACATAGCTAGAAAAAATACAAAAAGGAATCAAAACTGAGAGTACAAATTTAAATTAACATCGACAAAGCGAAGTAAGACGAAAGAAGTAGAAAAAAATAGTAAATGGGAATGACGGAAATAGTACGAAAAATAGTAATAACTAAGACATAAACTAAAAAATAGTCATAACTAAGACAAAAACTAAAATAGACTGAAAACTAGCAAAAATGATAGCAACAATATGACCAAATCAAATGGGAGCAAGAAAAATAGTATGTAAAATTAACAAAAAGTAGTTAAAATCGTAAAAAAAGTATGTCAAATTTATAAAATGTTTTTATAATAAGAAAAAAATGCGATAAAATACAAAACAGTTAACAAACATTAGACTAAAACCAATCAAAACTGAAAATAGGAAAAAGTTAGTAGAAATAGTACTTTGTACTTTCAACAGAAAAAAAATTACAACAATAGTTTAACCTCAAAAAAGGAGTTAAGAAGACTAAAAAATAGTAGAAAAGCCAGCAAAACAAGTGACCAAATAAAATCGGGTTAAGAAAAAAGTATGTAAAATTGAAAAAAGAACTTAAAAGTCCTCCAGAAAATCAAACAAAAAACAACTAAATTAAATGGGAGTAAGGAAAAGTATGCAAAATTGAAAAAATTAGTAATTATTACAACAAATGTGTGTGCGCTAAAAAAAAAAACAAATGACAAGAAGTAGCTTATTCAATGCAAAGCCTCAAAATAATGAAATAAATAAAAAATGTAGTAGAAATAGTAGCAAATATGAACAACAAAAAACTAATTAAAATTAAAAGAAACGGTAATTAAGACTAATAATAAGCGAAAAAAGGGGCAAGAATTAAAAATGAACTTTGCCAAAATTGAGCAAAAAATGAGCAGAAATAGAATTTAATTAAAATAAGGGAAAAATAAATATATATTAGAAAAAACTTGAAAAAGGCAATTACGTTAAGGCAGTGAATAAAGTAGCAGTAAAGAAAGCAAAAATAGGACAAAATGCAAAATATTGTGTTTTATGCATTAAAGAGAGAAGCAGTTTTTTGAGTAGTTACTCGATTTTGCACGCATAAAAAAGTATTTGCTCTTTAGTACGATCTCGTACATTAAGATGGATCTTAAGACTTGAGTAAAAGCTTAAAACGAAAGCTCTTAGTGGGAAAATACTCAGAATGGTATGCATATTCCTTAGTTAAAGCTCACATGCCTGAAAACTTTCTTGCCAAATGTTGAGTCTCCTGTCAAGTGTACTCACAGCCTATTTCAAACACCTAAGATGATAAATTTCATAAACAAATACAAGTGGAACATGATTGATTGATAATATTTGCGAATAAAATGAATCACAGTCATGTACAAATACGAGGAGAATAATAACAATTAATGAAATTAGTGACAAAAATGAATGAATCTCATGTATATATACTAGGGAAACATGAACTTCTTTAAGAATTATATTTTGGGCCTTATGACAAATAATTCATGAAGTAACAGGCTTGCTACAACAACAAAATTCTTTGCAGTACAACCGAGCAGACTAAACTATGGTTTCGTCGGACGCTACTCCGACTCATCAGTAGTCTCTGTGGTTCATGCCAACACTAACTTTGAGATTTTTTATTTATTTTATAAACGTCAAACAAAAAGACAACAACATCAATTAGAACAACTCAAATTCGAACAGCTGAATTTGGCATCTAGCACACTTCCTCCTCCTCTACCATATTATTGTATCATGCGTCCCACGAAACCATGGTCTAGTCCAGTGATGCCCAGAAAAATTATTTGAAGAGTGCTACAAGAATTTCAACAAGAAGCCAACAACAATAACAAATCTTTGGATTCGTGGCACACTCATTTTTCTAACAACAAAAACACATAAAAGCAACAACGCGCATAAAACCTACATCTGCGTCAGCGCAAAAGTTCATAAATATTGAACACACAAGACAACAACACGAATCCTTCAATGTCCGCAAATACAACAATAAAGTTTCTTATAAGAAGTAAGAGTGAAGCTAAAAACTTAATTCGGCGAATTACAACAATCATTGCAATATTGAAGTTGTTGTAAAGAGTGGAAAGAGTGGATAATGTTAAAAACAACAACACGAATGCTGGCAGCGCCCAAGCAAAACAACAAAAGAATATACAAACAACAACAGTTATGCTGACCGTGCCCAAGCTCACAAGTTAAATTGTTGAACACACAAAAACAACAACATGCAAATGCAAGACAGCGTCATTTGATGGCTCTTAAAAAACAACAAAGCAATAAGAAGCAATGATTTTACGTCAAACTGAATTCGTCGAATTACAGCAATCATGAAAACATCAAAGTTGTTGTAAAGAGTGGAAGGAGTGGAAAGAGTTAGGCGCTGTGCATCACTGGTCTAGTCTGCTCGGTTGTTCTGCAAGGAATTTTGTTGTAGTAGCAAGTCAGTTATTACTTCATGAACTATTTGGCATAAAGCTCAAAATATAATTCTTAAAGAATATGTTTTTTTAAGAATTATAAGCTAAAATTAACAAAATAAAAATGCAACAATTTTGACTAATTTTAATAACCGAAAAGTATCAATTTATAGATAGAACGCATAGAACAAAGCGTTTCTGGTAAAGAAATATATATTTATTCTTCATCAGGGTCACCTAGTGAGTCGAGCTATTCATGTCCGTCCGTCCGTCTGTCTGACTGTGTGTTATCCGCATACACAGGATAAGAAGAAGGAGTTGATATTATGGTAACATGGACCCAAGAATCTACAATATTGAATATTTTTGGAATCCGCCCACGGACACGCCTACATCTCATACAACCAAAAAAAAAAATCAATAAATAACCTCATGTTAAGCGTACAGAGATAAAGTTTGGTATATACATATGTATTTTATATCAAAACAAAAATGTCTTTGAAAAATGGGTGATATACGCCCACGTACACGCCCACCTCAAAAATCAAAAATCAAAAATCAATCAAAAATTAAAAACTCAATTAATAAGCTCATGTTTAACCTACAGAGATAAAATTTGGTACGTACATATGTATTTTACATCAAAATCAAGATGTCTTCGAAAAATGGGTGTCATCTGCTTACGGACACGCCCATTTCCCATGCAACCAAAAATTTA
This sequence comes from Tetanocera ferruginea, assembly GCA_958299015.1. Lineage (NCBI taxonomy): Eukaryota > Metazoa > Arthropoda > Insecta > Diptera > Sciomyzidae > Tetanocera > Tetanocera ferruginea. The sequence goes on along the minus strand of OY282641.1, from coordinate 28,376,886 downwards.
AAACTCAATAAATAAGCTCGTGTTTAACCTGCACAGATAAAATATGGTACGTTTGTATTTTATAACAAAACGAAGATGGTTTTGAAAGATGAATGTCATCCAACCACGGACACGACCATCTCGTATACAACCCACAAATTGAAAACTCAATAAATAAGCTTACACAAAGGAAAATGTAGCATGATTTTTTGTAAATAAACGCTTTCTTATTCCAAACAATGAATTGTTCGAATACTTCATGATTTTATATTGGAATAGAAGCATACAAATTTACTGGCTTGGTAGTCGAGTGTTTAGTTAATAAAACACTACATGAGCCCGGGTTCAAGCCCTGCTACAACCGAAATATTTTTTGTAATTTGTATACAAAAACTAAGATGCATTCAAAAATTGGACGTAATCCACCAACGAACACGCCCACCTCCCATACAACCCACAATAGCGAAAATACTTTAAAGGCATTAACATGTGAGCTACAGGAATAAAATTTGAAATTTTTATACATGTTTGTAAATTTTTCATAAAAATTGAATTGCATATAAAATATGGACTTTATCTGCTCACAGTCACGCCCATTTTCAATACTATTATTGTATTTTGAAACAGTAGGTTTAGGGTATTTCATTGTCGGGCTAGACCGACATTAGACTTTTTTTACTTGTTTGTATGTAGATTTGAGCGAAATTTCACATGGAACTGAATAAACTACTAGGCTTAAGTGTCAAAAATTGTAGTCAAAGTCTGGATTTTATACATATTTTGACAACTTTTAACGTTTCAGTCGCTATATTGGTTAAGCCATTCATGTTTTAAGTCGTAAAACTATTTATAAAAATTTTCCAAAAATAGGATCCATATCGAGCATTTAAGCTAAAATTCATTAACATCAATTTTGGGCACAGCCTTGTTCCGTTTGACAAAGAATGTCCCAAATATACCTTTAAATATAATTTATTTATAAATAAGCAAAAACAGCAACAAATAAAGTAGCAACTGAATACAAAGCTAAACAAAATTTCAATAGATTAAAATGCAGCAAATATAGTACAAGAAATCTGTATCAGAAGAGATATCTGATAAAACTGTACAAATAACTATATTCAAAGATCTTTAAAGTTGCTCAAAATCTTAGCTAAACAAGCAAAATTATCCAGAACTTTAAGCTCAGCTCATCGATCGGTTCTCGTATTCAAACTGCAAGTCAAAAGCTATCTAGAATAGCTCCTTAGTGGCTACTTAAAATTGGAGTATTTGTGCGATGCTTTATATATCTTTATTTCAAGTATTTATTTGTTTTGTTATTTTCGTACTTTTTGTTATCTCTTTGTCAAGTGTTGAGTTTTTCCTGTACAACAAAAAAAATCTTTTATGATTCTGCTGTTGTTACCATATCTGTAGTAGCTGCTACAATGCTTTTGAATAATGTTAAAATATTACCACTAAACTTTGCTGGCTAGCCTCCTTGGACGCAGCTATAGTGTTCAGATCTTCAACTACTTATGTTGTTGCTGATGCTGGTGCTGCTGCGGGTGCTGCTTTTCACTGGAATGTCGACTAGCTAAGCTCCACTATAAGATTGCTCTCTATACGGTCACTGACTGAGCTCAATAAGAGCGGACAATAAAATATTTTGTTATTGCAGTGTTGCTGTAGCAAGCAGCATAAAAAGAAAAAAAAAAAAAAACATCAAAAAAATGTACAAAAATGAAATATGATATAGCAATAATTTTGAAAAAGCTTGCTTCAATTGTGTAGCAACAACAGCAGAAGCAGCAATAATAGCATGCAGCAGCAGCCTTTGAAGGGCTTATCTTTGTTATGGATATTGTTGTTGTTGTTGTTTTTATAAGATATGCAAAAATATATATTTATTCATGCGCTATTCATTTATTGCCTTTTCCACGATTTATGTTAGTTCTAAAGTCGTTTTCATATTTGTATTTTTTAACAGGAGAGAACTACAATATTTTAAAAAATGCCAATGCATAACTCAAAAATGAAAAGTATTGTTTTTGAAGCTTGTCTTGGAGCTAGACAAATTAATACATGAAGTGCTTAGAAGAACGTCCCGGATTGACGAACGTCCTCTAATCCAAATATTCAAATTGTATTAGCTTCTGCAGCTTGCCTATAAAAAAGCTGATATATTATGCCTATATCTCGACAAGGAACAAGCAATAACATCTTAAAGCGAGTAGCTGAGCTTCCCATTCTAGTAGTCCTCGGTAGTCGAGTGGTTAGCGTGCTAGAGGTTCCGGGTTCGAATCCCGGTCTAGCCATGGTCCTACGCTTTTGCCTTTCTTTAATTCTTTCCTCATTTTCATATCAACTGAAATTACAAATTCATCAATATACACGACTTTGGAAGTTGTTGTTGGTGGTAGAGATGTTTGTGGAATAATAACTTGAATTGACTGAGGTAAAGGCATAACACTTGCATGAGATTCAAATTCGCATGTTGATATAGTGCATGTTGATATAGTGCTCCGCTACACATACAACATTCTATGCTTGTTTTTCTTGATTTAACTTTCCTTCCTACTTATCTATCTCCCCATTTCCGAACCAAGGCAGAGACTTGACTGAATAGGTGTGACACCTGAAAATCCTTGGTTCAAAGTTAAAAAAAAAATCGTCACTGTTTGGTAGATTCAACCACTCGTTGTCATATCATCGGCTCATTTGGACCAACACCAGTTTCAGAAGTCACTGCCATTAACACAGATACTATTGATCATCATTTACTCAAGGATTTTCCAGAGATACTTAGCAACCCTTTCAATCTCACCACAATTAAACTTAATGTTTGTTCGCTATTGCATTCCAACAACAGAGTTCGCTATTGCATTCCCAGCGTATCAGAGAACTCTCTCCTGAGCGTTTAAAGGTAGCCTAAGACGAATGGATATTGGCAACCGGATGATCGACCGGATTATCGTGAACTAATTGCTCAAACCCTTTCCCGTCTGATACCCCAATTCACTTCTTCATGACTATGCGAGTGGCAAGCAGAAATTCTCAACAATAGATATTCGACGTGCGTTCTATCATATACCCGTAGGGTCAATCAATCATTCTATAGGCGTCACATCACATATGCAACTGCTGCCCAAGCCCCTCTTAAGGATTAAAAAAAACGACAAGCGTTCAGTTCAGTGGGATCATCAGTGTGGCCATTTTAGCCTTTTCGAGGCTAGATTTAGCCTTTTTATTTGCGGTTTAGCCTCGAAATTTACGATTTAGCTTCGTGATTTTTTAGCCTTTTTTTTACTTTGAAAACAGCCTTTTTTAGATTTGTTAACAAATAAAAAATTTGCCGATTAAATGCAACACTGTAAGGCAAAAATAAGAACACACGAAAAAAATTCCAAAATAAATTTACACCGGTGAGCGAATATTTACATTTTTTACACCGAACGGTGTTTATTTACACCGCTTACCCGGTGTGATATGACAAACTTATCCGATCGGTGTAAAATAAGAAAGGCATAGAAGAAAAGCAACATGGAAATCACATTAGCATTGACAAACAAATTGAAAATTGAAATTTCACAAGACTGAAAATAAAAGTCCAAAATTATAAGTCATGTTCGTGAAAACAGTTCTGGCCAAAATTGACATTAAAGTAATAAAATAAAAAACGGTTTAAATAGAATTAAATCCAATCCAAATTTCGAGCATGAATGCCATTATATTTGGTATAACATTATTTTTAGCATTTTGAATGAATAAATTAAAATTCTAAAAAAAACAAAAACAAATTGACCATTTCAGCCCTTGAAAGGACTTTGACCGAGCTTATGATCAATTGTGTTGTGTGTGTTATTAAATGTTTGCACACAATTGATAGAGAACTGGACCTACATGTTTTATGCCGACTCCGAACGGCTAAAGTTCATGTTCTCAAGAAGCTTTACATGGCATTATTTACTCTCTGAGGTTTGTCATTGTCTGCAGAGAGGTGGTGACCGATCAGAAAAATTGTATATTGAAAAAAACTTTTCGCCGCGGCTGGGGAATTAAAATTCTAAAAACACATATTTCTGAAAAGTAAAACATTACACCTTTCGGTGTTGAAAAAAATCATAATTTTGCGTATTCTCAAAAACACCTGACAGGGTTTGACACAAACATCCTTCGGATATTTAGTTATTAACACCGATCGATGTGAACAAATGTCCCCTTTCGGATATAAAATTCTAGCATTTTGACACGGTTTTTTTTTTAACACCGAACGGTGTAGGACTCCCTGGAACACCGATCGGTGTAAAAATTCTATACAAATTTTTTAGTGTGTAGTCATGAAAATTTGCATCTGGCAGCAACGCTGGGCCTTTAAGAGCTCTCTCGTTTCACATGTAGATAAATGTTAGATCGATTTTTTTTCTATTGAAAATTCTCTCTCAGAAATAAACCATGTTGAAATAATATAAGTTCCTAGCACGACACTGATAAATTTTTCAAACCTTCAATTTCACTTAAAATTTCTCTCGAGAATTGGAAAAAGGAGATTTCCATTTTTAAGGCTCAAGAAATTTTGAAAAATTTTAAACAAATTTGTTCATCAACCGTGAATATTCATGAGTGTTTTAAGATAAACTTTTAACATAACATGTGATGTCTGTATCCAGCTGTCTTAAAAGTGAGAACTCCCTTTTACAATTCCCATGAGCAAATTATTCTTTATAGGACTCAATATACATATACATCAATATACATCAATTCAATATACATATTATTTTCATTTATATTTAAATGATGAAATGAAAGTTAATGCAATGAAAATTTAGTTTATTTAATGAAAAGTAAGTCATTCTGAATTAAAAAGGCTGGTATTATTTTGCTTTATAAATATATACCATATGATTTTTGCTTTTTACAAATTTGAACCAATGATACTGATGTACCTATATTAAAAATGAATGTTACGTTAAAACGAAAATAAAACTTGAAGTTGTATAAAAAATCTGGATTTTTTTTAGCTTCTTTTTTCAAAACTTTTAGCTTTTTTTGACTTCTTTTTTTGGCCAATTTAGCTTCTTTTTTTTCAGGTCGTGGCCACACTGGTGATGAAGCATTCGAAACTGCTTTCGCGCTCTTTAAAAACAGCTTGCCAACTCAACATTGCTCTCACACTCACCTCACCTCTTGCAAAAAACCATCTGAACGCTGACGCACAGTGTAACGATCCCATAAAACGAGCTGTTAAAAATCAAAGGAGTTACCGAAAAACCATGAAACTTTGTAGAAATATATTTTTGACGTAGTATTATGTCTTATAGCGCCGTTTGTATGGGGTCGTTTTAACAGATTTTTCAAGACCATGAAACTTTTTTGACGAATACTTTAGGGTATACCTACCGCCTTTAATGCTCAATGTTCAAGGACAATATATATACTTAAATATCAGATATATCCTGCGCTGAATGAATATTTAATTTTGAATTTTGTCACTATTTTATTAAAGTCACAAAATAGTAAAATATAAGAAGAAAAATGCATGAGTTTATATAAGAAAATCAATCATCAGCTGCTTAAACTGTGTCTGCTGGTATCTTTGTTTTTGTTTTGTTGTTTTTGCTTGTATTGTTTTTGTTTAATACGAACTGATTCGCAAGCTTTTTCATTGGGTTCTTGTATGTTATACTTATTTATCGGGTTCTTATATGTACTACTTAGAAATGAGTGCTCTATTTCCACACAAGATCCCAGAAGACACTGACATCGCTGCTAGCAGGCCTTCCTGTGGATTTTGTAGTACTGCCGCACTCATATACAATTACACTTTCTTTTTTATATGAAGTGGGAAAATTTCGCAGGCCTTCCGCTCTGATAACTCAAAAGAGGCCTGATAGAAGCACTTCTTTAGAATGGCTTATAGTAGGGGTAAACAAAAAGTGTTGAAAAAATATTTTTTTATTTTAAACCTTTTTCTATTTATTTATATTTATATATTCTATGATTTTATCTTCTCTCCTATGTTTTTTTAAGTTAGATTCATTTCAATCTATAATCTTTGATATAGCAGTAAGAAGGGCCATTATTGCGTCATATTTTTAAACTGATATATATTCTAACTTTTAACGAAAAAGTTGCCCTGAAGTATATGAAAAGTCAGTCTTTGTAGGGAAAACAAATTTGTTGTGCTGCCTTTTGTGCAGAAAAGGAAGGCCTTCAAGAAGTGCTCATAAGAGCAGCGAAAAACAGATGTGTTGAGTCTTCAAAAGTAGCAGTCAATGCAGGCCTTCGTATGAAGAGCGCTGGTTTAATTACCTATTGGGATGTCAATCACAACCTCTTTTCAACTCAGTCAACGAACTCAAACTGTCAAACTTAACGAAATGCGTCTGTGATTCGGTTAGATTTAACTCTTATAAAGAAACGAATTGGATCATATTTCGTTGTATGTTTTCTCGCAATAGATGATGTATAATTTGAATTTTTGTTTTTAATGCAAATTAATTTGGATGGCACATCCCACTTGCACTAGCGAAAAGCGTGTAACTCGCAAAACTATACATCCGACAGAAACGAAAGTGTAGCATTCAAACTAAGCATCGGACAGAGATGCAAGTGGTTCTAATGGAAAGGACATGTGCTCATCGTGAGATATAGTCACAATACGATTTTTTTAAAAATTGGGGTCTTAATTTTAATTTGAAATTAGTAATAGATTGCAAACTATATATCGGGCAGAGACGAAAGTCACACCAATGGAAAGTGCATTTTCTTCGCCTTTTTTTCTTAGTCAATGAACTCAACCTGTCTAACTAAATGAAATGATAGAAAAATTTGACATTTTGCCTGTCTGCTTTTGCTTGCTCATTTTATCATGCTTACTTTTAACTCTTTCTCTGTTTTGGTCTCGATAAGAAGTCCATAATTGAGTGTTATTAATTTATTTGTTAATTTTCGGAAGATCAATAAAAAATACGCGCAAAATTGTCACAATAATTGGACCAAAGAGACAAAGTAGAAGAGGTTACAACTTAAACGAAATTCTACGTCTACACTTACGATACTATCGAAACTGTTTCTTTTTTTTTTTGATAAGCGAAGAGTTGTCACAAAAGTGTAATGAAATCGGTCAATTAATACACCCACCTCTCATATAACCAAAATCGTTACACCGGTATATTTCCGAAAAATATATACCGAAAATTCATCCCGAGTAGTTCAATTTGAAACACCTAATTCTTTTATAGGAACAACTAGTTGGTGCGAAAAAGAACCAAATCGTCCAAATTATAAAATTTACTCAATTTTCACTTAATAATTATAAACCAAAATGTTTAAAACCCTTCAAAATATTTATATTTATACCCACACCCGTACTGTGTAAGAGGTCAATTAATTTTGTCACGACGCACTGTGGTCTAAATCAGGGATGCCCAGCGCCTAACTCTTTCCACTCTTTCCACTCTTTACAACAACTTCGATGTTTTCATGATTGTTGTAATTCGACAAATTCAGTTTGAAGAAAAATCATTGCTTCTTATTGCTTTGTTGTTTTTTAAGAGTCATCAAATGACACTTCTTGCATTTTGTGTGTTCAACAATTTTACTTGTGCGCTTGGGCACGGTCAGCATTCGTGTTGTTGTTTGTATGTCTTTTTTTTTTTTTGCTTGGGCGCTGCCAGAATTCGTGTTGTTGTTTTTAACATGCTCGACTCTTTGCACTCTTTACAACAACTTCAATATTGCAATGATTGTTGTAATTCACCGAATTAAATTTTAGGCTTCACCTTTACTTCTTATTACTTTATTGTTGTAATTGCGCACATTGAAGGATTCGTGTTGTTGTTTTGTGTGTTCAATATTTATGAACTTTTGCGCTGGCGCAGATGTAGGTTTTATGCGTGTTGTTGTTTTATGTGTTTTTGCTGTTAGAAAAATTATTGTGCCACGAATCCAAAGATTTGTTGTTGTTGTTGGCTTTTTGTTGTAATTGTTGTAGCACTCTTCAAATAATTTTTCTGGGCATCACTGGTCTAAATGATGATTCTAGCGCGAATTAAATCAAAAAATCAGCATATAGTTTTTTGCTTAAAAATGAGTTTTTTCAATAGATAATATATGAGAACTTAGATAGCAATAAAAATTTCCTTACAATTTTGTTTTACAATGTGGCAACTCCGCTTGGTTCTGTTAACTCGCAACACGTGTTGAAACGTTTACAAAAATTGCAGTTTTCTGATTGTGATTTTAAGTGACTTTTTACTTAAAAAGTGCATTGTTTTTGACAAATTCGTAATGGAGAGTATTAAACAAAGTAAGTATTTAAAATTTTTATTAAAAAAATATCTTTATCCTAAAAATTCAGAAGGGTATAAGAAAAGTATTTTTTTTTTTTTTGTAAAAATGGATATATTTTAACGGTTAAAAAAATTTGCAGGTATTTGCAAGTATTAAAACATATTTATTCCGAATAATCATGTTTTTCGTTTCTAGAAACAAAAAAAAATAAGTGCCCCTACCCGCCGTTTTGTATTTTATCTTATATTATAGGAGTGGATCTCGTATGCAAATCTAGAATGAATGGCTGCTTGTGAAAAACTTTAACTTTTATAATTTTTTCTTCACAATATTTTGATTTCCTGTGTTTTCTTTTTACCTAATATTTAAATTTAGCATATCATTAAAATAATTCTTCTAACTTTTCATTTTATGGTTGAAATTTCATGTATCAGAAGGTATTCAGGTATCTATATATTAAAAAAATATGTATGCACAGAGGGAAAAACCTATGGACTCAATACATAAATTTATGTACTCATCGCATAGTTTTCTGCACACAAAAATTTTACATTTTTCATTTATTGAGTACATGTTGAAATCTTTATTGACTACATAATGCTTTCAAGCGGTTATGTAGTCAATAAAGAATTTTATGTACTCAACGCAAACTGTTACAAATAATTTTATGTAATGAGTAAAGATCTTATGTACGTATTACATAAATTATTGACTCAGTACATACATAATTTACTCATTACATATTTGGAGTACATAATTTTATGCAATGAGTACATACATTATTTACTCATTACATATTTTAAATGCATAATTTTATGTAATGAGTACATACATAATTTACTCATTACATATTTTTAGTGCATACATTTATATAATGAGTACATACATCATTTACTCATTACATGTGTTAAAAACATAATTTTATGCAATGAGTACATGCATAATGTCTTTGCGTAAATCACCCTCTCAACACTTGCAATAAATAACTTAATAAAGAAATGACTAGATTTCACAAAATAATTGACAATTACTTATAGAAAGCCAGCCATTCTTATCCAATCATCGCTTTTGTTCTAGAGTACAGTGGATAAACTCATTCCTGCTCTGATTTTCTAGAGGCTTTCGAGGTGTTGCTTATTTGAAAATCAAGAAACGAATGACATAAAACAGCAAAATCGTGTGCCGATGTGCAAGAGATACGTGTACTGAGTCCATATGTTATGTACTGAATAAATGTGTCACTTCAATCGTATAAGGGGGACGTGTACTGAGTCTATATTTTATGTATTGAGTAAAGTTTTTGTAAAAAATTACATAACACGTTGATTGAGTACACGTTGCTTGTATCTATTGAAGTCTGCTATGTATTCAACACATAACATGATGTATTGAATACATTTTTTATTCATTTTAAAAAGTGAATAAATTGATATGTAGTCAGTACACGCTCCCTTTACTCAGTAAATACTGCTCTTGTTGCGTTCTCATACAAGTTGAAGTGCATAGATTTTACATAGCTGTCTCTGTACTGACTACATAACTTTTTCCCTTAGTGTGTTTATTTCAGTAAACAAATTTTTAGTTTTTTTTTATATAATATTACATCTGGGTTCAGCATACGAAATAATAAACAAAAAGATTACAAACTCTAGTTTTTTGATTACTGGTGAATTAATTCGCGCTAGAATCTCACTGTAGACCACAGTGCGACGTGTCTAATGCCCCAGTGCGTCTGTCTGTGATATGATTGTAGCCGTAATTTTGAAAAGAAAATCCAAGCTCGAGAATGAGCTTAATCGGATGAAACCCACGCCTACCTCCCATACAACCCCAATAATGAAAACTTTATAAAGAGGCTTATATTTAAGCTACTAATCTTAAATTAGGTAATTGTGTATTCTATGTAAAACCTAAGATGTGTTAGAAAAATGAGTATCATTCACTTACTAACACGCCCACCTCCCATACATTTCCAAAATTGAAAAACATATATATAGGCTTATGCTTAAGCTACAAAAATAATATTAAGCATTTATTCAAATTATACCAAAATTAAAGCGTGTTAGAAAAATTGGCGCCGTCCACTAATGAACACGCTCACCTCCCATACAAACCGAAAATTTAAATCTATATAAATAAACTTCTGTTTAAGTTATAAAAATAATATTTGATATTAATTAGTTTTATATCAAAACTAAAGTGTGTTAGAAAAATGAGCGTCATCCACCCACGAACGCGCCTACCTCCCCTACAACCCCAAAATTGAAAACTATATAAATAGACTTCTGTTAAAGCTACAAAAATAAAATTTGACATTTATTAATTTTATATCAAAACTAAATTGCATTAGAAAAATTGGCGTCATCCACCCACGAACACGCCCACCTCCCATACAAACCCAAAATTAAAAACTATATAAATAGACTTCTGTTAAAGCTACAAAAATAAAATTTCACATTTTTTAATTTTATATCAAAAATAAAACGCATAAGAAAAATTGGCGTCACCCACCCACTAACACGCCCACCTCCCATGCAAACCCAAAATTGGAAACTATATTAAAAGACTTCTGTCAAAGTTACAGAAATAAAATTAGTTAGTTATTAATTTCATATCAAAATTTAGGCGTAAAAATTATAAAACTCTATAAAAAGGCTTCTCTTTAGGCTACAGAAAAATATTTTGATACATTTGTATTTTATATCAAAACTAAATTGTGGAAGAAAAGTGTGCGTCATGCGCCTACGAACACACATCCACCTCCAATACAACCCACTTCAGTGAAAACTCTTTAAAGAGTCTAATGTTTGAGCTACACGCTTCTAGGCGTGTAAGAAAAAATTAGCGTCAACCACAAGACGCCCACCTCACATACAACCGCAAAATTGAAAACTTTATAAGGTGGTTTTTCTTTACGCTGCAGGAAAACAATTTAATATGAATGTATTTCAGACGTCATCAAATGTTAAAGTTTTTGAAAATCTCATACAAAAAGAGCTAAAATTTAAAATTTTGTAAGCTTACGAATCGGTCGTGGGAGAATTATAACTTCGACCTAGTCGAAGATATATGTACATACCTTAGTAGTTTAATTCTAATTTTATAATTTATTTTTATATATTTAACATTTTCAAGAGCGCTTTTAAAAAAACAAAAACAAATTCGACATTTCAGCCCTTGAAAGGACTTTGATCGAGCTTATTATGATCATTTGTGTTGTGTGTGTTATTTAATATTTGCACACAATTGACCGAGAACTGAACCTACATGTTTTATGACTACTCCGAACGGATAAAGTTTATGTTCTCAAGAAGCTTTACATGGCATTATTTACTCTCTGAGATTGTCTGCAGAAAGGTGGTGACCGGTTAGAAAAATTTTTTATTGAAAAAAATTTTCGCCGCGAATGGGGATCGAACTCGGGCTCCAAGCATGCTTAGCCACACACTTAACCTGCAAGCCATGGTCATCACTTGTACCTTTTCGTAGTGCGTTTTAAAGACTCAATAACTCTTAAACGCCTGGACCGATTTCATTGAAATTTTGTCTGAACGTTCAACTGCACCCAAGATAAAACATAAAATATAAAAAAAATCCAAAGACTTACGCTAGAGGGCGTTTTAAGAAGTGCATTGTTAAGACTCAATAACTCCTAAATGACTTGACCGATTTAACTAAAATTTGGTACGTAAAATAACCTGAACCTGTCTGGTTCAATTATTTCTGGTTTCAATTATTAAAACGGATGATCCAATTTTGATGAAACGTGGTAAGTATTTGTATCTGTTACTGAAATAAATCTTATGATTCTAAAAGTTCTTTCGACAAAAATCAAGGAATGAGCCGAAGGCAAAACGAAGTCAAGAACCAAAGATTAACGTATAAAAAGAAGTTTAACGAATACGAGCAGAAAGCTATGTAAAGATGAATAAAAATCAACCGAACAGTATTAAAGACAATTCAAAAATCGAATCCATGCCAAAAGGATTTTTTTAAATTGGAATTGCTTTGAGATAAAAATGCATATTAAATGCATGCTAAGAAGAACTTTAAACGCATTTTTCTCGAAATGACTTTTTTCGAACTGGATGACCATTTTTCTCAAAAACTAGACGTCAGATCGAGACGTTGAAGATGCAATTTTTTTTTAGTCATGTCCGGCAGCTACAGTTTTACGGTTTTTAGTTTACAGTTTTATTTTTACTCCAAAAAGCGATAATTTAAAAAATTTAAAAAAAGGTTAAATTGGGAGCAGTTTTAAAAATCGTCCTTTTTCTGTGTTCGATGTATAAGCCCGAGTAACACCGGGTTATATTCACTAGTTCCTAAATAAAACCTTAAAAAAATAAGCTAAAAAAATTATTACTAAAAAAATGCACTTTATTAAAAGTTTAGCAGTTACGTCAAATTAGACGTAATCTTAAGAAAGAGAAGAATGGAATGAAGAATTGCTCTAAGAATTTAAACATGGAGCTTTTACTTGAATTAACTTTAAAGGTAGATGTTTGGTATTTCATAGAACAATTTTGAGATGTGTTATTTTTTAAATCTTCTGATATTCTTCATATAAAATATGCAAATATATTAAAATCAATTTATTTTTGTTCAACACCGTGTTGCTTAATTCTTTGATTCTTTGAAGTAATTCTTTGGAATTACATATGAAAAACGTTATCGAATTTAATTAAATATTCTTTTGAATTTTTTAAGAACGCCAAAAGGCTATTTAAGAAATGCTTTGAAGTAAGGCTCTGCAAAACTGAGAGAAGAGACAAACGTGTTGTTTTTTTTGCATGAAATCCCAAAAGCATTAAAATTTTTACTTTTTCCAAGGATAAGGAAGAAATTTTTTTGTTCTTTTCTGGTTAAACTTAAAGGGCAGAACTTGCCTGTGTCTTAAAAACGTGAACATGTAATTAAAAATTTCTTTTATTATCTGCTTTACTTACCTACGTTTTTATCCAAATTTTTATGTTGGTTTTTGTTTCGTGTTGTTGTTTTGTTGTTATTGTAGCTGCAACAAAAATGCAAAAACAAAAATTGCTCAACTTTGATTTATAAACGCGGCTTGCGTTGATTTTTCAGCACCTGCGAGCAGCAGCAACAGCAGCTGGAGATGGTATTGTTGTTGTTGTTTTTGTGGTTGCTGTAAAAGCTGTGGTTCTTGTTGTTGCTCTTTATGCGTTTGCTTTTGTTGTAACACCGTTTCGAAAGCTGCATTTAATAAATAACATAAAAATGATTTATGTTCCATAATTTGTGCAAAATTTTGTTGTTTTTTTTTTTTAATTTAATTTTATTTTTAATGCAAAGCTTTTTTATATATTTTGGCTTAAATTCGTTAGATTTATGAAAATTTCTTTAGTAAATTTTTTGTATTTTTTTTTTTTAATAATTACGTCATCTATTTAAGCTAGCTAGTAGTGAGAGCTAAGAAATATTTTTGCGAATTTTTTTCTGTTTTTTGTTTTAGTTTAAAATTAATTTTTAGCTAAACTTTTTAAGAGATTTTTTTTAAGAAATTTTTAAAGAACTTTTTTAGTAATTTTCTGTGTTAAATTATTTATGTGTTTTAAAGAACGTGCAGGCGCTTTTTTTAAATGCAAAACTTGAATTTATATTTATTTTACAATTAGTTTTATTTTTAGTGATTTTTGCTTAAAAATCAAAATTTTTGTATATATTTTTTTTTTTTGGTTTTTGTGAAATGAAAATGTGAAAAAGCTTTTATGAAAGATTTTAGCTCGAATTTCGTTTTCAGTGCATTTCTACACTGTTAGAGATATTTTCTTTTATGTGTCATGTTGGTGACATGTTTAAGTTTTGGCTTTAAATTACAGTTAAGTGTGTAAGTTTTAAATTTTTATTATATTTTTTATTTTAAAATGTTTAATTAATATTAAGACATTCGTTTTTTGATTTAATAAACACTTTTTTTAAGCTTTTTTTTCGGTGCAAATTTTGTCAAAAATTTATTTACAGTTTCAAATCTACAAATAGAAAGAGAAGAAAAAACAAATTAAATTTTTTTCTTATTTATAAACAGTTCAATGAGAAATATTAAAAAAATATTTTATATTAAAACAAGCAAGGCACATAAAAAAAAAGTTTACATTCAATATAAATGGTTAGTTTTGTTTTTTGAAGTGTATATTTTTAAAAACTGTTATTGAAATAATAAAATACATTAAGACAACTACTATTTTATGATGAAAATGCATAAAAAAAAAAACACGAAGACATAGCATGCACAGAAAATTTTTAAGTATAACAACATATGATTGAAAAAAGTATTAATTAGTTTGAAATTTCATTATTTATTTTTTAAGTAAAAAGAAAAAATATTTTATTTTTCTTCGAAAAAAAATAATACATTATTTTTGTATTATTTATTATAAAAAAAGCAATCATAATAACTTGAAAGTTCTTTATTTGACATTAAGGCAAGCGAGGAGAAAGAAAAAAATAATTAAAATGAAGATTTATGATAATTTGAACATGAGAATGTAATGGTGATTTTAACAAAGCCTGCTGTAAGCTCAGCCAATTCAAGATCAGTGAAAAGATCCACAAACCATTGTGAATAGAATTCGTAGTTTTCGAAGTTTAAACAACAAATCAATAATCTTTATTTTATATTTATTGATTCCTTTATAAACCTAATGAAAATCTATGCAGCACAATTTGTTAAAACAGTTTCAGACAGTTGTAAGTGAAAACGCGTTCATGAAAGTATAAGAAACATAGTAGTCTTGCTGGTATTCGTTGGTAAACGACCTAATAATCAGTTGGTAATCGGTTTGCTAATCGACTGGTAATTGTCGGTAAGTGATCCGGTAGTTGGCTAATAAGCGCCCTAGTAGTCGGCAGGTGAGCATCAGTAAGCGACTAAGTAATCAGTAGATATGCGTCGGCAATCGGTCTGGTAGTCTGTTAGTAACTGGCTAAGGATTGAAGTGGAAGTTAGCTGGTAGTCGCCTTGTAAACGAACTAGCGGTTAATCTGGTAATTGGCTTTTAATCAGTCTGGTAAGTGATAATCGATGAATAGTAAAAGAAAAGGTAGAGAAAAATATGTAGAGGGGCAAAGGGCAGTAGAAGCAAGCGCAGACACTTCATACGAAACATTGTGTAGAAGATGAATTACAGAGCAAAATAAACAAAAGTAGCGACTTACAGCCAACCGACTCAACACTACATTATTCTGTACAATCATCAGCTGAACCCACTCAGCACTATACAACTATGTGCAACTATCACCTGGACCAACTCAGCGCTGGAATAATATGTAAAACAATTAACTAAACAGTTAACACTAGACCGGTTCGAAAAAATAAGTTGACGTGCCCGGTCTAAAATAAAAGTTAAGGTCGAGAAATCAAAATAAATAATTTTTTTTACAGTGAACTCCTCGTTAGCAAGAATATTTTAAAGCCCTGATCGAAGTAAATTTAATGGACACACCCAGAAAAAGTATGCAATCGTAACAAGATCTTTATTTTGTTTAATTTTTTTGAGACAACAGGGTGTCCCACAATATTTTTGTGTACAAGTTCTTTTTAAAAACTGGTGACCGTGGCATGCAGCTTAAGTGTGTGGCTTAGCATGCTCGGAGCCCGAGATCGATCCCCAGTCGCGGCAAAAGTTTTTTTCAATAAGAAATTTTTCAGATCGGTCCACCACCTCTCTGCAGACAATGACAAACCTCAGAGAGTAAATAATGCCATGTAAAGCTTGTTGAGAACATAAACTTTAGCCGTTCGGAGTCGGCAAAAAACATGTAGGTCCAGTTTTAGTTTAATTGTGTGCAAACATTTAATAACAATCACAACACAATTGATCATAAAAAGCTCGGTCAAAGTTCTTTCAAGGGCCGAAATGGCCATTTTGTTGTTATCATTGCTTTTGTTGTTGTTGTCGTTTTTGTTTTTTTTGTTGGTTTTAAATAAAAAATGTTATTATTTAACATTAAATTTGATGAATTTTAAACCTTCCAACCATTGTAATTTGTTCATTAAAAAGAGAGTTTTGAATTTTTCATATATTTTGAACTAAACTGATATATGAAACACCCTATCATTCTAAGAAGAAAACTTATTACAGATCGATAAAACAAAAGTCCACGTACCGATATGCAAAATAACAGTTAAAGTCGAATAAGAAAAAAGTTAATTTTTTACAGTGTACTCCCTTTTATCAAGAATCTTATGAAAACTGTTAAAAAAAATTTAATGAGAATCACGATAAAAAATATTAAGTTATGAGAATTGAAACAAGATCTTAATTATTTTTTGACAACACGGTTAATTTTGGTTAATTTTTTGGGAAAACAGGGTGTCCCAAATTATTTTTGTTTAAAAATTTTTTTTAAATTAAAAATACTGAAATTAATTAATGCCATTTGAGAGAAAATTATATGTATAAAAAATTTTTGATCTTTCAATTAGAGATGGGAGCTTGTCACGAATTTTGAAGTGACACGACGTGTCACGTTGAATCACGATCGTGAGCGACCCAATAAAAAAGTTCACGGAAATTTCGTAATCGTGCTTGATTAAATTTTTCTGTGCGTGAGCCTGCGTGACTTAAATTTATTCGTGTCACAACTTGTGTACTAATTTTCAACTTTCTTTGCTTTTCAATTAGTACTAATTATTAGTGTAATTCAATGGTTCTTAAATGTATTCAAATGTTTAAAAAGTTTTGCCTTTTCATTTTGTATCACTAAAAAGCACACTAATCTAAAGAATTTGTATATAATTTGAATGCACAAGATGTATCTATATAATATAAGAATTGAATTTAAGTTTCTTATTTTATAAGCAATAAAAACACTTTTATTAAAAACTTATGTGTACCCATTCTTCTTCCTATAAAACGTATTCGTGAGAACTCGTGAGTAAAATATGCTATCGTAATAGTGCGTGATCGTGATTCAAAAAATTATTTTTAGTCGTGAGCGTGCGTGATCGTGAGTCAAAACCACTCACGTGCCCTTCTCAACTGTCAACCATTGCAATAAATTCATTAACAAGGATTAAATTTAAGTGTTTTTTTTTTATTTAAAAAATTGTACACAAAATTATTTTTGGGACAACAGTGACACCCTGTAAATTTATAAGAAGAAATTTACAAAAAATAAGATTATTGTTACGATTCTCACAACTCAACACCATTTAAGAGGGTTCCAATTAACTTTTTTCGAACAGGTTTTACATTTTTTTTTTTGTGCTAATAGGGAGTACACTGTAAAAAATATATTTTTTTTTCTTTTTCAACTAAAACTCTTATTTCGGACATCGGTATGTCAACTTGTATGCTTCCAACCCGACCTATTAATAGTTTTTTTCTTAGTATGATAGGATGTTTCAGATATCAGTTAATTGTTTGTAGAATTAAAAAAACTTCAAAAAATTTTCTAAGGAAAAAACAAATTTAGTTCTTGGACTTATTCTTGTCCAAATTCTTGTGCGTATCTTTGTTCCGAGAAAGGACAAAACTCTTTTCCTACTCGTTGTCGTAAGACTTGTAATAATCCTCAACCCAATCCATCTCCTTATCCAATTCCTTTTCATTAAACTTGTCACAATCCTCATCCTTATCCTTGTCCATTTCTTCTGTCCACTTTTTATTTCCAAAACCTTAACTTAATCATTGTTCCAATCCTTGTCTATTAGGCTGGGTCGATTTTTAAACCGGTGTTGCTTGGGTGTTTTTGGTTCGCGCCTGAAAAGTTATTAAAAAAAAAAGGTGGTTGGAGGTACACTTTACCCCATCGCACCCTCAATTTTGTGAATTTTTTCTACAAGAATTTTTTTCAAATTTTTTTTTTTTTAAAACGTGCACAGCTAGGGCATAACTAACGCCAGATATGAAATCCTCACACCCGATTCATCCAAAAAACGGTCTAACATGTAAACGTTGTCATACAAAAAATTAGCGTAACAAATTCTTAAAGAAAAAATTTCACTAAATTCATAGTATATTCTTATCGTTGGTGCGTATGTAATTGTGACCATCACGACTTAATACTTAGCCTTGTTCTTGTAGTAATATTTTCACAAGTCATGTCTTTATATCTCTCCTAATCCTTGTTCTTATGCCAACACAAATTCTTTTCCTACTCCTTGTGCTTGTAGTAACTTTTGTCCTTAACCTTGTCGCAATACTTATCCTAGTATTTATCCTTGTCGTAAGCCTTAATCATTAAACCTTAATCATTAATCATTATCTTACATGTATTTAGAAACCCATATCCTAGTCCTAGGTCTTATAATAATTCTTGTCCTTATCCATGTCACAGTTCAATCTTTGCACTAAACCGGCCTTGTTTTCATCCATGTTTAAATCATTTCCTAAAACCTTGTGCTAGTCTTTGTCGCAATACCTGTCTTAAAGTTTTCTAATTCTTATTATTATTGCAATACAAATTCTTGTTCTATTCCTTATTCATTGAAATAACTTCTGCCCAAATTAATGTCAAAATTCCTTCTTAAATCCTTGTTTGAACTGTTTTTCTATTCTTATCCAAATCCTTGTCCTTATCATTGTCCGAATACTTATTCTGAACAAATTCTTATCCTGAATCTGGTCCCATTCCATGTCTTAAATATTTTTTTGTAATTCTTGCCAAAATACTTTGCTTTATTCTTGTCCTAATTCTTGTATAAATACTTAACTTTAACTTTGTTCCGGTCATTGCTCAAATCCTTGCCCTAGTCATTGCCTTCATAAAAATTCTTGTTCCAATCCTTGCCAAAATCCTTATTCAACTATTAATCTTTTATCAAATTCTTATCCTTTTACTTTTCCGAATCCAGTTCTTACACGTTCTTTTAACCCTTGTCCTATTCATTGTCATAAACTTTGTTCAAATGCTAATTCAAGTATTAATCCTTGTCAAAATCTTAGTCTTAATCCTTATCAGAATACCTGTCTTAATTCTTTTCCCTACTTTTGTCCCAATACTTGCTCAATCTTTGACCGAAATTCTGTCCAAATCCTTTTGCACATCTGAGTCCAACTCCTTTTGCACATCTGTGTCCTAATTTTTTATCAAATTCATGTCTTGTATACGGAGCTTGTCCTTTTTTTTTGCCCTTATCTTTGTACTAATCTTTTTCCGCATTCTTGTTCTATTCCTTGTCTTAATACTTACCCGAATACTTATGCGAAAGCTTATCCTTATCTTTGTTTTAATCGATAAAATAATCCATATCCAAAAACTTGTATCAGCCCTCACTCAAATCCTTGCCCTCATCCTTGTCCGAATCGTTATCATAATCCTTGTCTTAAGCCAAAATGTTTATTTTAATATTTATCCAAATTTCTGACCTAATCCTTCTCCACCTACTAGTTCTGATAATTGTTCTAAGCTTTATCTAAATCTTTGTCTTAATCGTTGTTTTAACCCTTGTCTTTTGTGCTTCTCTTAATTCTTTTGGAACTCATTGCTCTAAGCTTTGTTCGATTACTTATCCTTATCTCTGTCCTAATTTTTTTCTAATTGTTTTCCTTACCTCTGTCCAAATGACTTTAATTATCTTATTTTCTAATCATTTACCTAATTTTTGGTTTCAAGTTTCAAGTTCTTTCTTGACCCTTACCCAACTTATCATCTTAAACCTTGACAAATCGTTGTCCTCATTTATGGACAAATACCTGTTCTTATCTTTATCCTTAACTTGTTAACATCATTGTCGAATTCTTTATGCTTTCTTTGTCGTATTGCTTGCCCTAATTCTTGGTGTTCTTTGATATAACATCTTACCTGTAGTACATTAACATTTTTCTGTGCACCATGTAATAAATTCATGCAACGATGTTGCATTTGCGTTACATTGAAGGACTCCTGCAGAAATTTTATGATGTCATCATTATTTTTTCATTTTCAACATAAGACTAAAAAATCAGCTCTTTAGACCTTTTAAAAAATTTAGCAGTTTTATACAATGCGTTATAATTTCATGCAACGTTATTGCATTTTCGTTGCCTCTGCGGCCAGAAACCATTTTTTTTTTTAAGTTTTCTTAAGCAACCAAAGATCTGACATATACTATCGTGAAACAATATTCATCAAAGCATCTTTATTGAGCGAGTTATAATTCTATGCAACGAATTTTCAATTTCGTTGCATTAGCTGTTATCTACTTAACCTTTTGGTGCCAATGTTTTCTTATTTTTGTAGTGAAGCCATGTGCGAATTTTTTATTTTCAATGCTTAACATTTACTGAAGCTTGTATAGCTAGTTATTCAATAAAAATTTTAAGAAAAAATAAATTAACCCATGTAGCGCCAATGTACTAAACTGAGTATGCAAAACAATTGCAACAGCTCTCAAGGTATAATAGTTGTTTTTTTTTTCAACCATTAGTTTTGAAAGTAACACATTTTGTTTTAGCCCATTGGGTGCTTAATGGGTTAATATATACAAGTTTTTAACTTCAAATTCTTCAAATTCATCCTTCTGAAAAGGGTGTTATTCAACCTTCTAAAAAGGTTGAAATTCATTGGAAAAAGTTTTATTTGAAATTTAAGAAGTTGTATTTTAATTTAAAAATCTGTAACGTAAAAAAAATTGTATGTTTGAGGCAAGCAAAGTTATGTTTGGATTACAAGCAAGTTAACTATGTTTATTAACAGTCTTATTTTTTTTTAGTGTTGAACTTTGTTATACATTTTTAAAATAGCTGCTCTCTAAAGTTATAGGTAATGCCTTACGTAATATGTTGCTTTAAGAAACTGTCAAAAAATATGGCAGAGATAAAAACAAACTACACACGTTTAACCGTAGGTTTTATGTAGTTGTTGGTGTGTTTTTTTTTTTCTTTCGTTTCTTTATTTTATGTTATAGTCATTGTTATTATATTTTGTTTTCTATTTTTTTTTTTTTTGTTTGCAATATTTGATAGGTTGCTTTGTCTCTGCTTTCAAATATTTAAGTGTGTGTGTGTGTCTTACAATTTTGAGCGCTTCCTTTCAGTATCAACTTCCGGATATTTTTTTCTTCCTGACATGATTTTTTAAAGCTTTTCATTTGTTATATTTGCCGTTATTTTTTGTTTTCTTTTTTTTGTTTCTTTTTGCTATGAATTTATTTTTGCTGCTTATCGCAAGTTTTCCACGCTGTTACGCATTTTCCTTACTTTTCTTAAAATATTTATAAAAACTTTGAACTGCCAGAGTGATTTGATATTTTTTGTCTACTTCTATTCTCTTGTGGCAAAAGCACAACAGCAGCAGTTCTACACTATGTGTGTGTGTGTGTGTGTATTTTGTCGGTTGGTATGTATTATGTTATCAACAAGAAGTTATCTCAGATTTATATGTGTATCTCTTGAATGCGTGGATATGGCTGTGAAGAATGTTTTTTTTTCACTTTTTTTGTTTGTTTTTTTTCTAAGCTACTGGAATTGAAAATGTATGGATATCTAGCAGCGTTAAGCTGCAAGTGTGTAAGCAAGAGAGCATTAAAGAGAGTGGGAAAAAGATTGAGTGTTTTGCGTGTGCAGCGTTAATGGAATATCTATGAATATAGCTAGCAAGGAAACATTGGAATTTTGCAATGTTGTTTGAACAAAAAAAAAAAAAAACACAGTTAAAAACATTTTTTTTTTTTGGTTTTTCTTACTTCTAGGCACATAAATCTGCAAACAGCCAATTGTTGCAAATATGTTTGTTTTTTTTTTGTAGTCCTGTGAGCGTGGCCAAAAGCTCTTCGTCAACTTTGAGCATGACACACAGCATTGAGTCTTAATTGAGTGAAACTGCTTCTGGTGAGTAGCTTTTAGTTGGTATAAATAAAAGTTCGAAACATAAAGTTAACGAAGCATGTAGAAGCATTTCTACGATTGATACTTGATTTCGTGGTATGTAGGTACATTAATTTTTGTGTTTTTTTTTTCTTTAACAGTTAGTTTTCATCGGGCATACAAACTTAAAAATTAATATCCATACCTGATCTTTAAAATAACCTTTAATTCACCAACTTACAAATAGTCATTTACATACTCGTATGCAGTTCAGCCTAAAAGTTCTTTGATTTATATTCCAAGATTTAAAGAGAAATTTTTTTACATTAAAGCATGCTTTGCTGCTTAAAAGTTTTAAAGTAATAATCATTAAGAGATGTAAAAAATTAAAAAAATTTTTTTGTAGTTACTTAAGAAATGCTTTAAAATCGTGTTATTTCAGAACATTTTCACAGTAATTCAAAGTGTTATTTATCAAGAAATGTACAAAAACAATTTTTTTATGTATCAAAATTTGTAAATCTGTAGAGAAAGCTTTTGAAAATTCCGCTCAATCGTGCCGACCCGAAGGATTAATCTTTTTAGCTTGTTTAAATTAAAGAAAATCAACTCCTCTTCACTTCAACAAAAAAGTACACAATAAGTATGAATTTTTACATGATCTTCATGAATCATATTCAGGAAATTTGATCAAAAATCGATAAACGCTTAAAAGTCATTTATCTACCGCCAATCGACAGTCGTAATAGGCATGTGTCTCTTCAAATAAGAGTTCGTATTTTAGTTATTTAAGACCTTTTTACAAACTTCATGCCTAGTTCGTGGGAAGACGATATATGATGTGGGAAAGGAACCTCAGATTGGTGGCTAATGACGACTTTACTTTGTCATAAAGTACACAATAATAATGATTTTTGACATGATCACCATGAAACGCATTCATTAATTTTGGACCAGATAACCAATTTTATTAGTCACTAGTACCAATTATGATATCAATGTACATAAAATAAAAAAACACTAGATCATGAATATTTCAAAAGCCTACACTCAGAAAAAAAAAACATATTTTTCTACGATAAAAAATTTCTCTATCTCAGCAATTTTTTCTTTTTCAAATAAAATTTTCTTCAATTAGAATAAATTTTCACATTTTCGAAGAAATATTTTTTCACTTCTAGGAAATGGAAAAATTTCAATGTCTCTTATAATGCTAAATATTTTTCTAGATCGAAAAAAAGTTAATTTATTGAGAAAAATTTATTGAAAATGAAAAATTGTTCCTATATTTTGATAAGATATTCACTATGAGAAGTATTTTGTTAAAAAAAAAACTAGTGTCCGATCGATTATTCGGCTTCGGCTTCGGTAATCGGCATAATTGGCCGATATTTTGATCTTCGGCTTCGGCTTCTGCATCGGCCGAAATAGCCGATTATTTTTGCCGAATGTTTTTGCTTTACTAAACAATTTTTTTATAAGTTTTTTGAATTTTTTTTTAATTATTCAGTAGACATTTTTAACATTTTCATTGTTCGTTTAGTGTTTCTCTCGTTTTCTGTTCTTTCATGAGTTGGTGTTCATTCAGTGAAAATTTTATTCAAATAATAAATGCAGCGAGTCCGACTGTTACGTTTTTTCTTTTGTTATGAACTGAAATATAAAAGCCGTGTTAACGGTAGATATTTTCTGCCAGATTTCAGTTAGTATTACATTTCTGTAGCTTTTCTCGACTGGATCGATAATATATTCAATTTTTTTTACTTTATCCTGACGTCAATAATTCGATTACAGAAAAATCCGAATCTTGCAAAAAAACTCTTCCATTTAATTCGAATTTAATGATTTCAGTAAGTTTTTTTGTACTGAAATGAATATAAAGGATGGTTAATTAAATAATAAAACACAAATTATTCAGAAAATCACTGTCAATTCTTTTTATTATGATAATATTGGTATGGTTCAATTATGTATGAGACAAAATATCGGCCAAATGGCTCTCGCGACCTCGGCGGCACACCTCCATCCGATGGTCCAAATTTTCTATGACGTTGAGGCATAATTGAGGTTCTATGCCGTTAATGTGCCGAATTATCTCATCCTTAAGCTCTTGAATTGTTGCTGGTTTATCAACGTACACCTTTTCTTTCAAATAATCCCAAAGAAAGAAGTCTAACGGTGTCAAATCACACGATCTTGGCGGGCAATTGACATCGCCACCACGTGAGATAACACGGCCATTGAATTTCTCGCGCAAAAGAGTCATTGTTTCATTAGCTGTGTGGCAAGGTGTACCGTCCTGTTGAAACCACATAATGTCCACATTTATATCTACTAATTCGGCCATTAAAAAGTTCGTTATCATCTCACGATAGCGAACAACATTCACAGTACCTACCTGACCAGCCTCATTTTGGAATAAATATGGCCCGATAATGCCGCCAGCCCATAAACCGTACCAAACAGTCACTCTTTGTGGGTGCATTGGTTTTTCGACAATCACTCTTGGATTATCATTCGCCCAAATGCGGCAATTCTGCTTATTGACGAATCCACTGAGGTGAAAATATGCCTCATCACTGAAGATGATTTTCTTCGAAAATTGATCATCCACTGTTGCCATTTCTTGAATAATTTTAACGCGTGGCTCGATTATGTATCTTTCCATGGTTCAAATTGAGTTAGTCTGAAATTGAGAAATGCCAAATGAAATGCAGAAAAAACTTGACGTTTAGGTGTGGTTCACATACAACATCGGCCCTTAACAAAAGCAAAGAATAAATTTTATAATTTTTTTTTACTTGAAAACATATGTTTTTTATTTGGCTTCGGCTTCGGCCTTCGGCCAATTATTTCCATTTTGCCGAAGAATCGGTTTCGGCTTCAACAAAAATTCACGTTATTTTTATATTTTCTCTCTTTCACAGATCATTTCTTTGTGATGCTTTTTATCATTTTTAGGATCACATTTAGAGAAAAGCATTCTCTGGAGCAAATTTGATACCATTTTTTTCTTATAATGATGCATTTTTTATCATATTCCGAAAAATCGGTTTCGGCTTCGGCAAAAATTCACGTTATTTTTATATTTTCTCTCTTTCACAGATCATTTCTTTGTGATGCTTTTTATCATTTTTAGGATCACATTTAGAGAAAAGCATTCTCTGGAGCAAAGTTGATACCATTTTTTTCTTATAATGATGCATTTTTTATCATATTCCGTGAAATTTTTTTCTGAGTGTAGTGTTTAAAGTTCATAAAGCGTGAGTTCATAAGACCTGTACCAATAAAAAATTTCTTAAATTCCATGAAAATTTACAAGATGAACATGAATTGCTCATAACTTTTTTGAATACATTTTTGTGAACAGTTCATGAGATTAGTGACAAAAATGCATAAAGCTCATGTATATATCAAGAAAAGCGTGAACTACTTTATGAGTTTAGAGAACAAAATACATAAAATTCATGTAAAAATACAAGCGTAGCAAGAATAGTACATAAGATGGTTTTTTATGAATGCACACAAAATTTATATTTTCAGTGTAGCAAACTGTTTTTACTAATGTATTTCTTTCATATTGCATTCTTCTACACCTGAAAATTATTTTCAAATATAGAAATATTAAAATTTTTTTTTATAAATCTTAAACTGCTAAATAAAAAAAAAAAAAATAGTAAATAACACGAAATAACACCAAAAATAAAAATTTGCTTTTATTTTTTTAGAAAAGCTTTTGTGCATTTTTGTATTTGCTTGTATCTAAGTTGGCTCTTGCAATCATCTGTCGGTGTTATCCTCATCAGTATTTTACGATTTTAATATATTGTTGTTTTTAGATTAGATTGAAATTTTTTATGAATTGAATTGTTATTCACCGTGATATTGCTTTTAAATCATATAATAGTAGTAACTATCGCTCGGAAAGGTTTAGAACTTCCAATTCAACCTTTTACATTTCAAATTAAAATTTTTGTATTTCAAATTAAAGTTTTTCAATTTAAAATTCAACCTTTTACTCTTCAAATTTGATTTTACTTATGTTTGCTTTTTTTTATCACGTCAAAACCAATTTATTTTATAATATGAATGAAAATTATATTTAGCCCTTATAAGGGCTACATATATGTATTTTTAGGTAGATTTATGCTTCCGGTATGTTCACAAAGCTACCTTAGAATGGCGAATAATAATGGAAGTTTAGACGTCTAGTGGTGAAAAGATGAAAACTTTTTCGTTATTTAAACAAACACCATTTTTTTAATATAAATTTTAATATTTGGCAGCTTAAACCTGTCTTAAAACTGTGAAAAAGTTCGAGAAGAGATATAATATTTTCGAATAAAAAAGAAACAATATTTTCATTTTGACCTAAAGGTGCCCAAGATACCATATTTTGATGTTTGGTTTGTCTACAAAAGACAAGTCCTGAGACATTCTGAAAAACTTTTCCAAAGACATCTTGCCGGCAAAGCCATCCAGAAGAAACAAAACCATAAAAAGGGATTATATGCTGAAAAATCTTCCAGTGGTGGCAAAATTTTCAACAAAAAATTTTGTATGAATTTGTGTCGAAAACTTAACTTACCACCACATTGTTATTTTTGATCACCAATTTCAGTATAGTTATACATGTTATATTAATTGAATCTTATTGAGGTGGAGTTTTTATAGTTATTTATTTTGTCTGAAGAATAATACTTATTATAAAATTTTTTTTTAAATTTTGACGGTAAATTTTAATAAATAAAATAATTATTATCATGATTATATATAATGTCAACTACTAAAAATAACATTAAATTGTTAAAAATAAATTTGAGTTTCATGATTAGATAAACGTTAATAAGCTAAAGTTGAGGGGGGCCATGACATTGGCCGTTTTTTGAAATTTTTTTATAATATTGTATTTAAGTAAATATTCTTAAGATTTTAAAAATTTCATGGAAAAACTTCTTCGGGTTCAACAGTTACAGCCAGATTAGTGGGAGCGCATTTTTAATTTTCGAGCTTTTTTTTCCTTGTTCACAAACTTTTAACGCGTTTATCTCGAAACCCTGTTTTTCGTACTGATTGCGGCACTAGCGGGTTTATTTTTTACGAAATTTTTTTTTTTTATTTTTTTAAACTTGATTCGCTATCGTACGACATGAGCTTTTTTTAGAATTTTTGTTTGATTTCTTATGAATTTTTAAAATCAATAAGGGTTTTCACGAGGCCCTGAGTAAAAGAGTAAAAAATTAAAGTGTAAAATAAAAATACTCTCCAACAACAAAATGCTTTGAATAAAAACTTGCACTTTTACTCAACCTCAGGCATTGACTTATATTTTTACTCTAGTGTAAGAAAATGACAGTTTGATTTTTTTCAAACTCAATTGCAGGTATGTTACAAAAAAACATAAGACGTCGTGTATTTTGCCGATGTATGTGCACACAAATTTAAAAAAATTAGCTACTGTGCATGGAAGCATAAATCAGCTGTGAAAATAAATTAAATTCAAAAATAAAAAAATTTAGAAGTAAGTCAAATTTTTTCAATTTCATAAGAATACCTTTTTTTTAAAGCATACATATATTGTTCATTCAGGTCGTGGATCTGAGAAAACAAAACGCAAAAACCTATAAAAAGATGGTCAGACTCTGAAATTGTAAATAGTTTTAACTAATTTCCGGAATTTCGAACAATGATTACTATGTTGCGTTCACGAGGCTTGAGAGTAAAATTTTACACATTACTTTTTTACTCTTTTACTCAGGGCCTCGTGAAAACCCCTAATATATTTTTCGAAAAAAAAACACTTTCAAATTTGGAACATCACCAAAAATTGAAAAAAATTAAAAAAGGTTCCTGTCATACGATAACCAATTTTGTTGAGATTTAAAAAAGTCACTTTTTTTCTAGATCGGACAATTTTTGCGACTCCCAGCGCTGCAACCACGAGGCCCCTTTTTTTTCTCTGCCGCCAGTTTGGAGCTCTATAAAACCATGTTGGAGTGAAAAATATATTTTTTTGGTTTTTATTTTTTCTTGTAATTTGTTCAATTCTCTACAAAAATAAAAATTTTGGAAAAATGTTTGTTTTTGACTGAGTTATGAATTTTTAAAAAAGCTCTGTTTCTCTGCCGCAAATGTAATGTCCCTCATTAATTTATTTTTAAAAACAACATATTTTATATAAAACATAGAATCTAAAGTAAAGAAAGCTTAATTTTATAATTTTGTTTTATTCTTTTTCCTGGCGTAAGTTTTTTGCAACTATGTATATCTTCTTATATATTAATACGTGAACATTAAAGCTTGTCTTACGTTTTTTTGGTATTAATTAAAACTCAAAATAAATGAAACTTATATCATTCGAAAGGTTATGTTGCCCAGATATGCAGAATGTACATGTAAATGATACATCTGATAGAGGGGGTTCCCAAACTTCTAAGATAGAAATTAAATTTTTGAGAAAAAATCCGCTCTTTAATTGATATGAAATTTGGTTGGGTTAAAGTTTTTGAGTTGGTCGAATTTGAATTTTTTTTAAAAGTAACAATTTCTTCAAAAAATGCAGTTTTATCCATTCGTCAATTGTAAAATTTGTAAAAAAAATATGTTTTGAATTCAAAAATTTGACTTTCCATGTGAATATCTTGGTTGAACTATAATGGTTTTTATATTTTTCTAATTTTTTCTGAAAGCTTGTTAAATTTTCTTTCAAATCTGATAAAAATTTCAGCAAAGTTCTAAACACAAGTATTTTTAATGAATTTTCTTAATATTGTCGCTAAATAACTATTTAGCGTGTGTTTCAACCAAATGCCAAGAGAGAGAAAAAAACTGTCTCAAATTGAAGGTTCTAAGTTGGGAAGCCAATAACTCCGCCATCTGTGAATAGATTTTATTTATTTCTTTAGTGTATTTAAGTCTTATCAGTTAACTTAAAAAAACTTTTTAAATAATACCACTTTTTTGTTTATTTATATTTAAATTACTCCTTTTAAAAAAAGACCATAAAATTTGATTTGTTCTTAAAATATAGGGTAAAAATGCTTTTTGTTGTAAAAAAACAAAAACTGAAAATTGCATTTTTGATTTTCTTTCAAAGTCTATACCGAATTTGAGGTGAATTTATTTTGTCTTGACACTTAATTAATAAACTATCCGTGCCATCAAAGAATCAAGGCTACCCCTATGCAACAATTTCTTAAAAAATGTAGTTTTATCCATTCGTCAATTGTAAAATTTGTAAAAAAAATATGTTTTGAATTCAAAAATTTGACTTTCCATGTGAATATCTTGGTTGAACTATAATGGTTTTTATATTTTTCTAATTTTTTCTGAAAGCTTGTTAAATTTTCTTTCAAATCTGATAAAAATTTCAGCAAAGTTCTAAACACAAGTATTTTTAATGAATTTTCTTAATATTGTCGCTAAATAACTATTTAGCGTGTGTTTCAACCAAATGCCAAGAGAGAGAAAAAAACTGTCTCAAATTGAAGGTTCTAAGTTGGGAAGCCAATAACTCCGCCATCTGTGAATAGATTTTATTTATTTCTTTAGTGTATTTAAGTCTTATCAGTTAACTTAAAAAAACTTTTTAAATAATACCACTTTTTTGTTTATTTATATTTAAATTACTCCTTTTAAAAAAAGACCATAAAATTTGATTTGTTCTTAAAATATAGGGTAAAAATGCTTTTTGTTGTAAAAAAACAAAAACTGAAAATTGCATTTTTGATTTTCTTTCAAAGTCTATACCGAATTTGAGGTGAATTTATTTTGTCTTGACACTTAATTAATAAACTATCCGTGCCATCAAAGAATCAAGGCTACCCCTATGCAACAATTTCTTAAAAAATGTAGTTTTATCCATTCGTCAATTGTAAAATTTGTAAAAAAATGTGTTTTGAATTCAAAAATTTGACTTTCCATGTGCATATCTTGGTTGAATTATAATGGTTTTTATATTTTTCTAATTTTTTCCGAAAACTTGTTAAATTTTCTTTCAAATCTTATAAAAATTTCAGCAAAGTTCTAACCAGAAGTATTTTTAATGAATTTTCTTAATATTGTCATTAGTTATTTAGCGTGTGTTTCAACCAAATGCCAAGAGAGAAAAATAAAACTGTCTCAAATTGAATGTTCTAAATTGGGAAGCCAATATCTCCGCTATCTGTGAATAGATTTTATTTATTTCTTTTTTGTATTTAAGTCTTATTAGTTAACTTTAAAAAATTTTGAAAATAATGCCTTTGTTTTCTTTATATTTTAATTATTCCTTTTAAAAAAAGACCATACAATTTGATTTGTTCTTAAAATATGGTAAAATTTTGTAAAAAAACAAAAACTCAAAATTGCATTTTTGATTTTCTTTTTGTCTTGACACTAAATTAATAAACTATCCATGCCATCAAAAAAACAAGGCTTCCCCCTATGATTTCTTTGACAAAATTAAATTTTTTTAAAATGTTGTTTTTCTGTTTTTGAAAAAATAATAATATAAAAAAATTAGTTTTTTGAAGAAAATAGCTGTATATCTCTTATCAATTCAGAGTTATAGCTTCGAACTTATTTCAATCATCTCGCATATCATTATAAATAAGCAATCAAGAAATTCTTCGAATTTCGACCCCAGGCGATACTAGTAGTAATAAATAGACCGCGGATTTTGCATACTTTCATATTTTTAATCAGTTTGATACCAAACTTTGTATCTAGACGTTTTATCGTTCAAATAGAACAAAGCATAAGCATAGTAAAGCATATCGAAAAAATATGCAAAAAAATATGCCACAAATATGCAAAATATATGCAACTTATGCAAAATATACAATATATATGAAAACAAATTTAATCAAAATATTGAATTCCAATCGTTAAATATTAAACTGCGAGCAATGCAGAAGAATATATTCTATATATGTACCACTTTACCTTGCTTTCCAACGCTTAACCATCGCGTTGGTAAATGAAGAAAAAATATAAAATTTATTTTTGGTCGACAAAAAACTTTAATGGGCCCTTAAGTGTCATCAATATTTTATTATTTTACCTTTGACTTATTTTCCAAATTATTTTATATAACCCATTATTGTTGGACAACGACGATATGCATTTCAATATGTATACTATCCTCTGAGTAGCTTTTATATTATTTTTCGATTTGTTTAACATAGGAAGTTTTTGCATATTTTGCATATGTTTTGCATGTGTTGCATATATTTTGCATACGTTGCATATTTTTGGCATATATTATGCATATGCATTTTATGCAAATATGCAAAAAAAATTAAAATATGCATTTCGTTTTCCACTCTATTTTCAATGAAACGAACTTTGATGTCATCAGAATTTACCTAACTTAATCCTTCAAAAATATGCAAATATTCAAAATCCAAGAACTAGTAATAAAATACATTTTAAAAACATTCATCTTTATATCAAAATTTGTTTTTCTTAAAAATATCAACATTTGCTTTTATTTGTTTAAGTTGAATTGAGTTTTTGGTGGGAAGTTTCAACCCTAAAATCCCTTGGTTACGGGTTTGAAGAGATTCTTTCTCCTCGTGGTAGACACTGGAGATTACACGTACTCTAGTTTGGTCTAGCATTTGGTCAAATAATATAAGTATGTATATGTTTGATACGAGGGGTACATTTGAACTTTTTTCACAAATTGTGTTTTGTCATAGGATGATAACTTCTATCTTCAGTAAAAATATAATGTCCATGGCTACAAAAATGTACATTATATTGCATAGAAATTCAAAATTTAAGATATTAATATCCAAAGAGGTGGCTAAAAGGGTGAGAATTGATTAATTGTATAGAATTTTTATGTACTTTTCTATTAACTGACAACAAAATTAAATACTGTAGTTACTTTTAAAACTTTTTGATGGGTACTGCATAAGTAGTTTTATGTTTTTTTTTGCTTTGCTAAGCATTTTTTAATGATGACCTAAACAAAAGCATAGTTCTATAATAGTTGTTTTAAGAAGATTTCAAGAAATTACCCGATAAACTTAAATCGCTTACCAGCTCTACAAGAACAATATACAAAAAAAAAAAAAAAATGACAAAAAATACGATGTTTGAAATATGTTTATTTTTGTCTTTTATATATTTAAGACTCTTAAAGTTTCTTTGTTATCTAAATTGAGTTAAGCATATCTCAAAAACACTTAAAAGCTTACATGCTTCGTTTTGTTAGTCCTTGAGATGGCGACTCTTTTTCACAGAATATGCTAGTTTTCTTTTTTGCTGCCCAGTTTATCGCTGCTCTATATCACATAATTTTTAAAATAAATGTATTGAAAAATTCGAAGATCTAATATTAAAAAAAAAAACGATTTACTCAATAAGGCACACGAAATGAGAAAAAAACAAACACAACAAGTTCGACAGTTTAAAGATAGTAATAAGAATGTAGAAATGAAAGAATGAATACGAAAAAAAGTCAAAGTAAAAAAGCAATAAACGCTAAAATTTGACATATTGACAGAAGGTTAAAAAAAAAAAACAAACACAACGAAGTATTGAAAAGCATATTGTGCGTAGACAGCGCGTGCATAACATCTGTGTGCGTGTGTGTTGGTGTGTGTGCGTATCCTTGCTGTGGTTGTATATGTTAATTTGTATATGTATGTATTGCTGTATTGCCTTATGTATATGTCTATTGAGTTTGCAGATGTATTTTGTTTCTAGCTGAGTAACAATTTTTAGGTTGTATGAAAATAACAAACAAAAAAAAACAAAGCTAGCAACGAACAATAAGAAATACAACAACGATTTTTATGATGTCTACACTTTGTTATCAACAAAGACAACAACCACACATACATATAAATTAATGTTTGCTTTAAGGAAACATACACACACCAGACACACACATTGACATACTAGCACAGAGACACACACACACACACATTCTGAGAGAGTTTAAGCTTGAGTTAGCAAGAGAAAAATTAGCGAGCATCAGAAAATGAGTAAAAAATAACATTCTTAACTCAAAGAGCTTAAAAAAAATATATCAACATTTGGCGCCCACGTTGAAAATTTACTGAAATTTGAGAACGCACAAAAAAACAAAAACTGAGTAAATACAAGCTATGGCATAAAATAAATAAAAGTGAAAATAAAGCAGAAAAAAAAACCATTTTATTGGCATTGAAAAAAGCAATACCAAACCAAAAACTTTGCTTAACAGTTGTTGTTTGCAAAAGAGAGAGAGAGAGCAACGTTATTGGGTGGCTCTAGATGGTTGGTTGAATACTATGACAGAGAAGAAAAAAAAACCCGTTGCTCAAAGTGAGCGCAAAGTCATAAAACGTTTAGGCCATCATTTCTGCGAAGATTTATGCTTAATGCTAACTAAAGGGTTAAGTGGTTCAAACACAAAAAAAAAAAAAAACCAACCCAAACAAGACATGCTTTAAAGTAATGTTGCCTGATGTTTTTCTAATATCGAAACTTAATAGCTTTATTTAAAATTTTATGGCAACGACTTAATATAATTATCGATACATCGATTTTTTATGCTAATTTTAAAAATTGAGACTTTAAGTGAGACATAAAAATTAATGTAGCAAATTGATGTTTAAAAGCAGCTGTTTTTTAATTATGATATTATGTGATACAGGCTCGTAGCCAAGGGGGTTTTTTAGGGTTCAATTCCCCTCTTTAGTGCCGAAGAGTACAGAAAAAATCAATTTAACTCAAACAAGTAAAAATATATGTTGTTTTGTTTCATAAAAAACAGAAATTGATATAAAACAGAAACGTTTAAATGTTTTTTTTTGAGAAAAACTCTACATTTTCTAATTCTAAAAATTTAAAAAAAAGTTTTTTTGGCTATTTTGAAGTCACGAAAATAGCTTTTTTTCTAACATTATGAGTCAATTTAATCCTTAATAAACTGTATCAATTATAAATTTCAAACATATTTCGGAGATATTGCTGATATTTTTTTAAAAACTTAATGCAGAAAATTAGTTTCAAGTTTGAAGTTCAATTCAAACCAATTCACAACACTTTTAAATTAGTTAAAAAGTTAAAGTTAAAGTTCATCTAGAACAGCCCTCCTTACAAAGAAAACCAACTGTACCCATTTAATGTCTTATTATAGCATTGATAATCTCACAGTTGTGGCACTAGAGGCCAAGAAAGATGAGCTGATTCTGGTCGCATCCTGCTACATGGCGCACTATACTAATGCACTACTAGACGAACTCAATAGACTGGCAGCTGTAAGCAGCGGAAAGTAGCAGGCGATTGTCATCGGAGCAGTTGCCAACGCACATCTCCTAGTGTGGGAAAGTACAGATATTAATGAACGAGGTGAGCCCATGCTTTGCCCTTCAAACTTATTAAGGTGTAGCTAACATAAGCAAGGAACCTACATATGTGGTTCCTAACTTCACTAACCTATTAGATCTTACATTAGCGTCAAATACAAATGCAGTCTTTTAAGATATGGAAGAGTGCTTGAACAGCCTTCTTTCTCAGACCACAATTATGAGATTCGACTGCAAACCGGCTTAAAAGATCTTTATAAACTCCAAAAACACATACTGGAACCAGTTTAGAAGAACCATCGATAACAGATTATCCTCGCTTAAACGCATTAATACAAAAGCCTATATTAAAAGCTTCCATAAGACCCTTTCAGACCAGTTAATAAAAGCCTAGTACTCTTCTTGAAGACCAACGTCAACAAAAAAATGAGAAAAATGAGACGACCATGTTAGAGGCCTGACCTTGTAGAGCCAAGCGACTTGAGAGATTTTATCTAATTGACTAAATTAATTAATCAAAAAGAAATATGGAGATATATAAATGTAGGCTCAAATTTATCAAATCTAGTATCCGCTGACCAAAAAGATACTCAAGAAAAAAAACTTCTGCTCAGGCATTGAGAAAACTAAGGACACAGCAAGGCTAAGGAAGCTGCTCTCAAACAGCTTCCTATTCATAGTCAGCTGCAGAGACAATAGTAAATTTACGAAAAATAATCATACCTACATGTACTTCTTAAAGAACATTTTCCAGGCTGTACTTAAGTCTAAAACTTGCCACAGAGAAACACTCGACAATCCCGTCACAGATTCTGCTGAACTAAATAACACCAGATAAAATCCGATGGGCTATAAATTCCTATTATATGTGGCTATTTTTAAAAATGGGCGTAATTGATTGACTTCCACGCCCATCTCTAGAACAACAAAAATGTATGTATATGAATTTCTAACGTAGTATACATGTTGCATTATTGAAAACACTACCAAGAGTCAAGAGTGGGCTTGGCACCATCCACTCGAAATTTGTTAAAGAAATCTTATAATTGAACAAGTAAAGAAAGTCTAAAGTCGCTCTAGGACGACTATGAAATACCCTAAACCTACTTTTTAAAAACAAAAAAAATTTATTGTAAATGGGCGTGTCCGTGGGCGGATGAAGCCTATATTTTCTATGCATTTAAATGTTGATGAAAAATTCACATACCAAGTTTTATTCCTGTAGCTCACAGTTAATGCCTTTATTGTGCTTTCGCTATGGGAGATGGGCGGATTCATGGACGGATTACTCCCAATTTTTGAACACACCTTAGTTTTGGTATAAAATACATTCATGCCAAATTGAATTTCTCTATGACAAACATAACCTTATTTATTGAGTTTTAAACTTTTTGGGTTGTATGGGAGGTAGGCGTGTCCGTAGGCGTGTCCGTAGGCGCATGACGTCCATTTTTCAAAACCATCTTTTTCTTGTCATAAAAAACATGTGTGCCAAATTTTATCTCTGTAGGTTAAACAGAGGCTTATTTATTGCTTTTTGAGGTGGGCGTGTCCTTGAGCGGATGACACCCATTTTTCTAAGACATCTTTGTGTTGGTATAAAACACATACATATCGAATTCTATTGTTGTAGGTTAATTATGAGCTGAGTTATGTAGTTTTCAGTTTTCGCGTTGTATGGGAGGTAGGCGTGTCCGTGGGCGGATGATGTTCATTTTTCAAACCCATCTTTGTTTTGTCATAAAAAACATACATACCAAATTTTATCTCTGTAGGTCAAACAGAGGCAAAGTTATTGCGTTTTCAATTTTTGGGTTGTATGGGAGGTGGGCGTGTTCTTGAGCGGATGACACCTATTTTTCGAAAACATCTTTGTGTTGGTATAAAACACATACATATCAAAGTCTATTGTTGTAGGTTAATTATGAGCTGAGTTATGTAGTTTTCAGTTTTTGCGTTGTATGGGAGGTAGTCGTGTCCGTGGGCGGATTCCAAAAATATTCAATAGTGCAGATTCTTGGATTTATGTGACCATGTGTACCAAGTTTCATTCAATTATCTCAACTCTTTTTATCCTGTGTATACGGACAACACACAGACGGACAGACGGACGGACGGACAGACGGACGGACGGACATGGATAGCTCGATTCATGTGGTGGCGCTGATCAAGAATATATATGATTTTCTTTACCGGACTCGCTTCGTTCTATGCGTTACAAACGTTTGCACAAAGTTAATATACCCTGATCTTTCATTTTTAGGGTATAATAATCATTTTTATTTTTTTGTGAGCTGTACATTGTGACGTGGCAAGCCATTTTTGGTACTTTCGGAGAGTAAATATACAAACTAAATTACAAATTTTAGTCAAATACGAATGAAACCGTTTCAAATATAGCATATTTATTAATATGTGGGCGGTAAAAGGGGTGTGGCAATCCACTTTTCTTACAGTTGCCGACGGTCAGCATACAAACTTTACTACCAATTCTAGTCTAATGCGGCCAAAACCGTCTGAAATATAGTATTTTTATTGATTTGTGGGCGTTAAAAAAAGGCGTGGAAAAATTTTAATAGCCCATGTTCAGCGCAGTAATTTAAAAAATCTTTTAATATAGGTTTTATAAAAATCCGTCGAGTAGTTTTGGAGTCTATTCGGAACAACATACAAAAATATTATATAGATACTATTGTTCTTGAAAAAAATAAATATTATAAGAATAGATTAGAAATTCTGTTGATATTTTTTTTTATGTTGCGAACCAATACGCTTGCCCACTCCCTCAATCATTAATTCAGTTGTTTTTCTTTTTCTGCTATTTTTTTATTCAACATTATGTAGGGCGAAAAATTCAGTGCACAATTTATATTTTGAAATATATCACATATTTTGATAAAAAATTCCAAAATTTCTTGCCTTGGGCATATTTATTTGTTTGTAAGCAATCCATAAATGGCATGCATTGAACACAAATTAGCATATTTTTTTTATTAACAATACCAAAATGACATACATTGGGCACAAATGAGCATATTAATTTGTTGATGAACAAGCCAAAATTTTCTTATATTGAAATATGGGCATATTAATTTGTTGATAAATGATCCAAAAATTACATATATTATGCACGACCGTGTTCATTTTTTCATAAACAATCACATTAGGGCTTGATATCAAGCTTATTATGGCTTAGCTCAGAATCACTCCCAAAATTAATTGCTTTGGGATTGATTTCAGCTTAACTTTCTTTCCGTGTATTCGTTATCAGAGACTGTAAAATTCCTAGGATAAAAAAATTGTATCTCTATTTAGTTTATTCTATAGAAGTAAGCTTGCTCATGGTCACCATATTGAAGCCGCCATTTTCAATTTAAAATTTTTGACTTCAGATTCCTTATCAGCAACCTTAAAAACACCTATGGTACCATTTTTGTACTGATACGTAGTTGCTGTGAATTAATTTACAGTTTTGGTCTCAAGTACTCCACTGTGCAACAGAGATCAATGCTATCAAGGTGATCTAAAAGGCCACCTGGTTGTTCTCGAATCAAAAAAACGCGAAACCAAATGAAATTTGGTTAATTACAAAAACATTTTAATTAATATTACAATTTTTTTAAGCATTTTAATTAATTTCTATTTTAAGAAATTATTTTTTCTTAAAATTAACTTGAAAATGAAAAAAAAATAAAGTTTTCTCTAACTTAAAGAGAACTGAAGTTGTGAATTTTTCGAAAATGAGTCTTTTGAATTTTTGAAAATGGGCAATAATCACGAAAATCTCAAACTTTTAAGTCCCTCTTATAAAAAAAAATTCCTCTAACATGTGCATCTTTTTTTTCGATATAGAACCCGTAAATAAATTTCAGTCAAAATGGTGTTCGGTTTGTAAAAGAATGTATGTATGAAGTTTGGTCATTAAATGCATAAAACAGTTAGCGCTTTCATTAAATAAATTTCAGAAGTTTCATGTATTTTTGACTCTTAACTTATAACCTATTCTTGCTGACCTTGAATTTGTACATAAATGATATGAATTTCGGTCATTAAACTGTCTAAAAAGTTCACGCTTCCGTATTATAAGTCAAATTTTCATGCATTTTTGTCACTTTTCTCATAAGTTGTTCTTGTTATCCTTGTATTTGTTCACGAGTTTTGAGAATTTTATTCGCAAAAATTATGATTATTATCTCAATTGAGAACGGCTGTAACGATTTGGCTTAATTTTTTTTTTTTCAGTTGTTCGTATTTGCCTGGAGAAGGTTTTTACGAAAGAAAATTTTGGGAAAACCCTCCGTAAAAGTCGGAAAATTGGGAAAATCGAAATTTCATTTTTTGTATGGAAATTTGTGTGCAATTGTTCCGGAATGGCTTTTCAAATGGAAAAATATAAAACTCTTATTGAAAAACTCGGAAAATTCCGGAAAAACGTGAAAAATTTTAATTTTTTTTCGACGAAATTTTGTATTTTATCGCATGATTTGAAGATTTTGGACTAGATAAATAACAGATGGCGCTGTGGTGCGATCAGGCCATAACCCCATAGATGGCGTAATACGTTGACTGAGGCTTTTTGGGTGGATAACTCAACGAGACAAATAACAGATGGCGCTGTGCTGCGTTCAATGCCACAACCCCGTAGATGGCGTTATACGTTGACTTAGGCTGAGCGGATTAATCTCGAATTTCCCTGTTTTTCGCACGGTCAGCTGCACGTTGCCTGTTCGCGTGTTGGGAAACCGTCTTCGTTGTTTGTTTTTGCGCCGGAAAACAAATCAAAAAACATTGTTCATCATATTGCTCTCTACTAATTTCGATTCCACTCAAATAAATCGCATTGAAATTTGAACTATCTGTGTTTTATTATTACTAGGGAGTTTATCTGAAGGCGTTAAATTGTGGCGAGGTGAAGTTCGCCGGGTCCGCTAGTTTTATATATTTTTCATGTTCTTCTGGTATTATTTCATGGCATTTACGAAATATTTTATTGGTTCATGAATCTTGTACACACATTTTATGAATTTGAAACACTAGTTTTATGCAATATTCACGTTTCGTATTATTTTTTGTTTTACACATAGGTATCAAGAATAGTTGTATTTTCTGTATTTTGTACATTGATATTCAGCAAAGGTTCATGTGTCTTACATATAAAGGTAACTGTACCAAAATTCATGAATACGATTCATGGAGGTTGTGTAAAAATTCATAATTTTTGTGTACTTTTGGTTTAGTGCAAAATAATATTGAGCCATAGCTGCGCACAAGATGTAACCAACCATCAAAACTAAAATTTTCAAGGAACAGATTTCTTTTAATTATTTTCAACATAAGATTTTTACTTACAACAATTTTGTACACAATTTTTACATACAAATTATTATATTATTATAATTTCTATTATTTTATAATTATAGATTATTGATAATGAAATAAATTATAAGTTTAGATAAAAAATCAAATTTTCGCAAATTGCTGGTTACATTTTTTATGACTCGTCTTGTCTAAGCTTAGCAATGCAGTGGACTTGATTCAAATCGAGGTTAGGGTAAAGTATGACAACTATATGTCTATCTTGATAGTAAGAAATACTCTTTTAAAGGGCATTTTTAAAAAAAAAAAAAAGCAAAAATATAGCATTCATTCAAATAAAATTAAATGAATAAATTTTCTCACAATATCTTATTGACACCAGTTATACCTTCCAATAATATTGAAATATTAAACAATTGAAAACAACCATAAAATATAGCAAATATTTTTTGAAAAACAGTCAATCAACTGTTGAATAATAATAAGGCGTAACTTGGTCCAATAGGAAATATTATTCTTTGCATTCAAGAAACCTTAGAACAGTAAGTAATCAAATTCAATAAAAAAAAAAGACAAAGAATTTTCTCTTTCGTTAGTGTTTTACATTTTTTTGTGAAATCAGCGTAAATTTTGAGTAACAAACACAACAATGCCTTAATTACACAACCACATACAGCACACTTGAATACAAACTCGCATACAAACAAAAAAAAAACAAAAAAAAAACAAAAAAAAAACGAAAAAGAAAATAAAATAAAACAGCCGAATAAAAAACGGAAAAACTTGAAAAATTTAAAACAACACAAGAATAAGAATTAAGCAAAAGAAACAACTCAAGAAAATGAGCTGCAAATTTTTTAAATTAACCAAAAACACATAAGAAGGGCGCAGCAAAAGAAAACAAGAAATAGCGAGAAACACAGAGAACAAGAGAGAGAGAGAGGGAGAAAGAGAAAACAAATAAAAATTAATAATGTGGCAAATAGCAGATAGGGATGTGGCATGAGTGTTGTTGGTTGGTGTGATGAGATTCTGATTAAATTAATTCATAAAAAATTTCTTCAATTCAATTAAGAGATTTTCTTCTTTGTATGTTTGTGTTACATACTTATGTTTTTTTTTCTTTGAGATTTTATATACTTACATTTTGCTGTTAATAAATTATGTCATAAGACAGCAGAGAGTTGGCGAGCATGTGTCTGTGTGTGTTTGTTTGTTTGTGTGTATGCGTTTGTGCTTAGGCGCGTGTGGTATATTTTGTTTTTTTTTATGCAGATCTTGAGCCTTTTGCATATCAATGGCACTCTAAATTTAATATCCTGCATACTAAAAAATTATGACATCGACATTGATGCAAATTCTTTTGGATTTTCACGTTGTCATATGTTATTCTTGTTTTTTTTTTTTTGTTTTTATAATTTTCAAGGTGTTTTGAACATAAGCCAGATATGTCACGCATGTGTGTATGTATCGCTTTAAATTGAGGTATATATGTGTGTGTGTGTGTAATGAGATATGCTAAATTTATGTAAGCTTATATATTAACATAATTATTATTGGGTGTGTCATGTTCATTCACAAAATTTGTAAACTTCGATAAAAAACTTCGTTAAGCAAGAGATTGAGTTATATTAAAACAAGTAAATTATATACATTTTGAGACAAAGAGTCTTGTGAGTTGTGTGAATAATAAGATGACTAGAAGTTTTTCTTTTCTTATAATAAAATAATTAAATAAAAAACATATATAAATGTTTTTAAAAGACAACAAAGTAGTCATTAATCAAGTTTAAAAGTTCAAGTTTTCTTTTACGAAAATGCTTAAAAAAATAATACCTTTTCACATCCCAGTCAAATGCGCTTAAATCCCTTGTGAGAATCTTTGAATTAAAAACTTTGACTGTAAATAAAATCTCAAAGCCATTAATAAATCTCTCATTAATTATATGCAAAAGCATTTTTATGTAAGAAACAAAAAAAAAAAACGTTGCAAGCGCATAAGAGCGCCTTGCTCGAACTAATTTTTGTTTTGTGCAACGTGGCGTATGAGTAACATTTAAGCTAATTATCAATTTAAAGCTTTTCGAAGAACGTTTGAATTTTCTAATCACATAATTGCAAACGTGTGTTTAACAAGCCAGAAATATTGGTTTAATATAATTTTAAGATAAATTTAATTTAATTAATTGTCTACATTAAAATGATGAGGTTTAAAAAAACTTATACATTAATGCCACCCAGAAATGAAATATCATACGGAATATTATGAAAAAATATGCTCGAACATTTCAAGGGAACAGCATTTTTTGATAATTTATTTCTGTTTGCATGAACTAACTAAATTTTTTTTGATAGCTAAATATTTTTCTTGACTTAGTCAAATAAATATCTAAATCACAGATGAGGAATAGGTTAACAATGGAACCATTATCAGATCATGAGTATTTTTTTTTTCCTAATATAATCTATTTTCTTAGTTCTTAAAAGTTGCTGTGAATAATACAATTGATAATTTCATCATTCCT
This sequence comes from Tetanocera ferruginea, assembly GCA_958299015.1. Classification (NCBI taxonomy): domain Eukaryota; kingdom Metazoa; phylum Arthropoda; class Insecta; order Diptera; family Sciomyzidae; genus Tetanocera; species Tetanocera ferruginea. Next base: position 28,334,751 of record OY282641.1, on the reverse strand, counting down.
AGTTTCATCATCGACATCAAACGACGTCGAATTTCATCGTTTTTTTTGTTTGCTGGTCTTGTTGCTTGTGTACCAAAATGTCATAAATAAGGCACAATTTCGCGTATTCAATTTTTTGTATTTTGTTTTTGTATTTATTTGAAAATATTGTTTAAATTTGACATATATTGATTAACAATCCCAATATTTCTCAGATTTAATTTTCGATTTTCTTACTAACAAACCAAAAATGGCATACTATGGTCACATATGTGCATGTTTTTTTTATAAACAATACCAAAATAACATAAATTGGGCACAATTCAGCATATTAATTTCTTGATAAACAGTCCAACAATTTCTTATATTGAGCACATTTGGGTATATTATCTTTTTTATAAACAATCCAAAAATCACATACATTATGCACAAATGAGCGTGTTAATTTTTTTATAAACAATAAACATCATATCATCAGAAATAAACATCATATCGTCGCATAAAAAAAAAAAAAAAACAAATTGGCCATTTCAGCCCTTGAAAGGACTTTGACCGAGCTTCTTATGATCAATTGTGTTGTGTGTGTTATTAAAATGTTTGCACACAATTAACCGAGAACTGGACCTACATGTTTTCAGGCGCGGATACAAGGGGGGGGGGGTAAAGGGGGTAATTACCCCCCCCCAAGAACTTTTAAATACTTTACTTTTTAATACTTTATTTGGAAAAAATAATTGTGCTCACAGCTTAAGGGTACTTTTATGCATACATAAGCGATTCTGAAGACGTTTTTTGAAAGAATACTACAAAAAAATGGTTAGAGACATTGTTAAACTTTAGTTTTTTTATTGATTTCAACGATTATTAAAGTATTAAAAAAAAAATTTTGTTTTTTTTTGTTTTGTGACGTCATTTGCGTGTAGGTGACGTTTTTATGAAGCGATGCGAGACGAGTAGGACCATTTTGCTTGTAGATTAACACGATCTGTAGTCATCTTCAAAAAACAAAATATAATTATATGTAAAGCAAACACTTAAGTCGAGGTAGTAACTTTGCCTTTTTTAAAAACGATCCTCAAAATAACGTTACATTTCCTTAAGTTCTAAAATTTACAGCCATGTTTTAAACAATCAACTTTTAAGACGCGTTGTTTTCTTACAAATAAAAATAAAACAAAAAACCTGAAGTCACTACCTCAGCGTAAGTGTTTGCTTTATAATAATTATATTTTTACAAAACATTAACGATTAGTTTACAAATGCCCTTTATATGAAATCATTGAGCAAGTAACCTTGATTTTGATTTGTAATGAGCGCAATTAAGATTTTGGCAATGAAGACCATAGTTGCCACTTAAAATATTTTATTCTTCTAAATTTTTAGTGAAAACCTGCCAAACTTTTTTGCAACCTGTGGGCCAACAAATTTTATCATAAAAAAACAATACGTGCATTGTTATTTTCAGATTTCACTTTATAAATTTAAAAAAAAAAAAAGTTCAAACAATGTAAAATCCAATAGTCTGTTTTTACTTCAATTATTTCATCACCAGTTAAAATATTTTTCAGAAATATTTCAGCTAGAGTCTTTATGAAAATATTATAAACATCTGTACTACTTTTTATCATATTTGATATTTATATAACATGGTTTTTTGAAGTGAATTAATGTTAGGTTATAGTTGCTGAAATTGTATCAACTGCGCAAAAAATTTGTTGCATACATTTATTTTTGTTTGACTTAATTCTTAATTTTTTGTAATTCTGAAATTTTTCAAGTCTACCTTAACTTCATCATAATATAAATAGGCGTAGTGAAAACAACTAAGAACCATTTTCTCCCGTGTTTTTCAACCGATTTTGATAATTCTTTTTTTAAATGAATTAGAGTGCGGAGAAAGACTGCACCGACTATTTTATACAACTATAAATAAGCAAACAAAAATTGGTCGATTTTCGACCCCAGGCGGTACTAGTAATTATAATTGCAACAAACCAACCCAATTACCACAACCGACTTAAATGAAATGGAACTGCCACGTTTAGTCCACTTTTAGTAAGGAACTAATTCAAATTCAATTATTTCATGAACTTTAAATTTGGCAGTGTAAAAAGGTGAGCGAAACTAAGGTTATTGATATGAACGCCGTTTTACTCTTTGTAATAATGACATTTTTCCACTAATTTCTAAAACGTTTGCTATCTTTGCCACGCTTCCTATCAGTAGCAACAGCTGAGTGAAGTTTTTCTACACTGCGACGATTAAAAACATGGTTACGTTCAACTATGCAAGAAGAACGATTGAATGGACTCGCATTATTGCATATACTTAGAGACATTAACATAAATATTAACGAAGTTATTGATAATTTTGCGATAATTTTGTCATATAATTTGTCTCTATCTAATGACTATCTAATAACACAGAGTAACAAAATTAAGCTTTATAAAAAGTGCAGAGATCTCGATAAACAATTCCGAATAAATTTTGGCTGCCGAATGAAGTCAAATATGGACTTCGTTTTTCTCCATCAGCTTGAGTTTTTGAGTTATAGGCAAAAACATGAAAATCAGTTCTTTTTCTGATAATTTTCTTATATCTATTATATTGATCTACCGATGTGTATAACTATGACTGATTTCAATGAAGACATACTAGACTTTAATTTTTACAAATTCAAAAACAATATATTCGACAGTTTCGAAGATATCGACGAAAAACGTTCAAAGTCGAAAAACTTTCACAATTTTACGTAGGCAGCTCTTTTGAAACCCTTCATCTTTGATATTTTTCAACGAATTTACAAAAACTTTTTTTAATTTGTAGAAAATCTCTGAATTTTAATAAACATTTTATTTTTTTAAACAAATTGAAAAAACAAAAATTTTTGTACATTCAACTTTATTAAAATTCACTTCAAAAAGTACCTACGTAAGTAGAAAATAATTTTATACAAAAGTAGTGTGCATTTGAATAAAATTTAACGTACAAAACTGTTTGTTTTTTCAATTTCTTTGAAAATATACAAGATAATAAAAAAAACTAAAATGCTTATTAAAATTCAGAGATTTTCTAACAAGTAAAAAAAGTTTTTGTAAATTCGTTGAAAAATATCAAAGATACAAGGGTTTCAAAAGAGCAGACTACGTAAAATTGTGAAATGTTTTCGACTTTGAACGTCGATATCTTCGAAACTGTCGAATATATTGTTATTGAATGTGCAAAAGTTGAAAGGTCTAGTATATCTTCGTTGAAATCAGTCATAGTAATACAATTCGGTAGATCAATATAATAGATTTAAAAAAATTCATTTCAAATTCAAGATCATTTTGTATTGAAACAATGAGTTTCAAATTCCTTTAAGTTTTTTTTTAATTGAAAAGAACTATGTTTTTTCATTGCACATACTTAAAAATATAATTGTGCAATTTTTTTATAATGGAATGAATGTGAAAAATTGGAATAAATCAACCTTAAATCTAGAGTTAGTTAAAGTTAGAGTTTTTATTTACTTTTCGCTAAGACATTATTCCAGAAAAAGGGTGAAATAAATAAATACGGAAATGTGCGTGCATGTGTCTGGAAAAAATGCCTTTTAAACAATTCAATAATTTCAATTCAAAAAAGTAAAATTTGTCTATATGTAAATAGACAACATTTTCTCAAATCGAAATTGTGTGTCTTTGATAATTTACCCCCCCAAGATTTTTTCCAGATCCGCCCCTGCATGTTTTATGCCGACTCCGAACGGCTCATGTTCTCAAGAAGCTTTACATGGCATTATTTACTCTCTGAGGTTTGCCATTGTCTGCAGAGAGGTGGTGACCGATCAGAAAAAGTATTAAAAAATGCATTAGTCCAACGATTGCTTTAAAAATTACTCCAAGATTTTTGACTTATGTATGGAATTGCAATATTACGGACAGCCTTGAGCAAGGTAACGTACTTTAAGCGGTTCCAATAGGTTCAGAGAATACATCAGCGCTGCTCTGCAAACAAGACCAACTGTTGCTATGGAGATCATATTTCAGCTTCTACCGCTCGACTTGGTTGATAATCGGGGTATGGAAATGATGGGAAAAATGCCATGCATTTATACTACGGAGTTATAACTGTATTTCAATCAACACTGATTACTGTAAGACCTCGCTTTTCTTTAATGGCAGCTATGGTATGCTTAGTCCTTGCAATTCATACTAAAAGTATTATGCACCAAGAAAGCGAGGTTTCTACACCGAAAACATACTCAATGGAGTTAAAGATATGTCTCTTACTAGTAGGCTGCCTAACCACTGTACGGTTTTCGAAACCGAAATGATGGTAATAAGGGAGTTCGAGTCATGGTTATCAATAAACAGTCAGTGTTATAAAAACAGTAGCTTTAAAGTAAAAATTTCATATTTTCTGACAGCCAAGCTGCGATCAAATCATTAGATCAAATCAGTGACCCTTTAAGTCAAAATCAGCCAAGGAATACCGCAATGTCTCATAAGTTTAGTATCAACCTAATATGAGTACCTGAACATGAAGGCGTCAAGGATAATGAAAAGGCATACGAACTCGCTTGAAACGGTGCCATGGTGACATCAATGGTGCAACATCTGCAAACATGCTGCTAGATACTCCAAAACTGCTGCTCAGCGAAAATACTAATTCGAAAACCACCATCAGATGAACTAAATTTTTTACCTGTAAGATTTCTAGGCTTTTCTGCCCGTTTCCTAGCTGTAGAGTGCTACTCTCGCTAGATGGGTTAGACCTAAGGTTTCCAGTCCCGGAATTCCAGACTTTTTCTTGTCACGAAAGTCCCGGAATTATAAGGGCTTAAGCTCCTGGATCTTGAAAATGCCTTTAAATTTCTGCATTTGGGTTGATTTTTTTCATAAATTTAGATGATATACAAAAATTTATAAAGCAATTCATTTCAAATAATCAAAATTATTTATAAAAATTGCCTGCAACTCTGTTTTGAGTAATGAAATTTTAATATAGTAGTAGCAATAATGAATGTCGAACACTATATGTAGTTCGACATTCGAGAATGTCAGTTAGCTGTTTAAAGAGGATTGTTTGCTGTTTTGCAAAAAATTACTTCAAAACAGCCTTGTATTTATTGTCTGTTGTTTTAGAGTCCTAAACTGCATATCTTTTTTTTTTCCAAAAGTACTGTTTCTTTGTCAAAAAACAATTCTATAAGAAGTGGACAAATTGCAAATGATTCTGATCGTCAAATACAACACAAAATTTCCATGCGTCGTTTTTTAAAAATACCTTAAAACAAAGCCAAAAATGATTTGACAAATTTCTTCAAAAGGCAAATAAAAAGAAAAAACCAGGGACCAAAAATAACTGTTATTTTACAATTTTCGAATGAAAAAGACATAATGAAAAAATTGTCGAAGGACATTTTCAAATATACCATTATGATAAAAATGGCCTCATCTTCACGAATACTTAGAGCCTTTAAAATTTTCGACTGATTCTATAAAAGTTAAAAATTAACTGTTATTTTTTCAGACAAAAATAACGGTTACCTTTGACTTTTATTTTATCGGTCAAAAATAACAGTTATTTTGTGACTTTTATTTTTTCGGTCAAAAATATCAGGCAATCTGTGTTATTTTAAAGGCCGCTTGTCCGATTAAAAAACTTTTGATATCATATGTAAAACGTGATCACCGATGAGACCAAAATAATGGTATCAATAGTTTTTTAGTCAGTAAAATGGCCTTTGAAAAAACACAAATTGCCTGATATTTTTGACCGAAAAAATAAAAGGCAGAAAATAACTGTTTTTTTTTGACCGATAAAATAAAAGTCAAAAGTAACTGTTATGTTTGCCCGAAAAAATATAAGGCACAAAATAACTTTTATTTTTGTCGGAAATTATAAAAGTTAAAAAATAACAGTTAATATTTGACTTTTTTGATAAAAACCATAACCGGTACGGTCCCTGGAAAAAAAAAATTGGCGATTTCAGCCCTTGAAAGGACTTTGACCGAGCATCTTGTGATCAATTGTGTTCTGTATGTTATTAAATATTTGCACACAATTGACCGAGAACTGGACCGACATGGACCTACTGGACCCAAGGAGCAATGTTTACCGATCAGAAAAAAATTTTTACTGAAAAAACTTCTTCCGCTACTTTTGGGGGGATCAATCTCGGGCTCCGAGCATGCTAAGCCACACACTTAACCTACATGGCATTGTCACCACAAAGATCAAAAGGCAAATACAAACCATTAAATATGGAAGACATCCTTGAGATGGAAAACAAATACGATTCAAAAAAAATGAAAAAAGTTGAATTTTTATTCAAATCGCTTCTGTCGTGAAATTCAAAATTTTTAGCAATTTAATGTTTTTTGTTTTAATATTACGCGCAATAATCATGTAAAAAAGATATTTTGGAAAAATTCCTTTTTTGGAATTTGCACAAAATTAAATCAAAATTAATAAAAACTTTTTTGTAAAAAGTATAGTTTTTTCAAATCGAATCTTTCTCTTGAAGTTTTTGAAGAAAGTAACTATTTTTGGTCGAAAAAAAGGATACGAACATTACCTACTCATGATAGTGGCGATTAACACATGACACTGATTGATACGCAGACAAGCTGCTCGAATAAACCTTTTTGGAAATGACTTTTGTAGAAGCTGCAGAGTTCAAAAGGAGGAAGAAACCATAACTCATATTCTATGTTGCTGTCCTGCGCAGAAAAGATATCTCTCTAATTGATTTGAAACGGATTATATTGGATGTATGGTTCGAAGAAATACGTAAAGACTATTTTAAGAATAATTGAGCCGTCAATACCAAATAAAAATAAAAACAAATTGGCTGTTTCAGCACTTGACATGATTTAAATTTAAACATTTAAACATACTAAAAAATTTTAAGAGTACTTAAAATTTTTCATAACTTTCGAAAATCTTAAACATTACAATTTTTAACAATATTGTTAATCCAGCAAAAAAGATTCACAGCATTAACAAATATCACACTTCAATAATGTTTTTGATTTCAAAATTTTTCGAAATTAAAATAATTTCGGGTTTTTAGAATTATGAACAATTTCATTATTTTAATAATAACAAAAATCAGAAATCTAAAAAATATCTGAAAAATTTCACAATTTTATGAAACTTAAGAGTTTTAAATTTCTGTATGTTTGATATTCAAATCATTTTACAGAAATTTTTAAGAATTTCAAATTTCCCAAAAGTGCACCTAAAATTTTAAAAATGTTTAATTGTTTAAGGTTAACAGTATGTAAAAATGTATACATTTTTGAAAAAAGTTTAAAAGTCATTAACGCATGGAAAGCAGCCATCACCTAAAGCAGAATTTTTATAGCATGCAATGTAATTCACAACACGTTCTGTGAATAGATTATTTAAGACTAGTCAGTTGTGTCGGTAGTGAGGACGACTCGAAGGCGTAGTGTCTTGTCTGTCTTTTAGAGCCCGAACAGAACCAAAGCGGCTGACGGCTGGCGGTCCTTTCTTGGCGAATTGAGCTGAAACACGTCTACAACAAGAGCGGCTGGCGGTTGTCGGAACAGAGTTGCTTTTTGTCACTGTAGTAGTACAATTGACATAAAGGGGTGCAACAGACGGACAACATGGTTAACAGATATGAAAAAATTTTGACTTATTCAATTAAGTTTTCATCAAAATCCGTTATGAAGAAAATTATATCGTATATTATTGCGAATTCACATAAATATAACACACACATAAAAAACAAAACGTCCGAATATACTAAAAACTAAAAAAAATTACATTAAACACAGTCAATTCTTAGCAAAAGTATGGCAACATTTATGTTACTCAGAGAGAGGACCGCCAGCCGCCATAGCAAAAATAGAATAGATTCTATTTTGGCGTTTTTCCGTCGCGGATTCGCCCAGCGAATTCGTTTTTGCCAACTACATACATTTTCATGTATTCTGCTGAACGGTGAATCCGCCAGCCGTCAACCGCTTTGGTTTTGTTCGGGCTCTTACTTGGCAACGAGTAAACTGACTTTTTTAAGCAAAACACCGAGAGTCGGGTTGCTTGATACATACATTGTAGTTAGATTTCGTATTTTGCCGTGTTCGGGTTGGACTTTACCGCGGCTTCTGTCAGTCGGATATCCTCCCGAATACTTTGTAGCTGTGATTGTTGAACTCGGTTGGACTTTACTGTCCGCTGCGGTTGATCGGATATCCCTCCGAAAACTTAGCTTGTCGTGTTTGGGTTGGACTTCACCGCGGCTTTGGCAGTCGGCTATACTCCCGAATACTAAGCTTATCGTGTTTGGGTTGGACTTCACCGCGGCTTCAGTCAGTCGGCTATCCGCCCGAATACTCCATAGCTGTGATTGTCGTATTTGGTTGGACTTCACCGCGGCTTCGGCCAGTCGGCTATTCTTCCGAATACTTAGCTTGTCCCTCCCGAATACTAATCGTTAAGCTACCCATTAGGGATCATATAAATAAAGCGTATGATATATTTAGAATTTGTATTATTGATACGAAATATATATAAGTTATTTATACTTCTTGAGAAATGTGTACATATACATATCTAATATAATTGATACTACATAAGATATATAAATAACATTGTATATTATAATGCTGCAAAAGATGTATGTATGGTACTTTTGTATATAACCATTTAACAGTAGGAGTATATTTTCCAAGTCCAACGCACTCTGTTGAACTTTGTCTAAGCCAAGTTGCATAAACTCGCCACGAACGCAATCACCGATATTAACCAAAGCACCGAATACCGAGTATATCGCACCAGAAACAGTAATCACCGAGGCAGACTCAGAGAGGGCAATTGTTGGAAAATTATAGCTTGATACCCACGAATGATTGTTGTTATGTATATGAAAAGACTTATTTACAAAATATATGTGCATATATATATTCATAATTAATCATATAGATTATTCAATAAAAACTGATTGTACTTGAAATATTAAAACCAACAAGTCTTTTTATTTAACGGAGTTTCGAGGGTCCTTCGTTTGATTTTGGAGCGGCTGAGTCATACCTCAGCCTTTGAAAAAATCCCCTTAAAAATTTCAAACAGTTTCGAACTTTGCGTTATTTCAAAATATTTAAAATTTTTAAAAGCATGAAAATTTGCAGTTTCAATTTCATTGATTTTAGAAAATTTCAAATTTTATTTTATAATTCTTAAAAAACTTCTTCTTTGAAAATTATATTTTGATCTTTTTCCCAAATAATTCATGAAGTAACAGGTTGCTACAACAACAAAATTCTTCTCAGAATCTAGACCGAGCAGACCAGGGACCGTAATAATTATGAGCAATATCGATTTTTTGAGACAAAAAATAAAAATCGAAAAATGATTTGTATGGGTTTTTGTGATTTTTTTTTTTTTGTCAGAAATAGAAAAAATTTTTTTGATTCTTATTATTTCGCTAAATAATTAAAATTAGTTTTTCGTTTTTATTTTTTTGTTCAGACATTAAATCGCTTAAGGATTTTTGTTATTTTGCTCCTAAATTAAAAATCGATTTCAAGAGCTTTCTTCTTGTTAGACATTCTTAATAAAAAAAATAAAAAACAAATTGGCCATTTCAGCCCTTGAAAGGACTTTGACCGAGCATCTTAGGATCGATTGTGTTGTGTGTGTTATTAAATTTTGCACACAATTGACCGAGAACTGGACCTACATGTTTTATGCCGACTCCGAACGGCTCATGTTCTCAAGAAGCTTTACATGGCATTATTTTACTCTCTGAGGTTTGCCATTGTCTGCAGAGAGGTGGTGACCGATCAGAAAAATTTTTTATTGAAAAAATTTTTCGCCACGGCTGGGGATCGAACCCGGGCTCCGAGCATGCTAAGCCATACACTTAACCTGCATGCCACGGTCACCACATTCTTAATAGTTATGTTTTTTATCGCTTCAAAATTTGAAAAGAAACTAAGATGATATTAAATTTGATATTAATTTTATTGAGAATTTTTAAAATAACAGGCATTCATTTTGTCCAAATTTTGAAACAACAAATTCTGTTCACACTAAATAGCGGAATAGCGAAGCTTTCAATATCTACATCGTCAAGGCCAGCTTGCGCTTCAGTTTAAAACAAACATAATTTGTTAAGCAATGGTTTTAGAACATGTAAAAAAAGTAAAGAAAGTTTAAAGTCGGTCTAGCTTGACTCTGACATACCCTTGACATACTTTTTCATAAAAAATAATAGCATTGGAAAAGGAATTGTCCTGAAAAGGAATTGAGCTAAAAACTAAAAATCAACAAATAATTTTTTTTTAACAAAATAAATAAAAATCAAAAATAATTTTTATTTTTGAACAAAATAAATAAAAATCAAAAATAATTTTTATTTCTGAGCCAAAAAAATAAAAATCAAAAATAATTTTTATTTCAGAGCAAAATAAATAAAAATTAATAATAATTTTTATTTCTGAGCAAAAAAAATTTAATTCAAAAATAATTTTTATATCTGAGCAAAAAAAATAAAAATCAAAAATAATTTTTATTCCTGAGCAAAAAAATAAAAATCATTTTATAATAATTATTTTTAATTTTTAAGATTAACGCTTAAAAAATAAAAATCATTATTTATTCTAAGAGTCAACACAAATTCTAGCATTTCGGTATACTCAAAAGTTTTTTCCGGCGCTTGGAACATACTGATTTTTTTCATTAAAATTTGAAAAATAATCATTATTTTCGGTCCCTGGAGCAGACTAGACATGGTTTCGTCGGACGCTACTCCGACTCATCAGTAGTCTCTGTGGTTCATGCAGTCCACTTACATTGAGAAGCTAATAAGTGCAACTGCCGCAAAACCAAAATGGTTTTCAAAAATCACAATACAAATATCAAATTTTTATAAATACACAATACAAGACCAAATAAAAAAAAAAAAAATGCCAAAGACCTACAACTTCATATTGTAAATACTACTTTTATATATTTACTTTAATTTGTCTTCAACTATTTTTTGAAAAAAAATTACAATTGAGCATGAGTACCTTGAGTACCTCTTGTAACCTTGAAAAACAATATAATGAGAAGTTTTAACTAGGTACTTTATAAGTATTTAAGTTCTAACAACTAATTGTCATAAATGTCCTAACATTTTGTGGCTAAAAAACCCCGCACAACACAAAAGTTATAAAAGAAATGTTTCAAACATATTTGCATGCAATTTCTAGCAATTTCCGGCACAGATTAGATTGTAAAGTTTGTCAAATGTTTGTAAAAAATAATGTTTATTAATTTTTTTTTATTTTTATTATTTTGTTACATAACTAGCCTAACATACTCAAATCACTGTTGTTGAAATAAGCAAAAATAAAAGAACGCACAAATTTTGTGCAAAACTGAGTGCCGGATGTAAGATTTTTCTCAAGGGATTTATCAACTTTTTATATTTTTTCTATTTTTTTTTTTTTTTTTTGTGTGTGTTGTTTTTTCACTAAAACATTTTTGGCTAGCCAGCTTAATAAGGCGGCCAACGTTCAAAGGTTAAAAACAACAACCAGCTCAAGGATGAGACAGTCAAGTTGAGTTGTTAGCCACAACAGGACCTTGCCGACAAAATTTTCATGAACTAACAACACATAAAAGCTTATTTTGTTTTGGCTAGAATCTCTAGAGATGCTTGATTTTTTTTATATTTTCTTTCTTTTTTTTTTCTTCATCATGATTATTCAAAAAGTTATGAAATGTTTTGAGGAGCGGTTAAAGAAACACTTTATCAGAACAAGAACTGAATCAATGAGATGATTTGGGTTTATATTCGGGTTATAACTGGCCTGATTTGAAAGTTTCGCAAAGTAGTCAGGTATTTATTATTCGTATTGGGGATAAATCTTTTTGAATTTGTATGATTTCAGATTTGCAGCTGAATTCTTAAAAAAATAGTTCTTCTGAAAACGTGATAAATTGCCTTTTTTAAGGTGAAGCTATGTAAGTTGGTTAATATTTTTTATGATAATTACTTTTGTTATAAATATATTTTATTTCTTATAACTCCAAAATATCAAAGATTTTATATAGAACTCATCATAGATATGAATATAAAGAAATGTAAAAGAAAATTTTTGAAAATACTTGTTTGAAATCATGCAACACAAATGATTATTTAGATGTTTATTAAGAATTTGAATATAAAAACCAAAAATCTTAAATAAATTTGAAAACTTCGAGTTTTCAAAAAAAAAATTAATATTTTAAACAGATCTATAAATGTCGAAAACTTCTAATCATCGAAAAGTAACAAAGTTCTGATCCCAAAATTTTTTTTCTGGTTTTTAATTAAACATAAATTCCACGCAATTATAAAAAACCATTGTAGAAAAATATTAAAAATTTTGTAATTTCGATTTAAGTTTTAAAACTTCGATTTTTCAAAAAACAAATTAATATTTTATAAACATCTATAAATCTCGAAAACTTCTAATCAACGGAGAGTAACAAAATGTTCACATCCTAAGATTTGTTTTAGTTATACATAAATTTCACGAATTTATAAAAAAAAAATTTCGAATAAAATTTCAAAATTTGTGAATTTTAAAAATATTGATCAGTCAAAAATTGCAATTCTTTCAAATTCCAGAAATTTATAAACTATAATATTTTTACAAATTCAACATCTTGAAAAATAAACTTTTTAGAAAAGCATTTGCAAATTTTTAAAGAATTTGAATTTTCTAAATTTTGAATATTTTCACTTTTTCGAATATAAAACCTTTTAAGTCCCAGTCGAAATTTCAAAATTTCAAATTGTCTGAAAAATATTAATAATTTGGAATTTTTAAATAGTTTTTTAAGCACATTTGAAAATTTTTATGTAATTCGAGTTTTAATTTTTTTTATATATTTTCAAAATATCAAAAATTTTAAAAATTTCCAAAATTTTCACAATTTCTAAATTTTTCAAAATTCAAAAAATTTTCAAATTTTTCGAACAATTTCAGAACAATGAATAATTGCATAGTTTTAAAAATACCAAAATTAGGAAATATTTAAATATCGCATCTCTTAATTTTTCGAACTTCCGTTCATACGGAATATTTTTGTAGAGATTTTAAATTTTAAGAAATTTCAGAATTTAAGTTAATATAAAAGTATTAACACACAAAAAATTTTGTAGTTTCTATAGGCTTATTTCGAAATTTTAAAAAAATTATTTCATCATTGTTTTGAAAGTGATTTAGTTCTGAAATTGTAGTTATATTAAAATTTTCACGTTTTTAAAATCGTAGTTGATTGAAGTTTTCATTCAATTTTTCATCCAAAATGTGATATTTAAATTTCATAAAAATTGTCTTAGCAAATTAAAATTAAAAATTTGATTTTGATTTTTGAATTATTTTTTTGACATTGTTAAATGATGTGAAATAGAATTTTTAAAAATTAACAAAGTTTAATTATAGATATTAAAAATTTTCATATAAATTATACTGCTGATTGTATGAAAAAAATCTAAATAAGCATTATTTTTTAAATTTTTCAATAATAAATAAGCTAAGATATTTCAACATATAACTGAGAGATTCAAATTTAAGAATTCACAGACATTTAAATCCGAGTTAAAAAAATTTCAAACTTCTCGATTTCAAAAATGTTTTAAATATTTAAATAAAATAAATAATTTCAAAGAAGCTCAATTCAAAACTATTTATAATATATATAACATATAATATATCTGTTTTAATGTATGTGTCTGATATTTTTCGAGAATGAAATGATATTTGAGCATTGCATAGGATCTTTTATAATTCGAAATTTAAGATATTTCAGAACTTTTCAAAACATTTTTTTAAACCCGAAAATGAAAAATTTCACAAAATTTAACTATGTTTCGAAAATATTTTATTTCAATAATTCGAATTCAATTTGAACCAATTTAAATTCTGATTTTCTGTGAAGATATATTTTCGAACACAAAAATTTTAATTATTAGCAAATATTACACATTACAAAGCAATTGAAATTTGAAATATTTGATACATTTAACATTTTAACATTTTAAAATTCTGGTATTTTAGTACGATATAGAAATATTTGTGAATTAATTAATTGCTTTTTTAAAATTCTTTAAAATTTAAAAATTCACAAAATTTGAAAAGTTGTCGAGTTTCTGTAATATTTTATTTCAATAACAGTACTATACAAATTTGAAAAATACAGTATTAAAAGGAATACATATTAGGTATTAACATTTCAGAACTGTTCAGAAAAACTTCAATAAATTAATAATAAATTTTAAAATTTTTTCGAATTAATTAGTTTCGGTAGTATTTTTTTCTGATAAGCAAGCACTGTATAGAAATATTTTCCAATATCAAAATTTTCAGATGTTGAAAAATATAAGATTCAACGAGTTCAAATTCAAAATCCTTAACATACCTATTTAAAAATTTTTTAAATCTTTAAAATATTTTCTGTGTTACTGAATTACCGAGTTTACTTTTAAAATTTTCACTTTTCTTAACTTTTTTAAGGTTTTCAAAATATTACAAATTTCAAAAAAATTTTAAAATTTTTCGAACTAAGGAGTTTCGAAATAATTTATTTTAATAAAAAAACTATTCAAATTTTAAAAAAATATGGAATTCAAAGGAATCGAAACATTTTTCGAAATTTTGAGATTTCAACAGCTTATAGAAATATTTACGAACTTCAAAATTTTAGATATTTTAGAGCTCAAAGAAATATTTAAAGAACATTATATTTATCGAAATTTTTATACTTCAGTACTGCATAGAAATATTTATGAACATAATAATTTTATTTTTTTCAGAACTTTCCAACACATTTTCATTCTTGACCATTAAAAAATATATTTCACAAATTTTTTAAGATTTTTCGTGTTTGCAAGTTTCGGAAAAATTTATTCCAACAACAAAAACTATTTAAATTTGACAAAATATAAAATTCGAAGTGATTTCGTAAAAAAGTGAAATACAAAGATATTCGATACTCAACATTTTTCGAAATTCTAAGATTTCAGAACTGTTTAGAAAAATTCACACATTTAAAATTTTTAAATTTCTCAAAAATTTATACTCAAACATTATAAATAAAAAACTTCACAAAATTAATAAAAAAACAGAATATAAATATTTAGAGGAGTTCAATTTTGAAATATTCGGGAAATTTAAAATCGAAACCATGATATTTCAGCAGTGCACAAAAATATTTACATGTTTCCAATTCTGTAGATTTTCCAAAACTAAGAAATAATGCTCGAACATTAAAAATTAATAATTTCAAAATTTCGTTAGCAAAATTTTAAAATTTTTCTAACTAACGAGTCTCGAACAAAATAACAAAACTATACAAATATAAAAAATAAAGAATTCAAAGGAATCGAAATGACATTTTTCGAAATTCTGAGATTTTAACACTTCAAAGAAATATTTCAAAATTTTGGCTATTAAAAAATTTACGGAATTCAAGGCATTGAAATTCGAAATATTTAAAAAACCAAATTTTTATTGAAATTATGATATTTTAGCACTTCATTGAAATTTTATGAGTGTCAAAATTTTTGAAAAACTTTTAAAAAATATGTAAAATTCTAACAGTATAAATTAAAACCTTCACACAATTTAAAAATGTTCGATCTTCCAAGGTTCGGAAATATTTTAATTCTGATATTTTAGCACTGTATGAAAATATTTTCTAGTTTTCAACTTTGAGATATTGAAACAAAAATACATAATTCTAAAAAGTTGAAATTATAAATACTTATTGTAAAAATTTAACATTTTTCGAAAATCTGACTATGATACTTGATACTGACATATGTACAGTTACTAAAATTTAAGAAAGAAATTTTCAAAATGATTTTTGTACTAAAATATTAAGAATTCAAAACCTCGGACTGCAAAAAATTTTTTCGAACTTACGAATTTTGCAAATATTTTATTTCATTAATAAAACTACCAACTTTGAAGAAATAAAGAATTCAAAGGAAGCGAAATTCGAAGTACATATTAGATAAATTTGGTAAAAATCGAAATTCTAATATTTCACACTGCATAGGAATATTTACTCACTTCCAATTTTTAGGTCTGAGAAAATACAGAATTCAAACGATTTGAAATTCGAAAAATTTGAGAAATTTCACATATATTATATAGCACTGCATAGAAATATTTTCGAATTTCAACATTTTACACTTTTCGAAACTTTTCAATAAAATTGTTATCATCTAAAAGTATATATATAAACAATCAATTCAAAAATTTTAAATCTTTAAGAAATTTCATAAAAAATTTGGGTTCTCGAAAATCTCAGAAATTTCACAAAATTTCGAAATACATATTTCGTATTTCCAAATATGACCATTTTTATAATACTTTGCGAAATTGCTTAAATATATTTATACAAAATTTTAAAATTTTTCGAACATCCGAATTTCGGAAATGTTTTTTTCAAAAACAATATTATTAAAATTTTAAAATATATGAGAAAAATTATATATTTTTCAAAATTGTGATATTTGGCAGTGCATGTCAATATTTACGAATTTTAATATTTTAGTTCTTAAAAAATTACAAAATTCAAAGGAATTTAAATTTGAAATATATGAGATATTTAACATTTTTCGAAATTCTAAAATTTCAATATTTAAATTTTTCACAACTTTTCAAAAATATATTGATAGTGGAAATTTAAGATCTTTCTCAAAACTTTAAAAATTTTTGAACTTACGAATTTTGAAAATATTTTATTTATTTATTTTATTTATTTTACAAAACTATTCAAAATTTTAAAAAATTACAGTATGCAAAAGAATTGAAATTCGAAATATTTATGAAATTTTATATAATTCACAATTCAGATATTTCAGCACTGCTAAGAAAGAGTTACGGCTTTCAAAATTTAAAATATTTCAAAACAATTTTTTTCGAAAATTTCAAAATTGTCACAAATTTTTTAAATAATACGATTTTCCAAAAGAAACAAGTAACTTTTGTAGCATTTTCAAATTCGAGCTGTGCGAAAAATTTTGCATACATTTAAAATAGTTTCAAGTTTTTAAAACTATAAATAGAAAGAATTCAGAACATTTCGTATCGAAAATATTAAAGAACTTGTAATTTCCGAAATTCTGAATATTTCAGATTTTTACATAGGAATTTGGTAACAAAAATATAAAAATTTGTAAGCAAATTTTGCATGTTAATTCTTTATGTTTTCGAAATTATAAGTTTTCAAAATTTGTATTCATTTCTGTCACACTCGAACGGATTTTCGAGAACAATCAAAATTTTAAAAACTTTAAAATTCCCAAAAATTTTTAAATTTTCAACTATCAAAGCTAGAAAAAAATGTTTACTCTTAAATTTTTGAATTTTAAATATATTTTAGTTTCCAATTTTGAAATTTCAAATTTTTAAATTACATGAAAAAAATTCCGAAATTAATATTCGAAGTTAAAATTTCAAAAAAAAATGTTTGAGTTTTATACTCAACAGCTCTAGAAAAAAAATTGATGTGTCAAAATTATTCAAATTCTACAAAATCTTTTTGGAAATTTTTTCACACTTTATAAGATTTTTCAAATTGCTTAAATTTTATTGTTTTCAAATTTAAATATTTTTATGTGTCCTTCAATTTATGAAAATTATTAAGGATTTAAGACAACAAAAAATTTAGAAATTTAGAAACTCAAACAATGTTCAAATTTCAAAACAGTCTGATTTTGTAATTAACATAACTTAAAACTTTTCTGAAAAATTCAGAATTTTTCAGAAAACTTGAAATTTTACAAATTTCTGCAAAAATTTTTAGCTATTAAATATAAAAAAACCTTATGAAGTGTTTTAACTTCAATATTTTTCGAACTCTCAAAATTAAAATTTTTACATTTTATGTACCTAAATTTTCTACTTTTCAGTGTTGTAGTGTTGTACTGCTAAATAAACTAAGAAGAAAGCAGGAATCAACAATTGAAATTTTTCAATCTCTTGTAATTTCTTATCAGGTTAAAACCTCAAAACTTCGAAAATACTTCGAAATGACTTTGAAATCTTATCGAAAAAGCATTTGAAAGAAAATTGTTAAGAATTCTCTTATTTTTTTTTTACTTTTTCTCAACAAAGTAATAGAAGAAAAACCACTTTCTTGACATGCAGTGCTCAAATTTACGATAGATATTAACTTCATATCAGCAAATAAAACAACAAGAACAGCAACAACACCAACAACAACAACAACAACAACAACTCTAACAAGAAAGCATTTTCTGCGTGCAAGCTTTTCTCTATTGCTACAAAAACAACAAAATAACGGAAAAAACTTCAGAACAAAAAAAAAAAACAAAAAAATGTGTGTAGGTCGGTAGGTAGATAGGTACTCGAAGTTATTTATGTGTATGCATGTAGATATCTTTGAGAATTTTTATTGCCTACTTTTTGGAGTTGCTGCTAACGCTGAAGTTTTTGCACAGCTCAGTGTTGTTGGTTGATGCTCGAGAAATGAAAATTTATGTGTTAAATTTTTCTTTTGTTTTTTTCACAATTGGGCTTTAAGCACAGTTTTTTTTTTCTGAATGAAACTTTTCACACACACAAACTTTTCACAATTCTTGCAAAATTTTGCTGTTGATAATTTAGAATTTTTTCTTTTGTATATTCTGCAAAACGGCGTTTTTTTTTCTCAATTTTTAATCAAATTAAATTTTTGCGAATTTTGACACTGTTTTCACTGTTTTTCACAATTTAATAAAATAATTTTTCTTGCGTTTCTCTTTTGTTATTTTGTCTTTTCAACTACACACAACACAAAAAAAAAAAAATACCGTTTTTCAATGTCTACTTGCTGTGCTGGTATGTTTGTTGTTGTAGTTGTACTTGTTTTTTTTTTTGTAAGCTTTTTGTTGTGTTAGTCTGTCTGTCTGTTGGTCTATTGGTATGGTATGTCTGTCTGTGTGTGCATGCGTGTGTGCGTTTGATGCGTACAAACAAAACACGTTTCAACCGCAGCGTCAACTTTTGAGGCGTCCGAACTCGTTGTGCCCTAGCAACATAATGAGTAACATTCAGCATCTGGCTCGACCATGGACCAAGAAGACCAGCAAGATTTTCTTCCCTCAGCTATACAGTAGTAGCTTTAGTCGGGAAAATCTGCACAAGTAAAATTTTCCAACGCCTGAGCATCGCGTCTGTATCTGTATCCATTCATTCATCCATCCAAACAAGCAAGCCAGCAAGCAAGCATCTATGCATCCTTCATTCAAACGTGCAGTTAGCAATCGTTCATACGTTCAATGTTGCTTCTACAGAAACTTGTCTGCAAAGGTCTAAAAAAAGCTTTTTGCTGCTAACATATATTTATCATTTTCACTCTCTTGCAAGCTTTATGGGTTACATTGAGCTGTGTTGTTGTTGTTCTGTTGTAATGTTCATTTGGCGCGATTTTTCACTCAATTTGAAATCTAGTGTTGCAAAGTGGTTATTTTTTAATAGCATTTTAAGAGATAATTATAAATTTTTAATAAAGTACAGATCAACCTTAGCTGGGTTTCAATGTATGTTGTAATTTGAAGTTTTATAACATATTCAGAATTATATATGTACTTCGAAAAATTGTTATATCAGGATATATGATATTTGCACTCAAATAATGTGATAGTTCTTCAGCTTCTATTTTTTTATTTTTTTTATTTTGAACCAAGGATTTCAGGTGCCAAACCTATTCAGACAAGTCTGCCTTAGTTCGGGAATGGGAAGATAGATAAGTAGGAGAGAAAATGAGATCAACGGATCGCTACATCAAAATGCGAATTTGTATTTGAGGCAAGTGTTATGCCTTTATCTCAGTCACTTCGAGTTTCAAACAATCTCATTTCACAAACATCTCTACCACCAACTACAACTTGCAAGGTCATATATTTTGATGGATTTTTAATTTCAGTTGTTTAGAAATGAGGAATGAATTACAGAAAAGTTAAAGTGTAGAACAATGGCTAGACGGGGATTCCAACCCGGAACCTCTGAGTTGAAAGTCAAACACGCCAACAACTCGACTACCGAGGACCACCACCAAACGTCCTCCACTAACTCTAGAACAGTTATGATATGAATGATAAGAAAAAAAAGTTCAAAATTTGGCTATCGGAAGTTGTATCAATAAATTCTTCAGTTTGAGAAAAGGTGATATTGCTGAGGCCAGTGAAAATTTCCATCGAGGCCCCAGGTTCAAATCCCGGCTAAGCCATGGTCATACGCTTTAACGTTTCCCACTTTTTTTTCTCCATTTAATCAACTGAAATTAAAGATTCATCAATATTGCATAGATGTGAAGTCAAATTTTGCCATCAGACAAAAGATGTGAATTTGAGTGATGGTCAAATAGATGTGAAGACCCATCAGTAAGCATATCTTACGAGTTTCATTTTTGCTCATTAACAATAGCTTGTCAAGCCTTTTTTTGACTAGCCCAAAAGGCATCATAACTGACATTTGACCAGTTAACATAACCAACATTTGAAATATCCTGGTAAGAACTCTCTTTTGATAATCTGTCTTTGTTACCAACTTACCAATTTTTTTTACCCTTTTTGTTACAAGAAGCTAGTTCAAACAAGTAAAGAAAGTCTAAAGTCGGTCTAGGCCGACTATGAAATACCCTAAACCCACTTTTCAAAAACAAAAAATTTTTATTGTAAATGGGCGTCTCCAAGGGCGGATGAAGCCTATATTTAATATGCATTTAAATGTTGAAGAAAAATGTACACATACCAAGTTTTATTCCTGTAGCTCACAGTTAATGCCTTTATTGTGCTTTCGCTATGGGAGATGGGCGAGTTCATGGACGGATTACTTCCAATTTTTGAACACACCTTAGTTTTGGTATAAAATACATGCATACCAAATTCAATTTCTCTATGACAAACATAACCTTATTTATTGAGTTTAAAACTTTTTGGGTTGTATGGGAGGTAGGCGTGTCCGTAGGCGGATTCCAAAAATATTCAATAGTGCAGATCCTTGGATCCATGTGACCATGTGTACCAAATTTCATCCAATTATCTCAACTCCTTCTTCTTATCCTGTGTATACGGACAACACACAGACGGACGGACGGACGGACGGACGGACGGACGGACGGACATGGATAGCTCGACTCACGTGGTGACGCTGATCAAAAATATATATACTTTTCTATACCGGACTCGCTTCGTTCTATGCGTTACAAACGTTTGCACAAAGTTAATATACCCTGACCTTTCAGGTTTAGGGTATAAAAAGATAGGGACTCTGAGGGAATAACTAGTTCTTACGATATTGTGCCAGCTTTAAACCCAATTTAAATTTTAAGAGTGCTTGTCTTGCAGATTGGCTGTTAAGAAGAAACTACAGTAACCTGGTGGTCTCCTGCTAGAGATATATGTGGTGAATTAGATTATTAACTTCCACTGCTGTACCGTCATCCATATTACATCCAGCGGTAATGATCTAGATGTCATTTTTACATAAAAAGTGATTCGATTATTAGTCTTTACTTTTCGGGAAAGAGACGGATAGGTTCTGGATAAAAAAAGGTTTTACGTTATGTTATCAGTAGTGAAAGCAAGTGCCCAGATTAAAATTTTGAGAGAATAGAAGCATATTCATTCCCTGCAAACATTTGGAAGACGATTGAAACATCAGTTGATTTGGCGACTCCCTAGCGATTCGCTCAAGAGTTCTCTTAAGATGGATCGCTTTTCGATTGCCGAAACGATGAATGCGTGAATTTAAAAAAATTTCAAAATCTTCCTTCGCTCATTCCAGTGGTCATTGGAAGATGGATCGCATTTTAATCGCACAAGCGATGAATGCATGATTTACGAACAATTTTCAAATTTTTCCATTGCTCATTCCGGCGATCGTTAGATGATGGATGACTTCGCCCAAGGGATGAATAAAAAAACAAATTGGCCATTTCAGCCCTTGAAAGGACTTTGACCGAGCTTCTTATGATCAATTGTGTTGTGTGTGTTATTAAATGTTTGCACACAATTGACCGAGAACTGGACCTACATGTTTTACGCCGACTCCGAACGGCTAAAGTTCATGTTCTCAAGAAGCTTTACATGGCATTATTTACTCTCTGAGGTTTGCCATTGTCTGCAGAGAGGTGGTGACCGATCAGAAAAATTTTTTATTGAAAAAAACTTTTCGCCGCGGCTGGGGATCGAACCCGGGCTCTGAGCATGCTAAGCCACACACTTAACCTGCATGCCACGGTCACCACATGCGTGTGACAGGGATGAATGCGTGATTCAAAAAATTTTCAAAATCTTCTTTTGCTCATTCCGGCGATCGTTGGAAAATGGTTTTGGAAAAAAAATTTTAATGACTTAAAAAATTGTGGCATTTTAATTGTTTATATTAGTTTTATAATTCTTAAAAAACATATTTTTTAATGGAAACCAACCAAACCATGGTCTAGTCTGCTCGGTTTGTTCTGCAAAGAACATTGTTGTTGTAGCAACCTGTTTGGCTTCAATAAATTATTTGGCATCAAGTTCTAAAAATAATTCTTAAAAAATATGTTTTTTAAGAATTATAAAACTAATATAAAAAATTTTAAGTTTATTATTGGAATATGAATCAGGCTCTGAAAAATCGTTAAAATTGATAAAAAAAGTTGAACTTGTAAAAAAAATTAATTGAATTGGGACAGGATAACGTCTGTCTTGTTCGCTATTACAACAACTCTTAACGTTCAACAACGATACTTCCCAACAATTCGCTATGAACCCTTAAAAGCGATTGGCTTGCCACTCTTGTCAGCGAATCCCTTAAGACCCCTTCTGCCGATTCGTGTGCTACTCTTCCTAGCGAATCGCTTAAGACTCTTCTCGGTGATTTGTAGGTGAATCTTCTCGGTGAATCGCATAAGACGCCTCTCGGCGAATCGTTCGGGACTCTTTCTAGCGAATCGCTTAAGAATCCTCTCGGCGTATCTTCCAGGCGAATTGCTTAGGACTCCTCTTGGCCATTTGTGGGCGAATCTTCCCAGCGAATCGCTTTTATGGCCTCAGCTACTTACATTCGGCGATAAGCGGAAGACTCTCAAAAGAGCTTACCGGCGATTGTTTCATCTTCCAATCGATTTGCTGGAGATTCTTAGGTGATTGAAAATGTTTGCATGGTTAGATCGTATCAAAAGGAAGCTACACACATCTAATCTGAAGCTATTGTGAAAAAAAATTTAAAACATACAATTTTTTTTTTACCGAACCTAAGCTCAGTTGGTCTCGCGTAAAGAACTACAAGCGTGGCGACTCAGTCTATTCAAATTTGGTTCAATTGTTCATATTGAAGTATATCATATCAGTATTGAGATTAAGCGTAGGATAACTCTTGCCAACAGGTGTTTCTTTGGGCTCAGTAGGCAATTGAGAAGCAGAGCTCTCTCTCGACGAACAAAACTGACGCTCTATAAGTCAATAATCATGTCCGTCCTACTATACGCATCACAAACCTGGACGTTGAGCAGCTCTGATGAAAGGCCTTTGGGAGCGTTCGAGAGAAAAATCCTTCGCAAGATCTATGGTCTAATCTGCGTCAATGGCGAGTACCAAATACGATGGAACCACGAGCTGTATGAGCTATATGCCGACATCTATAAAGTCAAGCGTATTAAAATAGAGCTGTTTTGCTGGCTAGGTCATGTCGAGAGAATGAACGAATCAAAAACATCTTATTTGATTTGACTCTTTTTTTTCATGTTGTAAAAGTTGATATCTCGTTAGTGCTAGAGCGGGGTCTTTGACTCTAATGACTCTAATGATTCTTCATTGACATAACTTGATTCTTTAATATTGGACTGCAAATGTCTACAATATGACGAAAAATCTAAAGGAGGAAACTCTGCGATCGGTAAAAAATAAATATTAAATTTTTTAAATGATTCTACTGGAATTATCGATAATTTTCTTGGAATGATTTTTTGCAAGCTTTTTATCTATGACCTTAGAATGGTACATTAGGATGGTAGAATTTAAGATCTGGTGGGTAAGTACTAGAACGGGGTACTTGACTCCAATAACCTTTTAGGCCCAAAAGTTGTACATCTCGAAACACAATAACATCGATAACATCGATCTTTAAGATCAGACTGTAAATGCCGTAGGTTGGAGACTTATATGCACGACACTACGTTCGGCAACAAAAACTTTTTTCTCGAAACTGTACTTTAAAAATGTTTCAATCAGGTGGTGTGCGAAGTACTTTTCCTTTACTACAAGGTGATACGGTCTTATATTCATGGATCCAGTGCCTACAAAGTTTGGTTCATGCAGTAAGAACTCCGCTTTATCTGCAATCGTTCTCATGAACTTATCAAAGGGAAGATGTAAACCAAAATCTAGAAGTCAACTTGACCCTTCAATGACTGTCTTTTTACACCTGAAAGATTTCTATAGATAAACCATAGATTATTATGGCTCAACAGATATCCGTGTACATTAAGAATGTTACTGGCTTACTTCAACAGTTATGTCGAGAAAATTTAGAGAGTGCAAAAAATGTGGGGGTGACAAAAATAGTGAAATTGGGTTTTCTTCATAACTCCATAACTTTCCGTGATGTTGGTTTTTCTGGTGGAAGACGACAACACAGTTCAAAGACTGTAAAACATAAAAAACATATATATAGTCCTTGTGAACACCTTTTTATGATTGAAATTTGGTCTTATACCTCATCTTGTATGCTATCTTCATTAAATTTTTTAATTTGTATGTATCATTGGATAAATGGTACTAAATACCACCTAGTATCCACAAAGTTCTTATTCACGGGTCTTCAGTGGAAAAAATAGCATGCTTTCTCTGTGTCTACGGTCTGAAGAGGCACCCTTAGTTTTGCGAAGAAAAATGTTAAACAACAATACCAACAGCATGTCACGGTTAGCATGACGATTTCTTTACAAGGAGACATACCCAAACAGAAAATAAAGTATTGACCTCAAAATAGATTATAATTATTAAAAAAAATGTATAATATAAATATTTAAAATAGACCAAAGATATTAATGCTTCCGCAATTTTTTTATATTATAGACCTCAGATTAATTTTAAGTAGCATAAAAAAGTTAAAAAGGCTAAGGTTTTAAAAAAGTTAGGTCAAAAGTTAATTAATGGCTCATACAAAAATTTTAACTTTTAAAACAATAAAAAACAAATTCAAAATCAATATCAATATTATTGATGTATAAATTTTATTAATTTCGAATTTATTTTTTAGTTGAAATATATAAAATCACAACTAACAATAAGTCTAATTGTTCTTTGAAACCATTGAAGTGTAGCATCAAGAGTGAAAAATTGCTATCTCCGCTTATTTCCTGTTGGGTAGCTTAAATAAAGGCACTCTAAAATTGCTCTACTCATTGAAAATATTGCGTATTGAGCAGCTTTTCGAACCCATAAAATAAAACTCAAATATAACAATTTAACCCACACATAAGCTTTACCCACCCTAACAAATTAACAATATAGAGAAAATTATATTGCAATCGTGAGAGAGAGAGAGAGAGAGACGAAAGAGCAATTTTGCACGGCATTACACTGACAATGAGTATTGAGGTGCGTCAGGTGTTCGTATGCGAAAGCTTGCTTAACGACTTTAAGGGTGTTTTAAATGTCATTAACTGACGTTATTGTTTTTGTCGGTCGAAATTCATAATATATGAGTGCTCAATTCATGTGTATGTGTGTGTGCATGTCAGTGAGTGTACAAAGAAAGAACTTGACCTAACTTGAGCAGGTGCAATTGATAATTTTCATTCAAAAATTAATCGATTTCTATAAAAGAACAAATCGATTTCAAATTCTTTACGCTAGCATTAATCAAAATCAATTTCAAATATAAGCTCAATGTAAAAAGGGGTTCATGTACCAAAAATACCTTTTAAGCTGCATATTTTTTTTTTTTATCCAATAACAGGTTTCATAACTTTGAAATAATGCGTTAAATTATTTTAATGAAAATTTATTTAAAACAATATATTCGTACTTTTAGTAAGAAAAATCAATATTATTTTAAAAATTGTCGCCATGGCACCCACAAAAATTAATGTGCGAAAATGAATAAGAGCGGTCTATGAAAATGTAGATATCCCGAGAGGATAGTCAGAATACCTCAAGACGTGATAGCATTTAGATCCGTAGAAAATTTAGATCCGCTTTTCAGATCTTGCTATTGAGTATTTAGTACCTACTAGTAACAACTTTTAGAGTCCATATGGTTTATAAGAAGTAACCAGTTTCATTCTTCTCTGTTACCTTTCGTAAAATTTTGTAAAAAAATTCCGTAATCAATGTTGTTAGTAACTGATTCCACAATAAAGATGAAGGAAGTGTGACATCTACGAGTAGTTCATTCACTCTGAGGCAGCTCTTAGGTCTCTAAGGTCTTAAGTAGTGTCCGACCAAATATTCGGTTTCGGTTTCGGTTTCGGCCAGTTTCGGCCCTTTTAATCAGTTTCGGCATCAATATGGCCGAAACCGAAACCGAAACCGAATATTTGATCGGACTCTACTAATTCGGTTTTTACATATATTTCAATGGTAGATGTGAGTTCGCTTTCATCAAAATTTTTAATGGTGTTAAGTAGAACAAAACCGTGAAATTCAGTCATTTGATTGACCGTGTGAGTTGAGTCCAGCACAAAACGATAAATGTAGTTTTTTTAGATTCTAATATTAAGTTATTTAACTTTAAATACAAAAAAGTTCCTTAACGTGGTATTAAAATGATCGCCATATTTATTATTTTAAATTTGAACATTAATATTCAAACGGTCATATTCATAAAAATATCTTGAAATAGATTTAAAGTGCTCAATAGTCAAAAAGCTTTTTAGAGATAAAATGTTTTTTAAAATTTTGTTATTCATAAAAATATTGTCTCAGCTTATTTGTTAAAATAGGAACACTCTCAATTTGAAATGGGAACAGTGTCAAGAATGGTTCGTGAATTTGATAAATTCAATAATTTTTTGTTTATTTGTCACAATTTTATCAATACTTTGACATGCAAACAGTCAAAAAATTGTTTAATCTATGTTCTTCTGTGAAAAAATTGTCACTTATAATTTTTATTTTCAATATTTTGAAATGTTTTGCCATGTTTTCATATTTTTTGAAACAGTTTGAAGTATTTTTGACAATATTTGTGCTCACATTAGAATAAAAATTTTAAAAAGGCTTTATCAAGGGTTTATTGAAGGTTACTCATTTAAGAAGCCTTTATAAGAGATTTTTGTCGTTATTGGACGTTATGGATACTGTTTTTGAAATTTTTTTTTGTAAAGGCTTTATAAGAGGTTCGTAAATTTTTATGAATAAAGGCAAAAGAATATTTATCGAATGTATACGTTATTATAATCTGTTTCAATTGTTATGTTTTTGAAAGCTTTTAACTAAAAAATTAAAAAAAATAAATTGTTTTTAAAACAATTTTCATGTAGACATTCAGTTTCGGTTTCGGTTTCGGTTTCGGCCGAATATTACAAAAATGGCCGAAATTCGGTTTCGGTTTCGGCCAAAATTTTGGTTTCGGTCGGACACTAGTCTTAAGGCGTATGATTTCCTAAGTCACCTTTCCGGTTTTACCTTTTTGTTCAAAGCGCAAACTTGATTATTATTCATCAAGCACTTTGATGTGTCTTTGAAAAATGGCTGAGTTTTAAATAAACTATTCACAAAGAATTAATGGGCGGATTCTTCTATGTCCTTAATCAAAGAATCGGCTTGGGATTTTTGATGGATTACTCCCAACCCACAGCTTTTGACCAAATAATTGAGATAAACGACCGCTTATCCACTTATAAAAGTATGTTATGGAAGACATTTTCAAGCCACCATTACCATTCCCAAGCTCGTAGTCAGATACTGAGCAATACACAATAGATACGTCAACATCGATACAATAAAAAAAAACAAACAAAACAAAAAAACAAATTGGCCATTTCAGCCCTTGAAAGGACTTTGACCGAGCTTCTTATGATCAATTGTGTTGTGTGTGTTATTAAATGTTTGCACACAATTGACCGAGAACTGGACCTACATGTTTTATGCCGACTCCGAACGGCTAAAGTTTATGTTCTCAAGAAGCTTTACATGGCATTATTTACTCTCTGAGGTTTGCCATTGTCTGCAGAGAGGTGGTGACCGATCAGAAAAATTTTTTATTGAAAAAAACTTTTCGCCGCGGCTGGGGATCGAACCCGGGCTCCGAGCATGCTAAGCCACACACTTAACCTGCATGCCACGGTCACCACATATAAACCTCGATACAATAGTCCGTGGAAAATTGACAGGATATCCAAATAAATCAAGGAGCAAAGCGAGAACTATAAACATTTGACCTATGTATATGGAGGTAATGCTAAACTCTAAAGAGTGTACTAACCCGTATATAACAGACCCTTATATCAACGAAGAAAATACGAGGGCTAAGACTCTTACAATGCAGACAAGTAATCATATGTTTATTTAAGACTGGACTTCAACTATTAATCCGTGGACAAGTTAACGCAATAGGCCGAGAAAAAAGCAACCCATTGAAAATATGTTTTGAAAATATTACCTCAGGATTGAACTGGTACAGAAATAAATTTTCGAACAAGAACTCGAATTTCAGCGTGGGCTCTTTGAGCAAATACTATTACCGTTGAAATTACTCGGGTAAAGCCGAGGAGAGTTCTCAAGCCAAGGTATAAAATCAACGTTGCAGTGAATATGGATGTATTTCACACTTTTAACAGTTTTCAGCAATAGATAACAAACTTATAGGTCTAAATACGTAGGATCAGTTTGTAGATTAAGTAGTAAAAGCTCCCTTTATATTTTTCCATTTAGTTCCATGGAGTTCATTTTAAGTGAAGGCAGTCTTTGAAGATAACGTAAAACCTAGGAAGGTTTATATCATAACAAAAAATATCAAAAATTTAAGAGTTATAGGCGACCTCTACTGATGAGTAACATAAATAGTAACTTTCGACCCTGCAGAAATGTAAGGGTTAAAAGTACTACGGGTTAAAAGTAGAAAAATGTTCAGGAATTATCTTTTATGTGTTTAATGGAGGCTATGTGCTTTTAAACATCTCCCTGAAATTGCACCAATAAGTTAGGTCTAATATTTTTCTTAAAAACTGGTTGAAATTAAATTTTAGTGATTGAAAGAGAAGAACTTCTGCAATACTTTTCAGCTCGTTATTTTATCGAAAAATAAATCGATTTCAATGTTCTATTTTTTTATTTTTCAATTGAAAATTTATACTGGTAGTTTTCTTGCGTTGAAGTTTTGGTCCTTAATATGTTTTGTTAAATTATTCTGTTTTTCAACAATCGTTATATATCGAAAAAAATTAAAAATATTATTTTTATTATTGCTGTTTTGGAAAGTATTCTTTCTGGTTACTCTGGTTCTTGGTTATTTTTGAGAAAGGCTAAAAATTCTGTGTCGACTTTATTGATTATCGAATCTCTATTATTATCGAGTATTTAAATTTTTCAAAATTATTTCAGTACTAAAATGTATAATAATCACAATTTTGGTACAATAATATCGATTGCACAACTCTTTTAGTTTGTATTATTGGGCCAAAAAAATTTTATACAAGATCTGCGTGACGTGACAGCCTAATTATGGTCTTAAATCCGGTTTATATACAACAATATAGATCATAAATAATCCTCAGGTGACCAACAAAAATCATGATGTAATTTTAAAAAATATTTTGTACCTATCTTTTTAAATTTAATTTGTATGTAGTATTCGTAGACGAAAACAAATCTTTATCGATATCTTAAAGCAAAGCTGTGAAATTACTTATCGTTTTTAAGTTAATAATATTTTTCAAAATTTATTATTTATTTAACCAAGATAATTTTGGTTAAAAATTTTTAGTTTTGAAAAAAATTCAATTTTGATCAATTCATATGCTCTTCTCAAACTAAATTTCAAATCGATAAAATAACGGATTTTTGTACAAAAATTTTATTCCTGTTTTAAAAGGTTGGGAACCCCCTGAAGTCACAAAAAAACCTTAGCCTATTAATTATATAGATATATATATAATATACAAAAAAATATTTTTTAATGATTATTTTTATTCAAAGAATATGGTGTTTATAGATGAGAAAAAAATATAAATCTGTGTTTCAAAATTTACATTTCAAAACTTAATTGATACCAATGAAGCACTTATATAAAACTCTACTATCGATATTTCTTATAACACGACAAGGAAAAATAGTTTTTAATAAGTTTTTTGATGTATATTTCAAAAATGCAGTTATTTTTATCAAAATTTTGTGCGATTAACTCAAAAATCGATAAATTTAAAAAATTTTTATGTAGGTTAAAAATCGTATCAATTTATAATCGTAACAATTCCATCCAACATTTTCAATTATCTTTTTACAAATTTTTCAAGTTTTAATTTCACCTAATTTATCAATATATTTTTATAAAATGCTAACAAAAATATTTTATAATGATTTTTTTTCAATTTTTATTCCAAGAATTTAGTTTTCATAGATAAGATTTATCGATATTTTAAAATGAGCTAGGAAATTATTTGTCGAAAAATCAAATTTATTTCCTCGAAATTGGTCAAACAATTAATGTCAACGAAATCGATTGGCATTTTTTTATCGAAAAGCTTAAAATATATTTTTTACAAATTTTGAGCAATATAAATTTATACATAAATTTGTTGTCGATAAATCTTATAGTGTGGCAAAAACAACAATATTTTTAATAATCTTTTAAAATTTACATTCCGAAAATTTCGTATTCAACAATAAAAAATAATTTATTTATCGAATTATTTATCCAAAAATAAATTAAATTTTTTTAAAAATCAACATCGCCGGTCTTGTCGATTGACATATTTCTACCAAAAATTGTAAATTATGTTTTTACAAATTGTTTTACATTAAAATTTTTATGAATACAGCATTAAGTTATATCTGAGTTATCGATATATCTTATAATATATCAAAAACAAAAACATTATTATGCATTTTTAAAGTTTTTATTCAAAGTGTTCATAGATGAGAAAAATATTTATCGATATTAAAAATATGCTGCGTGTAAAATTTATCGAAAAATCTATTTTAGTTTCGAATTAGGTTGAAAAATGAATTTTGTAGGCAATATTTTATATATTGGCAATTTTCTTTTGAAAATCACAAGCATTTTTCAAATTTTTACAATTCAATATTACATAAATAAAGCATTTATCGGAACTAGTCCGAAGTAATTGTCACTTTGATGCAAGAAAATCGATTTTGATACCTAACCCCAACTTATTTTTGGGTATTTAACCCTAAGTGGCAAAACGGAGTAACAAATTACCCCAG
Source organism: Tetanocera ferruginea (assembly GCA_958299015.1). Lineage (NCBI taxonomy): Eukaryota > Metazoa > Arthropoda > Insecta > Diptera > Sciomyzidae > Tetanocera > Tetanocera ferruginea. The sequence continues at coordinate 28,303,379 of OY282641.1, read as the reverse complement.
GCTCAGAAAAAATGAATGTTGAAGAACTCTTTAACAAACATGAAACAATCTATAAGAAGTCTGAGGATACCCACATTGTTCTTGTACAACTAGGTTTTTCAGCATGGGGTAATGAGTTACACCGTGTGGCTGCTATGTGGCTTGGCTGAGGTGTGGCCGCTAAGGGTTCCGCTAAGGAAAATCTTTAAATATGTATTCAAAACTTTTTTAATGATTTGAATGAACTTTATATATAAATAATCAAAACTTTGATACACGTCTTACGATTTGAATTTCTAATCCCTGTTGATTAATTCCGATTATTATATATTTCGAAATTTGTTTATTTTGGAAATTTTATCAAAAGAAACTTTTTTATTTCGATAAAATCAATAATAATCGATTTTTTAGTAACAAAACATTTTCCGAAATGCATAAAATCGAAAATTTTGCAGTTTAGATTTTTAGATTTTTAATGGTTCCAGAAATCCCTGCTTATTGTAAAGTATTACGTATTAAGCTAGTTTTTATAAGTTTATCGATATGAAGTTTATATATCGATAAACTTTTTTATTTCGATAAAATCGATAATAATTGATTTGTGAGTAACTCTACTACTAATGAAAATTTAATTTTTCGGAACTTTAAACAGAAATAATCTAAACTTTGATACACGTCTTACGATTTGAATTTATAATCCTAGTTGATTAAAATCGATTATTATGTATTTCGCAATGTGTTTATTTTGGAAATTTTATCAATATAAACTTTTTAATATTGATAAAATCAATAATAATCGATTTTTTAGTAACAAAACAATTTCCAAAATGCATAAAATCAAACATTTTGCAGTTCTAACAAAAAAAAATAAGTCATTTCGATTTTTAATGGTTCCAAAAATCTTTTATCGATTGACATGTTGTATCGAAAATTTGGCAAAATTGGTTACAATTTAAATTTAGAGCAATAAAACATTAGTTCAGATATAAGTTGATTAAACAACGAATATTCCACTTGTAAGAGCTCTAAAAATAATCGAAACTTCGATAACGGTTATCGATTTAAATACCTAATTCTTGCTAATTGTACAGAATTAAATATTAAGGTAATTTTAATTTTTAGAATTTTATCGATAAGAAATTTATATATCGATAAATCTATAAATATCTAATAATATAAAATTAAAAAAACATACAGCAAACTCCATTTAAAAAACTTTTTACCTTTCTATTGATAAAAAATGGTTTCAAACATTTTTTCAAAAGTCAAGAAATCTTTTATCGATTAAAATTTTTTTAGGGAAAATTTGATATTATATTTTTTAAAATTAATCAGAAATTAATTTTAGACCAATGTAGCATTTTTTTCAGCCATTATATAAAAATAATCCATTTATTGGAACCCTTCGAACTTCGAAAATAATCGAACATGATTATCGAAATGTGAATATCGTCATTTATACTAAGTTCTAGGTTTTTTTTTTTTATTTGGAATTAAGGTAGTTTTCTATTTTTGAAATTTTATATGTTATAAAAAATGTATATATCGATAAAAAAATAATCGTCTTAAAAATTTGTATTAATATACAAAAAATGGTGTATCACGCATGTTTAAAACAAACAATTTTTCTTATAAAAAAACTCTTGTTGCTCTGCCAACAGCAACAACAAAAAATCAAAACAAAAACAAAAAACCAACACAAAAATTTTCATAATAAAATGTTTTGAGTGCTAATTTTAACGTGCTTGTAACAGACTCTCGAGTGCTTCTTTGCCTTGGCACTCAAAGCCGCTCAAACAACAAAAACAACATGAATAAAAAAGTTGTTGTTGTTATTGTAGCCATCTGAACTTGTGGGCCAAGGATAATGCTGGCACTTCATCTGCTTCTGCTGCTGCTGCTGCTTTTTCTTCTTCTTCTTTAACTGCTGCTCCTGTTGCTGCTGTTGTGTGCTTCAAGCAAAAAAGCTTTTATTAACTCAAGTTTCTTTTTGTGCGTGCTCATTTGCTTTTTGTTTTCAATCTCTCGCTCGCTGTTATTTCTGCAAAGTTCGCAGCTGAAATTTAGTTGCTGTTATTATTGTTGTTGTTGCTTCAACTCACCTCAACGACATTGAAATGACAAAAAGCTTTTCGTTGGTGGGTGGCTAATTGTCGACTGTTGCATGTCGCCAGACAGTCGAAAATCTAGAATGAGCGGGAAGCTGCACACAAACACACTAAAAAAAACATTCACTTAAATGTGAGAGTGGAACAAAAGAGAGAGAAAGTGATTGAAAACGCGCTTGAAAATCACTCAAAAATTAGGAAGGAACGTTCACGATTGGGTGATTCGGAAGGACGATTGCAATGCTTGGAATTACAACAAGAGAAAGGACAAAACAACAACAACAACGGCAACAACAAAACACGATTTATCCGTGATGATGATAAATGCTAGGATGTGGATGAGCTGCTTCATAAAGCATTGTTCTTTGTTGTTATTGTTGTTTTTTGTTGTGGTTGTTGTAGTTATCGTTTGTTGGAAACAGCAAAAAAGCATCGAGCTGTGTGTGGAGCTTTTAAGGTAGTAAATAAATTGTAGTTTTTTCTAACATTGTTTATGAGTATGTAGGTATTACTCGAAATATTTTGCCTAGGTCACAACTTGTTACACTGTTATTTTTATTGTGCTTTTGTTGTTGGTTGTAGCTGATGTTGTTTTCTTGTTATTTTTGTAGTTTTTATTATTATTATTATTGTTATGCTACTTCATTTCAAAATCTTATAACTAAAGAATTTTTATAAAAATACGCTGAAGATTATAACAAAAAAAAAAAAAAAAAAAAAAAACTAGCAAACAATTTCCTTTTTTCTTATCATCCAACGCCCTCGCACTCGCTCACGTGCAAGCAACGCCCATCACCACCCACCACCATCACTACCTCAGAATATTAGCCGCGATGTGATTCTCACGTCTGTGATTTAGTGACTTCCTCATCTGCTTCACTGCTTTTGTGGCTCTTCTTTGTCACGCTGCTTTATTCTGTATTCTGTTTTTCGCGTAATTGAATGAAGCTCGAAGAATTCAAGTCCTTCCTTAACTTCCTTTGTTGTTGCCCAGTTACAACGTTCAGCATTTTGAATGCCACAGAAATGTATTTATTATTCAGTAAAAAAAGTTGTAGAGCGCGTTACCCACTTTTGTGTGTGTTGGTTGATGTAAAGCGGGTAAGGGGGGGAGGGGGTTAAACTACATTGGCAGATTTGCGAGAAAAGTAAGTTAGGAATGGTAGCTGATAGCACAACAACAAAATAAACAATAACAAAAAGTGAAAAAAAAAAAACAAAACAAGTTATAAATTCTTTTGGGTATTCAATGAATTTGTTAAATTCTTCTTGGCGTCTTTTGGGAATTATTCAATGAATAGCTTAAATTCTTTATGATGTCTCTGGGAATCGAAACTTTTTTTTTCTACAAATATCTCGGAAATCCCAAAAGCTAAAGACAGTCTCAGCAACAATTTATTGAAATTCGTAAGAGATTTTTAATCCGTTTAACGGAATTCATAAGAATTCTAAAAGAATTTGTAAGATATGCACTTCAAGGAACCTGCAAAGAATTTCAACTGAATACCAAAAATAGTGCTATAAAGAAGACCTGAAAATTAAATTAGCTATTGATTCCAAAAACTTATATATATAGTTACAGCTATACAAAAATAAATAGATGGATATGTTTGCTGGAGTCAGTTATTCTCTTATGTTTTTTTCAGAAAACAAATGATATTTTCAAGGCTACCGAGGTTTCTATTTTATACTTGAATTTGGCTTAACAGCCAGTGGGAATAAGTCTGGATATTTCTTCATCCTTCTGGTATAGTCTACATCAAGTATGCTCAAACTTTTTGTTTTCTTGGATCACATAAGAAGAAGACTAGTATTATGGGTCGCAAATATATTACCATAGCTAACAAGCAAAAAAACATCAACATCACAGAAGAGTTCCAGTACTGTACTCGTAAATGATTACCGTCAAAGCTATAATGGACTGGAATCCGGTGTAAAGGTGATTTTGTTATTCTGTGCAGTCAGGTTATTGAGAATGATGATACAACCTCTAACGCTAGCTTGGATTTGATAATAAATAGATGATTTTGGAGTTCTATGCCTAAAATTTCCACTTCAAGACTGTGACGTATTGACATTAAAAGAGTAACTCTTATCCAACAATTTTCTTTCAAATTCATTCCTCCATTTTAACACCATCCATATATCCCACATATAGATCGATGGGATAGCTATGATAAAGTTTTTGTTAAAGTAACTTATTAATCATTGGCATATCCAGAGGCGTTCCTAGGCTTGGTTTCATCCGGGGCGGATACCCATGGTGTCAGCCCTATAAGAAATTTCTAAATCCAATTAGTAACCAATTCGATGAGATTTTGCGTTTTTATTATTTCATTTATGTTTTCCCGAAAAAAACAACTGATTACAAACAATAACAAATTGTTAAAAAAACAGAAAAAAAATATTACATTTTGAAAAATTTTTGTTTTTATTGTAGTAAAATGCGATTTTAAAGAATTTAATAACTGTTATTTGAACTTTTTTGGTTGCAAACTATAGTAAGCGCCGCACAGTGTGGCTTTTATCAGTTCTAGAGAATAAAAAATCAAAATTTTTTTTTGCAGATTTGAAAAATTTTTTAATAATAAGTTGAAATATGTCCAAATAAGCCAAGGTCAAAATATTAATTGTCTACAGCTAGCACTTTTCTTGCTACATCCTTTTCAAGTGATTGAAATTTTGAAGAAATTTTTTGTTTAAATTTTTATAAAAAATCATTGTACTTTTTCTCAGTACACTGAAACTCAGAATATTCTTTCTAGATGTTTAATTTTTCATGGTATAGCCCAAGGTTTATTTATTTAAGGTTGCGTACATTTTTTGACGCATCCTTATTTTATGTAAACAAACAAATTTTGACATTTGCTCATTAGGGTTTTGTGATGCTCGAAAAAAAAGGTATGTTTCAGGGTTTCTTTGTGTAGTTTTAGGTTGAAGTCTCTGCATTTCGAAGAAATTTTTTATCTAGTTAATAAGAATTAAAACTAAGTAAGCGTGGCGTCAAGTGCAAGATAGAAAATTAATTCTAATTAATTGTGTGTAAATTCATTTACAGTGTGTGCAGTGCAAAAGTTTTAATACATTAATAATCTTTTAATATTAATAAAATAATAATAAAAATAGAAAAAAATGCCTGGTGGAACGTGTTCTCTTTGTCGCAAGACATATTATGGAGAAAATATTAAAAAATATTCTGTTCCAGCTAAACCGATGGCTCGTCAGCGGTGGGAAGAAATATGCGGTATATCGTTTTCAGCATCAGCTAAAGTGTGTGAAAAACACTTTAAAGAAAATGATTTCAGTGATGCGCAAGATGCGAAACGCAGACGCCTCAATCCAGGTGCCGTTCCGTCACTATTTTTACCACTGCTGACAGGCAATGAACGGAATGATTTGAAGTAAGTGAAAAAGTGAGTGCTAAAGTATGTACGTTATATTAAATACATAATCTTAGTAGTCATGGAAATTGGAATGAATACGTGGATAGCAGCATGGATGTGGTCGGGTCCCAAAGCAGCGAAGGTACTGTTTTACTGAAGTCGCCAGAGGGAGCTCCAAAATATGTTGACTGCTCCACGCAAACTGAGTATGTATTAATATTTTTTAGTAAAATGCTAATTCTGCAGACCCAAAAAAAAGTGTTTATTTTGAATAGTAAGATATTCGTTACAAATTAAAATGAAAGTATAATGATTTTTTGCAAAAATATTGCTTATTTTAAGATTTTGTCGAAAGTCTTCATAATATTTGGAGAAATTCATAATATTTTCCAGAAAAGAATGCGCCATAAAAAATGTTTTACCCAAAAAGTTGTTGGACTTCGAATGGATTTTTTAAATTTTCTGTACTGTAAAATATTCTGTTGCAATTTTTTAATTTTAGATTTGCAGATATTGAAGCTGCAGCATGGCTTTACAAGAACAATTTAGTGGATAAAATTGAAAAACTACAGGCAGAAAATGCAAGACTCCTGAGTCAAATTGCCGACATAGAATCCCTAAATAAAAATCTTGAAAAAGTGTTCACTGCTGGTCAAATCAAGAGATTACGCCATCCGAACACCTACCCCAATTGGTGTTGGGATGATATCTCCTACGCAATCACACTTCACGCAGCTGGACCAAGAGCTTATAAGCATTTAAGACTTAAAGGGTTCCCTTTACCTTGTCCTTCGGCACTTCAGAAGTGGGTGCAAAAAGTAGGTTTTGAGGAAGGAGTCTTGAATCAATTAATTGATTTAATTAAAAACGGAAACGAGCTTACACATGAAGAGAAACTGTGCGTAATTTCATTCGATGAAATGAAGGTAGCCGCTTGCTATGAAAAAGATTCCTTTACCGACTGTGTTCGAACGCCTGCAAACTATGTTCAAGTGGCGATGGTTCGTGGCCTCAAGGCTTCCTGGAAGCAGCCAGTTTTCTACGGCTTTGATCAAAAAATGACTCAAGCAATTTTGTTTGAGATTTTGATCAAGCTGTACGATGCAGGCTTTACAATAGTAGCAATGGTGTCGGACATGGGATCTACAAATCAGGCGTTGTGGAAGGAGCTTAATGTCTCGATTGGTAAATTTATTAAATGTTTTATTTGCAAATTTGTTAAGCACATTTACACCGGAACTAAAACACGTTTTATCGCTATTGTGTTTTATCTTAAAATTCGACTGTTATTTACTTCCATTTTCCATTCCACGCGATAAATGCTTAAAGCAGGTTTTGAAGATTCGGTTTAAATGTTCTTTTAGGTCATATAACACAGTAGAGATAAACTTTTTTTGAAATTTTTCTTAGATCGCACATGGTTTCCTCATCCAGCGAACAGCGAAAATCAAGTTTTTGTGTTTGCTGATGTACCACACCTCCTCAAACTAATGCGAAATCATTTCATAGACAGCGGTCTATATTTTGATGGAAAATTGATAACGGTTCAAGCAATAGAGCGGCTGATGAAATGTACGTCCCAATCAGATCTTTCAATAACATTTAAATTAACTGACGAGCATCTCCATGTTAAAAAATGTCGCCGACAAAATGTCAAACTCGCGACGCAACTCCTTTCAAACACTACTGCGAATGCTCTCAGGCGATGTTACTCAATTGGTCATATTGATGAAGCGTTCAATCCCTCCGAGTGCGCGGACTTCATTCAGCTTGCAAATGACTGGTTTGATATTCTGAACACAAAATTTTCAACTTCAAATTCTATTGAAAGCAAAAAACCATTCGGCCTCGCTCTTTCCCATCAAACTTCTGTTATTGAACGAATGAGTCAAGTAATGTCCAAACCAATAATACCAAACCCTACAGGAAAAAACAAAAAAATAAAAACGGCGCCCTTTCAAAATGGAGTTTTGATTTCCAACAAATCTATCATTCATCTATATAATTACTTAAATGCAAAATATAGCTTGGACTTTATCTTAACATACAGACTCAATCAAGATGTGTTGGAAAACTTTTTTGGAAACATTAGAAGTAAGGGTGGCCTTAATGATCACCCTAGTCCAATGCAATTTAAGTTTCGACTAAGAAAATATTTATTTGGTATGTCTTTCTACACGACTTCTTTTTCACAGTTCTATGATTTAATATTTTTTCATTTATGTGAATATCATTTAGCGCGAAACACCGAAATTCTTCAATCAAATCTTAATGTAGGGGTAGATCCAACTCCATGGCTAGATTTTGTTAGAGTTACTGATGTTTCAGAAAAAAACCAAGATGATCACCCGAGAACAATTTCTGAACAGCTGTTTCAAGAGTTTTTTGAAGATGATTTTGAACCCGAAAAAGAAAACGATGAAGAACTGCCCGAAGTGCACGAAGACGCTCTAGAATATATTTCAGGCTATATTATAAAAAAGCTTTACCTCGCTGAAGAGTTCGGAGAAATGCAGCCTTCTTGCTCCTTTACTTGGGTTGACCAAGTTTCTCGAGGTGGTTTGTGTAAACCAAAGCCGCAATTTGTAAGCGAAGTGAAAAAGTTAGAGCAAATTTTCAACAAATACAATGGCTCTGAAATATCAAAAATGGAACACTTAGCTGACATAATGCTTAAGGAAGCGCATAGCATTGAGTTACCTGAAAATGTAGTAAAACTTTTTTTTAAATGCCGCATTAACTTCAGAATCCGCAAATTAAACGCCAGCCTAGAACAGCAAAAAATCAAGCGCAGACTAATGGACACAAAGAAGTTGTCAAAAATTTTAATATAATATCAAACCAAAACCAAAGCTTCAATTACATTTCTTCCCAATTAATCTTATTTTCACTTATATAATAATAAAAGTGGGTTTTTATGAACTTTTCCCACTATAAAAAATTGTCTTTCATTTGTTTTTGGAATAAAATTAAGTACAAGTGGTCTTTTGATAGTAGCTCGACAATATGTTTGAAAATAGGTTTCTGAAAATTTGTGGCTTTTATTTTGTTTTCTTAATTTATAAGATATCATTTATTTTATTTCAGGAAGCTCATGACTGTAGGCCATATAAACAGCCACAACATGTAAGAATAAGAATTAAATCATAAAATACAATAGGAGTAATAAAAGTAGTAAGAAAAATGTAACTTTCCATTTTACTACCAAATAGTATCATATTTAGGCAACCGAGTGAGTTCTTTGTCCAAATGACTACGCTCTTTTGCTCTCATATTAAAATAAGGGTGCCGAAATGAGAAAACGTCAAAAATGTACGCAACCTTAAATAAATGAACCTTGGGTATAGCCCATTTCAAAAGAGAAGAACATTTTTTAGTTTAATTTTTCGATGCGCAGTGAGAAATTATTTTTAAAGCTAGAAAATTTTTGAGAGCGTAATTTCTTGCTCTTTTTGCACTGTTCGCTGAACTTGATGTTTTTTTTTTAGTGTTTTTTACTATTTTTCTATATATTTAAATGCAGCATTTAGAACAAATAATCGTACAAGTACGGTGTTGCACCGACGGCCTGTAGAAACCTGCATCTTGAAAGAGAAATCAAATACAAATTACTTAAAAAATAAATTATGTTCTCAAGAAAAAATTGTGAAGTGAAATTTTGGCTAACAAATTATTTTTTGACGGCCCTTTTTTTCAATTTTGATTGGTTGATTTTCAAAAATAAAATTCAGTACTTCCGCAGCGCAGTTGTGATGAACAACAAAATTCAGGAATATACATTAATTCTTTTTCATTTATTTTTCTGCTCAGAGAATATTCAATTTTTTTTTTAATCGACCAATCAGAATGAATAACGCTCTCAAAATTATTTTCTTATTCTCAAACATGCGCGAAAATGTTCTTCTCTTTTGAAACAGGCTATAAGTGAGTGAGAAGGCTAGCCCACATTTCTACATATTTGGTTTTTAAATTAGTTTGTTGTATCATAGAATAAAAAAATTTTATTAGGAAAAACAAAAAAAAAATTTTTATTGTTTGTTAATCATAGTTTAATGGTCTCAGAGAAAACTCTTCCGGCTGATGCCGGTCTGCATTTAATTTTTATGCAACCATTTATCGTTCCTTAATAGAATAGTGGTAGTTTTAGCTGCAGATAACTGCGCACACATTAAATATATATTGTTTTTCAGGCACTTCCAAAAACTTAATTTCGATACTTTTAAAATCTACTTGAATTTCTAAAGTATTGATGTTAATTTGATAAAACTTTTGTCTAATCCAGCATATTTATATATGAATGATAAATTTAATAAGTTTCTAGTTAAGTTCCTACAAAAACTGTAGAAAGTTAAAGCTGTAAAATTTATAAATAACTAGCGGATGTAACCCGGTGTTACTCGGGGTTGTGCCTCGAGCACAGAAAGAGGACGATTTTCAAAACTGCTCTCATTTTTACGTTTTCAAATTTATCAATTCAATTTTAAAATTTTTTAAATTATCGTTTTTTGGGGTTTTGCCCCTCCTTCCGTCGAAAGTGTTTAGTCAAATTTCCGTAAAACTGTACTTGCCAGACATGATTCAAACAACAAATGAAATCTTCAACGTCTCGATCTGAAGTCTGGTTTCTTAGGAAAATGGACACCCACACTCAGAAAAAAAAACACTTATCTTCTTCCGGTGAAAAATTTCTCTATTTTCGATAATAGCAGTTTTCTCTTTTCAAATAAAATATTTTTCAATTAGAATAAATTTTCACATTTTCGAAGAAATATTTCTTCACTTCTAGGAAATGGAAATATTTCAATGTCTCTTATAATGACAAATATTTTTCTCACACAAAAAAAATTCTCATTTATACAAAAAATTTTTTGAAAATGAAAATTTTTCCTATATTTTCATTAAAAAATCACTATGGCCCGTTAACTGATCTCCGAAGTTTAAATTCCTTAATCTCAGATTTCGTAAACAGAGTTTAAATTTTAAACTCAGTTAAAATTATTTTCGTAACTTATCTCATTTTTATCGGCAGTTTACTTAAACTCTGTTTAAAAATTTAAACTGAGATTAAAAAACAAATTTGAGCGGCACTGTAATAAAAATTCTACAACTTTGACGTAGAACATCAAAATATTTCAAAAATTTTTGATAAAATAATGCAAATTGTCAGTTTCATTGAATATTTTTTTTTTCAAAACTTAAAATATGTTTTTTTTTTGTTTATTGTTTTGAATTTTTTGAAGTATGATTTTTTATTTTTTATTTTTTGTTTATCATTGAGAATATTTCCAATGTTCTGAGAGAATTTTTGACAAAAGCTAAGTTTTAAATTTTTTAAACCTAGAATTTCTGTGTTTAAATTTAAACTTGCCTCACCAAGTTAAACTTAGATTTTTTGAGATGAGGTATCGGCGTTAAAATTTAAACTGAGGTTAAGGAATTTTAAACTTTGTTTAAACTAAACTTTGTTTAAAATTGAGATCAGTTAACGGGCCTATGAGAAGTATTTTCTTCAATAAAAACAAATGTTTTCTCAAAAGTTAAGAGTTTTTTCCCTAAAATCGAATTATTTTTATATATTTATCTTTTTCATAGAAGGTTTTTATCATTTTTAGAGAATTTTTAGGATCGCATTTAGAGAAAAGCATTCTCTGAAGCAAGGTTAATACCATTTTTCATTAAATATGATGCCATTTTTATCATATTCCGAGAAACTTTTTTCTGAGTGCAGTTTGAAAAGTCATTTCGAGAAGAATGCGTTTAAAGTTTTTCTTAGCATGCATTTAATATGCAATTTTATCTCAAATAAATTCCAAATTTAAAAAAATCCTATCAGCACCGATTCGATTTTTGGATTGTCTTCGTTCAACTACGGTTTTTGGTCGATACCGTTCGGTTAATTTTTTTTTTCATCTTTATAAAGCTTCTGCTGGTATTCGTTAAACTTCTTTTTTTTTTCGTTCGTCTTTGGTTCTTGACTTCGTTTGCCTTCGGCTCATTCCTTAATTTTTGTAGAAAGAACTTTTGAAAGCAAAGGATCTATTTCAGTAACAGATACAAATGCTTGCCAAGTTTCATCAAAATCGGTTCATTCGTATTGACGTGAATGAGCCGAACATAGTTGTTTGAATAAAGCGCCCTCTCACGGAAGTTTTCTGAAATTTAAATAGCCCCAATTCTGTTGCAGAGTCAAGTTATTTCACGTACCAAATTTAAGTAAAATCGATCAAGTCATTTAGGAGTTATTGAGTCTTAACAATGCACTACTTAAAGCGCCCTCTTTCGGCAGTCTTTGGAATTTTTTATATATTATGTTTTATCTTGGGTGCAGTTGAAAGCTCGTACGAAATTTCATTGAAATCGGTTGAGGCGTTTAGGAGTTATCTAGTCTTTAAAACACTACTTAAAGCGCCCCTTACGGAAGTCTTTGGAATTTTTATAGCCTTGTTATCTTGGGCGCAGTCGAACCTTCATTCCAAATTTAATTGAAATCGGTCCAGGTGTTTAGGAGTTATTATAGAGTGCCACGCCCAAATACTTCCGCCCAATTTTTTACCTATACTTTATTTTGGGTGCAGTTGAATCTTCTTATCAAATTTCATGGGAATCGGTCCAGGCGTTTAGAAGTTATTATAGAGTACACCCCCTATGTTCTTTCTCACTATGAAAGGTACTCGGTGTCCAAATTTCAGCTCAATCGGATAAACGGTGCGCGAGCCTATTCGGAACTGTCAGACAGACAGACAAACATTTGATTTTATATATTAGATTTTTTGCTATAATAAATAAATATTTTACTTTTCTATTTATCTATTTATTTGTTTTTTCTCGTGCCTGGTGAACATTTAAGTGTAGGAAATAAAAGAAGATAGTTAAAACAAATGGTTTTTGTTAAATAATATAACAACACTAAAATCACTATTAATTAATTCCACTCGTAGCCTGATTTTTAAATATTTTCTATGAAATATAACTATTTAACTTTAATAATATTACTTTTTACATCACAACACATTCTTTAGAATATATTGAAAATATGTATTAATAAAAATAACATAAAAAATAATAAGTACTCATTTAAGTGGTTGTAGATTTATAAACTAAAACTTTTGACAACTATTTTACATGTTAAGTATAAATAACCTTATTATTCCCTAAACCTGATAGGTGAGGGTATATTAACTTTGTGCAAACGTTTGTAACGCATAGAACGAAGCGAATCCGGTATAGAAAAGTATATATATTCTTGATTAGCGTCACCACGTGAGTCGAGCTATCTATGTCCGTCCGTCCGTCTGTGTGTTGTCCGTAAACACAGGATAAGAAGAAGGAGTCGAGATTATTGGATAAAACTTGGTACACATGGTCACTTGCATCCAAGGATCTGCACTATTGAATATTTTTGGAATCCGCCCACGGACACGCCTACCTCCCATACAACGCAAAAATTTAAAACTGTATAACTCAGCCCATAATAAATCTACAACAATAAAATTTGGTATGTGTGTGTTTTATATCAACACAAGGATGTCATTGATAAATGGACGTCATCCGCTCACGGACACGCCCACCTCCCATACAACCCAAAAATTGAAAACGCAATAAATAAGCCTCTGTTTAACCTACAGAGCTAAAATTTGGCACATATGTTTTTTATAACAAAGCAAAGATGGTTTTGAAAAATGGACGTCATCCGCTTACGGACACGCCTACCTCCCATATAGCCCAAAAAGTTGAAAACTCAATAAATAAGGTTATGTTTGTCATAGAGAAATTAAATTTAGTATGTATGTATTTTATACCAAAACTAAGGTGTGTTCAAAAATTGGGAGTAGTCCGTCCAAAAACTCGCCCACCTCCCATAGCGAAAGCACAATAAAGGCATTAACTGTGAGCTACAGGAATAAAACTTGGTATGTGTAAATTTTCATCAACATTTAAATGCATATAAAGTATAGGCTTCATCCGCCCACGGAGACGATCATTTACAATAAAAATTTTTTGTTTTTGAAAAGTAGGTTTAGGGTATTTCGTAGTCGGCCTAGACCGACTTTAGACTTTCTTTACTTGTTTTTTAATTTGTAAGTGCACTCTATTGGGACCATTAAACCTCTGACTACATTCGCCCAGCGTATTAGCCATTACTTCAAAATGATTTGAGAATGAATGCCTTTCCATGCAAAATTTATTTAAAAATTTATACTTTTTTTTAAGAAATGAACACTTTAGTTAAAAACAAAGTGCTTAGTCATGTCATCTTAAATTGAAATAAACATTTTTCGACTTAAGAATAACCAACATGTAACATCAGATCAAATTTATTAGTTATCTGAATTTCTTTTCTCTAGAATTGAAAAAAGACACACTGTGCGCCGCAGGAAAAAAGAGGGTTAAAAGTTATTATTGCAGGCGAAACATTTTTATTGAAAATGCCGTGATTGTTAAATTTAACAAAAATTGCAAAAATGGTTGAAATTGTTCAGTTCCTAGGGGTACTTTCTTTGGGTACTTTTCCAATATTAATTTTTTTACATTATTTTGTATGGGAGATGCATGCCAAAGTTACCGATCTTAACAAAATTTGGTCAAACGGCTGGAAATTAGAGAAATTGATGTGCACTGAAAATGGTAGAAATTGATAAGACCGTTGGGGTACCTCCCTAGGATGTATATTTAAATTTTACATAATTTTGTATGGAAGGTACGTACAAAAGTAACCCGATCCTAACGAAACTCTGTGAGAATGCTAGACATATAGATAATAGATGTTTATTGAAAATTACAGAAATTAGTAAGACTTTATTTTTTATCCTGCATAATTTTCTTGTTTATCAAAAGGTGCAGATAATATTTTGAAAGTCAAAAGTTAATACTTCAAATAAAATTTCAAAAAAGTTTCGCTTAAATCCAAGAATCCTTTTTTTTGTTGAAGAATTTAAAGACATGTTAAAAAAAACTCTTAAATTTTATATAACTCAATATTTTTGTTAAATATTCTAAAATTAAGAAAAACAAAAAACAAATTTTTTAACTATTTTCGTACCTTTCGATGCATTAAAAATGAGCTGTCCTAAATACTGGCATTTCTTACTTTAAGAGTTGCAGTATTTGAAATAACTTCATCGAAATCAGTAATATTGATTTCAAGCTCGTTTGCAATGGATAAAAAAGCAAGATCGGAAACTCTGACCTGTCCCATGGAATACCTTGGAAGTCCAACTAAGTCTGTATTAATTTAAGCTTTGAAAAACTCCTTTCGCATGAAGCTACTGATAAACAAATTGTAGGAAATAATTTCAATGCTAATGAAATATTTGGCAAAGTTTCCAAAAGGGACCACTCGAAAATTAAAGTGAGCATTTATAATGCTGTCTAATTGTTGGTGCTTTCGAAATCGATTTGTGCTGCATTTATGTGCCTACGTAGCATCGCAAGCAATTTCAACAACTAGCTGCTTTTCTGAAATTTCGTCGTAAGCTGCTGCCATAATTTAAATATATTTTATAAGCAAAACTCCTACATCCCAAATTTTGGAAAAATTCCCATTTAGAAGATTATGGAAAAACTTTTTTAATCTAGTTTTGGATTAAACCACTTTTATATCATACTATATACAAAAGCCCTTTTGTTCCATTTTTAAAAATTCCGTTTACGAGATATTCAGAAAAATGTAGAAATCACCTTTTTTAGTCGTGCATCTCGTAACTCTGTGTATTGATATTTTTATTTTAAATAAACTTATGAACAAAATCTGCTTTGAACCTATATTTAAAAATCCCGTTTACAACATATTTGAAAAAAATTGTTTTATCCCAAAAAAAAAAACGAATTAACTTGAATTTTAAATACGGAAATTTTAATTATGAAATTATTGTGTAAAATTTTGTCCAAGGAGCTCATAGACGTAAAAGTTCCAAAAATTCTAGTACATAATTGTCGACTGCGACTCTTGCGCTGTCTCTTGGTATCAAAAGTCCCATTTGCGTTCACGAGTGCGTATGGTTTGCTAGGTACACGAAATTAAAGCTTATTTCAAAATCTCACCATATGGTACGCGCTCCTGAACTAAGGGATAAAATAGTTTTTGAGCCGTTTTTAATCTTAAGCACACAAAGGCTTGCGAGAGAACGTTTTCGAACTCTGTTTTAAACTTTGATTTTAATACGCATTGTTAGCTTGGTAAAGGTAGAAATTCGATGAAAACCTATCTTCTTCTATACTAAGTATAGAACTTTGCTGGCTACAATCTAGCCTTAAACAATTGATTAAAATCAAACAAACAAATTTACATTTTTTTAATTATAATATAATTATAATGTATAACTAATTATATAAAGATACAATTTCTATATATATATATAAAGAAACAATAAGATTTTACTTGACAAGAGTACACAAACAATTTACCATAAATTGAGCCTTACAGGTTGTAGTTTAAATATTAACATGGAATCGTTTTTAACGGCACAACTACTACTATAAATATTTCTAAAGGATTTACATGAGATTTTTAAAAAAAAATCAATAAATTATAAGTTGATATTTGCATTAAATGCATTTGAATATCTTAAAATAGCTAGTAAGTTTACAATAGTTTTTTATCGTAATAAATTTTCTACGATAGGTATCACAAGCTTAAGACCGTTTTCGATTTTTTGTTTTGTTTAACTAAATATTATTTATATTTTAAAATTATGTATGTCACGTTGTTAATTTGAAAAAATGAATCAAAATTATATTTGAATCAAACAAAAAAATTTTTAAATTTTAATAAATCATATCTTTTAAATAAAGCTCGGCAAATTTAACGTTTTGTCAGAATTTAGAAAATCACAAAGAAATTTAAAAATTAACCTTGTCACGTGGAATTTAAAAATAAATTTGGAATTTTTAAAAAAAATAAATAAATTCAAATAGGTCAAAAAAAAGTTAAAACTTAAACAATGGCAGCTCAGCTGAATTTAATAATATTAGATTAAAACTATGCAAGGCTTTAACATAACTTAAAATGATCTATTAAGGCAGATCTAAACTAGTTAGATATTTTGTGAAAAGAAAAAAAAAACTAGAGATAATATAATTAAGATAATAAAATTATCAATAGCGATAAGATTTTAACGCTACTGAGAACAGTAACAGCATAAAAATGGATAAATTTCCATTAAAAATTTATAGGCTATCCTTTGTTATAACTAAAATCTCATTATAAGCTATTCCTAGGCAGCTTTTTAGACCTTTTCGATCTCAACAAAGCGTTGCTTCTTGTACTGATCACAGTGACCGGATATGTATTTCAACTTGCCGTCATATTTCGAGCATAGAATTGCATTCACAAAAGGTGGATGATCGGCGCCCAACTCCATCCATAGCTTGCCACCAGGTTTCAGATACACGCAAGCCAAGTCAAAAATAATGCGTGCCACTGTTAAGCCATCTGGTCCACCATCTAAAGCATTCAGGTTTTCGTAGCTATAAAAAGCAAATCGTTTAGAAAATATAACATTGCCAAAAATCAAAAATTCAACGACTTACAGCGTAATTTCTGGCTGCAAATGCTCGAATTCTTCACGCTTTACATATGGCGGATTTGATATAATCAAATCGAATGTAAGATCTTTTAACTCAGGTGGCAAGAAGTTATCCTTTTCCATGGTGTGCAGAAAAACTTCGAAACGATCTTTCAGTCCCAGGCGCTTAGCGTTTTCCGCAGCAACTGTTGTCGCAAGTTTGCTGCGTTCAATCGCAACGCTAATCAGCTTGGGCAGCTGGTGCAGCATAGCCAAGGACATGGCACCGGTGCCACAACCAATTTCCAGCATACTTAGATCGGTTGCATTTTCATCGGAGCAGCGTTCTCGATACTGTTCTATCACCTTGGACACGAACTCTTCAGTCTCTGGACGTGGTATAAAAACACTCGGAGCCATTTTAAGCGTCAGATCCATAAAATCCCATTCACCTAGTATATATTGAAGCGGCATGCGTGCACAGCGTGCCTCGCACAAACGCTGGAAGTCGACGAACTGCTCGGCTGTCAATTTAATTTCTTCATAGAATGGAAGATTGTTCTAAGCACATAACAGATGGGAGGGAAAGGACATAGGTATTGTATAAGCATGTCTTGGAATTTGTTAGTAGTTATGTAGTTATTTGGCCAACGTCCAATACTTACGTATTTCCTTTGCAACACATGCGCTACCAGACATTTCAAATTGAACTCTATGTCACCAACTCCGGCTTTCTTTAGTTTTTCCGTCCATTCTTCTAGTGATTTTTTCACACAGATTAGCTCCTTGGACGCAGAGGCTGCGGTCGCTGCCGCCGTACTCGTTGTTGGCGTCTGCACCATGGCGTAACGCCGTGCCTGCCTTGTTACGTTTTGCGTAACTTGCTGCATTAGTAATTTAAACATTTTTCAAAATTATTTTTATTCAAGAATATTTATAAAATTATAAGTTCGGAAAATATAATCGAATCGTAATGAAAATTTTTAACAAATTGAAAAATATTGACAGATGTCCATTTATTTCTGACAGTTTTAAGCCGGCAGCTGTGTTCAATGTGTGCTGAGGGTTGTGTCACGGCTAAGTAATCGATATAAAAAATAATCAACGAATACTAGCAGAGCACAGGGTGATAACGTATCGTCGCCTGAGTAAAATAAGGTCGCATGTGTAAATTGGGGTGTTTTGAGTTAATGATGCAATCCTATATTTTTAAATGATATCTTTCGAATGGTGCAATCCATTTTTTTATAGCTCTTTTATTTTTCGAGATATTCAGTAAAATATTGTGCGAGCAACTAGCACATACGACAATTTTTTCATACAATTTCAGATTTTTTTGTGTTCAGTAAAAATTTGTCGTATGTGTTCGTTGTCCCGCACGTCCGACAAATTTTTACAACATTCTGTATAAAATATTGTCGTATGTGTTTGAAGGCTTGCAGTGAACCTTCAAGTTGCAGTAGTAAGGAAGATGTCAACAACATCAGAGTAGTGCAAGAGAGTCAAATGCTAGCTCCCTATTTGGATGCAGAACATAACGATGAAGTAAATGTTATAAGCAAAACTTTGCAGTCAAAAGAATTGTGTTGTTTTCAGAATAGAATATGAGATTCTGGCATATTTTAGAAATTCTGGGAGGAATTTTCATCCCTCGGAGCTGACACTTTTTTATGAGTCATGTAAACAAATTTCTTATGATTATATTGAAATAAAAACAACAAAAGGACGTTTCACAAATCTTTCCAAGTTATGGGAAGAGAAACTTTCATTGGCCCCAAGAAGGAATATAGAGGAACAAAAAAGAAAGGATTTGAGAAGAATGATCAAATTCTTAGAGGACGATGCAGACAAGGAATTTTACCGAGTTGTATTAGAAAATTAATAGACTTAATTTTTTTATATTTTTTTACCTAATTTTAAATTATTTAAGATAAAAAAGTCTATGAATCTTAGGCCTTATCTTATGGATTATTTTTATTGAGATTTTAAAGTGTACCTTACATTGTATATTTTATAATAATCATTTTATGATCTCATTTATTCTTTATTTATGCTTTTTATCGAACTGAATTCAAATAAAATTGACTTTAATATTTATTTAATCAAATTACTTTTCAATTGAAATTTTTTTTGGAATTATATCTACTATAGATTGACAAATTAAAAGCCTGAGTTAAAAATTAAATGCATTCAGTGATAACACTTTAAGTCGCACTTAAGTTCTCAGCGAAAATTTTCAGAGAAATTCATTAGGAATCTTACGAATATAAGAATTAAAGTATAATACTGAAAGTATAAGGATCAAAGTTAAAAAGAACATTTTCAACCAGGATTGTTATATAAATATTTATATTTCTGTTTTGATTTAATGAATTTCACTTTTAATCAAAATGTTTGCATAATTATTTGTCGTATGTCATACAGAATATTTGGTTTAGCACATAATATGTGTGTAAATGGCACATACGACAAAATTGTATTAAATGAAATCCTCTCTATTTTGTTCAATAATTAAAACTGTGAAGCAAATAATATGTAAACTAATAGTGTTCTGCACATTTTACAATATTGGCAAGTTAGAACAAAATTAACCGTGAATTTATTGAGCAATTCAATTCTAAACTTTGACTGCGATTTCCCAAAACCTGCGAAATGTAACATACGACCTTATTTTACTCAGGCGACGGTATTTAAAAACATTATTTAATTTCAAATTTTAATAAAACTTTATACATATACAGTGGAATTCGGTTATAGTGACCCTGAAGGGACTGGACTATTTCGTCGTTATAACTGAATGTCGTTATATGCGAACATAATTTTTTTGTTGTTTTTTTATAAATTTTATTTATTTATTATAAAGAAAATTAATTCCAATTATAAACATTAAAAGCTATAACATAAAACTTAGTGGAAATAAATACAAAGACGATATACGTCATAGAAGTATGTTTATGAATAAAATAACTAAATATGCGTATGTAATAAAATTAAATTTTCTTTAAATAATCAGTAATATTGTCTTGGCGTAATTTGCTCTTTGCAGTGTTAATCCGATCTGTCTTTCACTCAAGTTTAAATAGATATTCAAGAGACAAAATTTCAGTACCTTAACCTAATAAAGCAAACCTTCAAAAACTTTAAAAATTAATGCATACCTTGTCTGTAATAAATACAAACTTTTTAAAAGAAGATAACGAATTAAATACCGCTCTGTCTGAAGGAATTGATCCTCTAATGCAGTCTAAGTGTGAATTTATTTATAACGGTTAATTCAGTTTCAACAAAGCAAGAAATTCAAAAATCTAGTCACATTTTGCTTTTGAAATGCACTCGTCATCGCTATATGTGTAAAATATTTTACCATATTTTATGAAAACTGTGCCGCTATATGCGAACTCGTCGTTATAACCGACGACGTTAAAAGCGAACTCAGTTTCTAAGGAACAATCAATTAAAATGTGCGGACTTTAAGAATACGACGAATTATAACAGAAATGTTGTTATAACCGAGGTCGTTATAAGTGAATTCCACTGTATTTGTATATATAGAAAGGTAGAAACTCTATTATCAGTGAAGCATGTTACCAGACTCATAAAGGAATATTGAAAATTAAGTTTAATAATATCGCACACTAAATACAAAAAACTGAAACTGACTACAACTGAAAAACATAACATTTCAGGAGAAGCGAAAAATAAAACTTTTTGGTTGAAACTGCAGAAGAAAGGCAATTTTTATTTAGTTTGTGAATTGATTTATAACAAAAAGTCGTTATTGAAAAATTTTGAGTTGTGAAAATTTTGTATTTAGTGTGTGCAATATGTTCAGACAATATCTAATGACTTTTCAGCTGAAAAGCTGCAAAATATTAAGGGCCAAATTCACCAACTATACTTAAGTTAAACTTAAGAATAAACTCTGAAAATGCATTTCATTAACTATGCTTATGTTCAACTTAAGTATGGAAAAAGCGTTACTTATGTTATACTTAAAGGCTCAACGATAATAGGCTCGAGCTGGCTGAAGCTAATATCAAAATTTTACGAAAAGCCAACTTGAGTTCTGTCAAATCTTAAATTTAACCAAAATGACTTGAGCTAGCTCGGGCTTATGTCAATAACATTTCTCTATTATTTAACAGACAGGCCTCATTTTTTCTTGATATTTTCTTATTAGAACACAAAAAAACACAATATTTCTAATGTTTTCCCATTTGTTTTTTACGAAAAATTCACAAACAAAATTCTATTGATTGTAGTTTGAAATAAATTCAAGCAACATGCATTTTGAATTGCTCTCTCTGCAGCCAGCTCAAGTTAACAAAACTTGACGAAAAAGCTGGCTGGAGCTATTATGTCTGCTACGTACAATTTCTGTGTGTTCGTAGAAAATTTGACATTGGCTGCAGCCAGCTCGAGCCTATTATGGTTGAGCGTTAAGTCGTCGACAGCAAATAGCTGATTATATTTTGCAAAACAATTTTGAAATTGTGAAAAAGAATTTGTGAGAAAATTGACCTTAGCTGAGGCTAAACTTAAGTACAACTTAAGTATAGTTGGTGAATCTGGGCCTGAGTTTTTCGCAATAAAAGAATTGTCAAATGAGCTGCTATTTGTTGGTTTCAGTAGAGCTTCAGCTCAAACACGTGTTTCGAACTACATGTGTTCACGAAAGTTCGAACTCCGTGTAGTTCGTGTTTTGAAACACGAACCTCAACTACATGTGTATTTTATTCACGGACTAAACGTCCAGAAACTGGAAGCTCTAGTTTTCAGTAAAAAACAATGAACATATAAAAAATAAATACTAGTTTTAAAGTCTGTTCATTAAAGTTAAGTCAAAATTTATTACTCAAATACATGTTGTCGATTGCCGATTGGATCATCTTGTTGAAATGGACATGAAAAAATGCAAAATGCTTGTTAAGTGGAGTGAGCTACATGAGGCAATATTGTCGTACTATGGGAAGAGAAAACTGAGGAGTTTTGTGGAGCTTGACAAAATAGTCATATATACAGGTGGTTAAGGGTTTACACAGCCTTGCTAAAATTGCTATTTATAAACGCTTTGTTATCTAAACGAGGTTTGTGTCTAAATAATGCCTAAAATTATCATCACTAAGCAAATATTATGCATCTCTATGTGCAAATGTCAAAGTTTTCAACAAAACGAAAAACTTAAGACTGCAATGGAAAAAAAATGCGATCCCAAAATTGGGATTCAACTGATAAGGTGAACTTTTTTTACTATTAAATAAATTATGTTCTTTATTAAGCATATGGTATTTTTTCATTAAACAGTTGCTCCTAAGAAAACTTATAGACGAAAATATATCCATTGTGGAAAACAAATCTGTGGACACAAACATTCAACCGGAATGTGACCACCTCTTTTATCTCCTCTTAAATCTGAGCGTACAATATTTATTAATTTTTTCATATTTTCTTTGGAAAATCTGTACTTTTCCTGAAAATCTTTTTCCCAAAGGCCCATGGGATTATATCTTGTTTTGTTCTTCGCGGCACAGGTCTTTCATCAAAAAAGTCAATGATTTTTATATCATTAGAAAATGATTCTAAGGCCCTGCCTATGGGTTTTTAGCCGGCGTTTAAAACGCCACTGGCTCTAATTAAAAAAAAAGACCTGAACAGATGAATGCTCAAAGGTAGTAAAAATACAAGCAGATGAATGCTTGGTATTGAATGCTTATTTTTGAGGATTGCACCTTCTTAAAAAGCAAAATAACAGTATTTTGATAATGGTTAAATTGAGTCAAAATGCTTAATATATAATAACTTAAAATAAATAAATAAATAAAGCCTTAAATTTTACATAAACAAAAGTGTTATACTCCTTTGAGTTTAATCATAACATAGTGATGTGCTTAAAATTAGTGTGATAGTGCAGGCAGTTATAGGGTATTCTACATCCCCATCCTCAAGATAAAAATTATTTGATTTTAAGATAATAATTTTTTCAAAATTTTTCATATCATATATTATACAATTCAAAAGATAAATGTGAGTTTAAAACTTACTTACAACTAGTTATACAATTCAATAATAGTATTATGTACTATATATGTGATACTTCGATTATTAAATTCATTAAATCCATTTTTTTAATAAATTATTATGATATTCTTTAATTTTTCCATTTACATCTATAATTGAATTTACTCCTTTTTAATCGATTATTCTATATGGACCATGATAAGGTGGTTGATTTTTCTTTCTATTCATCTTTTTTATTATTACTTTATCTCCGATCTTTAAATTTAATGGGTTAAAATTTTCATTATTTCTTATTCGATTTTCTATTGATATTTCTATTAATTCTTCAGTCTTTTTTAATGAATATGCTAATCTTGCTTTTAGTTCTTGCGCATAGTTATCTGTATTGTAATATTTTGAATTTACTGAATTATCATTTGGACACTCCGCGTCAGCAGAACAGGTTCACTGTTCAATGAGATAAAAATTATTTTTACGCACAAAAGGAGCACAATAGAGAAAACTTATTGCTGTTGTATGTTCTTAAGTGTTTTATTATGAAAAGTTTTGGAAAGAGATATTTTAAATAAAGGTACCATTAATTTTCTGTTGTTGTTTTAGCTTTGTCGTTACAAAATTGTGCACTTTTTTATGCGTCATTAGAATAGGTTTACATTTAAATTCTTCAGTTTTTGTCACAGTTTCATAAAAATCGGTACTAGAAAAATTTATAAAAGTGGTTAGAGTATATTGTGGCAAAATACGAAGAAAAAAGTTGAGATGTACAAGAAACAAAATCTAAGTACTTATGAAATCGTTAGCAAAATCGAAAGAAGGCAAAGCGTAGTATGCAATTGCTAAGAAATAAAACTGACTATGGTAAAAGTATGAAAAGGTGTACTTATTCGGCGACATGAGCTGCAGATAAAAAGATTATTCGTTTAGCCTCTAACTCTTGCCTGTCACCGAAAAAAATCAGGCATTAAGCTGCGGAAAACGCCAGTTTTTCAACCGTGCGACGGGTAATTAAAAGTGCTCTGTACCTAACAAAACATAAGATTAAGAAAAAACCACAACTTAACCCTGAACAGAATGAAATTGGTTGAATTTTTGTAAGAATCACATCATTTGGAAAAGATAATGGCAGTAGGTAGTTTTCTCTGACAAAAAAAAGTTCATAATTTGCGAAAGAAGAAGCGCTTTTGAACTCATCACCATGGCCATAGAGGTGTAATTGTTTGGAGGGCTAAATCCCCCATATGATCTTTTGAAACTGTTGAGCTGAAGTTTCAAACTTGCAGAATGACAGGAAACTTGTATAGAGCGATACTAGAATAAGATTTTGCACGGTTTCAATGTAGGTTTGGATCCGTCGAAAGGATTTACCAGCATAATAACGCTCCTACTCATACGGCACGTTCCGTTATAAGCTGCATCAGTGAACAAAATTTTCGACCAATATCATGGACTCCAAATCTTCCTTACCTAAACATTATTCAAAATGTTTTGGATTGGTTGTTTCGCAATGTGTACGAATCTGGTAAACAGTGGCTTGGAGTGAAATTTCCTTGAAGTACTTGGAGCATCATTTTTATTCAATTCCGAACCAGATTTTCAAACTATATTAAGTAAAGGAAATAGCAGTCGTTAGTAAAAATGAATAAATTTAACAAAAATAATAAGTTGAGATAAAATATAAAAGTTTTTCATTTCGATTCCTTCAAATGAATGTGATAAACCTATTCTAGTGACGCATCAAAATGTGCATAATTTTGTTATGCTAAAACTTAACCCTTTCAATGGATTTGTCCATTTTATTGGACGCATCAGAAAATATTTTTTTATTTTATTTTACATCTTCTATTTTCAAATCAAATAGGTTGGTACTATGAAATGAAAATGTAACAACATGACAAACATAAATTTAGAGAGATATATAACGTTTAACTTAGTTGGCTTTTCGATTTTGTGCCCAAAAGAAGTATCGTAAGTGTAGACGTAGAATTCCGTTTAAGTTGTTACCTCTTCTACTTTGTCTCTTTGGTCCGATTGTTTTGTTCATTTTGCACGTATTTTTATTGGTCTTCCAAAAATTTAAAAAATTACTGAATAACACTCAATTATGGACTACTTATCGATGCCAAAACAAAGAAAAAGTTAAATAGTAAGTATGATTCAATGAGCAAGCAAAAAGAAACAAGCAAAATTTCAAATTTTTTCAATCATTTTGTTAAGTTTGACAGGTTGAGTTCATTGACTTAGTTGAAAAGAAGGCGAAGCAAATGCACTTTCCATTGGTGTCACTTTCGTCTCTGCCCGATATATAGTTTGCGAGCTAAAGTCAGTTTAACTACTAATTTCAAATAAAAATTAAGACCCCGATTTTTAAAAAATCTTATGGTTACTATATTTCACGCTGAGCACATGTACTTTCCTCTCGTCTCTGTCTGATATTTAGTTTGCTAGCTACACTTTCTGTTCGATGTATAGTTTGCAAACTACACTCGCTAGTGCTAGTGGGATGTAGAATCCAAATTAATTTGCATTAAAAACAAAAATTAAAATTTTACGCCATCTATTGGGTTAAAGCATAAAAAGAAATATGATCCAACTCTTTTTTTTTCATAAAAGTTAAATCTAACCGGATCATAGACCCATTTCGTTAAATTTGACAGATTGACTCTGTTTTCAAAATAGTATACTAGAACATAAACCCAACGCGAACTAATGCTTACAATGCTGTCAAAGCGAACCAATCAGTTCGTGCAAAACCAAAGCACACAAGCAGCTGATGATTGATTTTCTTATATAAAAACATGCATTTTTCTTCTTTTATTTTACTATTTTGTGACTTTAATATAAAAGTGATAAAATGCAGGATATATCTGATATTTAAGTATATATATTATCTTTGAACGAAGAGTATTAAAGGCTGTAGGTATACCCTCAAGTATTCGCCAAAAACGTTGCCTAATGACCTTGAAAAAATCTGTTAAAACGACCTCATACAAACCGCGCTGTAAGACGTAATTCTACGTCAAAATTTAGGTGGTTATTGTGATTGGCGTGCAAAGCATAATTTTTTTTTATAATAATATTATAAATAATGCACTTGCATTGGTCTCCGGTTGTCTTAGTTGATTTTAAATATTATAATACAGCCTTCGAATGGTTTTGTCCATTATATTAGTCAGCCTGACATAAGCTAAAAGCCACCGTTTTATGGCCTAAATGATGGGAACAATGCCTCAAAAAAAATTTTTCACGATTTTTCTAGCCTGGCAATTGAAAGGATTAGACAATAACAGAAGATTAACGGTTACTTTATTTGAAATTTCACTTTACCTAATTTTTTATAATAAAACTCTTAAGAGAAAACAACAACAAAAACTTTTTTGCTATGCTCTGAGGTACTAAACAGGTGGTCACCTCATGTATAACACGTATGTTTTGTAATTGAACCCATGAGTCTCAAATTTAGCCGGTACAAGAAGCTTGGCAGCACTTTTCTGAACGTGCCATCAGGTTTGAGGCACGGATATTTACTCTTGCTTAGTACCGAGTAGAAGTAGTACAACTCTAATAAAAGCTGTAAGTAGCAGATATCCGAACCGTATAACCGTAGTTTCAGCAATAAATTATCTATACGATTGGACATAAAAACTGAACCGTGGTTGTGGAACGTCATACGTTGGTTGTACAATATTCTTTGTTCACTAACGAATTTAGAAAAATGTATTCATTTATTTAATGCTTTATTTTCATATGTATTTTCTTAATTTTTTTTTTTTGTTTGATTTTTGTGAATTTTTATAATTCATTGCTCATTTTTTTTTTACATTTTTGAAGCTTTATCCAGCTTTTGAAATTTTACAGACATGATTTGATTGTTTATTTTCATAAGCATTTAATATTATTTTTAAATTTTGTTAGATATTTTATGCCATAGTGTCCATTGAAACAGTAACGTTGTCACCATCATTGATACTGTTCCTATCTTTACTGCCTGTATGACCCGATGACGAGGAACTCTTTTCACGTACTCCCAGCCACGGCAGGCGTCTTTCTAACTCCAACCTATATTTAGGATGACTGGCCGCATAGACCCAAGGGTCGAGACAGGAAACCGATTTTGCAAAGGTTGCAGGCAACATTGAGACAAACGGTGTTATAAGCTCTCTAAAATTGACTCATGTTGCAAACAAAGTTTCAATTATGCTTAATTCAATTAACCCACCTTTGATCGTATGTGCCTAAAAGTGCTACTGTTGCATAAGGCGTCCAGGCAAAAACGTACAGCAAATATATGGTCAGAGCTGCTTTAGCTATACGCATTTCGACGCTCATTGCGGCCAAGTTGGCATTGGCTGATAAAGATTTGACGTTCATTTTGCGTGCCTGATCGGCCAACATGCGCTCATGTTCGCGCACGTGACAGAAAAGTTTAGCATAATAGGTACAAATCATGATCATTGGTACACAGTAGGCCCAGGCAAACATGCAACGTATAAAAAATCTTGTCTCATCAGTATCGGTGAGATAATCAAATGAGCACGTTGTTAAGAAGCCCTCTGAAAGAATTTAAAGAAAATTATTAATTTTTTTTACTATAAATGCATTATATAAAATCAAATGAAGTTTTTATTTGGCATGTACTCATGACTACCTGGTATATAATGGCCCCATATGTGGAAAAATGGTAACACCGAAAACGGTATCGTCCAGAGCCAAGTGAGTGTAATCAAAAAGCTGATCTGCACAAAATTCAGGCGACCATCAATTGGATTCGAAATTGTTCTAAAAATCATATATAGTAATATTTTGTAGGACTCAGTCTAGTAGTTTTTAAATATATAGAAAATTTGAGCATAAAGTAGCTTTTTCAATGGTTCCTTAAATTGAATGAATAATTTTCTTTTGTGACATTATTTACTTACCTATAACGATCGTATGCTATAAATGCATTTGTTATGGCAGCACCCACGCCAGATATACCACCATTAACTGCATAAATATCGCAACCTAAATCACCACCGACAAAATAACCCATAATTGTGTTCAGCAAATAATGCGGCATATTGGTGCTCATGATCAAATCGAAGATAGCCAAATTGATAATCAGCAAATTAGAGGGTGTACGCAGGTTTTTTGAGCTGCAAAAATGGTTGTTGTTTTAAAATTTTTCATTTTCAGTTTGAACATTAATTTGTTTCAATCGACAACTTACGTTGAAAATATCCATATTACGAGTCCATTGCCGAAAAGTGATGTAAAAAATAACACGAAGTAGGCAATGAAAAAGAATGATGTAAAGTAAATTTCTGGACTGGTAAAACCACGCCAATGTTGATGTACCATGTGCTGCAATTCAGTTGGATAGCTCCAACCTAAATATGGCATTTGTGTATCACGATTGGAAGAGCTATTTAAAAAAGAAATATTTTGACAAAACCAAAGATATATTTATAAAAGACAGTGACGAAACACAATATGCTTCGTCACTTGCACAATAGTCTGATACTCTATAGCCTGTAGACATAGGATATTTACTAACTTACTACTTACTATTTTAAGAAAGTTGCAGATTTCCTAAATATATAATTTACTTTGAATAAACCATTTGAATAAACCATGGGACTTGAGTACCCAGATTTACTCATCTGAAACCCAAAGTTCTAATGTATGAATATTTAATTTGAGGTTATATATGATTTACCTTCATTGGTACAAGCGAGGCCAATGTTAACCCTATTTCCGCCGAAGATTTTTATAACACATTTAGGCTGATCAGTCACCCCAGTGACTGCGTTATTAAAAATGTGATAAGTTCTGCTTTATTAAGGAAATTTTTAAAGAAAATTGAACCAATTGTTATGAAATTTCCATGTAAAGAAGGGTAAAGTCTTGAAAGTGTTCCTGTAATGTTTCATGTTGACAAACAAGGGGACGTGGCACTTCCCATACAACCCAAATTTGCAATATCGAAAAGTCTGGTCGCCGAGCCTCGGAATTCGGCATGGTTATATTCAATGGGCGCTTTAAGAGGGGCGTGGGACTTTGTCTGCAGCCCAAATTTTCGATATACATTCATACTAGAAGTCGCACATTATCCGCACATATCCTTCCACTGGAAAAATTGCGGTAGCATTAGACAAGGAGGCTTGGCACCATCCATTGAATTTAAATTTTGATATCGAAAGCTTTGGAATTACATGTCCCATAACAATCAAACCCAGTATGGAGTGTCCCCCTACTGAAAAATTGATACGGGCTGTAGAAAACACTGTGTGGCTACGCCTATATAAGCAAAATATTCAATAAATTAATACTTTGGAGAACGGAACCCGAGTTGAGAATGCAACTCACATAAATATCAAGGTAGATCTGCCCGTGGTGCGAAAAACTTTCCGTTGTACCAGTTTTCTAGTCCCTGGTCAGTTCTTGTGTCATGTTTGCCAGCATGTGAACAGTAAAGAGCGAAATTCGAGCTAAATTTGCTTAGTTTAATTAAAATTTGCACGGCCAAAATATGACTTAAAACTTTTAACATGTACCAGTTGACAAAAACAAATATGGAAATGCTTTATTTTGCGTTTTTTGTACTTAAAATTCATTAGTTGAAGATGTCACAGAAAATTAATAAACATAATTTGCTCAAAATATTTAATTTCATTCCATTTTTCATTCATTTTTTTGAGCAAATGTTTTCTTTCCATTTTTCGCATAAGAAAAGTGAAATAGTCACCCGCTTGACTCGTCGGCCGAACTAGGGTTAAATTGTACTAAGCACAATGACACGCCGCACATAGGGGTATTTGGCTCGAAAAACCGCTCATTAATCAATTTCTCAAAATGTAAAGTTGAGAAGTAAAATTATTTTCTAGCTTTTGTTAACACTCATTAAATAAGTTACCATTTGTTTTTTTTAATTTTAATGCACACACTTCGTCGCAGCATCAGTTGAAAGTCATCGATCGTAAGCTTGCATTGTTATTGAGTTAATTTGAGTGACACCTAAACAAATATTTTTTTTTTTGTTATTAATATTGTGAAATAAGTTTGTTGCTATGGAAGATTTTTCTGCAGGTATGTACTTTAAAATACAACTTTTTTTATGGATATTGAAGCTTTATTTATATAGATATATAATTTGTTATGAAGGTATGAAAATGGGAAATTTTTTTAAAATTTTTTTTTTTAGTATGAACCTTTTGTTATATTATTTGGTGTTATTGGGTAACATTTTTGGTATAGGCTAATGAAGAAAGATGTCAAAAAGCAAAAACCGAAAAAAATGCTGCCCGAAACCGCTCCCCTTCCCCACATTTCATTGTCCCTGATAGGTGTCTAGTTTGATGAAAGAGAAAATTTGAAATGAAAGAGAAAAGGGACATGACATTGGCCGTTTATTTTTATAATTTTGTATTTTAGTAAATATTTTTAAGATTCTAAGAAAAAAGTTTCATGGAAAAATTTTTACGAGCTCAAAAGTTACAGCCGGATCAGTGAGAGCGCATTTTTATTTTTCCTTGCATTTTTCTTTGTTCACAAACTTTGAACGCGTTTATCTCGAAACCCTGTTTTTCGTACTGGTTGCGGCACTAGCGGGTTCATTTTTTTACGATTTTTTTTGTTTTTTTTGTATTTTTTTAAACTTGATTCGTTTTCGTATGACACGAGCTTTTTTAAATTTTTTTTCGATTTTTTATGAATTTTAAAGTCAATATTTTTTTCGAAAAACACACTTTCAATTTGGAACATCACCAAAAAGTGAAAAAAAATGTAAAAAAAGTCATTTTTTCTAGATCGGACAATTTTTGCGACTCCAAGCGCTGCAACCGCTAGGCCCCGTTTTTTTTTCTGCCGCCAGTTTGGAGCTCTACAAAATCATGTTGGAGTGAAAAATATATTTTTTTGAATATTTTTTTTGTAATTTGTTCAATTCTCTACAATAATAAAAAAAAAATTTGGAAAATGTTTGTTTTTGACTGAGTTATGAATTTTTCAAAAAAAGGTTTGTTTTCTCTGCCACGAATGTTATGTCCCTCCTTAAGAAACTTAATAACACCTTTATTTGGTCGAAACAAGCTTTATAGCCCTTTCAAGTTATTTTAGACAAATATCATTTACTAGGACAAAAAAATATTTTTGAGCGGTTTTTCGAGCCAAATACCCCTAGTGCGCCGACTCGTATTTTGGTAATCGCACTCTTATGACTATCACATTAACGTATTGTATAACGTTATGATTCAATATTTTTTGATCAAACAGTTCTCTCGTGCTTTGAACTATATCGACCTTCAATGCTGAGAAATTTGCAAAATACGTAATAAGCATTTCTAAAACCATACAATTTTTTTGATCGTCTTTTGTGCGAAAAATTTTAGTTTCTGAAAATATTTGAAATAATTTCAGAAATATTTTTAAAAACATACAATTTGCCTTGACTAAAATTACATGTAAATGGTGATGCAATACGGGGTCCCTTTTTTAACTGGATTATTTTGACAGCTGTTTTGTGCCAAGTGGCTTGTCCATATGGCGTTTGTGTTCAGTATTCAATGCGACTCAATCATTAATAGACTTATTCCTGAACAATGTTTATTAGTTGTGGAAACTTGCTACCAAAATCAGTTATCAGTTAGAGAAACAATTGCTTAATTGAGGTAAAGGTTCGATGAAAACATCATTTCAACGTGTTATTCAAGGAATACAGGCCGATATGCTTGGAAGAGTTTTCGAAAATTTTACCCACAGAATGAACCATTTAAGAGCAAGTCGAGGGATACATTTGGAGGAAATCATTTTTAAATATTGAGGAACCAAGCTACACGGAGAGAAAAAATGTGATATGATCAAGCTCAAAGCGTTCGTTACTGAAATCAGCTCAAAAGAGCTCAAAACCATTTCAAAATATGCTATTCACGTTCGTAATTTATGTCAGAAATTGGGCTTGAACATTTTTTTGATAAACACGTCTATTTGTGCTAAATATGTGTTGTCTTGGGTTTTTTTGAAAATAATTAATTTTATTGTAGTTTTTTTTTAATTAATTTTTTTAAACGTAATTCTCATTTGGTTTTTGTTCCTGTTAATATAAAAGTGTATAAAAGTGCAGAGAATGAAAAGTGTACCAAAATAACATAAATTGGGCACAAGTGAGCATATTAATTTTTTCATAAACAAGCCAAAAATTTCTTATATTGAACGCATGTGTTCATATTAATTTTTTGTTAAATTATATAAAAATTACTTACCTTATGCACGAATGGGCGTGTTAATTTTTTGATAAACAAACACATTAGAGCTTGATATCAAGCATATTGTGGCTTAGCTCAGAATCACTCCCAAAATTTATTGATTTGGGATTGTTTTCAACTCAAATTTCTCTCCGTGCATCATTCCAAATAAAGATTTGCATCAATTCATTTAATCAATTTTATTTTTAAGTTTTAACAAAGTTAAAACTCTTATCGGATTACCTTTTATACATTATACGTACATTTTTTGTGGGTGTTGGGTTTTAGGGAATAACATTCTCACATATTTTTTCTGAATTAAAGTTTCTTATACTTGATTTTGACTAGCTATGTCCTATTCGAACTGATATGAAAGTTTAAAGCCTAAAATATCACATACATAAATTACAACTCTTATTAAATTTTTTGCTTTCCAGGCTTGATAACCCTCCAATATTTCCAATGAAAATATGTCTCTTGGGAACCAGATTTCTAAGATAATATTCAAATTATCTACAATTTCTACATATATTGTAATGACGGCACTTCAATAGTACGGATGCTATGCCGAAAAATTGGCAAAATATTGAATTGTGCGTTTATAAAAGTATGCATAAAATGTATAAAATTGTTTTTATATTCATCCGCAAGTTTTTATTGCTAATCAAACTTAATCGGTTTCTATCGTTACGACCTATTGGGTATGGTGTTTTTTTAAGGTGTGCGAGTCCTTAAAGAACAAAAATAAAAAACGCGCTCGAAAATTTTCAACATAATATTCTGTGTTATTACTTGGTACTTTCAAATATTTCGAAACACGACTGAACGTAATCACTGTGAGTGAACAACTGAACGCACTCTCTTCGTATTGACGCTCATTAACAAGTCAAATGAGCATTTATGGTTTTTTCCGTTACAAAGATTTCGGTCAGTTGTATTTTTTTAATCCAGAATCCTGGGGGATTCGCTCAAAAATCGTGTTGTTATAGATCTAAAATAATTTGACATGAAAAGAGTTGATATCTTTCGGAGCATAATTTTGTGTATTGCACTGTGAACATTGGTTCTAGGACATTGGTGGAATAATTGAAAATCCGAGATCTGGCCGTCCGTGCGCTGTAAGAACGCCACGAGCCTTCAAGGCGGTGAAGTCTCGAATCAAACGAACACCGATGCAAAATCAGAAAATCTTGTCACGGGAGATGAATATCTTAACTAGGGATGTTACGGAGGTAAGTTTTTAGGAACCGGAGTTTTTAAATTTGATTTATTGGAGCCGGAGTCGGAATCGGAGCCGGAGTTCAAGAAAGATGTGTTAGTTAACTGTTAAGGTTATTATTAATTATAAAATAATAATTAAAATATATACACTACAATAGAAAAATATCTTGTTTTAAGCACTAAATTATACTTTATGAACAAAAGCTTGTCAGCTTTTTTCCCGTGCAACCGATTTCTTAAAGGACCGTATGAGACCGACACTACTAAAAAGCTGACCACTTGCAACTGATGCTGGAGAACACGATTAATATTGACGAGTGCAAATTTCGAATTTACTCTCCAAAAGTTTATAAGGAATTGAAATTGTTAAGCGAAGAACTGCGCTCGTGAGTGAGATAAGTAAAATCGTATCCGCCGGTACATTTCGATCTTCGTTATAACTCCGATTCAAGATTGTCGGAGCCGAAAGCCTTAACCAAAATAAACGTAACGTAACGATTGCAATTCAACGAACGTGTACACTCGTTATGGCTGTTTTGACATTTAACCCAAAATGAAACGTTCTTGAACTCGTCTAAGCTGATCAGTTGTTAACAGAATTTAATGCATATAAATCAGAGCTGTAAAATTTGCATTCATATTCAGAATTCTAAGTACAAGTGAATAAGGACAAAAGAATGCTATTCAATGAAAACAAAATTGATCCATGAATAAAATTTTCAATTCACATTCAATTTCAGAAAATTGATTTATTATTCATTTCGATTATTCATTTTTCTTTATTCAGAATAATGCATTCATTTTTTTATTCAAATGAATGCTATTCATAAAGAATGCAATTCACAAAGAATCGTTATTCATTTTGCATTCATGCATTCATTTTTTATTCATTATTCATTTTTTATTCATTTTCTAATCATTTTTTAATCATTATTCATTTTTATTCATTATTTATTTTTTTTTCATTATTCATTTTTATTCATTATTCATTTTTTATTCATTTAACCTTTTTTTATTCATGAGAGAAAACTTTTTTCTCTCAATTCACGCGAAGCTACCCAGCTGCGAATTTAAAACTGAAATTTTACTTCAATTAAAAATATAAAAGGCCCCGGTAATTGCGCCTTAAAACTATAAACTAAAAATATACAACTTTGGTTGCAAAATTAACACCACAGGAATGAATAAAAAATAAATAATGAATAATGAATAAAAAATGAATAATGAATAAAAAATGAATAATGAATAAATAATTTATAAAAAATGAATAAAGAATAAAAAATGAATTTCTCTCGGATAATGTGATGGCATGGTGGGGAGTCGTCTATGATATGATGACCAAGCTCCATTTCTGTAAAAATGGTGTCAAAACTTTAGCGAAAGTGTAAGCATCCGATATTTTAGAACTGGTTGTGAAATCTCTCAACATGACATTATATCAAAACAAGCCGTAGGATCTTTGAACAAGATTCTACTCCGGCCTATAAGGCTAAATTAACTCAAGAGTGACTCAAAAATCTCACGACTCAAAAAATAACAACAATAATTTTAAAAAAACTTGCACAGGTTTCATTTTATTTTATGTTTCTTTTTTCGATCATTCTCCATTACCTATAACTCTTCTGGGTAATCTTACTGAATTTAAGTTTTATAAAAACTTTTTTTTGATTTGTGCATCAAAACTTTGGGTTGGATTTTGTGAATTATTAACACATAAATTAATACTATAAATGGAGATGTCCTTATGGAACATCACTTCATCAATAACTCAGTTCTATCCAAAGTCGACTAAGGCAACTATTGCTTCTTGGCACAGTATTATGACTATTAACACTTTTATAGCTTTGGAAATCTTTTAAACATTTGAAAATCTATTTGAACTGTTCGAAAATCTTTTAAACATTATCACTTAAACATCATTTTGACCATGTAGCATTGACATTATTTTACTTTTTAATACAAACCCATTTAAATATGCGCTATATGCTTCCGGTCCAATTACCGAAGTATTGAATTGCTGCATTTTTTGTTTTGTGTTTTTTTTTTTAAATATCCTTTAATATTTACATTTTTAATTTTAGTCGCAACTCCATGTTTAATCAACACTACTCGACACTCTAGAGCCAAGCACTCTACTGCTTGTCAATTTCTTGACGATGCACACTTTTATTTATAGGATTTTTTTCATTCACTGTCTTTGAGTGCTTGTTTTTACTTTCTTTCTAATTTTGATTAAAAAGAAATCGCACAAATTCTTGTGGTAAATTCTTTGGCGGATTAATGCATTTTAATACCATTGATTTTAACTGAGTTTGACAACGTATTGTATATTTTCAGTCACATTTAAGAAATTGAGTATTCAGTATTTTAAGTTTCTGTTAGTTGAGCAGTATTAATTACAATGGGACGTATGATGATGAACACGAAAATGCAATTTTTGGCTTCTTAACATTGAAGTTTTCAAAGTCAATTAAGACAAAAATAAGCAAACGATGTTAGCTTTCTATGACCTTTGTAAATGAAGTTAAACAGTCGCAAGAGAAGTTTACTGACCTTTAAATTTGAAAGACAAAAATACTTATTTTTTGTGCGGTAAAAAATTTCTTTTTTTCGATACTAGCAGTTTTCTCTATTTCAAATTAAATTTTCTTCAATAAGATAAATCTTCACATTTTCGAAGAAATTTTTCTTTACTTGTGGGAAAATAGAAATATTTTATGTCTTTAATAACGATAAGTATTTTTCTCGCACAAAAATAATTCTCATTTATAGAGAAAATATATTGAAAATGACAATTTGTTTCCTATATTTAGATAAAAAATTTTCTAGCGAAGTTTTTCTTCCATAAAAACAAATCTTTTCTCAAAAATAAAAAGTCTCCTTCTCTAAAAACGATATATTTATATCTCTCAGGGAAGCTTTTTATGATTTTTAAGGATCACATTTAGAGAAAGGCATTCTTTGGAGCAAAGTCTATACAATTTTTCTCTGAATATTTTATCATATTCCAAGAAACTTTTTTCTGAGTGTAGCTTGCTGCATACATTCACATGGACTCAAGCATCTTCATTATTGAATATTTTTGGAATCCTAATACGGACACGCCTACCTACGATAGAACCCAAAAATTGCAAATTTATTAGTAGGCTTCTTCAACTTCATAAAATTTGGTGTGTATGAATTTGATATAAACAATAATATGTAAAATAGGTATAACCGCCCACAGAGGCACTTTAAAGCGGCTTGAGCTCAAACCAAAAAGCACAGTTATTGTGCTTTTTACAAAACGACGTAAGCTTAAACTTACTTGCCTGGAAATCTTCAGGTATGACAGGCTTACAGCAAACCTCAATGTTTGAATTTTTTTTTTTTTCTGCAGGTATATGCAGGTGTATGTATGACAGGCTAACAGCAGACCTAAATGTTTGAATTTTTTTTTTTTTAATTTGAATTTATTAGTATTATTCTATTACATCATATCGATATTATATTATATAATTTAAGAATAATTTTTTGACATTTGTTATAATCGTGTAAGAAAATAGTGGTAAATTTCACTTCACAAATTTTATAAATGTTTATGTAAAGTTATAGGGTGAAAAATATTTTTATAAATTAAAACATAAAAACATACAATGATTTAAATGAACAAAAATGAGCTTAGTATATAATATGAACATAAGAACTGAACATAAAAGTGAATTTACACAAAAAAAATTAAAAATTAAACTGGAAATCTGAATACATATATGGAATAATATTTCAAAAGAAGTAAAAAAATGAGAAATTGTAAATTTTAGTTTATGCAGCGCATTAAGACCTCCCAATCAACCATTTAGAAATAGTGCTTGGATTAAGCTTACATGCAATACAAAAATCAAGCCTTATCCAAGCACGCTTGAAAAACATTTGCCCGGGTAATAAATTTCCAAGTTGCTTTGTGTAACTATTGCGTAAAACACAAAAAGCAAGTGATGTACAATAATACTTGGAAAGGCTTGCATTAATTAAGTGTTTTGCAATCATACTTAGATAACGCTGACAACGGTAATAGTTTCACAACTGTTCAAAGTTGTGATGCTCTCATATATACATACATAAATGTATTTTATTTTCATTTTGTTCGCTCAGCAGCCATAAGGCTAACGGCAAGCTGTTAGAGTGTCCGACTCATACGCGGTGGTTCGCGCGTTCGATCCCTGGGGTAGCAAACACAAAAATTTTTGAAGACATGCAATTTTTCATATAAATATATGCTTCAATTTTAACAAACGAAAATAAAAAATAAATAAAAATAAAAATGTTCCGGTTGGGAATTGAACCTTGGATGTCCAAATCACAACAAATCAAATAACCAGTGGCTTACCAACTGAGCCACGGAATAAAAATTTTTCGCGAGTGCTAATTGATTTGTTGAATGTAGCACACTTGGAAAAAGCTTATTAAAACACTTATATCCAATTGTAAAAACAACACTTGTATTAAGCTTGAAGTAAGGAATATTATTCCAAGGGTTCACTTTCGTTTATCTTACAATTACATGTAAGCGTTCTACAATAGTAAATGAAAGCGTTATCCAAGCTTGAGGCTTACGTGTGTAAGCTTGTTTAAAGCTTATTCCAAGCTTTTTTGGCTGATTGGGCTGCATTTCAATGTGATCCAGAGTATGCAGCCACAACTTAATTTTCTTTCAAAAAAATACATAAACTCTTTTCCAATTGAATATTAAGAGGGAGTTTGTTAAACAATCTGTAAGACAAAATCGAATAGAAATTTCGATGGTGAATAGTGATTAAAATGGGTACTTTTATGGCTAAGTCTGCATCCCTTCTTAAGTTATAATTTCCAGAAGTTGGGTTTTGCATGTATCCACTTCTTTAAAAAAATATTTTTAGGAATTTATAATAGTATAAGTGTCTTACTAGTAAAATCATTAAACTTCTAAAAAGATTTATTGAAGGTGAATATCGATAAGCGTTGCAAATTTTTCTTAGTGCAGCTTTTTGTAATATTAACATAGGACGAATTTTTTGCTGATATGTACCTCCCCAGCAACTTATCCCGTACTGAAGTTTCGAATGAAATATGCCAAAGTAGATTTGACGTAAAAATTTATTAGAGCAGATTTGCTTTAAACGATAAAACATCTGACTGACGACATAAGGCATTTTTTCAACAATTCAGTATGTTCAGTTCAGATTCTTAGATGTTGGTCTTTGATTTTATAAAAAAAAAAATAGAATCCAAAATTTTGAACTTTGTTCTTGTTTGAAAAATAAAAAATTTCCTAGCAAAGCATGCGCACAAATTCAAATAACGTTTATATTGAATTTTCTACTTGTTGAAAAAAATAATTTAATTTCTGAGCAAAGCATGCGTACAAGTTTAAAAGAGTTTTGACTTGAAAGCGAACAGTTTATAAAAAATGGAAATAAAATTCAAGCACAGGAAATTTGCGTCATCTGCCACATATCCATGAAAAGGAATTCTTTGCTTCGAATTTTGCCTTGCAGACACTTGCTTCATGAAAAGTGCTCACCGTTAATTGTTCAATCCGGAATTTTTCCAATTTGTCGAGGAAATATAACAGGTAGTTTTCATTAAGTTCTGCCAAAACTATTGGAATTGTAATTTTGTATTTTTAAAAACAGGTAGTGAGTCAGTGCAGCGCAATATTTACCGCCGATATTCAGCCCAGGATCGTTGTCGAATAGTCGAGGCAGCTAATAGAGGTGAAGATTGGTCTGTGCTAGCCAGCTCGTTAGAAGTAAAATACAAAACGGCTTTTTCATGGATCAATTCCGGGCGCAGCGAATCATTTCAAAGAGGTGGAGCGAAGAAAAGACTCCTAGATGAGCAGCAAGTCGCAGAAATTGTTAAATGGGTTGAAGACAACTCGACTATAACACTAAAAGAAATTGCTGCGAAAATATGGCAAAATTTTCAAAAGAATGTATGCATCGCCACAATTTCAAATTACTTGGAAGGACAAATGTTTACAACAAAAAGTGTCCACTGGCAACCAGCCACGATGAACAGTGCTGAAAATAAATCAAAACGTGGCTGCTCTAGATGCGTTTATCCAAGCTGGCAAGCAAATTGTTTGCATTGATGAGACCAATTTTAATCTTTTCTGTCGTCGGACTCGGGGTCGCGCACGCGCTGGTACGAGAGCCGTACAAATGCTTCCACCATCAAGAGGACCAAATATTCACCTCATTGGAGCGATTGCTGCCTTTGGAGTAGTATCAATGGATCGCCGAAGAGGTTCTTTTAAGTCACGAGATGCAAATGATTGGCTACAATCTGTGATCGAAAGATGGATTGAGCTAGGCCATAATCTTGCAGATCTTGTTATAGTGTGTGACAACGCTCCACGCCATTCGCAGCTAGAGGTGGCCATAACAAGGTTCAACCATCGAGAAAAGGCAACAATTTTACGCTTGGGCCCATATTCTCCGATGCTTAACCCAATAGAAAATATTTGGTCAAAAATAAAAACCTATGTTAAGGTTCATATTGGACTTCCCCAAGCAAATGGAACGGGGATAATTGAACAGAGGCTTGTTAATCTTAAAAATCTCATAGATCAAGCGAAAGCAAGTATTGCAGGTGGCGATTGTGGAAGAGCAATATAGCATAGAGCAGTTTCCATCCAGATGCGTTGGCATTTTGCGATATGCCAGTAGGAGTTTAGTATTTCTTAAAGTTATTATATACTAAATTTTTCTATTTCATTTTTAATAATAAATACTTAACATTTTTTTAAAAAAGCAATTCTGACTTATTTTTCAATGGCAAATGTTTCTAACTGTTTGGCGATAGCAAATAAAATTTTCTGAAGTACAAATGAAATTATTTTGAAGTTCAATTAAAATTTTCGAAAGAACATTTGAAATTTTCAACAATCTTTTTAAAATTTTTTGAAGTGTACTTGAAATTGTCTGAAGTACATTTGAAATTTTCTGAAATTTGAAATTCCGAAGTACAAATGAAAATTCTAAAGAACATTTATATAAATCTTAAATTGATTTGGTGATTTCAAAAATCTAATTGGTTATTCTAAAGTACAATTAAAATATTCTAAAATCAGTTTGAAGTATTCTGGAACCAATTTTATGTTTTCTGAAATTGAAATGGTTATTCTAAAGTACATTTGTAATATTCTAATATCAATTTGTTGTATTCTGAAACCAATTTGGTGTTTTCTAAAATAAAACTCACTTTTCTCGAGTACAAATAAAACAATCTGAAATCAATTTGGTATTTTCTAAAATAAACTTGAATTTTTCTAAAGTACAACTGGAAAAGGTGTAGAAACGTTCTATGATTTTGATAAGAATCTCTTGTTACAACAACACGTCAAAAGAACCTCATTCCGCTGCTCTCAAGGTTATTGGAAAAACTCATTAGGATGAACTTGCATTAAACTAATAATCCCAGAACTTACTTACTAACGTACTTACTAAGATGGCGCTTACAACCGTTGGTCGGTTTTTGGCCTCGTCTAAGCATTTGTGCCAGCCTCTTTTGTCGTGTTCTTGTTGGCGCCAGCTGGAAACTCCAAGCGTTGTCAGGTTATCAAATTCCTAGTCTTCCAATTTGGTTATCCAATCTGGACCGGAGATGCGGTCTTCCTCGTCTGCGTTGGCCACCGCTGGGTACCGAATCCAATATTTTTTTCGCTGGAGCTTCGTCGTTCATTCTCTCGACATGACCTAGCCAGCGAAGCCGTTCTATTTTAATACGCTTGACTCGGTATATAGCTCATACAGCTCATGGTTCCATCGTATTCGGTACTCGCCATTAACGTAGATTGGACCATCGATCTTGAGAAGCATTTTTCTCTCAAACGCTTCCAAAGTCCTTTCATCAGTGCTGCTCAACGTTCAGGAAGAGCAAGGTTATTGACTTAATAGAGTGTCAGTTTTGTTCGTTGAGAGAGAGAGCTCTACTTCTCAATTGCCTGCTGAGCTCAAAGTTACACCTGTTGGTAAGAGTTATCCTTCGTCTGATCTCACTACTGATATCGTTGGAGGAGTTAATGCTGGATCCCAGGTAAACAAAGTCCTTCACTACCTCAAAGGAGGTGTTGTCAACAGTGACGTGGTTTCCAAGACGCTGGGACTGTTTGTTTGTTGACACAAGATACTTCTTGTTTTATCTGCGTTCACTGCAAGACCCATTCGACTCGACTCTTTTTCTAGCCTGGAGAATGTTGCGTTGACTTCGCGCATATTATGGCCAATGATATCAAGATCATCAGCATAACACTCTTATAGAAAATTGTGCCGCTGCGTTCAGGTCAGCAGCTCGGATGATTTACTCTAAGACTATATTAAAGATGTCGCACCATAAAGAATCACCTTGTCTGAAACCTCGCTTGGTATCGAACGGAAGGAAGAGGTCCTTCCCGATTTTCACTGCGCTGCTGGTGTTGTTCAGTGTCATCCTGCATTAACTTCGCAGCAATACCAAATTCAGACATGATGGAGTATAGGTGACTCCATATTGCACTGTCGAAGGCGGCTTTGAAATCAACAAAAAGATGGTGTGTGTCAATTTGTTTTTCGAGGGTCTTTTCCAAGATTTGTCGGAGCGTATAGATCTGATCGATGGTGAAGTTTCCAGGTCTGAAGCCACACTGACAAAGTCCAATCAGTTGGTTGACGATGGGCTTCAGTCTTTCACACAATACGCTCGACAGGAATTTATATGACATATTAAAAAGACTAATCCCACGGTAGTTGCCGCAAATGCTGGGATCGCCTTTCTTGTGTATTGGGCAGAGCACACTGAGGTTCCAATCATCTGGAATGCATTCTTCCAACCATATTCTTCATAGAAGTCTTTGAATGCATTTTAACAGAACTTCGCCACCGGTCTTAAACAGCTCAGCCGGTAGTCCATCAGCTCTTGCGTCTTTGTTGTTTTTAAGCCGAGCTATAGCTGTTAAGACCTCGTTGTAGTTGGGCAGCGGCACTTCAACGCTGTCATCCATAATTGGGGTATACGGGATATCATCTCTATTCGCGGGATTGTTGTCAGCGTCGCCATTTAGATGAAAAGAGAAGTGTTCTCTCCAAAACATCAGTATACTCTGGATATCTGTCACTACACTGATAAAAAAACACATATCTTGCTCCGGTAAAAAATTTCTCTATTTTCAATATAGAAATTTTCTCTTTTTCAA
The DNA here is from genome assembly GCA_958299015.1 of Tetanocera ferruginea. NCBI lineage: Eukaryota > Metazoa > Arthropoda > Insecta > Diptera > Sciomyzidae > Tetanocera > Tetanocera ferruginea. The sequence continues at coordinate 28,260,755 of OY282641.1, read as the reverse complement.
ATAAAATTTTCTTAAATTAGAATAAATTTTCACATTTTCGAAGAAATATGTCTTTACTTCTAGGAAATGGAAATATTTCAATGTCTCTATTACACTGAGAAAAAAACACATATCTTGCTCCGGTAAAAAATTTCTCTATTTTCAATATAGAAATTTTCTCTTTTTCAAATAAAATTTTCTTAAATTAGAATAAATTTTCACATTTTCGAAGAAATATGTCTTTACTTCTAGGAAATGGCAATATTTCAATGTCTCTATTAATGATAAGTATGTTTCTCGCACAAAAATTTCTCATTTATAGACAAAAATTTATTGAAAATGAAAAACTTTTCTTATATTTTGATAAAAAATTCACTAAGAGAAGTATTTTCTTCAATAAAAACAAATCTTTTCTCAAAAATAAAAAGTTTTTTCTCAAAAAACGATATATTTTTCTTTTTCATTGAAGCTTTTTACCATTTTTAGAGAATTTTTAGTATCGAAATTAGAGAATAGCATTCTCTGGAGCAAAGTCTATACCATTTTTCTCTAAATATGATGCCTTTTTTATCATATTCCGATAAGCTTTTTTCTGAGTGTAGATTCCCGTTTTCATTCTTGCAGGAAGAGGCTTGAACCATCGGCCATGCGTCTTTTCTTTTCGAAACATTTTCGAGTCTCATTCTTGTCGCCATGCATCTCAATTTTCTCGTACTCAAGCATTTCCGCCTTTATGTTTTTTCGCCTGAATAATCTCAGAACTACTACCAGTGAAATCGAAGAACATAGGGAAAAACGACCAAAGGGTGATGACCGGAATCATAACTGAACATTGTTAGCTAAAGAAAAATTTACAAAAATTAATCTCTCTACTGATTCACTATGTTGACTATGCGTTGAGGATGAAGATACATTCAGACATAAAAGCAAAACAAACAAATTGGCCATTTCAGCCCTTGAAAGGACTTTGACCGAACTTCTTATGATCGAAAAAACTTTGCCGCGAGTGGGAATCGATCTCGGGCTCCGGTCGTGCTAAGTCACGCACTTAATATGTATGCAACTCCAAGCTCTTCTCCAAGTAATAAAGAGAAATTTCGGTACCGAATTAGGCACTTAATGACATATTGCTGATTTTAACCTCGAAAAAATTCTATGTACTCTGAAAAATCACAAGTAACTCAGCTGCTTTTAACAAATAGGTATGACTCAATAGGCATCACAGCTGTCTTAGCTCGTCATAAACCATATCTATCTATCTATTCAGGATTTACTCATATGTGATTTCGCAGCTTGTTCATTTATTATAATCAAATCGTCGAGAGTACAGCGTCATTTCTATCCGACGAGAAATTCTCATCTTGTAGTAAGTTGTAATTATTTTATATTGAATATGAGATGCAAGAATAAATTAAGTTGAGTGAGTAACACTAGATAACTTTTTTAAATTTTTCTACAGGCAACGGTAGGTTAAACCTGGCTTTTGAAAATTAAGTTTGAATTAAAAAAATTAATTCAATTAATTTTAATTAATTATTTAAATTTTATTTAATTAATAAATCCTTAAAAATATAATATAAATAAATAAAACGCATTGAAAAATTGTTTTTGTTATCCTTTTATTTATACTTCAAACAGCTAGTTTTGCTTATTTTTATAAATATATTTATAATAATTTTTTATTATTATTATTTTGTTTTTGTTTTCTGTTTTTTTTAAACTAAGTGATTATTTAACGCTCATTTTTGATAAGTATGCATTTCAATAATAATTTCATTCAATTGTTAATTTCTGTCAATCTTAAGTTAACTGCTATAATTTTTGCTTTACAACTAGGATTATTTTAATTTACTTTTTTTTTTTTTTTACTCTTAAAAATATTTTAACTGTTTTTGTGCACTGTATGGGTTAATACATTTTTTACATATGCCAGCATTGCTGCTATTTATTACACAATCCATTTTTTTAATATACTTAGTTAACTAGTTATTTTCTGGCTCACACTATACAACAAATTTTTTGTTTCTATATTTTTTTATCATTTAACAATTTCGTGCAAGTTTTCTTTTTATAATTTTTTTCTACAATTTGTTTATTTTTGTGTATTGTTAAAATTAATTTTTTCAACAGATTTTTATGCTATTTTATGTATCAGTTAATATTGTATGTATATGTTTAAAAATAGTTTTAAATAATATGTTGTCAAATGAATATTTCAACTATTTGTAAAGCTAATCTTATTACCATGCTTGTTCATACTTTTTCTACACTCTGCAATTCAGTTAATTTTACTTAGCATTATTTTGGATTAATTTTATTTTTATACTCTCTTGACAACATTCCTTTACTATTGGCTAAACATGGCATTGATAAGCGTTATATATATACTACAATTTTCAAATTTTCTACATTTTTGTACAGTGCTATTGTAGAGTACGAATTGTTTTATGTTTTAAGTGTTATGTTATTTCTATGCATTTAAATTTTCTCAATATACATTCATCATAAATATATTTTTGCAATTTTTTATATTTTTTTTTTCAATTTTTCGCCTATATTTCGTAATAAATTAATCACTTGAGTTAGACATAAACTAATAATGCTTATAAAGTTGGGGGCTTAAATCTTAATTAAGTGTAATGCGGAGTATCAAAAAATTTTTTATTATAGAAAAATTGGGACTTTTTTCATACTTAAATTTAAAGATTTTAATGTAAAATTTCAGAGTGTTTTTTTTGAGTTTTTTAATTTTACGTTAGAGATTGTTCTTTCAGTTTTCGCTGTAAAAATATATAATATATACAGTATGAAAAACGCTTTAGTAAAAATGAATGTTTGGTAAGAAGGTTGGTTCTTGAAAACCTTCTTCATAAACCTGAAAACCTAACCTTCTGGAAAAATTTGTGAAAATTAACAGAACTCAAATTTGTTTGTTTTTATGATTTAAGTATGGAACAGAAACGATTAAAAAATATTTAAAAAATTAACTAATGATGGCGATATGCTAAGTTGAAAAAAAAATAGAGTTTTGAAATTGAATTTAATTATGAATTAAAAAAAAATTTTGCGTTCATTTCCAATTTTAACATAAAAATAATTTCAAAAATTTTCAAAACTGGTTTGTTGAAAACTGGTAAAATTATCAATATGAAGTTTTTACCACTAATTAAAGATAGTTTTGCTTGTATGTAAGTACATATTAAAGTTACAAAATAACGGACTTTTCATAATTTTGTTAAATTATAAAAGCTACATTATATGATATGCTTAATTCTATAGAAAATGATATAAAGTTGTAAAAGTTTTCGAATTCATTTTTTTTTTATTTTGTTTTAATTTTTTTGGCGTGAATATAAAATAATATGATTTTTGAAATATGCCATGAACTTTAAATAAGAAGCTGTATTGCAAAAGCTTTTAATAACTAATAAAATTTATTTTAAATTGTTGTCTTCAGAATTTGATGTTGAATTTTAAATAAAAAGTGAGCGAAAGTAGGTACTGTTCGTAAGTTCTTGAGAAAAATGGAATTTTTGCATCCATTCAATTCATGTTTTCTTATCGAAATTAGTTTGCTTTCATATCGACTACCAGCATGTTTTGCATTTATTCGAATCTGCCCTTTATTCGTATTTGGCTTTAAAGTCGTAGCAAGACCAAATTTCATGTTCCATATTTCAATGTTTCGTATAGAATTAAAATTTTTTTTTTAAGATGTTTTAAAAATGATATTTATAAGAAGAAAATTGTCTGAAAAAGAAGTCTGACTGAGGTCTGGAATTCACTCTCTGTGGCATTCAGCCCTATTATGAATAATTTTTCGCCGAAATTGGAAAAAGGAGGTTTTATATTCAAAATAGCAGTTAAAGACATCACAGTTTTTTTATTACTCTCATGATGATTAATGAACAAATTTGCATTCATAATTTTCAAAAAGTTCTGAAGCTTAATATTAAAAATGAAAATTCCCTTTTCCAATTTCGGGGAAAAGAATTATGTATAATAGCGCTGATTTTGTTTCAGACTAAGTTTCACCGTTTCTCAAAACTATGCTAATATTAAATATTTCTCCTCAAAGGAGTCATAATTTTAAATTGTAAATGTGTAAAACTTAAAATTTCAGTTTCTACGCTCCAAAATGCCGTCTAAGAGATCAAGAGCTTGGAGAGATTTTTAGAATATTTTTTTTCACAAAACGATACAGTTTCAGAAAATATAAAATATATGTATTACCTGTAGTTCACATAAAAAATCATCTATAGTTAACTATGATATTTTTTAAAAATTTGGAAAAAAGTTTAAAGAATTTAAAAATTTTTTTTTAATAAAAACTTATATTTTTCAAAAATTTTAAGAATTTTTTAAAAATTTGTCAACTCTGAATGAATCTGAAAGGATCTCCAGAAGTGCTTAAAAAAATTTAACGTGTTCTTGACATGACTTGAGGACTTTCAAATTGTTTCGAAACATTTCTTCTGAAACTTCATCGTTTTGGGTAAAAATAATTCTGAAAACGATATCGAGCCTATCACCCGCCATTTTGAATGGTTACAAACAGTTGCAAAGTCACGGACTTATTAACACTTGTATTGCTCGTTATTTTTTATAACATCATTATTCAAAAGTCAAAATTAAGTTGCAAAATTTTTCCTTACATATACCATTTTACATCTAATTTACAGAAGGAATATATTTTTTATGGCAGTGTATGAAATTTTCTTTTTCAAAATTTCACGTATCTAAATTCACTTCCAGAACATTTCATTTCTTACAAAATTCCCTCTTTTCATAACTCACCCTTTTTTAAATGCACTTTTACCAAATTGCCCATTAACGAAATTCTCCTTTACGAAAATCCCATTTATAAAATTTCTCTTTACAGAATTTCACTTTTACGAAGTTATAAGTACTAATGAAATTCTTTTTAATTTTTTTTCGTAGAATTTTGTTAAGTTCAATTTTGTAGAGAGGGGGGCTTTATTAAAGAATTTTGAATACGGGACATACAAGTCTTTTTATCCTCTGATTATGAAGACATTTTGTGAACTTCATTTTGATATATTTATATATATGGGACATTACACGTCAACCGGGACACCTCTGAGCCCAAAATGCATTAAATTCAAAACAGTCAGCCAGGTATCAAAATGTTCGTTGAAACATTTTCTTTTTTGATGAGCGACCGTATTATTAAAAGTTCTGAAAAATTCTCATACCTGCTGAATTCTAAGCAATTTTTGTTTCATTAAATTTTTTTTCATAAGATGCTTTGATTTTAAGTAAAAAATTATTTAAGTTACAAAAATCATAATTTTTCACCCATTTGGTGAAAGAAGACTTTTTAGAAAAATTTATAGGAGACAGAAAATCCTATTTATAAAAAGAAAAAGCCAAGAAATGTAGAAGTGGATGTGTCCATATGATTTTATGGATCCATATATATCGTTTGACGCCGTTTGACGTGGAAGATTCTGAGGAAAGACCCTGAATCTTTGTGACCCTTTGTGCAAGAATTGAATCCTCCAGACAAATGTTTTTGTTGTACTTTCAACGAATGGGCTGAAAATGTATTGAATAGTATTTTTACCTATAAAACATTTTCAAAGGACTTCCCCCTTACATCCAAAAAAGTATCTGTCTGTATGTTTGAATGTTCATATTTTCTCAAAACTGAAGATGGTGCCAATGTTATTGTCAATGATGCCACATGGTTCCACTAAGCCCAAATGACGCATGAAATCATCACTTTATTGGAATGAAATTTTGATGACAGAATCATATCAAGAAATGGGCCTAACAATTGGCCACCTAAGTCATGTAATTTGACTCCGTTAGACCACTTTTTGTGAAACCATCCATGAACCAGCTACGTTTGACCTGTTGGAAAATAACAGTAGGCTCGTTATTGCCGAGATTAAATCAGCTTTGCTGGAAAAAGTAGAGCAATATTGAATCGATAGGACGGTCTGCATCAGATGCAATCGCTGTGGCGTTATGCCCGAAATTATGTTGAAACATTAAATACCAAAAAATTGCGAACTAATAAGGATGAAATATTGGACATTGCATTAATTTTTCGGAATTGCATTTTTTATCCTTAAAAAAAGTTTTATATATAATTCTTCTCTATATGAGAAAACTTATTTTGACCCATTAATGCCTGACCGTAAATGGGATCAAACGATTTTGATGAATTTTTGAAATGTGGGCCAGGAGACCATAAAAGTTGATAAAAAAAAATAATTTTTTTTTTTTGTGTTTTTCTATCAATTTTAATTTTAATATATAAAAATCTCATGTCACGGTGTAAGCGTTTGAACTCTTCAGAAACGGCTGGACCAATTTTAATGAAATTTGTTTTTTTTGAGAATAGGTCGTAAAGTATTTTTCATGTTCCTAGCTTTGGAAATAATTGCCAAAGAATATTGAAACTCAGAGTGGAGTTACTATTTGTTGATGGCATTCTATTGGCATTCTGAAAGAGGCATTGAGCAAGGACGGCGGCAACGCTCCAGGTACCAGCTAGTATTTCTTAAATATAAATTTCATGTATTTTTAATCTTTTCGTCCCCCTCATATTTGTCAAAAAAGAAAAGAAAAATGTTTTTTAACACTCTAGAGTCAATTAAGACTCAATTCAATGACAAACGGAACCAACCCTACCACCTCTTAGGATAATTTCAAAGTCAAATTATAAAAAATTCGCTTAGGCTTGTTCTGGGACTCTAATTTTATTAAAAATTGCGGCCAGTTTTTCTATACTGCGGGTATTTGAAGATTATTCCAAGGCAAAAATGAAAGAACTAGAACAGAGATATGACCTGTTTTATACAAAAACCTTAATATCAGGAAGACAACATCGTATGTCTGTTTTTTGTTTAATTTTTACCTTGAAATTCCCTTCGAATGACTTTCGTAATACGGAAAAATTAACCTTCGATTCGGAATCAGCGACCCCAAAAACCTATAGATATGGAATTTGGAAAACGTATCACTTGTTTTTTTGCAATTCGAACTTCGAATGACCTTTATACAGACAAATTGACCTCGTATTCGGAATCAGTGACGCAAAAACTTATATATTAGTAATTTGGACATCGCAGCTTTGTTTTTTTATTTTGACCTCGTTGTTTTTTGTGACAAACTAACCTTGGAATCGGATCAGTGATCAAAAAACTATATGTATATATTAAAACATAGTCCCAGAACAAGTCTATTTATTTCGAAAAGGCGAGTTTTATTGCACGGCTATTCATAATTTGACCTTGAAAAGACCCTAAGAGGCTGTGGGATTGATTTCGTTTGTAGTCGACCCGTGACTTCAATTTTTTTTTGCCAAATATGAGGAGGCCTTATTGATCCTCCCGTTTTTTCCATATAAAGTAAACAATTTTTACTTTTTGAGCACGACATGGATGTTGACATGGATGTCGGGTGTTGAAATACCCATTTTCAGTAGACCAGGTGCTACTGGCAGAAGTGTTGAGATATCGCTATCGTGTTTTCTTAGTTAAATAGAGGATATCTGAAACTATCTGGGAAGGTTGTGCTTTTATCGTTATTCCCATTTCCCTTTTTTTTTAAGCATTATCCTACAAAAAAAATCCCAGATTTTAGTCTGTAAAAAAACTAAAGGAAAACCGAGAAGAATGGCGGTTGCTGCATTGCTGTTCCATTTTTGTTTTTGTTAAGTTCCATTCTTCCTCTTCTTCTTATCCTTGTCTGCGCTACAATTATTTAATTGTCTATACGGGTTAAACGGGTAGACTGATTTTGATGAATAATTTATTTGTTTGCTTGCGTTGGTCCCTGGATGTTTTAGAATCACAATTTGATCAGAAAGCTTCGATCAGTTTTTAGAAATGCTTTAAATTGTTTTGTATTTCTATTATTTTTTTCAAGATTTTTTGCATATCTAAATAACTGATGTCGAATTCTTTAGTATTCAGTGGGTCCGCTTGTATTAATATCTTATAAAATTTTCCACAAAAAAATTCTTTGTGAATTCTATGAAGTTACATATTCTAAACAAAATGAACTCCTTAACTGCTCCGAGTTATAAGCTTTTTATCATGGTATCCAAGATTCTCTGTGAAATACAGTTATGATATAATAAATTTTATAAAATTTTTCGGTAATATTTAATTCTACCGAATAACTTCCCTGTCTTAACCTCTTATAGGGCTTTGGCTATAAACTGAAATTGTGTATTCCCGTCAGAAACAAGGTTCAATAAAAAACTGAAGTTTTAGTTTTAATTGTCTCAATTTTCGTTATGGTATTCAGTGATTCAGTTTTCCCATCTCTAATCAACTCAACAATGATGGCAAAAAAACATCCTTTCATGTCTCTTTTTAGCTTTGAATATAAAAAGAAGTAACAGAGTGTCATGACTAGGGGATTCAATCCCAAGATTCCAGACTTTTTCAGCTCCCGACAGTTCCGGGAGCTAAAATTTAAAATCCCGGGATTTTCGGTACCCCAGGATTTGGTAAAATTTCGTAATTTTTTTAAAATATTCAATCCCGAAAATCTCGGGATCGCCAAAAGTACCCAAAATTGCATGCCCTAGTCAATACCAATATATAATGTTGTTGAGCCAGGATAATTATGTCACAAACGTTGTTCTTCTGAATCAAAAATCAGCATTTTCGAAACAAACTTTGCTGCCACACGTTCCATGCCCAAAATAACTGAATAAACCAATAGAGTTTAAACTCTATTCTAGTGATTCCGTGATCTTTTACAATAATATTATTTAACTGTTTGAAAAAACCAATCAGCAGAAAGAATTTATAAGACCGAATTAAAAAATGTTTCCAAAATTTGCGATCCTTTCTTTAACAACTCGCACAATTTTAAGTTTAGATTCTAAAGTATAAAAAAAAAAAATCATGGATCCAAATATTTTAAGCAAACTTATATGATTTTGATGCGAAAAAATGAATTGAATAGGGGAAGAAAATACTAGACTATTTTGATATGCCGGGAGGAAAAGGCTATGCAAATAGCTACTTTAAACTGTTTCAAATTTTATCAAAAATCCTATGACAGATACTGATAGTATCTACAGTTAATTTAACCTCACATATGGTGAATTGCATATGATGCATATTAGTACAAACAAAAACGTGCACATTGGTTGTAATAGACTGAGAAAAAATTAGGACGTTCGAAAATTTATAGAATAACTAGCTGGTACCCGGCGCGTTGCTGCCGTCCTTGTCTAATGCCTGTTTCAGATTGTCAATAGACAAACTCCACTCTGAGTTTCAATATTCTTTGACCATTATTTTCAAAGTTATTAAATAAAAAAAATTATTTTATGGGTGGAGCCATCCGTTTTAGTTTGCGAGTATATTCGTTTAGTAGGATATCACCAAATGGTTACTCCAAACCGAGTTTATTTGATCTGTGACTGTTATTTCCAAAGCGATTCAATTTAAAAAATGTGTCTCATATCGGTGGAGCCACACCCCCTGTACAATGCCCATTCTAGTCTTACAGTAGCAGGACACCACCAAATAGTAACTTCATTCTGAGTTAAAATGTTATGTGAATTTTAGTTCTATAGCTATTCTGTATCGAAAATTCGAGTTGTATGAGCGTAGCCACGCCCCGTTTTCCAATGCCCGTGTCTTTTTTATAATTGAAAGACCTGACCAATCAGTTATTTCAAACTGTGCTTTACTGTTATACGACATCAAGTTCTAAATCCATTCGATATCAAAAAGTTTAATTGTGTTGGCGGTGCCATGCCCCCCTTTTCAAAGATCGCTCAAATTTGACAGTCGAAGGGCGCGTGTCAACAGTAAGTTCGTACTGATTTTTATTTATGTGCGATTTTTGAACGAAAGTAAAACCGAAAATTTGTTTTCTTGAAAAACTGCCACGCCCCTCGTGGGTAGGAAGATAAAAAATACTCTATAACCTTTTCTCATACCTACTTAATATACAAAAAAAAATTTCATTAAAATCGGTCCAGCCGTTTCGGAGGAGTTCATACACTAACACCGTGACACGAGATTTTTATATATTAGATATATTAAAGTAAAATTTTAATTTTAAAATTTTGTGTACAAATTTTTAAAAAAAAAAATCAATAATTAAAATTTTATGTAAATTAAGTAATCATAATGTCATAAGCAATAAAAAAATTGTAATAGTGTTTTAAATAAAAATATTTAAAAAATTTTTAATTAATATAAAATATTGTTCGCGAATCATAAAAAATATATACTTAAATAATGGAAAAGGATTTTATGCTGTCATAAAATTTAATTATATCAAAAAACTTGGTTTTATTTAAAGACAAAATGGACAAATTATTAAATATTGCATTTTTTAACTTAAGCTTAACGTTAAGTTTATATAAAAAAATTAAAATCTTGAATAAAAAAAATTCTGTGACAAGCTCTGAATTCGTAGATCTGTTCACTTACTTTTTGGACTAAAAATGCTAAAACTTTAAAAAGAAGAAATATCACAAAAATAGAGAAAAACACAAAAAAGTATGGAAACGCTTCTTGAACTAAAATTGTGCGAACTATCAAATAAAATTGAACTTTGCAGACAAGACTATGCTAGAGAGTTTTAACACTCAATAGCTTAAACTAATTAAGTTTCTACACAATTTACCATGTCTTCATTAATAGCTTTAATTTATTTCAAAGAACTTTTGTTATTTCAACTGAGCAAATATTCAACAATGTACAAATAGCTGGTTTGAACTTTTACCAATTTTGACAGAAGAAATTTCTCGGACTAAACCTTGCAACTTCTGATAGAGAGGGAACATTTTTTTCGTCTCAATTGAACTCTCTTTGAAAATTTTTTCAAGAAAACCTGCTAATCTGTTAAATTGGAATACAAATTTTAAGTATGGAAAGAGACCTAGTATAGAGGTTGTTTTTTCTTTTTCACAGCATATTGATCTATTCATATCGAAAAGTTTTGTTCATTTTCATTAAATTAATCATTCTCAGATAGATGGACGCATTTCACTTTCACTCAAATTTAGCACTGAAATCGTTGTAAAGCATTAACGGAATTTTTTGTTTGACATGTCACTTTTTTGGAATAATGTTTTTTTTTGTTCGAAGAATATATAAATTGCAAAATCTTACATAAAAAATTAAAAAATTAAAGTTATTTAACTATGATTTTTTTCTCAACATCTTAATAAATAAGTCTAAAAACAAAAAAGTTTACAATTTTATCTTAAAATATTTTAAATGTCTATTTCGAACAGCTTTTTGGAATCGCTGTTATTTGATTGTTTTTTGTTTTTTTTTGTTAAGTAATAATTCTTTGTTTAACGCTAAAATTAAGTGATAGACATTTCATTAAAATTAGTTTATTTTAATAAAAAATTGTTTACATTAATTTGATCGCCAGTTAAAAAATTTAATAATAAATCAGCTATTTATGCTTAAACAGTCTTTTCAGTTCACAAAACTTTAAAAGACGTGCCGAGTTTTTGCTTTTTGTTTTTTTTTCTTTTTTAATTGTTTTTGTCATTATTTTTTAATTGTTTTTCAACTTAAAACTAAAGCTACAACGATTGACAGTGATAGAGTGACAAATACTAAAGCATACACTTAGGGCGCTAAATTAAATGCTACAGTTAGAGTTAAGCTTAGAGTTAGAGGATGATTAAGAGTTTCGTTTATCGTTAAAACATATATTTTGATATAGTTAATGTGTTCTTTTTTGCATTAAAATCAAATTAAGTAGAAAAATTTAAATAAAAAAAAAAAATAGTATGCTTAAATATTACTTAAAATATTGGAAACGTTTTACTCTTGTTAAAAACAACTGTGTGTCTGTGTGTATGTTCGTTAACTGGCTAAACACGGCAGTTCAGTTCATATCGTCTAAACAAATAAATGCAAATTATGCGTAGCAGCGTTTTAGGCATTTTTTTTTCTCAATATATGTTTGTTAAATTAATTGCGCAAATAATTGCTAAAGATGCAGATTTTTAAACAAACTTGCAACGTTTAAATTAGAAAATTGACTGTCGTGGCTTAAATTAAATGGGTTGGCGGCGAAAAGTATGCAACGCTATTTTAATTTGTATAATTATCAAATGAGCCCAAATACTCAAGAGCAGCGCGATAGCAGAAATGATATTGATCCTGAAATTAAATAGAGTTGATGAAAAACTATTCGTATGCTAGCAAAAGTGTGTGTTAGACTTACCTCAGTTTGCACCATAGCCGGACGTTGAGCACGCAGTATGCGCACAGTTTGAAATACATCGAGTACACCTTCATATTGCATGCGTTCCAAGACAATGCTGAGCGTTATAAAGACACCAGTGCGTCCAACGCCGGCACTACAGTGCACTGTTATGGGACCATCTTGACCGAATTGCTCTTTGGTCTTGTGCACCTGACCGATGAAATCAATAAAGCCCTCACCCGACTTGGGTACACCCTGTTCGGGCCAATCGATGAACTGGAACTGACGCACGGTGCGTGATGAACCATCGCGAGCATCGGTTACCTAAGTGAGAAAAAATGTAAATTAAAAAAAATCTTCTTATATATAAAACAAGTAAAGAAAGTCTTAAGTCGGTCTAGGCCGACTATGAAATACCCTAAACCTACTTTTCCAAAAATAAATAATATAATTGAAAATGGGCGTGTCCGTGGGCGGATGAAGCCTATATTTTATATGCATTTAAATGTTGATGAAAAATTTACACATACCAAGTTTTATTCCTATAGCTCACAGTTAAAGCCTTTATTGTGCTGTCGCTATGGGAGGTGGGCGTTTTCATAGACGGATTACTCCCAATTTTTGAACACACCTTAGTTTTAGTATAAAATACATACGTACCAAATTTGGTCTCTCTATGACAAATATAACCTTATTTAATGAGTTTTAAGCTTTTTGGGTTGTATGGGAGGTAGGCGTGTCCGTGGGCGGATGACATCCATTTTTCAAAACTATCTTTGTTTTCTCGTAAAAAACATACGTGTCAAATTTTATCTCTAAAGGTTAAACAGAGGATTATTTATTGTGTTTTCAATTTTTGGGTTGTATGGGAGGTGGGCGTGTCCGTTAGCGGATGACGTCCATTTTTAAAGACATCTTTGTGTTGATACAAAACACATACGTACCATATATTATAGGTGTAGGTTAAATATGAGCTGAGTTATGCAGTTTTCAATTTTTGCGTTGTATGGGAGGTAGGCGTGTCCGTGGGCGGATTCCAAAAATATTCAATAGTGCAGATCCTTGGGTTCATGTGACCATGTGTACCAAGTTTCATCCAATTATCTCAACTCCTTCTTCTTATCCTGTGTTGACGGTCAACACACAGACGGACGGACGGACATGAATAGCTGATCGAGAATATATATACTTTTCTATACCGGACTCGCTACGTTCTATGCGTTACAAACGTTTGCACAAAGTTAATATACCCTACCCTTCAAGGTTAAGGGTATAATCAAATGTTTGTCCTCCTGTCTGTCTGTCTGTTCCGTATAGGCTCGCGCACCGCTTATCCGATCGAGCTGAAATTTGGAAACCGAGTACCTTTCATAGGGAGAAAGAACATAGGGGGTGTAAAAAGTGGGCGAAAGTATGTGGGCGTGGCACTCTATAATAACTTCTAAACGCCTAAACCGATTTCAATGAAATTTGGCATGAAGGTTCAACTGCTCCCAAGATAAAGCATAGGTAAAAAAGTGGGCGGAAGTATGTGGAGGTGGCACTATATAATAACTCCTAAACACCTGAACCGATTTCAATGAAATTTGGTATGAACATTCAACTTATCTCAAGATAAAACATAGGCTCTAAAAAATTCCAAAGACTTCCTCAAGAGAGCGCTTTAAGTATTGCCTTTTTAAGACTCAATAACTCCTAAGAGTCCGGACCGATTCCAATGAAATTTGGTATGAAGGTACAACTGCAACCAATACAAAGCATAGGCTAACAAAGTGGGCGGAAGTATATGGGCGTGGCACTCTATTATAACTCCTTAACGCCTGGACCGATTTCAAGGAAATTTGGTATGAAGTTTCAACTGCAACCAAGATAAAACAAAAATATATATAAAAAATTTCAAAAACTTCCGCAAGAGGACACTTTAAGTTGTGCATTTGTTAGACTCAATAACTCCTAAACGCCTGGACCGATTTCATACCGAATGAAATTTGGTATGAAGGTTCAACTGCAACCAATATAAAGCATAGGTAAAAATGTGGGTGGAATTGTGTGGGCGTGGCACTCTATAATAACTCCTAACGCCTTAACTGATTCCAATGAAATTCGGTATGAACGTTCAACTGTACCCAAGATGAAACATAAAATATAAAAAATTCCAAATACTCCGTAAGAAGGCGCTTTCAGTAGTGCATTGGTAAGACTCAATAACTCCTAAATGACTTGAACAATTTTACTAAAATTTGGTACATGAAATAACCTGATCCTGCAAAAAAATCGAGGCTATTTAAATTTCAGAAAACTTCCATGAGAGGGCGCTTTATTCAACCAACTATGTCTGGTTTATTTACGTCAAAACGGATAAACCGATTTTGATGAAATTTGGTAAGCATTTGTATCTGTTACTTAAAAGATCCTATTTATGCTTTTAAAAATTCTGGGTGACCATTTTCCTCAGAAAGCAGACGTTAGATCGAGACGTTGTAGATGTAATTTTTTGCTATCGTGTCCGGCAGGTACAGTTCTATGGAAATTTGGACTTTCGACGGAAGGAGGGGCAAAACCTCAAAAAACGATCATTTAAAAATTAAAAAAATTAATTGAAATTTAAAAAAAAATTAAAATGCGAGCAGTTTTGAATATCGTCCTTTTTCTGTGTTCAAGACATAACCCCGAGCAACACCGGGTAACATCCGCTAGTTTAATATAATAACAAGCATGAGAATAAAATAACTAAAGCAATAAAGAGTATTTAGGTTAAAAAATAATTTTTTATTATTTTCAGGACTATTGATTAAGTTGCATTTAATTTTATTACAAATAAGGAAATCAATCGGGCAAGATGCGACTAAGAATTTGTAGTCAAGCAAGCTATCACTTGGCTACATAGCCCGACAAGATTTAGAATTTTTGTATATTAGTGCTAATGTACAGACTTAAGGAGAACCCAAAGTCTGGACAACATCCGATAAAGATAACTCTCTGACAAGAGGTTTAGTATTCAGATAAATTTAGATTACAAATCGGGTCGAATCAATGCTATACTACATTTTTTCGTTGTTATACTATTAGTTATAGATACTTCGAAATTGTTTGAATTAAACAAGTTGTAATACGGATGTAATCTTATAATTATAACATCTTTCAGTTAGCAAAAAATGCATTCTACAGAAAATTAGGATAATTTTGAAGCAGATGAAAATAATTGAGAATTAATGGAGAATTACAAAAATGTCGATTATATTTTGTAAAAATTTAGCATTTTAATTTTTAAGATTAAAATTACATTTGATATAAATCAGGTCGAATTAATACTTTTCTACATTTTAATCGTTTTCAATGTATAAACTTTGGAATTTTTGAAACTTTTTCAAGTAATCAAGAAGTAATTGAGATATAATATCATAATTATTGATGGCTTTCAAACGGCAGAAAACTATAGAGTAGCAAATTAAGATTATTTTGAAACTGTTGTTAATAATTGGCTTATAATGGAGAAGTAATTCTGGTTGAAATTTGAGAAGTTGAAATAGTTAAATTTTTAAACTTATGTATTTGGATCATTTCGATTATAAATTGGATTGAATCAATATATTTCTTAACATCTATTGTTCTTATATTGCTATTTATAGAAATATGGAAACCATCCCTGAACCAATAGGATCATAAGAAGCCCGGTCAAAGTCTTTTCAAGGGCTGAAATGGGCAATTTGTTTTTTTTTATGGAAACCATATAAGGGAATAGAAAAGTTATTTGGGTGCAAATCATAACTTCTGAAAACTAGAAAATATGTCCAAAAAAGCAAAATTAAAATAAAAATTTTCAAGTGCAAGTAAATTTAAACTTTTAAGAACATTATGTTAAGGCCCGTTAACTGATCTCAATTTTAAACAAAGTTTAAAATTCCTTAACCTCAGTTTAAATTTTAGCGCCGGTACCTCATCTCAAAAAATCTAAGTTTAACTTGGTGAGGCAAGTTTAAATTTAAACACAGAAATTCTAGGTTTAAAAAATTTAAACTAAAAAATCTAAACAGAGTTTAAATTTTAAACTCAGTTAAAATTATTTTCGTAACTTATCTCATTTTTATCGGCAGTTAACTTAAACTCTGTTTAAAAATTTAAACTGAGATTAAAAAACATATTTGGGCGGCACTGTAGTAAAAATTCTACAACTTTGACTTAGGACATCAAAATAGTTCAATAATTTTTTATAAAATAATGCAAATTGTCAGTTTCATTGGATTTTTTTTTTTCAAAACTTAAAATATGTTTGTTTTTTGTTTATTGTTTTGATTTTTTTGAAGTATGATTTTTTTATTTTTGTTTATGATTGAGAATATTTCCAATGTTCTCAGAGAATTTTTGACAAAATCTAAGTTTAAATTTTTTAAACCTATAATTTCTATGTTTAAATTTAAACTCGCCTCACCAAGTTAAACTTAGATTTTTTGAGATGAGGTATCGGCGTTAAAATTAAAACTGAGGTTAAGGAATTTTAAACTTTGTTTAAGCTAAACTTTGTTTAAAATTGAGATCAGTTAACGGGCCTAAGGAATTTAAACTTCGGAGATCAGTTAACGGGCCTAAAATTACTTTCTATTATAAATCGGACTCAATTCATACTTTTATAAATTTTGACTGTTGTGACATTATTTGTTACGGAAATTATTTGAAGTAATTGAGAAGTAATTTAGATATTATCTGATAATGAAAACATACTTTCAATAAGAAAAACCTATAATACAGCAATATTTGGCACTTTTAAAACAGTTCGAAGTAATTGGAAAATATGAAAAAGTATTCTCGATAACATCTAGTGAAAATCAATAAAAATATTATATAAACATTATTTTCAGTAAGAAAATTGTGTTTATTTAATTCTTTTCTATAATTTTATTGTTGTAATATTCTTAATTATGAAAATTTCGAAACTGATGGAAGTACTCAGAAGTAATTTGATATTTATGACTAATTTTTAATAACTAACAATAAATCATACATAATTTTAAGATAATTAAATTTTTTCATTGTTTTAGGTAATTTTAAGCAATAATCTTTTTAAGTAAATAAGAAGTAATTTGAATTTAGTTTCATAGTTTTAAATAATTTTAATAAGAAAAATCTTTACTATAACACATAAAGATTATTTATAAAGAAAATAATTATAAAGAAGTTATTAGAAAAAATCGAAAAATTTTGAAATGGTACGAAGTAATTAAAAAGTAATTTGAATGTAGTCTCATTAGTTTATATACTTTGAATAAGCTAAAATCTATATTATAGCAAATAAAGATTAGTTTGAAACAGTTGGACGCAATTTAGAAGTAATTATAAAGTAATCTAAATTAAATAAATTTTCAGAAGTTAAAATATAAACATTATTAAGAAGTAAAATTACTTGCGATTATAAAACGGGTAAAATTTTTCTAAATTTGTATCGCTGTTACAGTCACAACTTTACAGAATTGACAACATTTTAAGATCTTTAAGTTTCATAAAAACTCTTGGTCGATAACTTTTTTAGATGTAATCCTACAATAAATAAATATTTTGAAAAGAGTAACAAACCTTAAATTCTCGTAACTTATACTGCGGCATATTGTATTCGGCAATGGGATCCACCACGTAGTATTGATAGCGCACGGAACGTTCGTGTGGCCAGTATTGATAACATTTCTCCTAAAGAAAAATGAAAACAAGGTGTTAATAAGATTTTTAAAAAATGTGGTTTTCTTTAACAAAAAATGGTAAAATTTCAAAACAGATTTCATAAAGTAAGAGGTTCAATTCGTTTAGCAACATGTTTCTTCAATCATCCTCATTATTTAAAACTTCAAGTTTTAAATATACCAAATATAGTTTGATATTTTATTTTTCTATAGAAACTTCCTGACCGTGATTCGTGATTCTAAATGAGCACGAGACGAAAAACAAAAGTGAAATGATTCGTCTAGAAATAATATTTTCTCAAACTTTCGTGGTGCGAAAGCGGTATTTTTTACCTTAGTTCCAGGGTTTAATCCCTGATAAAAGTGACTTTTCTATTTATACAGGGATACTAAATGAGCAAAGCTCTTGAATCTGAATGATTTCGACATGAAAATGAAACAGGAAATGTCACATATTTAACAAAGCTCAGAATTTTTTTGGTGGATTATTCAAACTTTTTATCTGGTGGATTGTTTTACTGAAGGGTATCCCTGGTGCCAGGGAAATTCCCATTTATAAATTTGGCAACTTCTATAGTTTTTGGGCAAGTTTTGTGAATTTGAATAACCTCGTCATGAAAAGGCAATATGAAGCGCCTTATTTATCAACTTATTTTAGCTTTACAGTATCTAGAGTTGAAATCCCTGGTAAAGAAAATTTTCTATTAACAGACTTTTCTAGTCTTCGTAAGCAAGGCTCTTTAATCTGAGTGACCTCAACACCAAAACCAAACAGGAAGTGTCTCATTTATTGAAAAAAATTTCACGACTGTCTTTGGTGAGAGATTAATGGACTAATAATTTGGGGCGCCTCTGGTTTCAGATTTAATACATTTTCAAATTTTTCAGTGAAACAATTCCTGGAGGATTTGGAACATCTGAATTACCTCTAAGCAAAGTACAATATATGTATATCACCACAGTTAATAATTAATAATTTTAGTTTATCAGGGTTCAGGAATTGAATCATGGATAAAATTAATTTTTCTGTAAATGGAAGGACACTTCTTGAACATTCGTGAATTTAAATGAAATCAAAACGAAAGTCCGATAGGAAATGTCTCACCTCTGAACAAAATTTCGCGGAAAGCTTTAGCGGTAGAGTCTGAAACTGTTAAACTAAAAAATAAACCCTTCTTCTATGGAAATTGGCGATTATAATTTATTGACTGTTCTAGTTTGAGTGTAGAATGAAAATTTTTTCGGTGAGACTTAAGAACTTGAATGACTTCGACACAAAAATGCAATACAGTGCCAGTCTTATTTTTAACCTTTACACTACCAAGACTCTCAACGCTACCATATAATAGGCTGCTAAATGTTGCAAAACTTACCCGTCGGGTGAGACTAAAGAACTTGAATGACTTCGACACAAAAATGCAATACAATGCTTGCCTAAATTTTAATCCTTTCACTACCAACACCTAATGCGACTATATTAATAAAACGGCTACAATTTTCAAAACTTACCCGTCCCATTTCCTTGAGCTTGGTCAGCATTACGACAATTGTCGAATTGTGTTCCCACAGCATGCGCCAGAAATCTTCAGCCGTATCCTGTACCGGTCCTTGTGCCGCTATATAAGCCGAACGATAACGATAGCCATCGATGAAGCTCGCATTTATATAATCACTGCCCTCGATACCGTGTATTGGAGTCAAATAGACGCGACTGGATTCATAGGGCAAAATGTGAACAAGACGGTTTTTATGCTTGTTACACGGCAAATTGGCGGTAACAAAACGCGAAGAGTCAACCTTTACGTTGGAGAGTTTTTTGAATTCGATTTCCATGCCGGTTATATTTTCGCCTGGTTCGGTAACGAGTAATTTCTGCAAGTGGGAGTGCAAATTGCGTGCCGGCACCTCAGTCAAACCGCAAATGATGGCCTCGATAATGGCGTCGTGTATGAAAATATACTGATCTTCGGTCTGTACCATGTAGTTGCGTTGAGCACGTAGGCAAGTTACGTGGCCATAAATATCGATAATCTTCTCGTGCTTCATGCGTTCCAACATAGAATCGATGACAATGTAACAACCAGTGCGACCTACACCCGCCGAACAGTGCACTATAACGGGACCAGAATCGGGTGGTGTGAGCGCTCGACAGCGACGTAAGAATTGCAGGAATGGCGCTGGATGATCGGGTACACCATGGTCGGGCCAGGCTGTAAATTGCAGCTGCTTGATCTCACGACGCTCATTGAAACCTTGACGACACACTTGGAATGTACGTATGCTGTAGGTGGCTAGTTCTTGGGTTTCCGTAATGGTTACAAACAGCTGTCCGTATGTTTCCGTGCCACGTACGGGCCAGTACTGATCGCACTTGATGCGCGTGCGTTCTTCCAGGCGCGTCATCATGACTATGGTTGTGGTCTTTAGCTCCCAGCACATGCGCCAGAAATCGGCAAAAGTCTCCTGCAGCGGTCCTTGTGTTGCCACATAAGCGTTATGTTTGCGATAACCATCACAGTAATTGGCATTTATATAGTCCGAGCCGACCACACCGTCCATAGGCGGCAGTTGGACGCGTGAGTGATCATAGGCCGTCACGTTCGCGTAGCGATTCTTCGACTTGTTGTGATCGTAATTCGAATGGTCCCACGTGAACTGCTGTCCCGGCTCGATGCTCTCGTACTCTTGCGAGAACTTCTGATTGTCATTCGCCTTTAGGCGTTCGATATGATTGGCAAACTCCGAGATCGGTATGGGTGGATGTGAGATCATGCCGGGTGTTTGGAAGTTCAGCCGACGCATATCAACGGGATCGCTAGGGGTGGGACCGGCACCTAAGTCAGCAGCCATTAAAGGACGTGTAACGGCTGCTTGATCGGGTGTTTTACAGGGTTGACGACGACGACGCACAACATAGAGAATAATGAAAGATGTGGACAGGAATAAGGCGACCAAAACCGGCAGCACAACCCATAACATGCCAGGTTCATCTTTGCTGCGATTTACAGAGACTTCCGGTTCCGAAGGCCAATTCGGATCGGGTCGATGTGGACGTTCACCTGGTGGTGCCTCACGCATATCAAGTGAAAGAAATTCCGAGAATGGACTAGAGGTATAGAGATGCTTTTGTGGGGTGTCGACAACGGCGCGTACAAAGATGCGATAACGTTTCTCGCGTTCCAGCTTGCGGTTCGTAAAGTTGTGGTAATCATCACCGGAGCCCAGATGGAAGGTAAAGGGTATAGAACGTTGCGGGAATTTCGCAGCAATATATGGCGCATTAGGACGTTCGGGCTTATTGCGACCTGGCAGCAGATCCTCTGTGAGAAATTGATCGGGGTTTTTGTGTAGATTGGATTTGTCTTCCGGCACCACCACCAGATAATAGTGGGAAATGGGTCCATATTCCTCAGAGGCCTGCGGCAGTATAACCAATATCTCTTCGCCATTGACAACACCATAGAAATCCGGCTTGACCATGGGTTGTGGCGCAGCCATCTGCGTGGTAACGGTTATCTTTGTAGGTGGCTTGTAGGCGTAGTCGTTGGGTATGGCGCTGACATTAACATTGTAGGTGGTGAATGGACTCAGTTCGTTGATGGTGTGCGTGCGCACATATTGTGTCAAGATAATGTCTCGCTTTTGCACAACCTGCGTCTGAGAGAAGCCCTGCGAGTCGACAAATACCTTCATGGCATCGAAGGAGATTTTGTAAGAGCTCGGATTAAGTCGAATGGGTGGCGACCAGCTGAGTGTCATAGAGTGAGTGCTTACGTCATGAGCACGCAAGTTCAGCGGCACATCTTCGGGCTTAATCTTAACAGTGACCTTTTCACTAAGACGTCCTAGTCCATTTTGAAAACGCGCTGCAATGGCAACTGCATATTGGGCAAATTTCTCCAAGTTCACCAAGTCAGCTGATTCCGTGAGTCCCACGGTCTTTGTCTGCCACTCATCGAGATCCTCAACGGCAGTCATGGTATAGAAGATTTTATAGCCCAACAGCTTGCCACGCGACGGCACAGGCTCCCACCATATTTCAGCAGTTTGCTCCGAAGTGGCTACGGCCTGAACAGACATTGGCGCACGACCCATGTCGCGTTCGGTCTCAACCGCTCGCTTGTCACTAAATGGGCCAGCACCCTGTTTGGTGTAGGCACGAACTCGAAAGATATATATGGTATTCTCCTCCAGATTTGTAAAAACGGCCTTGCGTATAGTCATATTGCGCTCTGAGCCCAGACCATGATCGATTTTCTTATGAAACTGCACATCATAGCGCGTTATCTGGCCGTTGCGATCCTCACGTGTTGGTGGATCCCAGGTAACGCACACCACATCGGGCGTCTGAAAACGTACGGTTATATTTGAGGGTGGACCACCGGGTACGCCTTCAGGAGTTTGCAGAATTTTGACAGTCTCCTGACCGATGCCAATATGATTGCTACCAGCAACACGAAATTCGTATTCAACACCACGCTCGAGATCGTTGAAGCGTTTCTTGGTGGTTTGTGGACCCTGTAGCGTCTCCTCTTTCAACGGTTGATCCTTGATACCCCAGCGTAAACGATATCCACGCAGTTCGCCGTAAGTCTGCGCCGGTCTTTCCCATTCGAGTTCAATGGAGACTGTTGGATCACGTTCGAGTATTTTAAGGCTGACGGTGGGACGCACAGGCACGCCACCGGGTGTTTTTACAACAACTGCAACGCTGCGATCACCATCACCCTTGCGTGTAAGAGCGGCGACTTGAATGGAGTATTTAGTATCGGGTTGAAGGCCGGTAACATTATATTCTAAGGCATCGACTACGTCGAATTTTAGGGGCTCGTTAAGAAAGCCTTTGCCCTGGGAGAGAAAAACAAAGATTATTAATATATATGAGAATGTAAACGTTAGGAGAGAGTGCAATTATAATCTTATTCATATCAACATTTACATGCAAGTAAAAATGCATTGTCATATTTACTTTTTTTTATGTAAATATTTTAATTTATGTTCATTTTCATGTTCACGGTCATGATTGTATTATGTTCATGTTCATGTTCGTGATCGCGTTTATGTTCATGTTTATGTCCCAGTTCATGTTCATGTTCAAGTTCACGTTCACGTTCATGTTCACGTTCATGTTCACGTTCATGTTCACGTTCATGTTCATATTCATGTTCGTGATCGTATTTATGTTTATGTTTATGTTCCAGTTCATGTTCATGTTCACGTTCACGTTCACGTTCATGTTCATATTCATGTTCATGTTCATGTTCATATTCATGTTCATGTTCGTGTTTATGTTCATGTTCATGTTATGTTATGTTATGTTATGTTATGTTATGTTATGTCATGTTCATGTTCATGTCTATGTTCGTGTGCTTTTCCATGTCCAATTTCGTATTCATATTCATCTACATGTTCTTGTTTATGTACATGAACATGTCCGTGTGCTTTTTCATGTCCAAGTTCATATTCATATTCATATTCATATTCATATTCATATTCATATTCATATTCATATTCATATTCATATTCATATTCATATTCATATTCATATTCATATTCATATTCATATTCATATTCATATTCATATTAATATTCATATTCATATTCATATTCATATTCATATTCATATTCATATTCATATTCATATTAATATTCATATTCATATTCATATTCATATTCATATTCATATTCATATTCATATTCATATTCATATTCATATTCATATTCATATTCATATTCATATTCATATTCATATTCATATTCATATTCATATTCATATTCATATTCATATTCATATTCATATTCATATTCATATTCATATTCATATTCATATTCATATTCATATTCATATTCATATTCATATTCATATTCATATTCATATTCATATTCATATTCATATTCATATTCATATTCATATTCATATTCATATTCATATTCATATTCATATTCATATTCATATTCATATTCATATTCATATTCATATTCATATTCATATTCATATTCATATTCATATTCATATTCATATTCATATTCATATTCATATTCATATTCATATTCATATTCATATTCATATTCATATTCATATTCATATTCATATTCATATTCATATTCATATTCATATCCATATTCATATTCATATTCATATTCATATTCATATTCATATTCATATTCATATTCATATTCATATTCATATCCATATTCATATTCATATTCATATTCATATTCATATTCATATTCATATTCATATTCATATTCATATTCATATTCATATTCATATTCATATTCATATTCATATTCATATTCATATTCATATTCATATTCATATTCATATTCATATTCATATTCATATTCATATTCATATTCATATTCATATTCATATTCATATTCATATTCATATTCATATTCATATTCATATTCATATTCATATTCATATTCATATTCATATTCATATTCATATTCATATTCATATTCATATTCATATTCATATTCATATTCATATTCATATTCATATTCATATTCATATTCATATTCATATTCATATTCATATTCATATTCATATTCATATTCATATTCATATTCATATTCATATTCATATTCATATTCATATTCATATTCATATTCATATTCATATTCATATTCATATTCATATTCATATTCATATTCATATTCATATTCATATTCATATTCATATTCATATTCATATCCATATTCATATTCATATTCATATTCATATTCATATTCATATTCATATTCATATTCATATTCATATTCATATTCATATTCATATTTTATTGAATATTCTTTTGATCTCATCTACATCTCTTACCTCATCGCGCATTTCCTGCACATGTATGTGATAACCGCGTATGATGCCATTGCGATCCTTCTCCAAAGGAGGTTTCCAGGTAACATGAATTGAAGTTGAATTGAGTGGAGTCGATTTTACATCCTGAGGATCTCCAGGCACTAGATGATGCATTTAAGAAACAAACAACGATTAGTTCGTGGCTTTAAGAGCTTAAAGCTTAATTCTAATATGTTTTTAATAGATATTTGCGATAGCTTATGAACTAATGTATACCTAGTTTTATATGTTCATCTAATAAATATGTACTTTTCTGTTAGTCTATATATTGGGATGACAGAATTTTATATAAGGCAATTGAAAACTTAAAGTAACTTACTTGTATAAAGCTTAAAACTAGTTCTTTAACATTTATATGAATGTTCAGAGATATAAGAGGAAATGTAGCACATTTACTAGAGTGCTAGTAAATTTAAAGACATTTATGGTAAGAACATCATCACCACATTGCAAACAAAAAAATGCATTAATTAAAAAAAGGGAAAATTGTTGCTTAAATTAACTGATTTCAGAAATTATTGGTTCTTTTTTTGTTGGGAATTTTAAAGTTAACTATAAGAAAGAACAAACTTCAACAGAAAGAGATTCAAAAACAACAAAAAAATTTTTGACAATTAAGTGCATTGAATGAAAAATAAAAACAACAACTAATTAGTTCTCAAAAACTTAATTCACTGTCAATATAACGAAACAAATATTAAAAAAATGGGTTTCGATAAACTTGCTTCGGATTGAAAATAAAAAATTGCAAGCTTTTTGAGTTCTTTTAGAACTTTGCACTTTTGAAAAATGAGTAGATATACTATAATAAAAAAGTACATGTAAGCATTCCAAAAATATTTTTTTTTATTAAAAAAATGTATATTGTTGTAAAATTGTTAAATTGGCAAAGTTCTTTTTTCATTCAAAAATATGTTATGAAAAAAGTTTGCTCTCAAAAATAAATCCATGGCAGGCTTTTTTCTAAGAAAAAAAATTTATATATATAAATAAGTTGTCCTACTTATTCTTGTATTGGTATGGATGAGAAAAGAATAGAGAGAAAAACATTGATGTATAAAAAAGCAAAAAAAAAAGATAAGATTCCAGTCAAAAATTTGTTTTTTTTTTAGACAAAATACAAAATGTCAAAAAGTTTTTAAAGACATATCATAGATACTTAAAAGCTAATGTAACTAACTACATTAAGAAATAATCAAAATGTGTGTGTATCTGTGTGTGGAAAAGTGAAATTACTTTAATATAAAAGCTTTTTATTTGCAAGCGTAACGACTGGCAGCTAAGATTTATTTTAAGTTACAGCTGTAGGCATTACAGCTATTGAGAAAACGTTGTTAATGTTAACTTTGTTCTGGACAAGCTTAAAATTAAGAACTTAAAGCTTTTCTTTTAATTTAGGAAAAGCTTAAGATTTAGAACTTAAAGCTTTTCTTAACTATTAAAATAGTAATTTAAATTATTTTTAGAAAATCAGCGCATAGTTCAAATGACAAGAATGCACAAAGAATTAATAAAAATGCAACTTTTAAGCTTAGAGCTTTTGCTTGAGATCTAAGAACTAAGTTTTTGCTTAAAGCTAAGAACTATATCAAACGGAAATTAAACATTTTTAAGTTACGTCGCAATTCCGAACTCCAGAAAAAGGATAGAAGATTTTTTATGTGCTTAAAATTGAATTGATACCATAAAAGCTTAAAGCTGCATTGAGTTGATAAACATTAAAGTTAAAATAAAACTTCTTAAATGAAAGTTACTCTTATAATGGCGTCAGAAAAGCTTTCAAAACGTATCACTTCGTTTAAATTTTAAATTACGTCGAATGAGCAGAGTAAAAGCTTTAAGCATAGACAGACAAATGCTTGGAAGTTCACTAAAATTTTTTCGAAATGAAAGACATTACTTTGTCATCTTCCAAAAAAGCATTCTTTGTGTCAAATTTCATTGGTAGTATTATCTATTGGTTCATGATGTACTCTGTGTTCTATTGTTTAGTTGTCAATGTTGTGTGTTACATAACTACAAAGAACAAAAAAAAAAAAACAAAAAACGCAAACTTACATTAACATTTATTAAAATATTTATGTACTCACTCTTTTTTTCTACAATTTTTTTTTTCAAATTTTTTTTAGTTTCATATAAAAAACATCCATATTATTTGCATATTTCAAATTTGCGTTCAAAAATCAATAGTTCGCAATATTCGCAAAAAACATACAAAAAATGTTGACAATTGTTCCAAAAATAATGAATCGTCAAAACCCAAGAAGAAGAAGAAGAATTTGCAACAAGTAAAACGAGTGGCCAACACGTGCGCGAGCAAACAGAGATTGTTAATTTTTGTTTTTGTTTTTCAGTGAGAGAGACAGAAAGATAGAATATATGAAAGAAACAGAATAAAAAAACATGTGTTTCCATTAAGTTTTATATATCTCTTAAAAAATTTAATAAAATTTCACAAAAATTTAAAAAAAATTATGCAAAAAACAAACCAAACAATGCTGACTCGAATGAAAAACAAAAGTGAATTGTGAAACGTTTCGAAGAGCTTTTTTATTGGCACACTCGCTGAGAAAGAAAATGAAAACAAAATTAAAACGTAATACAAAAAACTAAGGAGTTAATAAAGAAAGTAAATAGAACAAAAAAAAATTTTTTTCTTAAAATTTTAGTTAAACTAGTTTTAGCTTTTGGCACTGTTCATTGCAATAACAACATTTCGAGAAGAGTATTGTTGAAAGCTTATTGAAAAAAGTATATTTTAAGCTCTAAAATTATTAATCTCGATTATCAATGAATGCATACTCTTTGAAATTCTTTGAAATTCTTATTCTCAAAATAGTTCGGACATTTTTTTCCCGGATGATCTTCAAAGCTTTTTTCTTTTTATCTTCTCTTTATATTAGCTTTTATCTTCGAGTCGAAACGGTATACTCGGAGCAGTCATTCGACGGACATTTTGACGTACAGAACTCACATGTAACAGAACTAACACGTTCTCAAGCCAGGTATGGTATATATGCTCATTGTATGGTATATATGGTCTATCTAACATGGGTCGAGATCTTTGTTAAAAAACCAATGTCCAACCAATTTTGAATCATTCGAGATTTGACGCATTTGTGGCACATTTAATAAATTCGTTGATTTAGACTATCACTTACTCGAGTCGAAAAGGTACCCTCAAAATGATCGCACGGTAACAAATCAGGTGATGGGGCTAATGTTGTATCAATATGGGTCAAGGTTTTGGCGAAACTTCCTTAAAGAACCCAAAACAATTGGAACCAATTAGAAGCCACTTGAAATTTGATTAATTTTAAAATCTTTTCTATGATTTGTTTGTAAGTCAAACCCATATTTGTAAGTAAAAAAATTTAGGTGATCAGTATTCAGTTAATACTTTCAGATAAAAAAATCACCGAGTTTTTCAACATATATAGATGTTCTAGGAAATCTATACAATTGGCATTGCAGAAAACAGAACATGTCTTAAAAAAGTGTAAAATGCACAAGTATTGAGTCATACAAAAAGAATTTTCACACAAAGCTTGTTCCCAGAATAGGGGAGGAATGGCCCTGTGCGAAACTCGAGGTCTTAGATAGTGATAATATTCCTTACCGGGTATGAGTGTGTGTCTGTAGCCCCTTCCAAGCTTTTCAACCATCCAACAACTCTGAAGGGCAGTCCAATTTGGATATAATGATCCCTAGGGTTCAAGCAACTTTCGATACTAAATTTCTGCTTTAAATCAAGAATTTCTGAAAATTTTGACATCGAAAGGAATGCTCAAAATATGGCTTATACAGCGAATTCACTAGGCTTTGCAGTGTAAGCAGCCCCAAATTTAAGTAATTTTTCATACTTTGAGGTACAAACTAGTACGTTGCATGACTGCTAAGCAGCTTTCTGATCGAACTTCGAAAATTAAGATCAAAGACCTAAAATAGTCGTCCAAACTCAAATAGCTATTAATAATATATATTTGTTTTGTTTTTGATTTTCGTTTTTATTTTTTTTTAATTTATTTATTTTGTTCATTTGTCTTCAACTATTGCAACTTGTTTTATCTGATTCACAGTGAAAAAGTTTTTTTTTTAAATTTTGCCTTTGCCAGGGTTCGATCCCTGTCTTGCCGATTTGTAATCCAACACCATAGCCATTCTGCCATGTTTTTGTTTTTTTTTTTGACGTAGAACTACGTCTGACAGCGCGTTTTGTATGGGATCATTTTAACAGATTTTTTCAATGCCACGAAACTTTTTTGACGAATACTTTAGAGTATGCCTACAGCCTTTAATACTCATCGTTCAAAGATAATATATCTACTAAAATATCAGATATATTCTGCGCTGAATGAATATCTTATTTTGGATTTTGTCACTTTTATATAAAAGTCACAAAATATTAAAATA
Source organism: Tetanocera ferruginea (assembly GCA_958299015.1). NCBI lineage: Eukaryota > Metazoa > Arthropoda > Insecta > Diptera > Sciomyzidae > Tetanocera > Tetanocera ferruginea. The sequence goes on along the minus strand of OY282641.1, from coordinate 28,231,646 downwards.
TAATAAGAAAACTGCATGCGTTTATTTAAGAAAATCAAGCATCAGCTGCTTATGCTGTGGTTGCTGTTTTCTTTATTTTTGTTTCGTTGTTTTTGTTTGTATTGTTTTTGTTTTAAACGAACTGATTCGCAGGCTTCTTCATTGGGCTCTTATTTGCACTTCTTCTTTATTGGGTTCTAGTATGTACTACTTAGAAATGAGTGCTCTTTTTTAAGACAAGATGTCAATAACAACCTCTTTTCAACTTAGTCAATGAACTCAAACTGTCGAATTTAACGAAATGGGTCTGTGATCCGGTTAGATTTAACTCTTATTAAAAAAGAGTTGGATCATATTTCGTTTTATGCTTGCACCCAATATATGGCGTAAAATTGTAGTTTTCGTTTTTAATGCAAAATTATTTGGATCCCACATCCCACTAGCTTTAGCGAGAGTAGCACGCAAACTAAATATCAGGCAGAGACGAAAGTGACACTAATGGAAAGGACATGTGCTCAGCAAGAGATATAGTCACCATACGATTTTTTAAAAAATTGGCGCCTTATTTTTGTTTTTAAATAAGTAGTTAAACTGACTGTAGCTCGCATGGTATATATCAGGCAGAGACGAAAGTGGCACTAGTGGAAAGTGCATTTGCTTCGCCTTCTTTTCAACTAGTCAATGAACTCAACCTGTCAAACTTAACGAAATGAGCAAAAGAATTTGACATTTTGCTTGTTTCTGTTTGTTTGCTCATTTTATCATGTTCACTTTTAACGTTTTCTTTGTTTTGGTCTCGATAAGAAGTCCGTAATTGAGTGTAATCAATATATTTTTTAATTTTCGGAAGATCAATACGAGCAAAATGGACAAAACAATCGGACAAAAGATACAAAGTAGAAAAGGTTACAACTTGAACGGAATTCTACGTCTACACTTACGATACTATCGAAACTGTTTATTTTTATACCTACGTACCGTTTATTTTTATACCATACCACGCGTACCTACTGCGTGGGGTATATTAATTTTGTCACGACGTGTGTAACGCCCATAAGGAGGCGTGGTAGGTGTAAAAAAGTATGCATATTCTTGCTCAGCATCATCACCCGAGTTGAATCAGCCATGTCCGTCTGTCTGTCCGTCTATCCGTCTGTGGACACGATTATAGCCGTAATTTTGAAGCTATCGAGCTGAAATTCGATATTTCAGCTTTTTTCTTAAAAACTAAGATCAAGTTCGAGAATGGGCTGAATCGGATGAAAATCACACCTACCTCCCATACAACCCCAATAATGAAAACTCCATAAAGAAGCAAATATTTAAGCTACAAAACTTATATTTGTGTCCCCAATGTCAAAACTGAGGGGTGTTAGAAAAATAGGCATCATCCACCCACTAACACGCCTACCTCCCATACAACCCTAAAATTGAAAACTAAATGAAGAGGCTTGTGTCAAAGCTACATAAATTAAATTAGTTATTTATTCATTTTATATCAAAACTAAGGCGTGTTTGTCGAAACCACCACACCCACCTCCCATACAACCCCAAAATTGAAAATTATATCAATATGCTTCTGTCGAAGCTACAAAAGTAAAATTATATATTTTTTCATTTTATGTAAAAATTAAGACGTGTTGGAAAAATGGGCGTCATTCACCCACGAAAACGCCTACCTCCCATATAACCCCAAAATTGAAAACTCTATAAATGGGTCCTCTTTAAGCTACAGGAAAAAATTTGATACGTTTGTATTTTATATCAAAACTAAATTTTGTAAGAAAAGAGGGCGTCATCCGCCTACGAATACACCCACCACCCATACAATTCGTAATAGTGAAAACTCTATAAATAGGCTTATATTTAAGCTATAGAACTGAAATTGGGTATTTGTGTATATTATACAAGAACACGCTCACCTCCCATACAACCCCAAATTGAAAAATTTATAAAAAGGCTTGTCTTTATTTTGCAGGAAAACAATTTGATATGAATGTATTTTAGTCGTCATCAAAATAGTAATATTTTTGAAATCTTATACAAAAAGAGCTACAATTGAGTTTTTTGTATCATACGAATCGGCCATGGGGGTATTTTTACTTCAGCCAAGTCGAAGATGTGTTGTTTTTTTTTTTGATATGCTACTTTAAAATTAATTTCATAAAAATCTGCTCGTTTTTCTAAACTTTTTGTCAAGCATTACTGTACACTAGAGTGGGTCGGCCTCCATACAAAAAAAAAAAGTTTGAAAAAACCACCCCCTATTTTAAAGTTGAACTCGAGAGGATTTCGAAAACAAAAATTTTTTTTTTTGGACCACCGGAAAACAGCCAAAATGGTCATTTTTAAATAACTTAAGCATTACATGTCAGATCATGTCAGATCTTCTTAGGTCATTTTTATTTTTGAGGTCATATTCAACTAGTAAGCCCCATTAGCCCGATTTATCCCCTTAAATCTTTTTTTTTCCCATATAATTAAACTACTTCAAATTTGTTTAATTTGTGTTAAGAACACATTGTAGTGCCCTTTTCAACGACATATAATTTTTTAAGATCTGACATGTAATGCTTAAGTTATTCAAAAAAGACCATTTTGGCTGTTTTTTCGGTGGTCCAAAAACAAAATTTTGTTGTTTTCGGAATCCTCTCGAGGTCAACTTTAAAATAGGGGTTGGTTTTTTCTAACTTTTTTTTTCGACCCATTCTACTGTACACTTCAATTTTATATTAAAGTAAGAGTACATAAAGATATATGTAAGAGAATGAAGTTGAAACTCTGTTAACGTAAACGCCTGTAAAGTAAGCGACCAAGCAATGCGAGGCATCGGTAGCATGTGTCAATCATCAATTTTTTTTTTTTTTTTCAATGAGCTTTAGCTGTTTAAAATACTTTCTTTTTATGTGCTTTAAAATCTTTTGAATACTTATACCGTTGTTTTATAGCGAGCTCAATTATAAATTTGGCAACTTACCTCTTCTTAAAATGTTGTTAATAATTGCATATTCTGAAAGGTAATGATTTTCTTACATTTATATATATTTGTTCATAAAGTGGAGAGAAGTTTTGCTGAAGTTGAACTTGTTATATGGGGAAAAACGCAAGCTTTTGTAAAGCTTTGGCTTAAAATAAAACTTTAGTCCTAAATAAACTTAAAGCTAAGCTTAGTGTTAAAACTATAATTAAGCTCTAACTTAAAAATATTCAAATAGTTTTTTTATTAATTTTAACTCATTAAAGTTGACATTTGCAACTCATTCAAACGCTGTTGTTGTTTACTTACAAGAAAAAGTTGCTCTTTATGCAACTTTTACAATAATTTTGCTATAAAAACTCGAACAAAAATATAATTTTTATTCAAATAAAAATGTAAAACATTAATTTTAATTATGTGACACATCATTAAAATATGTTGTGAAAAGCTTCGGCAAGCTTTTCTTCTTAATAATACCCTGAACTCGGTATTGTTTTGTTTTCAGTTTTTCTAAAAAGCGCAGCCCTTGCATTAATGTCAAAAGCAACAAATTCAAAAGTAAAAAAAACAAATGTAACCTTGTTAACCTCTCATTACTTTGTCAACATTATATAATTGTAGAAAAAAAATATGACTACATATTAAGTAAAGGAGAAATGCACATTGGTGCAATTTTGACATTTGACTTGTCATTTATTTGAAGTGCCATTTTTTTTTTTTTTTTTTTTTGAAAGGCAAGAATAAAAAACCAACAAAAAATGATAATTAAAAAGATAAATGTATGCATGTGTTTGTCATGCTGCATGAATAAAATAACAACAACATGATGACAGTGGCTGCCTGGGGCATCCCATCGTTAGCTATGTCAAGCTTTTTTGCTGTTGTTGTTGTTGGCCATACCATACCAAACGGTATAGCATGGCGGTACGGCTGCCTTGGGGGCAGTTTGTAGGGGAAAGAATTGCTAGGGTGCTGCATGAGTTGTTGAGTTTTTGTTATTTGTAGAGGTTAAAGGCCTACCCTTTGTATGAAATGTTACATTCACACTCCTTGTTTCGTTGCATTTTTACAAAAACCTTACAATCACACATACACTTATACATACAATAATCACTCGGTTACACATTCAAACCGCATACATAACCACTAACTTAAGCCCTTAGTTTTGAAAACATCGCCGCGCTTGTTTGAGTGTAATTGTGCAAGCAACCAAGCTAACGAAGCTTATTTCGAAGGGTGTAGCACTAGGGGTGATTCGTATAGAAATTTGGTTTTTTGTGTTTTTAATTTTACAAAAATATTTAGAATTTTGTATTGAACTTTTTGTGTTTTTTTACTGAATATTAAATCCATAGACTAATCAGTGACTATCGATGAAATTCAATCAGATATACATAAAAACTGTAGCCTGGTTATTAGCAAATATCATGATGAACATTTAAATAACATAGTACAAAAAATAACAATTTTTCATTTAGTATGCGAATTTTTATGCCGTTTGAATTTATTAAGTGAGAGCTGTTAGCAAGTCTGAAGCCCAGTTTTAGTCTTTAAAGCTAGTTTTTTCGCAATTTTAGATACTTTTGAAGTTTACAAAATTTATATTTCATTACTAAAACAATTTTGAGTTCTTTAATAGTATTGTTTTGAATTCAAAAAAAGCTTTGCAATAGCTTTCTAATGATACTTTTTTTACAAAAATAGGGTAACAGATGCCGGAGATATGATTTATTTTAAATTACTTAATTTTTTTACTTAATTGTTACTTTTGTCCACAATTGGTTTTTGCATAACTTTTAAAAAAATGCGATACGAAAAAACAAACAACATATTTTTTTATAGCCAAACTTTCAAGTAAATCGAGCATGTGATCAATTTGTGGAAAAATATGTATTAGGCTTGGAATGGCCGCATATTTTTTTGTTGCAATGAAGATGATAATTTTAAACAAAAAACTAATATTAAACTATTTCATAATATCATGTTTTCACATAAGTTGACAGACTAACACTATTATAATTTTTTAATTAAATCTTAAAAAAATAATCCTTTAATTATTAGAGATTATAGAGGTAAGAAGCTCTTATGGAATTTGAAATTCTATTTTTTTTTTCTACTGCAAAAAAGCATATTGCAGTCACATATTTTGACATGGAGTTCTATTCATATTAAATCTGTATTATAAAATTCTTCCAAATTTTTACAATTCTTTTCAAGATCGTTATCCGGATTATCTTAACTTAATAAATTTCCAACGTCCAGTATATACCCAAATTTGGAATTTAGATCCCTTGTCGTGTAAATTGTGAACTTATTTCCTGCTTGAGACGATCAAAAAGCTTTTCATAACGCGAGATTTTTCGCTTTCTGCGGAAGCGCCAGTCAATTCTCCGGAGATTTGTCGGCGACAGATTTTATACGGATTGTTGTATCGATTCCCCATGTTTTACAAAGTTTTTTACAAAAGCAATTCTTAGCCTTTTCGATAACCTTTTTACAAATCTCGTTACAAATTTCTGCAAGTTCAGTCACCAATTATATGAGTACATCGAAGGCTTCTCTAAACTTAATTTAAGGACTTAATTTAAGGATCTGAGCTGCATACGATCAATTTTCTTATAGAGTTCATGACAGCAATGGACGAAAGTTATGATATTTAAATTCGGTATATTTTACAATAAGATTGCAGTTTCATTTCGTTGTAACGCATAGAACGAAGCGAGTCCGGTATAGAATAGTATATATATTCTTGATCAGCGTCACCTCGTGTATCGAGCTATTCATGTCCGTGAGATAATTGGATGAAACTTGGTACACATAGTCACATGGACCCAAGGATCTGCACTATTGAATATTTTTGGAATCCGCCCACGGACACGCCTACCTCCCATACAAAGCAAAAATAGAAAACTGCTTAAAAAAGCTCGAAATTAACCTACAACAATAAAATTTGGTGTGTATGTGTTTTGTATCAACGAAAAGATGCTTTCGTTGAAAATGGGTGTCATCCGCTCACGAACACGCCCACCTCCCAAACAACTCAAAAATTGAAAACGCAATAAATAAGCCTCTGTTTAACCTACAGAGACAAAATTTGGGACATACGTTTTTTTGACAAAACAAAGATGGTTTGCAAAAATGGACATCATCCGCCCACGGACACGCCTACCTACCATACAACGAAAAAATTGAAAACTGCGTAAATAAGCTCATAAATAACCTCCAACAATAAAATTTGGTGTGTATGTGTTTTGTATTAACAAAAAACTGTCTTCGAAAAATGGGTGTCCTCCGATCACGGACACGCCCACCTCCCATACAACCTAAAAATTGAAAATGGAATAAATAAGCTTCTGTTTAACCTACAGAGACAAAATTTGGGACATACGTTTTTTTGACAAAACAATGATGGTTTCTAGAAATGGACATCATCCGCCCACGAACACGCCTACCTACCATACAACGAAAAAATTGAAAACTGCGTAAATAAGCTCATAAATAACCTCCAACAATAAAATTTGGTGTGTATGTGTTTTATATCAACACAAAGATGTCTTCTAAAAATGGGTGTCTTCCGCTCACGGACACGCCCACCTCCCATACATACCAAATTTTTAAAAAGCAATAAATAAGCCTATGTTTAACCAACGGAGATAAAATTTGGCACGTATGTTTTTTATGACATAATGAAGATGGTGTTGAGAAATGGACGTCATCCGCCCACGACGTGGGATTTTAAAAAAGCCCTTTTTTCGAAGAAAAAATTAACCCCCTTACGTAACCTTTTGATTACAAAATGATCTCAAAATGTAAAGTACCATTCATTGCAAATACTTAGAGACAGTTACTACACAGGATTTGAATTTAGTTTAAGAGTTATAAGAAAAAATTTGTGACTTAAAAGTGAAATTTAACCTTGAATTTCTCTCTTATTTTGCCTAATTCGATAAAACTGAGTATGAGGGCATAATATATAGACCATGTACTATTGTAAACCATTGCGATATTTAAGGTTATTCCAATTGGGCCTTTATTTGTCGCACAGTGTAATTAGTTTAAACGATAGGATATTATACCAGAATAAGAAGACAACACAATGTTATATGCTTAAATTAATTTTTTGAGTATTCTAACAAAATTTAGGTAACGAAGTTTACTCAAAAAAAAATAAAAGCATTTGGCCATATTTATGCTGGAATAAGCTTGCTTATCTAGTCATGTATATAAGAAACTATAAAATTCATGATAGTGTTGCACTCCTTGAGTAGAACCCCTTATTCCAAGGGGACTATCTTGAACTGGTCCTTCGGGGAGTATCGTAATGGCTGTGGTAAGCTCAATGCCGCAACGGCACTTTGTACAACCAGGCTGGCATATACATAGATTTTAGGCCGGTCTCGCTTATACCAATGAAAAAGAAAACTAGTAAGGTATATCTTCGACTTGGGCCGAAGTTAAAATACTCCCACGACCAATTCGTAAGCGGCCAAAATCTTAATTTGTAGCTTTTTTGTATGAGATTTAAAAAATTTTACTATTTAGATGATGTCTAAAATACATGTATGGGAGGTGGGCGTGTTCTTGGGTGGTTGACGCCAATTTTACTGACACGCCTCAGTTTTGATATAATAATAATACACAAATACCCAATTTCAGTTCTGTAGCTTAAATATTATCCTCTATTATGGGCTGTGTGGTGACCGTGGCATGCAGGTTAAGTGTGTGGCTTAGCATGTTTGGAGCCCGGGTTCGATCCCCAGCCACGGCGAAATCTGATCGGTGACCACCTCTCTGCAGACAATGACAAATCTCAGAGAATAAATAATGCCATGTAAAGCTTCTTGAGAACATGAACTTTAGCCGTTCGGAGTCGGCATAAAACATGTAGGTCCAGTTCTCGGTCAATTGTGTGCAAACATTTAATAACACACACAACAAAATTGATCATAAGAAGCTCGGTCAAAGACCTTTCAAGGGCTGAAATGGCCAATTTGTTTTTTTTTATGGGCTGTGTGGGATGTGGGTGTGTTCGCAGGCGAATGATGCACACGTTTCTTTCACAATTTAGTTTTGATATAAAATAAAAATGTATCAAATTATTTTCCTGTAGCTAAGAGAGAAACCTTTTTATAGAGTTTTAAGTTTTGTGATTGTATGGGAGATGAGCGTGTTCGTGAGTGGATGACGTCCATTTGTCTATCATGCTTTATTTTTGATACAAAATAAATAAATATCTAATTAAATTTTTGTACACAGAGGGAAAAACCTATGGACTCAATACATAAATTTATGTACTCATCGCTGAGTTTTCTGCACACAAAAATTTTACATTTTTTATGTATTGAGTACATGTTGAAATTTCTATTGACTACATAATGCTTTTAAGTGGTTATGTAGTCAATAAAGAATTTTATGTACTCAACGCATAAATATGTGTCGTGAATTCATGTATGTATGTGGTGAGTACATGCACACTGTACTCATCGCAAGCTGTTACAAATAATTTTATGTAATGAGTAAAGATCTTATGTACGTATTACATAGATTATTGACTCAGTACATACATAACTTACTAATTACATATTTGGAGTACATAATTTTATGCAATGAGTACATACATTATTTACTCATTACATATTTTAAATGCATAATTTTATGTAATGAGTACATACATAATTTACTCATTACATATTTTTAGTGCATACATTTATATAATGAGTACATACATCATTTACTCATTACATATGTTAAAAACATAATTTTATGCAATGAGTACATGCATAATGTATTCATTATATATTTTTTGTTTTTTTATTGAATATATACACAATTCATGCCTGCGCCTAAAGCACGCTCTCAACAAATGCAATAAATAATTTTATAAAGAAATGACTAGATTTCACAAATAATTGGCAATTACTTATAGAAACCCAGCCATTTAATTCTAATCTAAACATCGCTTTTGTTCTAGAGTACAGTGGATAAACTCATTCCTGCTCTGATTTTCTAGAGGCTGTTGCTTATTTGAAAATCGAGAAACGAATGACATAAAACAGCAAAATCGTGTGCCGATGTGCAAGAGATACGTGTACTGAGTCCATATATTATGTACTGAATAAATGTGTCACTTCAATCGTATAAGGGGGACGTGTACTGAGTCTATATTTTATGTATTGAGTAAAGTTTTTGTAAAAAATTACATAACACGTTGATTGAGTACACGTTGCTTGTATCTATTGAAGTCTGCTATGTATTCAACACATAACATGATGTATTGAATACATTTTTTATTCATTTTAAAAAGTGAATAAATTGATATGTAGTCAGTACACGCTCCCTTTACTCAGTAAATACTGCTCTTGTTGCGTTCTCATACAAGTTGCAGTGCATAGATTTTACATAGTTGTCTCTGTACTGACTACATAACTTTTTCCCTTAGTGTAGCTTAAACAGAAGCCTATTTACATAGCTTTCAATTTTGGGGTTGTATAGGAGGTGGGCGTGTTCGTGAGTGGATGTCGCCCATTATTTTAACACGCTTTAATTTTGATATGAAATGAATAAATGTCAAATGTTATTTTTGTAGCTTAAAAAGAAGCCCATTGATATAGTTTTCAATTTTGTGATTGTATGGGAGGTGGGCGTGTTCGTGAGTGGATGATGCCCATTTTTCTAACACGCCTTAGTTTTGATATGAAATGAATAAATATCTTATTTAACTTTTGTAGCGTTGACAGAAGCCTATTTATAAAGTTTCCAGTTTTGGGGTTGTATGGGAGGTGGGCGTGTTCTGGGGTGGATGACGCCCATTTTTCTATCATGCTTTATATTTGATACAAAATAAATAAATATCTAATTAAATTTTTGTAGCTTAAACAGAAGCCTATTGATATAGTTTTCAATTTTGTGATTGTATGGGAGGTGGGCGTGTTCGTGAGTGGTTGACGTCCATTTTTCTAACACGCTTTTATTTTGATATAAAATAAATAAATATCCAATTTTTATTTTAGCTTAAACAGAAGCCTATTGATATAGTTTTCAATTTTGGGGTTGTATAGGAGGTGGGCGTGTTCGTGAGTGGATGACGCCCATTTTTCTTACACGCTTAAATTTTGGTATAAAGTTAATAAATATAAAATTTTTTTGATGTAGGTCTGACAGAAGCCTTTTTATATAGTTTTCAATTTTGGGGTTGTATGGGAGGTGGTCGTGTTCGTGGATGGATGACGCCCATTTTTCTATCATAGTTTATTTTTCATACAAAATTAATAAATATCTAATTAAATTTTTGAAGCTTAAACAGATGCCTATTTATATAGTTTTCAATTTTGGGGTTGTATGTGAGGTGGGCGTTTTGGCAAGTGGATGATGGCCAAATTTCCAACACATCTAAGTTTTGACATAAAAAACACAAGTACCGAGTTTTAGTCTTGTAACTTTAATATTAGTCTCTTTATAGAGTTTTCAATTTTGGGTTTGTATGGGAGGTAGGCGTGGTTTTTATCCGATTCAGCCCATTACCGAACATGATCTTAGTTTGTTAGAAAAAAAGCTTAAATATCAAATTTCATATTTGATAACTTCAAAATTACGGCTGCAATCGTGTCCACAGATAGACGGACAGACGGACAGGTACACGGACATAGCTAAATCAACTCAAGTGGTAATGCTGATCAAGAATATATACATTTTTCTATACCTACCACGCCTCCTTATGGGCGTTACACATGTCGTGACAAAATTAATATACCCCTTACGCAGTACACGTGGGGGTATAAATATTTAACCTCAAATTAAAATTTCATATATTCGTACTATGGGTTTCAGATGAGTAAATAAAGGTGTTAATAATGACTTTTCAATCACTTTTAAGCTTTGAATAATTTCATATTTTCTCAATATTCTGAAACAGAAAGAAAAAAATATTTTCGCCACTTAAGAAGTGCATTTTTGCTGTCGAAACAACTTTGCAACGACAGAAATGAATACAAAGTTAACCACACATCACACAGATATTACATACACACACACGCTCACAAGCATTTATAAAGATTCATATACATTTTAATGATAGTGAAAAAGAAGTGCTTTTTAAAATGTGCTGCATTTTGGCAAATTGCATGACCTACACTTAAAAAAAAGTATGAAAAAGAATTAAAATAAAAATTAAAAAATTCACAACTTATGTTACGACATTAAATGTGCTATCTTCGTTGGGGTTGTGCTTTGTGCTTTTAGATTTTTAGTGCTTTGTGTAAACTTAACGATGTGCTGCAGTTGTAAAATTTGTGCAGCAATTAAAATAAAGGTGTGATAAAAGTGCTGCATAGAATAACGAAAAACTACTGAAAGAAGCACGAAAATGCTAAGCTTAAGCTTTTCTTTGCTTGTTAAGGATTAGTGCTGCTTTTTGTTAAAAGCTGCATTCGAATGAACAAACTCTAACATATACTTACGAAATCACACACAAACAGACAAACATACTGGCACACACACACAACCATAAATTAAAGTGCATTGAAGAAGTGCATTTTCTGTGCTTTGTTGCATTGCTTTTGTTACTATGCTTTATCAATAAGCTGAAAAAAGCGTGCTTTTGTTGAGGAGCTTTTCATTGTCATTTTCAAAACCTGAGCAATTATAAGTGACAAAGATTTGTCCTTTAATGGGTTTTGTGTCGTTTTTTTACTCATTTCTTGTAATGTTGGTGTATGAAAGCTTTTAAGAAAACTAGCCGGCTTTAGAGAGCTTTTTTATTCATGACGTTAAGATATATAAATAAAACATAAAAAAAAGTTTTATTTAGTTTACAGCATTTAAAATGCCTTTTGTGCCGAGTTGAGCTAATGTTGGTGTGAAAAGCTTAATTAATATTACTTTATTAATTATAATATTTCATGATAATAAATATTATATGCTCCTGAAACCTTTTTTTTTAAGTAATATTTTGATAATTAACTGACTTTTTGTCTTCTGACAGCATTACATTTTCGAATATTCTTTAAAAAAACTTCAAAAAAGCTCTCACGAAGGAATTTCACATAGCTTAAACGGAGCATATAATACTTAAGATTTTATTACAAGCCGTTTTGAGGTAAGAATAGATGTGAAATATAGTATGGAAGAGCTTTTCTAAACTTTACTCTTCAAAAGCAATCAATTTATAAATATTAATGGATTTCAAATGAAGTATGACAAAGCTTTTAAAAAGCTTAACTTTTCGAAAGTCTTTTTTTAAACGGATCAAATTATACTCACATTTTAATTACAAGCAATTTGTACACATCAATGAATTTACAAAGAAGTATCAAAAAGCTTTAAGTAAGCTTGACTTTCGAAAAGCTCTCAATCGCTTATATTTTTATTACAAGCAATTTTTAGATATTAATGGATTAAAAGCTTACAAAAAGCTTGATTTTTGGAAAGGTGTTTTGAAACGGAGCAAATAACACTTAAATTTTTATTACAAGCAAGCTTTCGACATCAATGATTTTTAAATGAAGCATGATAAGGCTTTAAAGAAGCTTGTCTTTTAAAAAGCTCTCAAAGGCTTGTATTTTTATTACTTGATTTATAATGGATTTGAAATGTTGTATGTAAAAGCTTACAAAAAGCTTGACTTTTAAAAAGCTTTTTGAAACAAATAACACTTACATTTTTATTACAAGCAAGTTTTCGACATCAATGAGTTTTTAATGAAGTATGGAAAAGCTTAAAGAAAGCTTGGCTTTTAAAAAGCTCTCAAATGCTTGAACTTTTATTTCAAGCAATTTTTAGATATCAATGGATTTGAAACGTTGTATGCATAAGCTTAAAAAAGGCTTGATTTTTGGAAAGCTTATAAAAAGCTTGAATCTCAAACAGAGCAAATAACACTTGTATTTTTATTAGAATTTTTATATATCAATTTATCCAGAATGTAATTTGAAAAAGCTTTTAAAAGATTAGACTTTTCAAAAGCTCCTAAATACTTATAATTTTATTACAGGCAATTTTTAAATACTAATGCATTTGAAAAAATAAAAAGAAAAACCTTATGATAAGCTTGCATTTTTGAAATATTTTTCCAAACGGAGCAAAACACACAAAAATATTAATTACAAGCAATTTTTAGATATCAATGAATTTCTAAAAAGCTTAACTTTTCAAAAGTTCTCAAACACTTATATTATTATTACAAGCAATTTTAAGATTTTAATGGATTTGAAAAGTTGCATGTAAAAGCTTGCAAAAAGCTTGACTGTTAAAAAGGTTTTTCAAATGGAGCAAATAACACTTTAATTTTTATTACAAGCAAGCTTTCGACATCAATGAGTTTTTAATGAAGTATGGAAAAGCTTAAAGAAAGCTTGGCTTTTAAAAAGCTCTCAAGTGCTTGAATTTTTATTTCAAGAAATTTTTAGATATCAATGAATTTGAAGTGTTGTATGAAAAAGCTGAAAAAAGCTTGAATTTTGGAAAGCTTTTTTCGAACAGAGCAAATGACACAAAAAAATTTATGACAACCAATTTTTAAATAGCAAAAAATTTCTTAAAAGCTTATAAAAAAGCTTGACTTTTAAAAAGCTCTCAAACTATATTTTTATAAAAAGCAATTTTTAGATATTAATGGATTTGAAATGTAGTTGGAAAAAGCTTTTAAAAAGCTTTTTCAAACGCAGCAAACAACACTAACAGTTTTATTACAAGCAAGCTTTTGATATCAATGAATGAAAAATGAAGTATGAAAAACTCTCGAATGCTTATATTTGTATTGCAAGCAAATTAAAGATAGCAATGAATTTCAAATGTTGTGTAAAAAAGCTTATAAAAAGCTTGACTTTTCAAAAGTTTTTTCAAACGGAGCAAGTAAAGCTTATATTTTCAATAAAAGCAATTTTAAGATATCAATGAATTTTAATGTTGTATGAAAAGGCTTTTTAAAAGCTTGATTTTTCAAAAGCTCGCAAACACTAATATTTTTATTTTAAGCAATTTTTGATATTAATGGATTTGAAATGTAGTTGGAAAAAGCTATTAAAAAGCTTGACTTTTTAAAAGCTCCTCAAACGAAGAAAATAGCACTTATATTTTTATAATAAGCAATTTTTGGCAATGCATTTTTTAAGAAGTATGAATAAGCTTATAAAAAGCTTGGCTTTTCAAAAGCTCCCAAACATTTATATTTTAACTGCAAGCAATTGTAAGGTATGAATGAATTTGAAATGTGGCATGAAAAATCTTATAGAAAGCTTGACTTTTCAAAAGCTCTCACACAAAAGTTTTTATTACATGCAATTTTTAGATATAAATGGATTTGAAATGTTGTATGAAAAAGCTTATAAAAATCTGAATTTTTCAAAAGCACTCATAGGAGTATTGGTACACATTTCACCTGTATCATATTTTCTGTTGTAACTTTTCACAGGATTTTTAATAGTTTTTTTTAAATCTCTAAAAAGCTTTCACGAACTAACTTTAAATAGCTTGTACAAACGAAATAACTCTCCAATAAACATAGCTTGCAGTCTGAAGGTCTCAATGGGTTTTAAATGTAATATAAAAAAAGCTTAGAAAAAAGTTAAACTTGCCAAAAGCTCTCATATTAACACATATATTGCATCTAGCTCAAGTTATAAACCTACAATTTTCTTTAAAACCAAAGCAACTTATTTTCCGTTAAGTTGGTTTATAGTTGTCACAAAAAGCTTTTTGTTTTTTTAAAACCATGTGCGAAATATATGCTACTGTATATAAAAGGTGCGGATTTTTACGTTTGAGTGCAAGTTGCTGAAGAAATGTGCCTCAATTTGTCTACACATAGTCCGTGTGTAAAGAAGTGCTTGTTACAGGGTGCTTACATATAGCTATATACTTACATTACTACATATAAATATTATATAGAGTTTAAATATTAGCCTTAAGGTGCTTACATAAGCTTATACTAAAGTTTTTGTTTTTTATTTTTAAATATGGTGAATTATTTGCATAAATATTATTAAATAAAAATTAATGTGAATTTAAAAATGTGCTAAAAAATATGAATTATTATAAAAGCTTTTGTTTTTTGTTCACACTAAAGTGCATTAAGTAAAGATTTTTATTTATTTTATGAAAAATATATGAATAAAAAACCAAATGTTTGATTTGATAGAAAACAAGTAACAACAAAAACAACAATAACAAGCATATAAATTAAATTGATAACTGTTTGTGTTGCAGTCATCATCATCATCATCATCATCAATACACAGACACACGCAAAAAAGCAAAAAATGTGCTGCTACGAGAGACGGTGATAGAAAAATGTGAAAAATAAAAACAATAAAAAATATGCAAAACTATTAAATGAATTTGCTAAAAGTTTAAAAACAAATAAAACTGTTTTGTTTTTTTTTTGTTTTTGTTATTTTTTATTTTGATGTTGCACAGATTCTATGTATAAATATGAGTTATTTGTGTTTTGTGTTTTTTTTTTTGCTTATCATAAAAGTTCATCAAATAAAAACGCAACAAATACAAGTATACAAAAATGTTGCATTGCATAAATAAAAAAAATTATTTAAAAAATAACAGTTTTTGTTTTCTATACAAAATACAAAATATTTCATTTTATTAACTCGATTGCAAAAAACAAGAGTTTTTAAAAAAAATAGTGCAAATATTTGGTGTAAAGAAATGTTATGTAAAAAAAATGCACAAAACTTAAACAACATGCAATTTGAAAAAAAAAACACAAAATATTTTAGCAGCATTTATGAACGCTACTGTATGCAGTTGGTTGCAGCAATTTTGGTTGTTAAAAATGTTAGGGAATGGGAAAAGAATGAGGAATGAGCATGCATAAATTAACTTAATTGATGAATTGTTTTGTTTGTCTGTTAAATGAAAATGTTTGCATTAAATAACAATCAAAGAGAACTTGCTGTACAGTGGTGATCAAAAAAGTGGTAAAATATTGATAACAAATTCGTTCCTCTACTTAATTTAGATAAAATTTAAAAGCTTTAAAAAAAATGAAGTGAAACCACAAATATTAAATAGTTAATTTTTGTGAAAACTTTGTGAAAAAATTATTAGCCCTGTTATTACGTTAAAATTTTATCATAATAAAATTTGAATCTCACGTTAGATGTTCTGATGTCCCATAACTCTCTTCGAATCGGAATTGAGAGACACGTCGAAGCTGACCTGTTTACTTTTCTGGTTTGCATCCGACCAGCTTTATGTCAGCTATTTTAATTCCGATTGTTTATTGATGTTATTTTGGACATGTTAGTCAATAAAATCATTTATTAAAGATAAAATTCTACTTCGGATTTCGAAATGTTGGTGTTTATGACAAAGAATTCACATTTAGCAAAGGTACACCAAAGAATGACAGTCTGGGTTCACCTAAGTAGAATACTAATGTATGGAAAAATATGACAAGTATTCCTTTTGTGTGCACTTTAAATTCTCACATAATCTCAAACCAGCGGAATAATCTTAATTCTCTCATAATCTACACCGAAAAAGTACACAATAATTATGAATTCCTTCACGAACTGCATGAATCGCATTCATGAGTTTTGATTCGGTAAGCAATTACATGAGCCACATGAACTTTTAAGGATATCAATGTACAAAATACACAAAAGGAACAAACAAACACAAGAACAGGAATATTTCATAAGCCTACTCCATAAATATTTTGAATCGCCTGAGAATCTTCAGCGAATCGCTTGAAAGATGAAAAATCACCGGCAAGCTCTTCTGAGAGTCTTCTGGGTATCGCCGAATGAGGCCATAAAAGTGATTCACTGGGAAGATTCGCCGATGAATCACCAAGAGGAATCTTAGGCGATTCACCTGGAAGATTTGCTGATAAATCACTCTTAATTGATTTGCCTGAAGATTTGCCTACGAATTGCCGCGATGAGTCTTAGGCGATTCGCTAGGAAGAATCGTGAACGATTCACCGAGAGGGGTCTTAACCCTGCAAACATTATAAATCGCCTAAAAATCTCCAGTCGATAAGAGTCATAAGCGATACACCTAGAGGGGTCTTAAGCGATTTGCCGGGAAAATTCGCCTACGAATCGCTGAAAAGATTCTTAAGCGATTCGCCAGGAAGAGTTGCATACGAATCGGCAGAAGGAGTCTAGAGCGATTCGTCGACAAAAATGGCAAAGACATCGCTTTAAGAAGTCCTCAGCGATTTGTTGCAAAACATTGTTGTTGAACGTTACAATTTGTTGGCGTTAGTTTAAACTAACGGGATCTTCAGATCGGTCTTATTTCAGTTCTATGAACTTTTCAGTACTTTTCAGAGCCGCTTCATATTCCAATGATAGATTTTGAAAGTTTTTTTAAAAAGGCATCTTCCAACGATCGCCGGAAGGAGCGAAGAAAGATTTTGAAAATTTTTTGAATCGCGCATTCATCCCTTGGGCGATCGAAAAGCGATCCTTCTTCTATTGATTGCCGAAATGAACAAAGGAAGTTATTGAAATCGCTTCGGCAATCCATCTTTCAAAGATCTCTTAAGCGAATTGCTGGCGCATCGCCAAATGATCTTATCTTCCCATCGTCTTCCAAATGTTTGCAGGGTTTTTTTTTTAAATTCATAAACAACGCAATCATGAAACAATTTCTCCTGGGAGTTGTAAATGGGATTTTCCAGTTTTAAGATAGCAGATAAAGATATCTTATTTTTTTTATTTTACACCCATGCATATTGGCGGTTGATGAACAAACTTGCATTAAAAATTTCATAAAAGTATTTTAAATTTATCTTAAAAATGGAAACTCCCGGGAGAAAATTTTTCATGATTGGGCTGAAAGTGTGTGTACAAGGTACAAAAAAAAAAAACAACAACAAATTGGCCATTTCAGCCCTTGAAAGGACTTTGACCGAGCTTCTTAAGATGAATTGTGTTGTGTGTGTTATTAAATGTTTCCACACAATTAACCGAGAACTAGACCTACATGTTTTATGCCGACTCCGAACGGCTGATGTTTATCTGAAGGCGGCAAGAGTCGTTCATAAGAAAAGAGTGAAAAATTCATAAAACTCATGTATTTATACAATGGTTGCCTGAACTACTTAACGCGCCACAATGAGGGTAGAAGAAATTTCTTGGGTTTTATTCATATTTAGAACGAACTCTTTTCGCTTACAAGATTAAGAAAATATAGTTTCGAACTACCAAAACTCTACGCATAACTCTGACACTCTTCGCTGTAGCTAAATATCTTGGAGTGATCCTAGATAAATAATTAAGCCAAGAATGCATTACAGAGGAATGAAAGACACAGCATTGTATATCATGTATTGGCATGTCAAGGACCTTCGGGAAAAAAGAGATTTCAACTCAAAAATGGATGTAAACAGCGTCCAAACAGCGTTTGTTAGATCAGCACTTATGGTGACTTCTTGGTATAGTGAATACTGTTATTGTACGAAAAAAATAGATATCTTAACTCCCAAATTGTACTGTTACTTCTAGGAGTTATGCAACGTCTTCTTCTCATAGACGTATTATTTAAGTGTTTGGCGATGAACTGAGCAAAATTCACTTTAGCGAGTTACAAGGCTGGAGAAACAATTCTTTCGGTTATGTATCTATTCGGAATCTCTTTGAAATCGAGAGATCAGAAAGAAGAATCGAATATATCATGGATTAAGTTGTTGGTACATAGTGGTGCCATTTAATGTTGGAAAATTTCATGGATTAAATGGATTTTCCTAACAGCTGTGGTTCTATTTTCGGGACTCCAAAGAGAGAGAGAGAGAGAGAGAGAAAGAGAGAGAGAGAGAGAGAGAGATTAATAAGAAAAAGTTAGGAAATTTGTCTTCTACTCATAGCAGGGCAAGACCAGAGATCAGTGGTGAGCAAGTTTGCCAACCAGGACAAATAGTTAAACTTTTCCTTATTCTAGTAAGAAGCAGGTGGCTTCAGGTTGCAAAAGGACCAGGTAAATCTGACTGTTAAGTACGTGGTAAGGCCTTTCCCAGTGTTTGTTGACATGACAAAATGTGTTGCGTGAAAAGATTAGTTTGAAAATGGCTGGTAATATACTCGTAAAAGCCTATCTTGGGCGATTGTAGCTTTCCTAGCCTGTTCATAAATTTTCTTAAATGTCTCGGTGTCCAGATGCCCATATAGGATGGCTTCTGCATTGCCTTGCCATCTCGTTGAGAGACCTGCAGCATAAAGGTACTTGGAATTATTGGTGCAAGAGCCTAACGCTACATGGCTGTCTGAAAAGAGACAAGCATTTTTATTCATGATATGCCGCTGGGTAAGATCTAGATGTAGGTATTAAACCTTCTCCACGAGTGCGCTTGAAATGCATTTCAAGCCACTCGTTTGTGGTGCAAGCCTTTGTTATGTTTTTCTCTCATCAATGAAATCAAGCATAACACTGCAGAGAGCATGCGTCGCTTGAGCAGAACAAGAACAAACGATGACGGAATCAATGTTATGCACGATTTGGCAAAGAAGAGTGCAATGACTGGAAAGTTATGTAAACAACACAGCAGACGCTTGGTGTTATGCTGTGTTCTTTAGATTTTAGACATTAGGTGTTGCTAAGCAAACAATTAAAAAAAAAATTACAACAAAACAGCCGTGAAGTGCGCTTAATATATATATAAATAAACAAATGAGGCACAAAAAGGAATGGCAAACAATGCAAACAAACGAGAAACAAATAAATATCTATCTCGCTTGTTCACACAGATTTCAGCCTGTCTGTCTGAATCGGCGTTCACTATGCACGCAGCCTTAGATGTGATTGATGCATTTTTCGCTGTTATCAATTAGGGAAGATATTTCAATCGAACTGTGAGCACCTCTTTTTATGTTTTGGAGCCAAATTGCAAAAATAGTTTTTAAAAATTTTAAATTTGTTCAAAAACATGCCTCGAATGAACGGAAACGAAGAATTACGGAAAAATGTAATTACTTCTTCGACGATTTATTCTTCTTCCATGTTTTTGCAACAAAATTAAATCAGCTGATTAGTGATATCACATTAACACAAAAGAAAGACATGAGTAGAAGTGAGATAACTTTAGCAACAAGTGGTATCTCAAGTTTGTATGTAAAACAAAAACAATCAAAGTTAACACGTGCTAAAATGTTCTAAAGTTAATAGGCGGCAAAGTTAACAGAGCAGATAATACAGAACTGTGAGTACCCTAAATGTGTCCTGTTTTTATAAAACAAACAATATCGAGTTCTGTTAAAGCAAACATCGAACATGGTTAGGTTTGAAGCGGACGAGTGCTCTGCAGTACTCGTCTAACATTAATAAATTGACTAACAGAGTTCTGTTAAGCTCTGAACTTTGTACTGTTGGATCTACTGTTGTGGAAAAAAAGAGTGCATTCGTGAAGAGGTTTAGTAGGTATAGAGTGTTGCTCAAGGAAAAATTACGTCATAAGAAAATAATTAAGCATTTGGTTAATTAACACTTATTTTTTCAACTTAACGTGTCCATTAATAATAATTTTTTTTCCGCTGACGTGGCAGCAAGTTCATTCGGTTCAGGCTATCAGTGTGATCAAGGAGCGAGAAATTGAGAAAAAGCATTAGCAAAGCCAATACGACACAGCAGGGATGATATTTGTAGTGGATATCCACTTCTTTACCTTCTTTCGATTTTCGAAAGTCCTTAACTCCTTTTAGCCAAAAAAAAGTACTTTCGGAAACACTAACCATCAAAAAAAGTAAACATCATGATTAAGATTTTTTTCTCAATATTGAGACCGAATTGTTCTCTTAAAAAATTGTTCTCTTAAAATACATTCATAAAAAGGAATTTAACAGTATTTTATTGGGTAATCCGATCAAAAAATTTTCAGATGGATATTCAGATGTCGACGAATCTTCTGACGATGAACAGAGCGAGATGAAAGAAGTTAGAGTTGCAGATAATGTCGTTGATGTCATCGAAAAAGATTTAAGTGGCATCGGAGAAAGTAAATCAGGAATTACAAAAAAATTTGAGCCATTACGTCATTCCTTAGATAGAAACATTTTTCGCTAGCTTCGGATTTACACCTGATTTGATTGCCACCGATTCAAAAACATGGACTGAGCGCGAAGATTACCAACATGCGCAAGAAAAATTGCGTTATCTACACGCTGTCAAAGGCGCCAACAAAAGTGGCGTTATATTAGGAAAGAATATTTTTGCTTCAAGTCGTAGCCGAAATTAATTGAAAGAAATTAATTTGATTCAAATTTTCTTACGATTATAATTACAAAATTTCTTATCACTTATATACGTCAGGTATGCTCGATACAAATTTGGATAAGAAAAGTTAATGTGGGTCGGAGTCTCATTTCAGCCTTTTGAAAGGTACGCTGGGAGCGATGAAAGCGGATTTTAGAAAAAAAAATTAAAAAAAAATATTAAAAAAATATATATAGGAGCCCCTTTAAGGGTTGGAAATAGAGGGCAGGTATGTTGGAATAAAATGTTGCCAAGAAAAAACCAATGGTGGTCAGGCACACATTTTTACCTAATAGGCGCACCCTGGAAGCGGTTGGGTCAAAATTCCTAAAAATTTCAATTTTATTTGGGAACCCCTTTAGGAGGTGGAGATAGAGGCAGGTATGTTCTTGAAAAATTTCGGGGGCAAAAATTTAATGGGGGTCGGTCGAATATTTCACCCATCCAGGGGCAGCACTGGGGTAGTTATGGTGATTTTCGTCTAATTTTCATTTTTCAATAACCCTTTACACCTATGCGGCACAACTTAACCACACGCGAACCCGAATTTTTGTAAAAGCCATTTTTTGTCAAACCTTACAAAATTTAGGGTGCCTGGGTATCAAAATCCCGTTACTTAAGATCAAAATATATATCACTGTCCCAACCCACATTGCCACAGCAACAAAACAAAAGCTTATTTAATAATATTAGTATCGCCTGGGTTCGAAATTCGACTAAGTTTTTCTTTGCCTTTTTATAATTATAGATACAAAATATTTGGTGCACTTCTTCTTCGCACTCTAATTCATTAAAAAAAAAAATTATCAAAATCGGTTGAGAAACACGGGAAAAAATTGTTCTTAACTGTTTTCGCTACGCCTATTTATAAATAGATTAATAAAAAGTACTCTCACGTCCGAAGTAGGACTTGCAGAAGAGTAAAAAAGTACCCTCCAAATTATCAAATATCATCACTGCGACACAGCTTTGTTAATCTCTGTCTCTCTAAGTGTTACGCTCGCATTTACTCTTTTTTTTTGTAGGCAACAACAGCGATGTTTAACAGAGCTGTGTCGGAATTTATTTCAATGTTTTTTCTGATTGCCCCATTGGGAAAAAGGTGTTTTTATGTTTCCTTAGATTTACCTATCTTAATGACACTCTCTATAATTTTCTCTCTATGACACTCTATGATTCGAATAAAAATATTTTTCACATCATAAAATATCACATATTATTAAAAAAAAATCGTGGTCTTAACCCTGCATATTAAATAAATATTTTTAGGTAGGATCTGTTCAGAAATATTTGATAAATCCAAATTAGGTAGATTATCTTCGACTCCACTTCTGATGCCGGTATATATAAAATCCAATATTAATATTCTTGAAAAAGTTAAAAAATTGATTTCAGGTATATATTTCTCTTAAAGAAGAGAATGCTTGTGCAAAAACTATGCACAAATACGATCTAAATTTTTCAAGACTGTTCATGTAGGAGTAGATCTTCGTTATAGTGCTCGTTAAAGACGATAGCGAAGTATCTTGTTAAAACTCAGTCATCTCTAAAAACTTTTCATTTTACTTGTAAGAGAAGTAATAACGAGACTTTTTCATTCGGTAGCATTTCTTATTAATTTGAAGTTAAGGTAAAGATACTAAAATTAAAACGATTGAACAGAAAAAAAAACACAATCACTTTTTCGAAACCTAACGTAGATATAACATGTGTAGTTTTTACAAAATAAAATATAATTAAAAAATTCATTGAAGTCTGAATATTTTTGATTACCACCACTGTAGGCTATATAATAAAAGCTCAAAAAAATTATAATTTTTTAGCAAATATTAAACAAAAAATATGTATGTTTCAATAAAAAGTATGAATATTATATATGCATAGCAAAATTAAAACAATTCAGTTAATTAATGTATCGATATAACGTGAAATGGAATGAACAGCTTAATGCTTAATAGTAAAATAAAAAACATGTTATTAAGGTGAAAATGGTTGGATTGGTGATTTACACAAACAATTCATTTGTTGGGTTGAGCTGGATTTAAGAAGGGTTCATAAGAGATAAAAATCAAGGTGTCTGTTGAAATGAATAAATATATAAATTAATGTGCACACAAAGTGTTTTTAAATATTCACTTAATATTATATTAAATATTTATATATATATAAATTTGTTTTTATAAATAATTAGGTATAATTTTATGTATATAGAGGAAAAAGTTGGTGCTTGGAAAAAAATATTCAGTTTGGTGCTTCACAAATTACCACAAAAATAATTATGAGTGCATTTCAAAAATATATTCAAATACTGAATTGTATGCGATCTTCAGTTGTTGTAAGTTTCTTTTTGTAATTTTTTCATTAAACATGTAAAAAATTCACCTTAAACAATGCAAAAATGGTTTTGTTTAGGTTTATATTTTTTTTTAAATATATATATATTGCGCCAAAAAATATGCAATATGTGCCAATTGCTTAAAAAAAAAAATATAAATAAATTATAAAAAAATTTGGTATATTACAAAATAAATTTAAAAAACAATTTTTATTTAAAAAAAATTATATAAAAAATAAACTAACTGAGCACTTAAAGTGCTAAAAGAACAGAAGAATATTCAAATAAATAAATTAAGAAAATATATAAAGAAAATTAATACATCAAAATTTTAAAATATAAATAAGTGCGAGTATTTTATGCGGTGCCAAAAAACCTGCTATACGCTACTAGCTCTGAGCTTAAAGGTTATAAACTCAAGCCTATAGCGTGGTTTTTGCAAAGGTACAAATGAAAAGCTTTCGATAAAGTTCATGAAAAAAAAATTATATTAAGGAGCTATTAATTTAAAAATAAAAATATTAAAATAATTATCAGGTTTAAAAATGGTGCGGAAAATTTTTCGAAAAGTTTATTCCACAAAAGCTTTCATTGAATATTTTGATTAATAAAATATAAAATTATTTTAAAGATTTTGAAAGACTTTTATTAAAAAGTTTTCAAAATATTTTTTGCAAAATGTAAAATTAAACAAACAGTACAAACAAAAAAATTAGCCCATATTAACTATACTGGCATTAAAATATGAATTAAAAAAAAAAACAATACAAAATAAATCAAATAAACATTTACTGAAAAGTATGTTTTATCAATTAGCGCTTCAAGTGCTAAGACAAAATTTGTTAAAAAAAAAATAAAATAATTATATTTTATATCACGTTGACTTCAAAAATCTGGTTGTCAGCGTCCACTGTAAAAGTTGGTTAGCACGAAATATAAATATATAAAAATGCTAAAAGTTTGTTTATTAAAAAATGTTGTTCAAAATTCAAAAATCAATTGGTTGATTATAAGTTTATCTAAGAACTTAAAATAATATTTGATTAATTCAAAAAATTATATAAGATAAAACTACAACTAAAAGGCGGTATGATAAAAATAAGTATGGTTGTTGGGTACAATTTAAGCTCAATGTCTCAGTTTTAGATTTTTGAAAGCATAAAATTGCTTTGAAAGCTAGAAAAGCTTAGAAAGCTTTAACATGAAGGCACAAGCAGACATAATTTTAAACTTTTTAGAATATAAAAAAATTTAAATAAAGCTTTATTTTCTACAAAAAGCTCGGGAAAGCTATGGAACAACTTTTATGCTGCTAATATATTTGAACTTTAATATTTTTTTCAGTATTTTATTTGTTCTTTAAATCATTTAAAAATGTTTGAAATCTTACTTAATTTCGTTAAAAACTTTTATGAATTGAGAACACTTTTAAAACTATTTTTAAAATATGTTGGGTTTTTTTTGTCTATAAAACTTTATTACAATTTGAAAATTGGTCTTATATAAAAATGTTATGAAAGCTTTTGAATTAAAGACACGAATAAATTTGATAAAAATTAACAAAGGTTTCATGAAGTTTTTAAAGACTTTCACGAAGCTTTCGAAGACTTTTATAAAACATTTAAAGTTTTAATTAAGCTAAGCTTTTATTTGTTATAAGAACAGTTCTTGAAAATTTTTATAAAGTTACTTAAAAAATAAATTTTGAAAGGCTTTGAAACGTTATTTATAATATAATAAAATATTATGTTAAAAAAATATATATATAAAAGCTTTCATTTCAGTTAAAACTGATGTTGAAAAGCTTTAGACAATTAATTTTTGAAATAATTTTAAAAGAGTTTGAAATCTTACTTAAGGGTATAAAAAGCTTTTATTTAATGAAAATTTTGAATATTTTATAAAATACGTTGCACTTTTTATAACAGAAGTATTTTAATAAAAATTTGTAAAAAGCTTTGCTTTCATCGAAAATGCGTAAGATTTAATGAAACAGTTTTAGAAAGCTTTATATCAAAGACATAAATTTCAAAAGAAGATCCAAAAACCTTGACGAATATTCATAAATCTTTAATTTTCAATGTTTTATAAAGCTTATTTAAAGCTTTTTAAAATAAGTTATTCAATTTTTTAAAACGTTTTTAAGACACTGACTAGATGTATCTAAAAGCTTAAGTTATACGTATTTTTTATAAATTTTTTTTATATCAATTAGAAATTTAGAAATTTCAATTAGAAATTTAGAAATTATAAATTTAATTGAATTTTATAAAATCAATTAGAAAGTTTTGATTTCAATAAAAACATATGCGTAAAGCTTTTGGAAAAAATATTAAGAAAGAGATTTTGAATAAAATATATCAACACGTTTGATATAAATGTTCAAAAGCTTTCATGAAACTTTGAACGTTTCTGTGTATTGAAAAGCTTTTGTAGAAAAATCTGATTTTGTAATTTGATGTAAGCAACAGTTTCTAAAAAGTCATTAAAAAAGCTCTTAAAAGCTTTTAAAAAATTAAGAAGCTATAAAGCTAATACTTATATATGCGTACAGCTTCAACAAGATACATTTCGAAAGCTTTTGAATTAAAGACATGTCAATTTCTTTAAATTAAAAATTTCATGTCAAAGTTTAAAAGCTTTCATGAAGTTTTCATTTCTTTGACAGTTTTCGTTTCTTTAAAATCTTTTCTTGTAAAATAAAGCTTTTATTTATTTTTCTTGTAAAATAAATTAAAAGCTTTCTAGGACTTAAAAATAATCTTTTTCTTAAAAGCTTTTGAATTTATTTTTGAAGTTTTAGATACAAGATATTTTCGAAATAATTTTGAAAGCTCACGTTTAAGAGACCGACTTTTGAAAACTCGTTATTAAAATTATTAAAAACTATTCGCATAATTAATTTTGTTAAAAGCATTACTTAATGAAAATACTTATAAAGTTTTTGTAAAAAAACCATTTATTTAACAAAAAAAATTTAAAAGCTTTAAATCTAATAAGCAAAATTGTGTAAAGCTTTTACAAGAAATATTAAAGAAGCTTTTGAACTACAGCTATCCTGATATAACATATCAATGTTCTAAAGGTTTCATAAAGCTTTTAACGATTTCGTTGATTAAAAAACTTCTATTCAAAAATATTGAGTTTTTAATTTTATTAGAGCAAAAGTTCCTTGAGGCATAAGAAAATCTATAGTTTAAAAGCTCTATATGTGAAGTTCTAGAAAAAATAAATTGTCCAAAAAACTTTTTAAGCAACCTTTAAAAACACGCTCTTTTTTAAATTTGTTATTCAAACTATTTGAAACGATTCAGACTTGATTTACTTAAAAGCTTTATTTTATTGAAAATACTTATTAAAAAATATTTGTTAAAATATTTTTTATAAAAAAAATAACTTGTGCTCTTTTAATAACAAAACAGAAATTTATATAGCTTAAAATCTGTTAGCGACAATTTGTGCTCAGAAAGCTAAAAAATGCTTAGAAAGCTAATATAGGTGAAAAAGCTTTTGAATTGAAGATATCAACATATTTCATAAAAATCTCAAAAAGATTAAATGAAGCTTTGATAGCTTGTATACGACAAAAATCTTTTCTTAAAGAACAAATAATTGTAAGATCTTTTTAAAGCTTTTTAGAGCTTACTTTGAAGTTCTAGATAAAGTACCTGTTTTCTCATAGGCGTCTTTTGATATAGCTCTTAAAAGTTGTCTTAACTTTGAAGGTATTTTGTTTGTTTTGCCTTAAAAGCTTTAAAGTTCTAAATTTATAGTTCTAAATTAATAAATTTGCGACAAAACTTTAAAAACTCTTGTTAAAAAAGTTTTAATAACGAAACAGAAAAATTTAAAAAAATTTTAAGCTCTTTTAGCGAAAATACATGTCTTTCTCAAATAATGTTTAAAAAGCTTTTGCATAAATGATATAAACATATTTCACGAAAATGTTGAATAGCTTAAGTGAAGCTTTAAAAGCTTATGTATGCTGAAAAGCATTTCTTAAAAATTAATAAATTTTAAAACAAACGAAGAGCAAAAACGCTACTTAAGACTTGAAAAATCGAAAATCTCGGGCTTTTAAGTCTTGCTTTGAACTTCATCATCAAGTATATATTTTTTTCATTAGCTTGTCTTGCTTAAGTTATTGTCAGTTATCTTAACGTTAAATTGAAATATCTATTTATTCTCTCAACTTTGTTCTTTAAAAACTACGTTTTTCCTTAAAAAGCTTTCAAATTGAATGCTAATATAGCTTTAATAAATTTTTTTATGTAAAGTTATATCTCTAAAAATTCAACTTTTACCTAAATTGTACCCAGGGAAATTATAAAAAAAAATTAATAAATAAAACAGCTTAGTATGAGATAAAAAGCTTTTTTCAACTCAAAACAGCATATTTAATCAAATCAAAAGTTCTGTTGGAAAGTTTTCAAAATAGTTCATTAGCGATACATACCATCTTCGTGAGTGCGCACAATAATTGGATGCGAACGTGGCCCATCGCCGACAGAGGTGCCTGCCAGTGCCCAAATCTTATACTCGGTCCAACGCTTGAGCTCATCCAATACGATGCTCGTCTTGTTGAGCGTCGTAATCGTGGCCTCGCTATCAGAACGACCCACCTCGACGAAGAATACTTTGTAGTAGATGATGCGACCATTGGAGCGTTCGACGGGTGGTGGCAGCCAGGCAACAGAAATGGTGGTGGCGCTGCTGGCAGTAGCGGTGATATTACGTGGCGGTGCACCTGGTACTAATAATTATACGAGACGAATTGCGTTTTGGAAATATTTTTTGTTTTTTTCGAAATTGAAATGTGTTTTTGAATACGTTTTCAATTTGTGTTTTTTTCGAAAATTTGCAGAAAATATCATAAATGTCAGATAGTTACGATTAATTTCAGCATATATGTTAACATATTTTAAGTATCGTAACGTAATGATGAAGTGGTTATATTACGTTTTATTTTTTTTTTTAAATAGCGGAACACATAATGAAATGAAAAGAAACAAAAGAGAAAACAGAAAATTAAAAATAAGCAGGTCATCAAAAATAAAAGCTTTATTATAAAATTTTTAATATTACTTAAAAATAAACTTAAAATGCGATAAATATAATAAACAAAACATATATTGAAAAACTTATCCAATGGTTTATGCAAGAATAAAGCTTTTCTGCTATGATGTTTTTGTTCATATTTTTGTGCGCAACATTTTATTTATTCGGGTAGTTTTTTGCTTGTTAAAATTGAAATTGAAAAAAAAAAAAACAGTTGAAAGCTTAAATAATGTAGGCTTTAGCTGCCTACTTTAAAAATGTCAAAAGAAAACATTCAAAAAACATAAACATGCATGGTTCTGCTAAATTAGAACATGGCTTGGATTCAAAATTTAAAGTGCAGTGCATTAAAAATAAATTTTGAAATTAAATAAAAGAAAAAAAAAAAATAACAATTTGAACAACTAGTTCACATTCAGTTTCACAGTTTGAAAGAAACAAAAGAGTATTATTTTTGCATAAACCATTTATGAATGGGAAATTTTCAAAAGGTTTTAATTTTTGTAAAAAATAATATAAAGAACGAAAAAAATTAAATTAAATATATAAAATATACAGAGACATCAACTCGTTAATAGCAACATTTGAAAAAAGCATTATCGATTGAACTTTTAATTATTATTTCTAGTATAGTAAAAAGCTTTTGAGATCAATAAGAAAAACGAACGCTTTTCAGAGCAGCTTTTGAGCTAAATAATAAAATTTTAAAGCTCAGATATAAATAAAAGCTTTTTATAATAGTGTGATCGGCATAAATATGATTTTATTTTAAAGCTTTTAATATTATTTTTGATTAAAAACAAAGTCGAAGGGTGTAAAAAATTATGTAATACATTTTTCTAATTTTTTTTTTTCATTTTTTTTTAATATATTGCAAGCTTTTTTTTAATTTTTTTTAAAGATTTTTTTTTAATATATCGATAAGAAGCATCAATATCGATACATAACAAAAAAAAACAAAAAACAAAAACAAATTGGACATTTCAGCCCTTGAAAGGACTTTGACCGAGCTTCTTATGATGAATTGTGTTGTGTGTGATATTAAATGTTTGCACACAATTGACCGAGAACTGGACCTACATGTTTTATGCCGACTCCGAACGACTAAAGTTCATGTTCTCAAGAAGCTTTACATGGCATTATTTACTCTCTGAGGTTTGCCATTGTCTGCAGAGAGGTGGTGACCGATTAGAAAAATTTTTTATTGAAAAAAACTTTTCGCCGCGGTTGGGGATCGAGCCCGGGCTCCAAGCATGCTAAGCCACACACTTAACCTGCATGCCACGGTCACCGATCGATATATAATAGCAATTTTAATAAAAGCTTTTAATTCTAATTTTCAATTTAAAAAACTTAAGTTTTGAAAGTTTTCGTGTTAAATGGTTTAAAATATTTTCGTTGAGTTTTTTAAAGAAAAAACTTATAATATTTCAAAGCTAACATTTTGCTTGATTTTTTTTTTTTTTAATAAATGGCTTTTAATGAAAGTTTTCTTGAAACGGTAAATCAATGAAGGAAAATTAGTTTTATTCATTGAATTGAGAAAATATATGTTTAAGGAATTTATGCGTTCTAAAAGTTTTTTATTGTATGTCAAGAAGATAACTGAAAAATATCGATAAAACTCTCATAATTTTCAATTTGACGAAAAGTTTTTAATGTTATATTCATGATTGTTTTCTAAAAAATTATATTTTTTTGTATAAAATTTGGCATGAATGAATTAATTTTATATATGAAATGATGTCCGAATAACTTGATTTTGCTTAAAGGGCAATTGCACCTTACTAGAAAGTGCATAAAGTATTACAAGACATTTATAAAAAATACTTATTCATAGAACTAGGCACTTTAGAGACCATATTTTGTGTTTTAAGGCTTAATATATGAACAATGTCAGAGCAATACGTTTAAGGAGCAATTTTAAGAGAAATTTAAGGAGCAATGTAGGTGAAATCAATCACATATTCAATGAACAATTAGAACCTTAACGAAAGAGCAAGGAATTAATTTTCTATATAACATAATATCCTTGAATTTGCTTAAAGAACAATTGGGCACTACTTGCTAGTTGGGCTACGAGCCTTTCAACAACAGCTTTTATAATTCACCTTAAGCCATCATTGTGACGACATTAAAAGCTTTTGCTATTTAGGTTATGAAATGGTATTGATTAAATCGGTTTTTTCTGATTTTGTAGTGAAACTTCAAGCATTCAAATAGTTCCTTTATAAATATATATATTTCATAAAATTTGAAGTTTTCACGCACTTTATGCATTGGTGTTTTTGCTACGTGTAATTGATAATTACATAATTAATTGAAATTGATTTAATAATTTTATTCTAAGTCAGCAGTCGGAATCTTAATGGTCGTATTGGTGCATTTTGCATTTTTCAAAAACAAGCAAACGTGTTTTTTCAATACGTGTGAAGAAATTTCGAAATCTACATTTTGCTCTGAGAAATTTTCAAACCACACTGAAAGCTCCAGCAGCGTCGTACATGTGCTTAAATACGTGTGGCGACAGGGAAAGCTTTTTACTCGCGCTGCCGCGAAATGCCAAGCATTGCTTTAAGTATTTGATAAAAGCTTTAGCAAATTCACCAACCTTTGCAAGTTACTAATGTTCCAGCCTTTTGTTTACACAGTTTTTACACTGTGAGAATTAATTATTTCTTAAATTACAGTATAAGTTAACAATTTAACAGAAGTTTTGCTTTTAATTACAATTCTTGCTTAAACATTTATATGTGAGTGTTTAATATTTCGTTTTCGATAATGCTTTTTGATTTTTTTAATGCCTTAACATAGAGTAATTAAACTAAAATATTTCAATAATATAAAAAATATTTAGTTTAAAAAAAAAATTTGTTAAAGTAAAAACTTTAAATAAATAATGTAAATAAGTAATATAAATAAATATTATAATAAATATATATAAATAAATAATTGGTTAGTGGAAACACAGCGATTAAAAGACTAAGAGTCAAATTCTTTATCTATCGTTCTATGGCACGGGTACTAAAATACTTATTTAAAATACTACAAAAGATACTCGCCGAGCAGCGAAAAACATGCGAATAGAATAAAATCAATAACAGTGACTACAGCAAAACAGTATTCAATTAAGTTTTTAAGATTGCTTTTTTTTTAATTTTAAGAAGCAAGGAAAGTTATAGATAATATAAAAAAGTTTTTTTTTTAACAATTTATCTTAAAAGCAAACATTGCTAAGCAAAAATAAATATAATAAAAATTAAGATAAAAAAAAAAAATTTTTCAGCAATGAAAGTCTAAAGTTGGTTAAGCCCGAAATACCCTAAACCTACCATATATACTTACATATATAATATTATATATATATAAGGGATTGTTGTAAGGGTTGGAAAGGGTTTCGTTTTTGGAGTGTTGTTTTGAACCATATGGGAAAAATGGTAACATAGATAAACCAATAAAAAGGTGTGATTATTGGCTATAGTTATTATCTAGAAAATAACAGACTGTCCCAGAAATAACTGTCCTTTTGTTTTAAGGTTATTTATAAAACCGTGTTACCTCTATAGCAATATATTAAGCACCTAAATAAAGTATAAATATTGCAAATTAAAAAAAAAAAAATACTCATTATTAAAATAAAAGAACTACTGAAAAGATATCATCTCAACAAGAAGAAAAGCGGAAAGCAATTATTTGCAAATACCTGGAAAAACCAAACACCACGTACAAAAAGATCGCTAAGGAAGTTGACGTGTGCGTAAAAACTGTCAGAAGGACCATAAAACGATACAAACAGCTTAGCCCTTTATCAAAAACGCCAGGCTCAGGAAGAAAAAGTGGTCCAGCGAACCAAGCGGTGACCCAGAACGTTAAGCGGCTGTTTACTCAGAATCCAGGCACTTCGGCTCGTGATATGGCAGCAAAAGCGGGAACATCGCAGTCAAGTATACAGCGGATTAAAAAATGTAACAACCTAAGGAGCTATAAAGTCCAAAAAATACCTGATAGGTCAAAATAAAAGGACGCCGAAGCCAAGAGGAGGGCTCGAAAACTGTATCGCGATTATTTGCCCAAATTTGATTGCGTGATCATGAACGATGAAAAGTACTGCAAAGAGGATTTCAAGCAGTTACCTAGACACGGATATTATACTGTGGTTAGAAGGGGTGGAGCATCCTCTAAATCTACCACCGAAAAGCATACCAAATTTCCAAAGAAATACATGGTGTGGCAGGCCATTTGCAAATGTGGCCTTCAAAGTAAGGAATTTGTGACAGATCGCACAATCAACACCGAAATTTACATCAGATCGTGTCTGGAGCGGCTTTTGCTGCCTTTTATACGTCAGCACCAAGGTTCAGTACTATTTTGGCCTGACCTAGCAACAAGCCACTACGTCCAGAGAACAATGGATTGGTACCAAGACAATAATGTCACTGTGGTAACAAGAGAAGCCAATCCTCCGAATTACCCCGAACTTCGTCCAATAGAAAGATATTGGGCTTTAATGAAAATAAATCTTAAGAAGACCAAATAAATTGCGAAAAACATGGAAATATTTCGACGTAAATGGCGTCGGGCATACACTAAGGTCAACGAAAGGTCGGTAAAAAACCTAATGGAGGACCTTAATCAAAAAGTGCATTATTTTTTTAAGGGTATTTTTTTCAGTGTAAATAAAATTTTCATTTATTTTGTAATGTTCACTAAATAATAAATTGAAAGAATTTTTAAAAAAACATCATTGGTTTTTGTACAATAAAAAAAAACAAAAGAACAGTTATTTCTGGGACAGTCTTTATCGGATATTTCAAATGTTAGGCTATACTTGCGCGGGGTACGTCTCTATTGGATTTGTTTATAAAATTGGTCAAGAACGGTAAAGATTACAAGAAAAATTGCCTATAACTAATTAACATACCTTCAATGAAATAGTAAACGAAGCAAGCAACGCTTTTAACCAGCATCACAATCTAACAAAAAAGCGTTATAATCGCTTTAAGTTAATATTAATAAATTGCATTTATAAAATGCTATAAAAACTACCATTCAAATAGAATCGCAGTATGTGGGACTTAAAAAAGTACTGTTTCAACTTATATGACTTGAATGCCCCAACCTTTACAAAGTAAGCAATTTTGTGAAAGTCAGCAAATTAATTAAGCCAAAACTACAATTCAATTACTTTCCACACCATGACACTGAATGCAAAATGTATTAAACACACTTAACACTTACATGAAACAATGAGCAACTATCGAAAAGATCTTTCATATGCGACAATTTATGACGTGTGTGACAAAGTAAAAATCAACACATGTTCTTCGTTCTAGAAAACATGAAACGTTAGCTTATAAGCAGACATTACCTCAACAGTTATAAAATAAGTGACACCAGTACCCTGGAAAATTCGCTGTCCCAACCAATACGGTATCCCAACCAATACGACACTCCCTTACTTTGTAGAATAGTTTTGGGAATATTTCCGTTTATGTTGGAAATATTCTCGGATTTTTGATGTAGTTCATTTTCTACAAATATTAAAAAAACTCTTACAAAGACATTATTAGGTGGCAGCTCTATGGAAAAAATTAAATAGTTTTGAAATTCTGAAATAACTCGGTTTCAGTGACCGATATTTACCTTGTGTTCGCCCAAGCACCGAATTCGTAACAATAAAAAATAGGTGACAATTCTATAGTTTAATTAGTTTAGCTAGTTTTAACTTTTTGCCAATTAAATTATTGCCTATTTTTGCAAAAAGTCGTATCACATGGAAAAATAACTCAATTTGTCAAGACTAGAGGATCCTTTCCAGTCGAGTTCTATTAGTTATTCTGTGAACATTGGTTGTTGACGAAAACCTCAAAAACCTGGATTTTACCACTAGAGGATATGCGGTTAATTTGGTTAGTCTGGACTGTCATGAGGTATCAATATGGCATAGAATATAGAGTGTCGATCTCATAAAAAACAAATTATTACAAGTAAAGGTTTTTGTATTATTAACTTCTTCTAGCAAAAGGAATGTAGATGAGACCTAGGTATATAGATAGATAAATCAATTTCATTTCAAACGAACTCAATTAACAGGGAGTAATTTTTAATTGTTAGAACTATGTTTTAGTATCAATAGATTAATAATGAATGAAAGGCAATATAGTTATAAGACAAAATAAGGGAATAATTTAAAATTTTCAAAGAAAACTTTTTCCAAGTAATCCCAGAAAGGAAGCTAAGCTTATTACAAGCTGAACAGTAAAAATGTAAATCCAATTTCTCAATTCTTAAAAGGGGGACTTTTCTAAGTTATTTTAAAAGCCTAATGCAGTATACTTCAACCATATCCAAGCGAAATTATATACTACTGTAGACCGTGTAATGTCTCCGTATTGATGGGTTCTGATATAATGAAAGTTGAATTTATAGGGTGAACAAAATTTTAAGCAAATGAAATTATATGCAAAAAAATGAGACAAAAACTAACATGCATGCATGCTTAAAAAAACATGCACTTAAAAAAAAACACAAAACAAAAAAAAAAAAGCAAACAAAATAAAGAAGCAAACAAGAAAATTTTCAAAGCGAAAATATTAAATTCTTACTTAGTATAATTGCTTATTTAAAAAAAATAAGCACATGCAAAAATATTAAAAAATATACAGCATATTGCCAAAAAATATCAAGCATTCGAAAAATTAAACTCAACACCTTATTTGAATCGAACTTAGAAGAAAATAAATAAATAAAAACATATCGCAAGAAATATAACTTGTTTAACAAAAAAATTAGTTTTGTTCAAACCGCAACAACTTTTTTGCATTTTTTAGCGCAAAGCAAAAAAGTGTGTGTGGAATTAAATTGAAACAACAGAAAAACGCATACGTCTTGAAAATATATTGCTTAAATATTGCAACTTAAATAGAAATTAAATAAAAAACAACAAGCAGGCAGCAGAAGCATGCCATGCAATGTTAAAAATTTTAAAGCATACAAGCAGACGCAAATGAAACAAGAACTTTATTAAAAAAGCAATATATGATAAAATTGTAACATTTTAATAAAACTTTTTAAAACAATGTAGTTAAAATTTATTGTGCTCGGTGCAAAGTGCTTTAGTTATATAAAGGCTCATGCAATATTATGAAAATATGAATATTAGTTTTATAAGCAAATTTATAAATAAACATATAAGTGCTTTATTAAAGGTATACAACTTAGTATATACACACGCCCACACAAAATCACACACAAGCACACATATTTATATGTTAATATTTATATTAAATGATTCGAAAAATATCACACACACACACACCCATATAACCACACAATGTTATAAGTTTCGATTTTGTTAGGCATATTGTTGAACCTTTTATGTTTGCGAATAAAAAATTTTTATATTTGGACAACTTTTTGGACAAAAGTTTTAAAAATCAGAAAAAAAATATTAACTAAAATTGAAATTTGTTGCTTAAAATTTTTCACGAAGCAACATTTAGAACTTTAATTAAAACAATAAAGCATAATATTTATTTTTTAAATTAATTAATTTAAATTTAAGTAATTAAAAACCATAATAAAGAAAATTTGTGTAAAATTTGTAATAATTGTTTCGGCAGTATATATTGTTATGTTTTCTAAGAATTTTAATATTTATGCAGGTGTAAATGTGATAAATTTTATGTTTGTAGCAGTGATAAAAAAATTATTGTCTTGAAAACAATTTTAAATGTTTTGGTTGTTTTTTATTTTTATTTTTTATTTGATATTTTTTATAATTCTTAAAAAATTTATTTTTTATTTTTTATGAACTAACAACTTCCTGCTACTATGAAGTTATTTGCAGAACAAACCACTAAACCATTTTCAATTTTAATTCAGAAAAATCATTTAAAATTCAGAAAACATCAATTGAAATTAAAAAAGATCAATTAAAATTCTGAAGCACTCAATTGAATTACAGACATTTTATTTGAAATTCACAAAAAATAAATTTATTTAGAAATTCTATTTCAAATTCCGAAAAAACAATTTAAATTAAAAAATAAATTGAAAACATTGAAAACATAAATTGAAAACATTTGAAAAAATCAGAAAACATCAGTAGAGTTCAAAAATTCAAATTTGAAGTTCAGAAAAAATCAATTAAAATTCAGAAAAAATTACAATAGAAATTCAGAAAAAATCAATTGAAATTTAAAAATTTTATATAAAATTCAAAAACATGAATTGAAATTCAGAAATTCTCTATAAAATTCAGAAAACATCAATTGAAAATCAGAAAAAATCAATTGAATTTCCAAAATTTTTTTTGGAATTCAGAAAAAATCAAGTAAAATTAAAAAAATTAATTTAAATTCCGAAAACATCAATTGAAATTGAGAAAAAATAAATTAAAATTCAATAAACATCAACTGAAATTAGGAGAAATTCAGAAATTTGAATTTTTTAATTTGAATTTCAGAAAACAATAATTCCAATCCAGAAAATAAATCAATTGAAATTCAGAAACATCAACGGAAAATCAGAAAAGATCATTTGAAATTCAGAAAAGATCAATTGAAATACAAAAAAGATCAATTGAAATTCAGAAAATATCAATTGAAACATCAACATCAAAATTCCATTTGAAATTCTGAAAAAAATCAATTAATTTTAGAGATTCTATTTGATATTCAGAAAACAACATTTTAAATTCAGATGAAATCAATTAAAATTCAGAAAAGATCAATAGAAGTTCAGAAAAAATCGATTGA
This sequence comes from Tetanocera ferruginea, assembly GCA_958299015.1. Lineage (NCBI taxonomy): Eukaryota > Metazoa > Arthropoda > Insecta > Diptera > Sciomyzidae > Tetanocera > Tetanocera ferruginea. Next base: position 28,194,331 of record OY282641.1, on the reverse strand, counting down.
CATTCAGCAAAGATCTATCGAAATTCAGAAAAAATTTAAAATTGATAGAAATTGAAATGGCTTGATTTAGAAATTTAATTTGAAATTCAGAAATAATAATTGACATTCAGAAAGAAACAGTTGAAATTCAGAAAACATCAACTGAAAATCAAAAAAGATTATTGGAAATAAAAAAAAAAATCAATTGAGATAAAAAAAAAAAAAAATCAATTGAAATTCAGAAATTCGATACGAAATTCAGAAAACATCAATTGATAAACAGAAAAAATCAACTGAATTTCCAAAATTTTTTTTTGGAATTCAGAAAAAAATCATTTAAATAAAAAAGGAATTAAAATTCCGAAAACACCAATTGAAATTGAGAAAAAATACATTGAAATTCAATAAACATCAAATTTAGAAAAATTCAATTGTAATTCAGAAATTCTATTTCAATTTCAAAAAACAACATTTACATTCAGAAAAAAATCAATTGAAATTCAAAAAACATCAACTGAAAATTAGAAAAGATTATTTGAAATTCAGAAAAGATCAATTGAAATTCAGAAAAGAACAATTGGAATTCAGACAATACAAATTAAAATTCAGCTAATTCTATATCTGCATTTCATATCAATTGATTAAATTGAAATTAAATCAATTGATTCTGGAAATTCTATTTGATATTCAGAAAACAACAATTTTAATTCAGAAAACATCAACAGCAAATCAGAAAATATCACTTAAAATTCAGAAAAGATCAAAAGAAATCAAAAAATTGAATTTGAAATTTTTTGATTTGAATTTCAAATTCATTAAAATTAAGAAATTCTATTCGAAATTCAAAAAAGATCAATTTAAACTCAAAAATATCAATTGAAATTCAGAAAACATCAACTGAAATTCCGAAAACTTCAATTAAAATTTAGAAATTCTATTTGAAATTCAGAAAAAATCAATTGATTTTAGAAATTCTTTTTGATATTCAGAAAATAATAATTTAAATTCAGATAAAATCAATTGAAATTTAAATAAGAACAATAGAAATCGAAAAATCAATAAGAAAAAAAAAAATTGAAATTAAAATCCAATTAAAATTAAGAAGAGGTCATTTGAAATTCAGAAAAAAATCAAATTGAAATTCAGAAATTCTATTTGAAATTTAGAAAAAACAATTTATTTTAGAAATTCTAGTTGATATTCAGAAAAAAAAAAACAATTTAATTTAAGATAAAATCAATTGTTCGAATTTCAGTAAAGAGCAATAGAAATGAATAAATCAATTTTAAAATACAAAAAAAATCAATTGCAGTTTAGAAAAAATTAATTGAAATTTTGAAAAGATCAATTGAATTTCAGAAAACATCACTTGAAAATCAGAAAAGATCGATTGGAATTCAGAAATTAAAATTAGTCATTTACATTTCTTATATTAGTTTATGGTATAGAAGTTTAGCCATTAACATACCAGCCACTAAATTTTACCATACTATCAACATACCATCACTATAATACTACCATACCATCATCATACCATAGAAGTATTATCTTAATATATAAGAGACAAGCGTCCTGCTTCGTGCTCTATATCGCTCAAACTGTTCATAGTTGTTATTGCTATGCTTCTTAAAATATGTTCAGCCCGAACCAGAACCAGTTCTATCGCTCATCCAATCTTACTATCACAGTGCTTTTTTATATGAAAAAATTGTCAGCCGAAAAGTATGCACACAAAATTTATTTGATATTTATCAGTAAGGATACATTGACGACGACTTAAACAAAACAACATTTGTGGTAAATTTAAAAATGTGTTCTTATCGTCTGCTATTTAATTATTTTGAATACAGCCCGTCGTATGACGGGTTTCTGTACTAGTTGTGGTATAAAATGTTGATGGTATAATAATGTAATGGTACTGGTATGGTTATCCAATGTCGATAGTTTGATGATGGAATTTTATGCTTTCTTTTCTGAAAGTCAATTGATGTGTTCAGAATTTTAATTGACTTTTTTTAATTACAATTAGAAATGGTGAAGTATGCTAGACAGCTGTTTCAATGGGTGCTGTACCAACTCAAGTCGCTTCTGCAATTCATTGACAAGTTTATAAACATAATTTTGCAAAACTAATGCGGAATTATATGCAACTTTTGCAAAAGTAATTTTAAAAAATAGTGTTGCGACATTTCAAAAAGTGACCATATTCAATGTTTATATGTTCAATGCTGACATAACTCAAAATAAATTTTAATAAAAAAGAATTTCACACAATTATTTAAGAGATTATAATTTTTTTCTTTTTATTTCAAACAGAAAATGAATGCAACAAATATTCAATTAATTCAATTTATGAAAAAAAATTTAATTAACTTCAAAATGGCAGTTACAAATTTTCATGACTAAGCCTACAGCCTTATTCTGGTGAGAGACAGTTGCCAGTTTATTGACAGTTTCGAATTTATTGACAGATTATTCTTTTTTGTTTTTTCTTAGGCGTAGAAAGGTACTCTTTCTGACATTGACAGTTTTTATCATAAACTTTCAAATTTGTTTCAGAATGAAGAATATTTTTATGCTTGTCATTAAATTCAAAATTGTCAACTGCCAGCCAATGTTCTAGTCATACGAAATTTTGCATTTTTAGATATTTTTTAAAAATTTTTTTAAAGCCTCCACCAATCAGTTTCTATGATTTTCTTCTACGAAAGTTAAACTTAGTTATTTGTCTAATTTTAGTTAACAAGTGGTGTGAACATAAACTAAAGACGTTACCAAGAAAGGTTTGTGTACAAGATATAATGTTGGTTAGTTGGATGAAAGGTTTGAGTTTAGAGAGAAAATGTGCTGCAATGTGGTGTGATGTGCTATACACATGTTGGAATGTTTGGATTTATATAAAAAAAAATTGTAATATATTGTTTTTGTTGTATACTGTGTATATATTTTTTTATATATGTCATACATGCAGGTAAAAATTATTTGTAGAATGATATGTATAAACTATGTTTAGTATAAGACACTATGTATATGTTTATGTCATGTTTGTAAAATGTATATATAAAAATAATTATTTGTTTATATGTTTATAAAAAAAAATTTTCAATATATGTATAAAAGGTAGTAAAATAAATGATACATTAAACTTAAACTAATAAAACATTAAATAATTAATAGTTTAAAGTTAAGGAAACACTAAATATAACATTTAAACATAAACCTAGAAGTTGTCCAATATATTACTATATTTTAGTTATAGTAAATATTTTCATTATTTGTATTCTGTAATTGAACTTTCTGTAATTGAAACATATCCAGGCTTACCTTAAATTCCGCGCAGCTTAAAAGCTTATAATTATATACAATAACCCATTTTGGGAGACATCGTTGTGTTCATTTGACAGAACAAAGATATATTTTCCATTTTTTTATATATGTAAAGGTATAGTTTATGTACTCAACTACATAAATATGTATGTTTTTAGATAAATTTTTGTCTTAAAATAATATGCATAAATAAATAAATGCAAAACACTTGTTTAAACTTAAATATACTATATAAAAAAAAAACAATATGTCACTTGTATCAACTACTTAAACAACAGCACCTAATTGTATGCAGTGAAATATATATGAGGGCTGTTAATAATGTATGCTTACCATATTGTTTTGTACGGACGGGTATTGGTGGAGTTGTAGCTCCTTCACCACGCTGCGAACGCGCTGCCAACCATATATAATATAATGTATCAGGATACAAACCATCAAGCGTGTAGGATTCGGTATTCGAAATGCGCCTTAGGAGAATAAAAGATAATATAAAATATTTATATTTTTAAAAAGCAGTATAATTATTGCTTTGGAGCTTTTGAGTGATGGAATATCCCTCACTCGATTGAAAGCGCCGTGATAAATCTATCACTATATTTAGGTCAAAATAGGTCTATAAACAAATGAAGGGATTTCCACATAAAATAAATAAAAAAATCCTTGTAGGAATTCATGGTGTATCAAATAATATCCCAGACAGGCAACAGAAACGGTTCTGATGCACTTTTATCAAGTTCTTCGTGGCATTACATGCCATTTAACTCAATGCCAACCAATTTCATGACATTTTCATTGCCAGAAGCGAAAAATGCAGTGATTAAATTTCTGCATTCAAAGTAGCAAAAGTCGTAAAATTATTGCCGTTCGAAGTTCTCACTGTTTTTATCATTTCAAAAGTGATTGCTGTTTATGCTTGTGCTTCCGAAAAATCAAAGCAAAAGCAAAAAGCGATCGCTGATAGACTGCAAAGCATTTCAGCTGTCGACAACTTCAACAGTTTTTGCTTTGACTGCAACTTTCATTGAATTCCGAAGTTGAAGCAGCAGCATCATTTTCGATTCGGTAAATATTGTCTTTGCAGAAAAAAATAAATGTTTTGATAAAGAAGAAAATACTTCAACAGAATTACCGCAATTTCTAATGCAAGGAACATTTTTCTGAATGTGAAAAAGTTAAAAAACATCTTTAAATTTGATGGAATGAAAAACATTATGTTTCCGCTCAGAAATAAAAATTTCCCTTAAAGGGAAATTTTAAAAAGTTTTATAAAAATGATAGAAAGTAACTTGGGAATACTTAACTGATATAAATAAATCTTCCTGTGAGAAAATAAAAATTTCCCTAAGAGGGAAATTTTATAACATTGTATAAAAATTACAGAAAATATTTAGTAAATACTTACGATGATATAAAACTATTTTTCTGTGAGAAAATGAAAATTTCCCTTAAAGGGTAATTTTAAAAAGTTTCAGAAAAATTACACAAAATATTTTGGGAACACCTTAGATAACATAAATTGATTTTCCTGCGAGAAAATAAAAATTTCCCTCAGAGGGAATTTTCAAAACAAAGTTGAAACGCACAAAATTTGGATTTAATAGGAATGGAAGGAAATTTTTTTTATGTTAATATATAATTTATTTTCAATAACAATGAAAGATTTGAAATTTTTGGAGAAAACAAAGAAAAGGAAAAGCACAAAAACCTTAAATTTTCATTTTTTTTTTGTAACCCAAAAAGCTGAACAAACGCCTTTTCAATATGAACAGCATTTCGCAACCTCAATATTGACGGTCATAAATAGTATCCCTCTCTAGTTAATTTAATAAATTTCAGTCTGTTTATATTATAGTGTGCTTTTTTTTTAATCAATTACATGCAGTACTTATACTCACTTGTGATGATCCTGATTTGCATACGTGTCATTCCAGTATAATTCGTAGTGCACGATATTTTCACTAGAATGTGTCGGCTTCGACCACTGCAGCGTAACTGCGGTCTCGCCAATATCGGTTGCCCGGAAATTACTAGGCTGCGAAGGGACACCTGCAACGGCGAGCAAACGATGTATGGATATTGAATTGATGTGCCGATGGTGCACAAATCCGTTGACAGTGATGGAAGCGGAAATTAAATAAAGAAAATAAAGTGTTAAAAAAACACACACAACAAGTGAGAAAAAAATTGTTTAATTTATAGTTTATTTATTTAAAATAATAGCGAGAAATAAAAAAGTAAATAACGCTTGGCAATATCGCAATTTATGCGATAAGAAATATATATTGGTTTTATTTAAATTGAAATTTTGTTGTTTCAGTTTTGGCAAAGTGGAGGGAAACATACAAGCCACACACAGTGGACAACAATTTAAAAGTTGGGCACAGAAAATGGTGCTTGTATGGAGATGAGTTGAAAATTTATTTAATTGTTATGTCACAAATACCATCTCCAATAACTGGCAGAATTTTTTTTTTTTTACCAACATACAAAAAGCTTTTTACTTCATCACAATTGTATACAGTTCACAGCTACATACACATGAGACGGGTAAGTTTTTAAGCCTGATAAGCATGTAATTATTGCAATAATACAAGCCTGATAAATGTCTGTTAAGTTTGGTCAAGCGTGAAATTAAATTCGTTAAATTTTCCCTCCAAGCTGCAGGTAGGATTCAATTCATACAACGTCGGAAGAACACTCTTTGTCGTACTTGTGTTGTTTACTCGTATATGTGTGTTTGTAGTAGTTATGTACTTTATTTTAAATACTTTTTTCTCATTAATTTTGCCACCTTTTTACCCATTGAAGTTTGTTGTTGTTGTTGTTGGTTTTGCTGTTGCATGAATGCAAAATTTTCTCATCAACGTCAACAACGCCATTGATATCATCGGACGCTTCAGTCATGCCGCTTTTGAGGCTTGAGTGTGTCATTTTTATGTGTTCTGTTTTACTTACTTTTAATGTATGTATGTATGTGTATGTCTGTCTGTTGACTCGTTAATGTAAACATATAAAGAAAATTTCTTTGTGCATTGTATGTTGCATGTTTCTGTGTGTTTGTGTTTGTGTTAGTTGTAAAGCGAAATGTAATCAAAAAAGCATTTATCATTGGGTGAAAGTATAAAGCTTTACAAAAGTAAAAATATTAAAAAAAATTTACGTCGGATAGAAGATCCAACTAGCATTCAAACTTCTATAAAAATTGTGGGAAGCTTTATAGTTGTTTTACTTATTATGAAAACTACGTAACTTCTTAAAATACGCGTTTAACTTCTTAAAGGGCAAAAAGTCGAAATTTTGATTGTTTTGTAGAAGCTGCTTAAACTTATATTTAACTTTGGAGCAGCTTTCTTAAGGCTGGTACGCGCTTCCTTATTGAATTATATAGTATATACAGTGGCTCACAGCTTATTTCGTGCAGACGATGTGTTAAACTTTGAAATGCTATAACTTGGTAACTAGTACTGGTAATTAAAAAATTTAAACGACATTTGTTTGCTAGTAATTATACATTTAAATATAAACTTTCATTTCTTTATATAAAAGTCTACTAAAAAGATAATAAGCAAAAAACTAAAAAAGCAGCAGAATTCAACGCCACAGCTTATTTCGTGCACACTGTTTTTACATGTAAGCTTTTGAACGTGGTGCCGTTATTTTCTTTTTCTCGTTCGCTGTTTTTATCTTGACTGATGTCCTGATTCTTCTGATCGGAGTTAACAGTTGTTTTTAGTCTGGACTTAAAACCTTAAGTGCACTAATTGATTTGTTTTAAAAATGGGCCGTCGCACAACAATATAACAGCACGAAATAGTTTTATTTCACTTTAAAAAAGAAAAAATCCAACCGCAAATAGCTGAAATAGTAAAATTGAGACCCTCTACAGTGCAGTTCATCATCCAGCGCTTTTTGCAAGAAAATCGTGTGGCTGATAAGGCCAGAAATGCTCCAAATAAAATATGTACAGAAGCGGACGAGCGACTTATTCTGCGAAAAATCGTAGAAAATCTGAGGCTTTAGGGTCCCAAATTGGCCAAGGAGGTTGAGAAGGAGTTGGGCAAGAAATGCTGTGCCGAAACAATTCGTCATCTGCTGCGGGCCAACGAGTTTAATGGTCGAGTTACACGCAACAAATCTTATATTAAAAAAAAAAATCAGCTATGTCGACTGAACTTCGTCAAATAACACGTTTTATATTCTAGGACATTCTGGAATGACGTCATTTTCTCGGACGAGTTTAAGTTCAATATTTTTGGCTCCGAAGGAATGCAATATGTATGGCGTAAGGCTTATACCGAGCTGAACAATAACCATCTCAAGCCTACAGTAAAACATGGTGGCAGCAGCGTAATTGTTTGGGCCTGTATGGCTGCATCGGGCGTTGGAAAATTATTTTTTTTTGGAGGCATTATGGACAAGACAATGTACCTAGATTTTATAAAAGAAAATTTGCTTCAAAGTATCGACACCTTGGGCGTACGAGAGACATTTCGGTTCTACCAGGACAACGACCCAAAACATAAATCGAGAATCGTCCAGTCATGGTTGATTTGGAATTGCCCGCATCTTATGAATCCGCCTGCACAGTCACCCGACTTAAATGTAATAGAAATTTTGTGGGCAATTTTGGAGAGTGGCGTTCGCAAGCGGAATATTTCCAATAAAAATTAATTAAAAAATGCATTGATGGAGGAATGGCAACAAATACCCCCCAGATATTACAAAAAATTAGAAGAGTAAATGGATAGCCAGTAAATGGATTAAAGATGTAATTTAACAAAATGGCGGCCACACAAAATATTAAAAAAGACAAACATATTACATTTTCTTAAGATTCAGTGGAGTGCACGAAATAAGCTGTGGCGTTGAATTTTGCTGATTTTTCAGTTTTTTGATTATTATTTTTTTAGTAGACCATTATATAAAGAAATGAAAGTTTATATATAAATATATAATTACTAGCAAACAAATGTCGTTTAAATTTTTTCATTACCAGTACTAGTTACCAAGTTATAGCATTTCAAAGTTTAACACATCGTCTGCACGAAATAAGCTGTGAGCCACTGTATGTAATTCTATACAGCTTTGGAATGAAACTTACCGAAAACTGTAGCGAATTGATTGATGGAAGTTTTACCGCAGTTTCAAAATTTAAAATCAAACAATTTTTTTTTTTTAATTGAACATCAGAATTGAAATTACATATTTTTCATTTACTTATTTTGTTTTAAGTTTAATTAATTTATTTTATTAATTAAAAATATATTTTACAAAATTTTACTCATGCCAAATCCAACCTCTAACCTTTGGAACTCAAGTTCAAAACTCTGTCTACTCGACCATTTGGAGTTTTGTATTTTATTAATGAAGCTTTGAAACTGAATGATTTTATTCTTATACAAACTGTAGCTTCTATAACATCTACCTGAGAAAACGTTTTAAAAGTAACAATTTCAATTATAAACATGCTGTGTGCAACAAAAACTTCTATTCAGTGCATACAAGAGGCCTCTACTTCAGTTAGAGCTTGAATGGAAGGTTGTAACCTCTATTAAGTTCATGGTGCAACGTTGATGTTTTGATTTATTTGAATTTTGATTGCGTTGTTTTCTCAGGCCGAGAGGTTTCAACTTCAGTTCGAGGTGAAAAGAAGGTTACAGTTTCTATAACGCTAATAGTGTGAGGCTACAGCTTCTATTAGGCATACAAAAATGGCTTCAACTTCAACTTCAACTGAAACTTGAATGGTAGGTTAAAGCTTCTATTACATTCAAAGTGTGAAGTTAAAGCTTCTATTCAGTACATACAAGAGGCTACAGCTGGATTTTGAATGGCCGGTTCCAACTTCTATTACGTACATAATGAGAAGCTACAGCTTTTATTATGCACATACGACAGATTTCAGCTTAGACTTTAGCTGGAGTTTGTATAGTAGGTTACAGCTTCTATTACGCGTATAAAGCCGGCTAAAACTTCTTACCAGTATTAATGAATGATTTAAATTTTCGTCAGAGCTTCAGTAGAAAGTTAATACTTCTTTAACCTATATTGTGTGAAGTTAAAGCTGCTATTCAGTACATACGTCAGTCTTTAACTAAAGCTTGTATAGAAGGTTTCAGCTTCTATAGCGAGTATAGCGTCGACTAAAGCTACAATTTATTATAAACAAAAGGCTTTTATTTTCGTTAAAGGGAAAGTTAAAACGTTTGGGAAGTCAAAGCTTCTATTCTGTACACACGTGAGGCTTCAACTGAAGCTTGAATGGAAGGTTACAGGTTCAAAGGCTTACAGCTTCAATAACGTTGATTGTGTGAAGCTTCTATAGCAGGTGACAGGTTTCTCAACGTCCATAGTTCAAAAATATTTCATTAAATCAGAAATTATGTTTCTGGCTGAAGACGTTGTGAGACAAGATAGTCAAAGTTTGTGACTTTATTGAAACTTTTTAGACTTCCCAATTTGTTTAATCAATTTTCCTAGAATTTTAAACTATTCAAAAACTAAATATTTATTAAATGTGACTGTTATTTTATGTTTATATCTAAAATATCAAATGAGGCTAGTTTTGTTTGTAAAAACTACTTTTTACAGGTTTCAATTAATACAATTTTGCAGGCTTTAAAGAATTTCTGTAATGTTTCTATTAGATATTTATAGAAATCTTTTGCAGACGACTAAGAGGCAACAGTTTCGTTTGTTGTTCTTACCGAAGCTGTTTAGAAGTTAGAGCTTCCATAAAGAAATATTTAATCTTCTTAGAAACTTCGACATAAGAATTTATTAAACTTCGAAATTAACTTCTGACATATCTGAAAACAGCTGTTATATCCAATTTGTTTTCGTTAACAATAAAATTTCTAGTCACAAGTTCTATCGAAGTGCAAACCAAACAGTAGATGTCGAATATTCAAATGATATTAACGGAGTTCATCGATTTGAATTTATTAATTTAATTTAATTAATAATTATTTTTATAGTTTTAATAGTAAAAGTTTTTAGTTCCACATGGAACATTTTTATAAAAGTGATACTATTTCTTCAACAACAAAAAAAAAAAGAGCACTATTTTGTAAAAAATATGTTAAAAATATTGAGACGAGTCAGAATCAGTTATCGTATGTCTGAATTGAATATGAATTAATTTAATATTTGTAGAACACATGTAGGACTGAGAACTTGAAGAACTGTTTTAGAAAAGTGTAGAACTGAATAGAACTTAAAATTTTAAAATATATACTACATTTTTTGCAATTTAACGCTATACTTGAATGCATATTTCTTGAGGTCTATGTCTTGAGGTACGTGAAATGATGCCTCAAGATATGCATTTTTATTGAAAAAACTTTTCTTCTAACTTTTGTTGTTTTGAAGATACAATCAATTTTATGTGGTCTATAACGTTACATTTCTTGGAAGTAAGTTTCAAAGTAGGTCTGCATTTAAAAAAAAAACCGAAATTGACAATAAAAAACTTAAATTAAACAACTATATCGAAGAAGAGGGATCAAATATTTATTGGTAAAGTTCAATACAAGTATTTTAAATACTAAAAAAAAAAAACTAAAACTTATAACTAATAGAGTATTTTAATTTATTTTGGTACCATATCTTAATTATAAGAAGAAATTGGATAGATGGAAGAAGTGGCGTTGGTATTAAGAATGGTACTTTGGAGTCGAGATCTGCTCAGATGAAAGTAAAATTCACTGGCGGTCGGCATATGGAGGTTTAAATTGCCAAAACTGGGAAAACCACGAAGAGCGAAACGAATGAATCTTCGTTGAACGATTTCGATTCGCATTGAATGGGTGCTGTAGATGAGAGACCAAAACTGGATAGGATGGATGGTTCCAACAAAGCAAAAAAAATTATTTCGTAAAGTAAGAATTGGAGAACTCTCTGGATCAACTCTCAGTGTTTCATGAAACCAAGTGCAGAGTTGGCTTTACTTATGATATTATCAATATGAGACCTAAAGTGAAATTCTTTTTCACAAATTTCACCTAAGTCCCGTCAGAAGCTTACAGAGGGAAGGAACTGGCTTGCCGAGAATATAATTAGTTCTTGGGAGAAGTTGAAGTCGCTTACGAGAATATTTTATAGCTTGTCGTTTACTGCCGTTGTGGCACAAAAGATTTTTTTTGACACTAAGTGGAAAAGCTGATCAGATCGTCTCTAATGAGATCGTCTCCAATGATCCATTGAGATCGTCTTGAAGATTGCAAGAATCGACTTAAGTTTGAATGCGCCGATAAATTTCAATATCCTCAGCATACACAGAAATATTGGATTCTTTGATGATACTATCAACATCAGAAATTCTTAAGACGAATAACAAAGAACCAAGATGACTGCCTTGTGGAACACCAGAGGTAGCTGTAAAAGATTCTGAATTGGAAAGACTGAAGATGACATCATAGTGGCGTTCTTCGAGATAAGACAGAGGGAAAACCAAAGGCTTTCAGTTTAAGAAGGATGATAGTGTGGGAGATTTTGTCAAACGCTTTACTGAAGTCGTTGGAAACTGCGTCAACTTCGTAACCACTTTCCAATGAGCATAAAGTTTTTGAGATAAATTCCGTGAGGCTAGTGTAATTGATCTACAGGTAGTAGATTTGCAATGGAAGAAAAGAATGTCGTAGATAATACTTTCAAAAATTTTAGGTGTACATGACAGTTTTGCAATAGGTCTGTAATAAAAAATATCATTTCGAGGTCCTTTTTTTATCTGATGATGATTGATGAACGAATTCTTCCAAAACTTTGGAAAAACTGACTTGGAAATAGAAAGTTGAAAGAGAGCCAACAGGTGACTCTTCCCCTAAGTATGAGTCGAATTAAGTTCGCAAATTTTTTATGATAATAACAGGTAACCCATCGAGTCCAGGACAATAATCATATTTTAGATCATATAACTTTCTTAAGACATCAGCTAATGTAATACCAATATAAGTCAGTGATATTTGACAGTCTGAAGAAATGTATTAATATGGACTAGTTCATCGTTGAAACTTGTGAAAGACTGACAGAAATTTGCGAAAAGGTTTGCAATTATTTCTGGATTCTCTGAAGAGATATCTGGAAAAGTAAGGATAGATAGGTAGTTGTCAGATTTCCTTTTGTTATTGAAGAACTTGTAGAAGCTTTTAGGACTCGACAACAACTTAGTATCAATATGAGTAAGATAAGACTCATATAGATTTTCACAGAGTGCAGAAAAAAGTTGATAGGCGTGAAGATAATTTGTGAGAAGAACGAGAAATTAAATAAGTGCCTCAAAGTTTGTACCTCTTATAAAGGAGTGAGCATTTTTTCTAATTGCATCAGTGAGGAGATGACGAAAAGTTTTTCTACCTAGTAAAGTTGACTGATTTTGTGAAGCAGTCAAAAATTTTGTCATAGAAGAGAGCAACTGTATTATCAACACTGTCATGAACATTATCGAAAATATGTTGGAAATCGATTCTACTGAGTAAAATTTCGAGGTCTTACGAGATCAGTACGCCTATAATCGCCAATAATACGCTATATACATACGGCTATAATCGAAATAATGACAACAATATGTTGTCTTGCACTTTTAGGAGTCAATATGTGTGTGGTCTTTAACGTTACATGTTCCGATTTGAATTTTGGCATGCGCGAAACAGGCGAAATGAACGCATGTAGTGAAGCGCGACAAAAACAGACTGTTTTAACATTAATTTATGTTTTCTGATGGCATGGTATATAAATTAACGAAATATATTCAAGAGCGAGCAATCAAAGCAAATTTAACAAAATTTAATTTCAAATTCTGTAAAAAGCTTATTAAATTTATGTTTTAAAATTGAAGTTATTGATCTAAGCGCTTTACGACGCACTGATTTATTTCATTTCAAGCTCACGTGTTGGAAATTCTGGAATTAAACCACAAAATTTGGTCATTTATAGACCTACGTCTAAACTAATTCAGTTACGAGTATAGTTTAAAATTGAAATTGGTTTTAGTTTAAGTTTTCAGATTTATCTGTGACTAACATCAACACATCTACAAAAACTATTCGTATGCATACACACGCACACATCAATATCCAATTGTAAGCACGTGCCACAAGCATGCAAATTGAAATCGTAAGCAATTAGCTTAAAATTTCTATCGATGACTCATTATCGATTTATGCCGACAGTTAACTTTGAATGTATAAGTATAGGATGTGAAGCTATAAGTGAGTTTATACAGAAATATAGACATATAAGGTTGTGTGCAATGATTCTGAATAAATTGGCACTCGGTTTGTGCAACACATTATGTGAGCTATTAATACACAAAATAAACTCAGTTTTATTCATTGTATGGAACATGTTTGTGTGCTTTATATTTTTAATTGGGTCTGTTGTTGTTTAAATGCTTTATTTAAGCTGAAAGCTTTACAATGCTAAATTCAAAAAACTTTATATTGAGTCTTAAAAATGCACTACTAAAAGCACCCTCTTGCGGAAATATTTAGAATTTTTTATATTTTATGTTTTATATTGGTCGGACTTGAACGTTCATACCACATTTTATTAAAACCGGAGCTGGTGTTAAGGAGTTATTATCTCTTTAAAACGCATGAAGAAGTCATTGGAATTTTGTTTAGCCTATATATTATTTTGGGAGTAGTTGAACCTTCATACCAAATTTCATTGAAATCGGTCCAGGCGTTTAGAAGTTATTATAGAGTGTCACGCCCACATACTTCCGCCCACTTTTTTACACCCCCTATGATCTTTCTCTCTATAAAACGTACTCGGTGTCCAAATTTCTGCTCAATCGGATAAACTGTGCGCGGAACAGACAGACAGACAGACAGAAGGACAAACATTTGAATTTTTATATTAAGAAGAAGAAGATAATAACTTTTAATGAAGAGATGAGTACAAATTTGGATAATTTAGCAACTATTTATTTATTACCTTGTTTTTAGCTCTAGGTAATTCTACATTGCTAACAATGTCCAGCATAATTCGGCTACAAAAGAATGAATACTTTTAGCATGGAGCTGACTTATATTTCAACAGAAGGAGAACGATTTTTGCCAAAAAAACTGTAAATGACTTCTTTAATTCTTTTATATGCAGCAAGCTTCATAGAGCAAAAAACATGCATTGAAGCGATGACAAGTACACAAGAATCATGGAACAGAGTCAATGAAATAATAGCCGTCGTCCAATATAAATTAAGGTGTCTCGAAACTGATAGAAAGCGCATCATGACTGACAGCTAGATGGGTTAGATGGGCTTCGTGAATTTTCTCTCGTTTTCCTTCACGGCACAGATAATAGCAACATACTAACGATATGAGAACAAAAATGTTGATTCAAACACAACTCTGACTTGACTTTAACCTGACTCTGGCTTCCCTCAGACTTCACTTCGACTTGATTCTGACTTGAGCTGATCCTAAACTGTCTCTGAGTAGACTCTTACCTGACTCTGTCTTAACTCTGACTTGACTGTGATTTTACTTTGACTAGACTTCACCCTGAATTGAAATGATTTCAGAGGACTTGACTGTGACTTGACTGTGACGTGACTTGACTGTGACTTGACTGTGACTTGACTGTGACTTGACTGTGACTTGACTGTGTGTCTCGAAACTGAAAGAAAGTGCATTCAGAGGACTTGACTGTGACTTGACTGTGACTTGACGTCACAGTCAAGTCCTCTGAAATCTTTTCAATTCAGGGAGAAGTCTAGTCAAAGTAAAATCACAGTCAAGTCATAGTTAAGACAGAGTCAGTTTAGGATCAGCTCAAGTCAGAATCAAGTCGAAGTGAAGTCTGAGGGAAGCCAGAGTCAGGTTAAGGTCAAGTCAGAGTTGTGTTTGAATCAACATTTTTGTTCAATATCGTTAGTATGTTGCTATTATCTGTGCCGTGAAGGAAAACGAGAGAAAATTCACGAAGCCCATCTAACCCATCTAGCTGTCAGTCATGATGCACTTTCTTTCAGTTTCGAGACACCTTAATTTATATTGGACGACGGCTTATAACTTGACTGTGACTTGACTGTGACTTGACTGTGAGTTGACTGTGACTTGACTGTGACTTGACTGTGACTTGACTGTGAGTTGACTGTGACTTGACTGTGACTTGACTGTGACTTGACTGTGACTTGGCTGTGACTTGACTGTGACTTGACTGTGACTTGACTGTGACTTGACTGTGAATTGACTGTGACTTGACTGTGACTTGACTGTGACTTGACTGTGACTTGACTGTGACTTGACTTTGACTTGACTGTGACTTGACTGTGACTTGTCTGTGACTTGACTGTGACTTGACTGTGATTTGACTGTGACTTGACTGTGACTTGACTGTGACTTGACTGTGACTTGACTGTGACTTGACTGTGACTTGACTGTGACTTGACTGTGACTTGACTGTGACTTGACTGTGACTTGGCTGTGACTTGACTGTGACTTGACTGTGACTTGACTGTGACTTGACTGTGACTTGACTGTGACTTGACTGTGACTTGACTGTGACTTGACTGTGACTTGACTGTGATTTGAATGTGACTTGACTGTGACTTGACTGTGACTTGACTGTGACTTGACTGTGACTTGACTGTGACTTGACTGTGACTTGACTGTGACTTGACTGTGACTTGACTGTGACTTGACTGTGACTTGACTGTGACTTGACTGTGACTTGACTGTGACTTGACTGTGACTTGACTGTGACTTGACTGTGACTTGACTGTGACTTGACTGTGACTTGACTGTGACTTGACTGTGACTTGACTGTGACTTGACTGTGACTTGACTGTGACTTGACTGTGACTTGACTGTGACTTGACTGTGATTTGAATGTGACTTGACTGTGACTTGACTGTGACTTGACTGTGACTTGACTGGGACTTGACTGTGACTTGACTGTGACTTGACTGTGACTTGACTGTGACTTGCCTGCGACTTGACTGTGACTTGACTGTGACTGGACTGTGACTTGACTCTGACTTATCTGTGACTTATCTGTGACTTGACTGAGACTTGACTGTGACTTGACTCTGACTTATCTGTGACTTGATGCTGAATTGACTCTGCTTTGGCTATGAATTCAGACTGACTTGGCACCGACTTGACGTAGACTTGACTTTGGCTTTACTCTTACTTCACTTCTCTAACTTAGCTGTGATTTCACCTTGACTTGACGCCAATGTGGTGCCGAATTTACTCCGACTTGATTCAGTATTAACTTTAAATTTACCTTGTATGACTCTGCCAATAATTTGACTGTTATAGATTTGAATGTGATAGATTTGAAGTCTTTGACTTAACTTTTTTACTTGACTCTGATATCTGAATCGACTGCACATTAAGCGGCTTTAAATACTGCAAAGTTTCACAAAAGTTGCATATAAGTTAAATAATTGCAATGAAAATAAGCAACTTTTATTGATACTCTCATATATCTTCCGATGATTCATCCATCTCAGATATGCGTAAAAGCTTTACTTATTTTAAATAATTAATCGAGAAATTTGATAAAAAAAACTTAAATATATTCGTGCTGCATATAATGCAATCTTCTTCGTTAATGAGGTTTTTATTGTTGTGCCTTGAACACGCCTTGAACACGCGCTTATTCGTAACTGTAGCAATTTTTGCCGACTCGTTTTTGTGCTGCATCACGTGGGTTTATATGAAGTTTTTCTTATTTTAATTCTACTATTTAAGCGCCTTTGCATGTGTATTTTATATGATTTATTTTGTACGCATACACAGAGTTGTAAGCTTCGAGCTCAAAATAAAGTATTTTATGTGTTTTTTATAAGCTTATTGAGCTTTAACATTAAAACTTAAAATACTTTTGAAGCAATTTAAAAACCAAAAAATCAATACTTGGGATGTTAACAACTAAAGGTTCAATATTTTATTCAAAAATTTTCCATATGAAAGATTATAAGTACACTTCAAACTATAATGTTCAAATAATTGTAGAAGAGCTTTAAGTTGGTTAATATAAAAAGTTAACAAATTAAATTTAATGGATTTATGGAAAAAATTTGTAGAGTAAAAGATTATATGAAATTTTATTGAATGTTTTAAGAACTTGACAAACGCTTTTCTTGAGTTTTGATATTGTATGTATGTTTATGAATAAAGACAACTAAAGCAATCAATTGTATTGATAATGAATCCCACTCACCTTGCTGTGTTTTCACCTGTACCGGTGTGGACATTGGACCGGCGCCCATAGATGTGTACGCCTGAACACGCACCGTGTAAATGGCATGTGGTGTCAGTTCCGATATTGTTGTCAGCTCACTATTATCAACCATTTGCGAATCCCAAGATGCTTCCGGTTGATTTGAATTTGTTGTGTAGTAAACTTTGTAGCCCTGCAGATAAGAATAGAAATGTGAGAAAATGAACAGATGCACGACAAAACAAAATAATGTGAGAAATACACACAATATACTAAGTTACATATCGAATATATATTAATGCTTTAAAAATAAATTGATAAAATAACAATAATCTGTCAATATATGTGTGTTAGTTTGGCTTTAATGTATGTGCAATTCATCCGATTCTGAAGATATTGGTTGATTAACATTAAATTAGATGATTATATATTATCATATATCATTTAATGTAATGTTATATCATATATTATACATATATTTTTGAACAGAAAAATTCAAAAGGAATTAAAATAATTTAGGCAAGTTAATAACTGCATTAATTAAAAATATTAAATGAAGTTCAGCTTAGTTTCAAAAACTTTATAATTTAACAGTGAAAGGAAAAATATCCTAAAGTTCTTCAAAATTTGTGACAGCTTTCTTCAACTATCAATTCTAATTTTTCAATTTTCAACATTAATTTTCAAGTGTCAACCATCAACATTCAAAACTTTAAAATTTCTAACTTAAAATTAAATATTTTTAAATAATAATATAAAATTAAAAATTAGAGATTAAAAATTAAAAATTAAGAATTAAAAATTAATAATTAAAAATTTAAATTTAAAATTCAAAATTAAAAATTTTAATTTAAAAATTAAAAATTAAATAAAAATTAAAAATTAAAAATTAAAAATTAAAAATTAAAAATTAAAAATTAAAAATTAAAAATTAAAAATTAAAAATTAAAATTAAAAATAAAAATTAAAAATTAAAAATTAAAAAAATTAAAAATTAAAAATTAAAAATAAAAATTAAAAATTAAAAATAAAATTAAAAATTAAAAATTAAAAAATTAAAAATTACAAAATAAAATTAAAAATTAAAAATTAAAAATTAAAAATTAAAAATTAAAATTAAAAATTAAAAATTACAAAATTAAAAATTAAAAATTAAAAATTAAAAATTAAAAAATTAAAAATTAAAAATAAAAATTAAAATTAAAAATTAAAAATTAAAAATTAAAAATTAAAAATTAAAAATTAAAATTAAAAATTAAAAATTAAAAATAAAAATTAAAAATTAAAAATTAAAAATTAAAAATTAAAAATAAAAATTAAAAATTAAAAATTAAAATTAAAATTAAAAATTAAAAATTAAAAATTAAAAATTAAAAATTAAAAATTAAAAATAAAAATTAAAACATTAAAAATTAAAAATTAAAAATTAAAAATTAAAAATTAAAAATTAAAAATTAAAATTAAAAATTAAAAATTAAAAATTAAAAATTAAAAATTAAAATTAAAAATAAAAATTAAAAATTAAAAATTAAAAATTAAAAATTAAAAATTAAAATTAAAAATTAAAAATTAAAAATTAAAAATTAAAAATAAAAATTAAAAATTAAAAATTAAAAATTAAAATTAAAAATTAAAAATTAAAAATTAAAATTAAAAATTAAAAATTAAAATTAAAAATTAAAAATTAAAAATTAAAAATTAAAAATTAAAAATTAAAAATTAAAAATTAAAAATTAAAAATTAAAAATTAAAAATAAAAATTACAATTAAAATTAAAAATTAAAAATTAAAAATTAAAAATTAAAAATAAAAATTAAAAATTAAAAATTAAAAATAAAATTAAAAATTAAAAATTAAAAATTAAAAATTAAAATTAAAAATTAAAAATTAAAAATTAAAAATTAAAAATTAAAAATTAAAAATTAAAATTAAAATTAAAAATTAAAAATTAAAATTAAAAATTAAAAATTAAAAATTAAAAATTAAAAATTAAAAATTAAAAATTAAAAATTAAAAATTAAAATTAAAATTAAAATAAAAATAAAATTAAAAATTAAAAATTAAAATTAAAAATTAAAATTAAATAAAATTAAAATTAAAAATTAAAATTAAAATTAAAAATTAAAAAATTAAAAATTAAAAATTAAAAATTAAAATTAAAAATTAAAATTAAAAATTAAAATTAAAATTAAAAATTAAAAATTAAAATTAAAAATTAAAAATTAAAATTAAAAATTAAAAATTAAAAATTAAAAATTAAAATTAAAATTAAAATTAAAAATTAAAAATTAAAAATTAAAAATTAAAAATTAAAAATTAAAAATTAAAATTAAAAATTAAAAATTAAAAATTAAAATTAAAAATTAAAAATTAAAATTAAAATTAAAAATTAAAAATTAAAAATTAAAAATTAAAAATTAAAAATTAAAAATTAAAAATTAAAAATTAAAATTAAAAATTAAAATTAAAAATTAAAATTAAAATTAATAAATTAAAAATTTAAATAAAATTAAAAATTAAAATTAATTAAATTAAAAATTAAAAATTAAAAATTAAAAATTAAAAATTAAAAATTAAAAAATTAAAATTAAAAATTAAAAATTAAAATTAAAAATTAAAAATTAAAAAATTAAAAATTAAAAATTAAAAATTAAAAATTAAAAATTAAAAATTAAAAATTAAAAATTAAAAATTAAAAATTAAAAATTAAAAATTAAAAATTAAAAATTAAAAATTAAAAATTAAAAATTAAAAATTAACCATCAACATTCAAAACTTTAAAATTTCTAACTTAAAATTAAATATTTTTAAATAATAATATAAAATTAAAAATTAGAGATTAAAAATTAAAAATTAAGAATTAAAAATTAATAATTAAAAATTTAAATTTAAAATTCAAAATTAAAAATTTTAATTTAAAATTAAAAATTAAAAATTAAAAATTAAAAATTAACAATTAAAAATTAAAAATTAAAAATTAAAAATTAAAAATTAAAAATTAAAAATTAAAAATTAAAAATTAAAAATTAAAAATTAAAAATTAAAAATTAAAAATTAAAAATTAAAAATTAAAAATTAAAAATTAAAAATTAAAAATTAAAAATTAAAAATTAAAAATTAAAAATTAAAAATTAAAAATTAAAAATTAAAAATTAAAAATTAAAAATTAAAAATTAAAAATTAAAAATTAAAAATTAAAAATTAAAAATTAAAAATTAAAAATTAAAAATTAAAAATTAAAAATTAAAAATTAAAAATTAAAAATTAAAAATTAAAAATTAAAAATTAAAAATTAAAAATTAAAAATTAAAAATTAAAAATTAAAAATTAAAAATTAAAAATTAAAAATTAAAAATTAAAAATTAAAAATTAAAAATTAAAAATTAAAAATTAAAAATTAAAAATTAAAAATTAAAAATTAAAAATTAAAAATTAAAAATTAAAAATTAAAAATTAAAAATTAAAAATTAAAAATTAAAAATTAAAAATTAAAAATTAAAAATTAAAAATTAAAAATTAAAAATTAAAAATTAAAAATTAAAAATTAAAAATTAAAAATTAAAAATTAAAAATTAAAAATTAAAAATTAAAAATTAAAAATTAAAAATTTAAAATTTAAAATAAAAATTAAAAATTAAAAATTAAAAATTAAAAATTAAAAATTAAAAATTAAAAATTAAAAATTAAAAATTAAAAATTAAAAATTAAAAATTAAAAATTAAAAATTAAAAATTAAAAATTAAAAATTAAAAATTAAAAATTAAAAATTAAAAATTAAAAATTAAAAATTAAAAATTAAAAATTAAAAATTAAAAATTAAAAATTAAAAATTAAAAATTAAAAATTAAAAATTAAAAATTAAAAATTAAAAATTAAAAATTAAAAATTAAAAATTAAAAATTAAAAATTAAAAATTAAAAATTAAAAATTAAAAATTAAAAATTAAAAATTAAAAATTAAAAATTAAAAATTAAAAATTAAAAATTAAAAATTAAAAATTAAAAATTAAAAATTAAAAATTAAAAATTAAAAATTAAAAATTAAAAATTAAAAATTAAAAATTAAAAATTAAAAATTAAAAATTAAAAATTAAAAATTAAAAATTAAAAATTAAAAATTAAAAATTAAAAATTAAAAATTAAAAATTAAAAATTAAAAATTAAAAATTAAAAATTAAAAATTAAAAATTAAAAATTAAAAATTAAAAATTAAAAATTAAAAATTAAAAATTAAAAATTAAAAATTAAAAATTAAAAATTAAAAATTAAAAATTAAAAATTAAAAAATAAAAATTAAAAATTAAAAATTAAAAATTTAAAATTAAAAATTAAAAATTAAAAATTAAAAATTAAAAATTAAAAATTAAAAATTAAAAATTAAAAATTAAAAATTAAAAATTAAAAATTAAAAATTAAAAATTAAAAATTAAAAATTAAAAATTAAAAATTAAAAATTAAAAATTAAAAATTAAAAATTAAAAATTAAAAATTAAAAATTAAAAATTAAAAATTAAATATTAAAAATTAAAAAACTTTTAAAGAAATTGACACAATGTTAACGAAATGTAGCGAATTGAGTTATCAAAAAATAATGTAAGTTCATATTTCATTTTTAAAAATTCTTTTGGTAACTTCAACTTTTGCTATGGCAACATTCAATGGAGCAGGCTTTCAATAGAGAAAACCAATAACAGCACAAAAGCATGAAAAATAAAACCCACAGACAAACCAAAAAGAAACAAATATTTGAAAACGAACATAGAATGACAGAACTAGAGTTAGTAAGATGTCAGTTAGAGAGCAAGTGAGTGAATTGCTGTCACATTGACACTGACATTTGAGCTGCACTGTAACAAGTTGACAAACTGCAGATGAATTGATGAAAATGAAAGCAAAAAAATGAAAATAAACAAAACAAGACGAGAGTTATATGAAAATTAAATCAAGCTAAAATTTGAGGAAAAAAAAACGACAGTTTGTCAGTGAATCCAGAAAATAAACAAAATTCAAACGAGCTTTAAGAAATATTCAATATCAAGCCCAGCCAAAACAATGGCGACAGACAAGAAGAGTGCACTAGAGTGACAGGTACATCATATATGTTTGACAGCATGTATTCGACATTTGATTCAAACATTTGATTTGACAGTTAAATGCATAAATTACTCGTAGGAGTTATGGTAGACAATTATAAAAACTGTGATGAAATATCTGTAATTAGCATGCAATTGTGGCTCGATTGATATGAGATGCTAAAGTGGGTGTGTTTGGAGGTCAGAGTCAAGCTTTAAAGCTCTTTCATGCAAGAGTAGAGTTAATTGTAGTGAGTGACTTAATTAGGTTTATTAGAAGTATTTGATTTTATTATTATTTTGAAACAATTAATTTTGTTTACATTTAGGCGAGCACTTAAAATCAATTTTTGTGCCAAAAGAATTGTGCCATTTAGCCACAAGCATAAAATTAGAAATTTTTTCTTGTTAAAGCTCAGAGTTATGTTGAGAAGCTCTTTAAAACAACAGCTAGTTAGCCAAAATTTTTATGTGCATGTTAAACTCACACACACACACTCAAACACACTTGCCACATTGCATATTTTTCCAAGCTTTTGGATATTCTACATTTTACATTTTACAATGATGGTTACATAAGATGTTTGTTTTAACTCAATTTACAAAAGCTGCACTCTACACCCACAATATATGCTAAAATATACAAAAACCAGAAAAAAAATGCTGCAATCATTTTTAATTCTTCTGGCATTCACTATATTTTCATTACGCTCTAGTAAAAACAAAACTCATTTCGTGCAGATCTGATCTCTTGAATTACCTTTTAAAAAGACCATTAAACCAATTCAATTTTCCTCACACCAATTCATTGCCACTCACATACCGTTACTGCTCGGTTGTGTGCATGTATGCATATGTCAAGCATACATGTGCACACATTTAGCCTTCAGTGAGCTTTCAAAATTGCTTGGTTGTGGTTATATGAGACCAATAATAATAATATATTAATATCCTGGCGCATATCTTCTGATCTGCTAGCACATCAATGTCGAACTTGATGCAAATGAAAAAAGAGATAGCGACAGGTACACTCAAAAAAATTGATGCGAGATATAAAGAATTTTTTTCATTAACATTTGCGGTAGAAAATATTGCAAATATTTATTGCGATAAATTAAAATTAATTTCGTTAACGGCATTGTCAGGCTCAGTCTAAAAATATCCAAAAAACATTGGACGATCTGACATAGCAACTTGAGGTTAGATGTTATGAAAATGATTTAATAGGAGTGCAAGTTTTATACCTTCAAACTATTATTACGATAATGTTCAAAAACAACAGAGATCACAAAGTCGTTTGAAAGATGAACCGGGCTTTTGAAAAACTATCCAAATTCAGCAACGCTTTCAATAATGCAAATTGTTGGCAAATTAAATTAATGCAAAGCATAATTTTTTCTAAGAAAATTTTTAAAATTATGGTTTTAATGCCAAAGAAAAAAAAGCTATACTGTAATTTTTGAAAATTTTTTGAAAAAATTTCATGTTTTCATCGATCAAAGACATTCAGTCATGAAAAGAAGAATAAGCATCACCAAAATAACACATTCTTTATTGCATCAGATATAGGTCGTTCAAAAATGTCTTCAAGAGGAGAAGATGTTTTTGTTTCAAAGTATTCACTGCAGCAAAATTTATCAAATTTGTAATAAATAGTTCTGTACTAGTTACAGAAAGAACCAGCACTGGTACAGTACTTTAATATTCTTTAACATTAATTGAATTGGTTTAAGGATTAATATCATAAGAAAAACCAATGGTCTCCATGAAAATTTATTTTTTCTTATGTTTGGTTTAGTTCCATTAGACTAGGTCCATGTTGGACTCTTCTGTTACAACCTAAAAGTGGATAGTTTAAAGTTTATTCATTGTCCCCAACACAACTATTGAGCTATAACCTACGCAAGAAAACAACAAATTCGAATTGACAAATATCTATTGCGAAAAACCGTCGTCTTTTTTCATTTTCAGTGTATCTAAAAGGAACAAAACATGACGTGATAGCATACTCACAGCCAACATCAATTTACATTTTATGCAAAAATAATACATTCAAAGTTTCATTCAAATAAGTAAGAGCAAAATCTAACTCGGTTATCTTCTGGATCTATATCTTATTCCTTCTCTAGTGTAACCTATATAAGTACAAAAATCTCATAGCAACAATATCACAACATGCATTGAATTGATATCGTAATTTGCATTGCAACTATATTTGAAATGTTTAAGGGGTGGAAAGCTCCTAAAAGTTACCATCAGACAGGCAAAGTTTGACAATTTTTTGTAACAATTCGAAAAATGTTTAGCTGAAATTCCATTTAAGAGATTAAATAAAGCAGCGTGTGTGTGATCGTACTTCTGAGTAGATAGATTTTAATAGATATATCAATATCATTTCTATACAAAATTACTCTAGTGTTGAAAAAGAGTTTTACTACATTCGAAATACTTACGGTCACTTGTCCATTTGGTGTCTCTGGAGGTTCCCAGGTAATCACCATAGTTGAAGAGCTCAGTGGACGAACTTGTACATTGCGTGGCGCACTTTCCATTTCTAAAAAAAGAAGGAGAAAGGAAAGAAATGATTAAAAAAATTAGTTTTTCTTTAAAGTACTTCAAATTTAATAAGAAATAAAGAATTATTAAAGAAAAATTTGTGAATCTCAACAAGACGTTTTTGCATGGTCTTTTCATTTATAAATTTAGTACAAGTACAAGTAAAAGTACAACTGCAAGTACAAATGCAAGTACAAATGCAAGTACAATTAAAAGTACAAATATAAGTACAAGAACAAGTACAAGTACAAGTACAAGTACAAGTACAAGTACAAGTACAAGTACAAGTACAAGTACAAGTACAAGTAAAAGAACAAGTAAAAGTACAAGTACAAGTACAAGTACAAGTACAAATGCAAGTACAAATGCAAGTACAAGTACAGGTGCAAGAATAAGTACAAGTACAATTACAATTTCAAGTACAACCCCAAGTACAAGTGCAAGAATAAGTACAAGTACAAGTACAAGAACAAATACAAGAACAAGTAAAAGTACAAGAACAAGCACAAGTACAATTACAATTACAAGTACAATTACAGGTACAAACACAAGTACAAATACAAGAACAAGTACATAAATAAGTACAAGAACAAGTAAAAGTACAAGTACAAGTACAAGTACAAGTACAAGTACAAGTACAAGTACAAGTACAAGTACAAGTACAAGTACAAGTACAAGTACAAGTACAAGTACAAGTACAAAAACAAGTACAAGTACAAGTACATGTACAGCTACAAGAACAAGTACAGGTACCAGTATGAGTATAAGTACAAGTACAAGTACAAGAACAAGAACAAGTGCAAGTAAAAGTAAAAGTACAAGTACAAGTATCAGTACCAGTTTAAGAACAAGTACAAGAACAAGTGTAAGTACAAGTACAAGTACAAAACAAGTAAAATTACAAGTATAAGTACAAGTACAAGTACAAGTACAAGTACACGTACAAGTACAATTACAATTACAAGTACAATTACAAGTACAAGTACAAGTACAAGTACAAGTACAATTATAATTACAAGTACAAGTACAAGTACAAGTACAAGTACAAGTACAAGTACAAGTACAAGTACAAGTACAAGTACAAGTACAAGTACAAGTACAAGTACAAGTACAAGTACAAGTACAAGTACAAGTACAAGTACAAGTACAAGTACAAGTACAAGTACAAGTACAAGTACAAGTACAAGTACAAGTACAAGTACAAGTACAAGTACAAGTACAAGTACAAGTGCAAGTACAAGTACAAGTACAAGTACAAGTACAAGAACAAGTACAAGTACAAGTACAAGTTCAAGTACAAGTACAAAAACAAGTAAAATTACAAGTATAAGTACAAGTACAAGTACAAGTACATGTACAAGTACAATTCCAAGTACAAGTACAAGTACAAGTACAAGTACAAGTACAAGTACAAGTACAAGTACAAGTACAAGTACAAGTACAAGTACAAGTACAACTACAAAAACAAGTACAAGTACAAGTACAAGTACAAGTACAAGTACAAGTACAAGTACAAGTACAAGTACAAGTACAAGTACAAGTACAAGTACAAGTACAAGTACAAGTACAAGTACAAGTACAATCACAAGCACAAGTACAAGTTCAAGTACAGCTACAAGTAGAAGTACAGCAACAAGTAAAAGTAAAAGTAAAAATATAAGTTCAAGTACAAATAAAAGCACAATAAAAAATACAAGAACAAGCATAAGTTCAAGAACTGAAACAAAAACAAGTACAAGCTAAAGTACTGGTACAAGTACAAGTACAGTACAAGTACAGTACACGTACAGTACAAGTACAGTACAAGTACAGTACAAGTACAGTACAAGTACAGTACAAGTACAGTACAAGTACAGTACAAGTACAGTACAAGTACAGTACACGTACAGTACAAGTACAGTACAAGTACAATAAAAGTACAGTACAAGTATAAGTACAAGTACAAGTACAAGTACAAGTACAAGTACAAGTACAAGTACAAGTACAAGTACAAGTACAAGTACAAGTACAAGTACAAGTACAAGTACAAGTACAAGTACAAGTACAAGTACAAGTACAATCACAAGCACAAGTACAGGTACAAGTACAAGTACAAGTACAAGTACAAGTACAAGAACAAGTCATGTACACCTACAAGAACAAGTACAGGTACCAGTATGAGTATAAGTACAAGTACAAGTACAAGTACAAGTACAAGTACAAGTACAAGTACAAGTACAAGTACAAGTACAAGTACAAGTACAAGTACAAGTACAAGTACAAGTACAAGTACAAGTACAAGTACAAGTACAAGTACAAGTACAAGTACAAGTACAAGTACAAGTACAAGTACAAGTACAAGTACAAGTACAAGTACAAGTACAAGTACAAGTACAAGTACAAGTACAAGTACAAGTACAAGTACAAGTACAAGTACAAGTACAAGTACAAGTACAAGTACAAGTACAAGTACAAGTACAAGTACAAGTACAAGTACAAGTACAAGTACAAGAACAAGTCATGTACACCTACAAGAACAAGTACAGGTACCAGTATGAGTATAAGTACAAGTACAAGTACAAGTACAAGTACAAGTACAAGTACAAGTACAAGTACAAGAACAAGTAAAAGTACAAGTACAAGTACAAGTACAAGTACAAGTACAAGTACAAGTACAAGTACAAGTACAAGTACAAGTACGAGTACAAGTACATGTACAGCTACAAGAACAAGTACAGGTACCAGTTTAAGAACAAGTACAAGAACAAATGTAAGTACAATTACAAGTACAAAAACAAGTAAAATTACAAGTATAAGTACAAGTACAAGTACAAGTACATGTACAAGTACAATTACAATTACAAGTACAAGTACAATTACAAGTACAAGTACAAGTACAAGTACAATTATAAGTACAAGTACAAGTACAAGTACGAGTACAAGTACAAGTACAAGTACAAGTACAAGGACAAGTACAAGTACAAGTACAAGTACAAGTACAAGTACAAGTACAAGTACAAGTACAAGTACAAGTACAAGTACAAGAACAAGTCATGTACACCTACAAGAACAAGTACAGGTACCAGTATGAGTATAAGTACAAGTACAAGTACAAGTACAAGTACAAGTACAAGTACAAGTACAAGTACAAGTACAAGTACAAGTACAAGTACAAGTACAAGTACAAGTACAAGTACAAGTACAAGTACAAGTACAAGTACAAGTACAAGTACAAGTACAAGTACAAGTACAAGTACAAGTACAAGTACAAGTACAAGTACAAGTACAAGTACAAGTACAAGTACAAGTACAAGTACAAGTACAAGTACAAGTACAAGTACAAGTACAAGTCATGTACACCTACAAGAACAAGTACAGGTACCAGTATGAGTATAAGTACAAGTACAAGTACAAGTACATGTACAAGTACAATTCCAAGTACAAGTACAAGTACAAGTACAAGTACAAGTTTAAGTTCAATTATAAGTACAAGTACAAGTACAAGCACAAGTACAAGAACAACTACAAGTACAAGTACAAGTACAAGTACAAGAACAAGTACAAGTACAAGTACAATTATAAGTACAAGTACAAGTACAAGTACAAGTACAAGTACAAGTACAAGTACAATTACAAGTACAAGTGCAAGTACAAGTACAAGTACAAGTACAAGAACAAGTACAAGTACAAGTACAAGTACAAGTACAAGTCATGTACAAGTCATGTACACATACAAGAACAAGTACAGGTACCAGTATGAGTATAAGTACAAGTACAAGTACAAGTACAAGTACAAGTACAACTACAAGTACAACTACAAAAACAAGTACAAGTACAAGTACAAGTACAAGTACAAGTACAGGTACAAGTACAAGTACAAGTACAAGTACAAGTACAAGTACAAGTACAAGTACAAGTACAAGTACAAGTACAAGTACAAGTACAAGTACAAGTACAAGTACAAGTACAAATACAAGTACAAGTACAAGTACAAATACAAGTACAAGTACAAGTACAGCTACAAGAACAAGTACAGGTACCAGTATGAGTATAAGTACAAGTACAAGTACCAGTATGAGTATAAGTACAAGTACAAGTACAAGAATAAGAACAAGTGCAAGTAAAAGTAAAAGTAAAAGTAAAAGTACAAGTACAAGTACAAGTACAAGTACAAGTAAAAGTACATGTACAAGTACAAGTACAAGTACAAGTACAAGTACAAGTACAAGTACAAGTACAAGTACAAGTACAAGTACAAGTACAAGTACAAGTACAAGTACAAGTACAAGTACAAGTACAAGTACAAGTACAAGTACAAGTACAAGTACAAGTACAAGTACAAGTACAAGTACAAGTACAAGTACAAGTACAAGTACAAGTACAAGTACAAGTACAAGTACAAGTACAAGTACAAGTACAAGTACAAGTACAAGTACAAGTACAAGTACAAGTACAAGTACAAGTACAAGTACAAGTACAAGTACAAGTACAAGTCATGTACACCTACAAGAACAAGTACAGGTACCAGTATGAGTATAAGTACAAGTACAAGTACAAGTACATGTACAAGTACAATTCCAAGTACAAGTACAAGTACAAGTACAAGTACAAGTTTAAGTTCAATTATAAGTACAAGTACAAGTACAAGCACAAGTACAAGAACAACTACAAGTACAAGTACAAGTACAAGTACAAGAACAAGTACAAGTACAAGTACAATTATAAGTACAAGTACAAGTACAAGTACAAGTACAAGTACAAGTACAAGTACAAGTACAAGTACAAGTGCAAGTACAAGTACAAGTACAAGTACAAGAACAAGTACAAGTACAAGTACAAGTACAAGTACAAGTACAAGTCATGTACAAGTCATGTACACATACAAGAACAAGTACAGGTACCAGTATGAGTATAAGTACAAGTACAAGTACAAGTACAAGTACAAGTACAACTACAAGTACAACTACAAAAACAAGTACAAGTACAAGTACAAGTACAAGTACAAGTACAGGTACAAGTACAAGTACAAGTACAAGTACAAGTACAAGTACAAGTACAAGTACAAGTACAAGTACAAGTACAAGTACAAGTACAAGTACAAGTACAAGTACAAGTACAAGTACAAGTACAAGTACAAGTACAAGTACAAATACAAGTACAAGTACAAGTACAAATACAAGTACAAGTACAAGTACAGCTACAAGAACAAGTACAGGTACCAGTATGAGTATAAGTACAAGTACAAGTACCAGTATGAGTATAAGTACAAGTACAAGTACAAGAATAAGAACAAGTGCAAGTAAAAGTAAAAGTAAAAGTAAAAGTACAAGTACAAGTACAAGTACAAGTACAAGTAAAAGTACATGTACAAGTACAAGTACAAGTACAAGTACAAGTACAAGTACAAGTACAAGTACAAGTACAAGTACAAGTACAAGTACAAGTACAAGTACAAGTACAAGTACAAGTACAAGTACAAGTACAAGTACAAGTACAAGTACAAGTACAAGTACAAGTACAAGTACAAGTACAAGTACAAGTACAAGTACAAGTACAAGTACAAGTACAAGTACAATCACAAGCACAAGTACAAGTTCAAGTACAGCTACAAGTAGAAGTACAGCAACAAGTAAAAGTAAAAGTAAAAATATAAGTTCAAGTACAAATAAAAGCACAATAAAAAATACAAGAACAAGCATAAGTTCAAGAACTGAAACAAAAACAAGTACGAGCTAAAGTACTGGTACAAGTACAAGTACAGTACAAGTACAGTACAAGTACAGTACAAGTGCAGTACAAGTACAGTACAAGTACAGTACAAGTACAGTACAAGTACAGTACAAGTGCAGTACAAGTACAGTACAAGTACAGTACAAGTACAGTACAAGTACAGTAAAAGTATAGTACAAACACATAACAAGTACAATACAAGTGCAGTACAAGTACAAAACAAGTATTAAAAATAAATTATAAACTTATACATAACAAGTAAAAGTTTTTGTAAAAAAAATATCGATTGTGGAGAAAACTTTTGTGATACAAATAAAGATTCGATAACATTTTTTCCAAAATCCTCCATAACAGTTTAAATTATCCATTATTTGTTATGATGATTTCTACAGATAAAATGTAAAAAATTTTAACCACATTCTGAATTTTATTTCAATAAGCTTCAAGTATTATTTTGACCTCGAAAAGCTTAAAATTATCGTTCACATTATCATTATCGCTGCTTTTAAATTGCATGAAATTAACTTCATAACTGCTTTGTAATACGTTAAGTTTAGCTAACGCGGGACAAACTTAAAGAACGCAAAAACTTTTTCAATCACGCAAAACTTTGTAACCGGAAGCCGATTGCTTCAACATCTTGAAATCAATGCTTCGGCTTAATTGAATCCAATTAAAAATCTACTTTCCTTGTCAACTTCCGATTAAGGTATCGCAAAAGTTTATGTCAGACATAAGCAGCAGCCAACCGCGGCAGCGACCTACAACAATAAATTATACACCATTGTTGTTGTAGGAATCGATCTGAAGCGTAGCTTATAAATTTCTAATTAAAAATGTTTTCAATAACACAACGACAACGATAAAGCTTTCCAAGTCAATTCTTCACTTTACCAAGTAGCTTCTCATCAGCGCCAATACCACAAACAACACTCAGCTGCTTTAGTTTTATGATGGCAGCTTTATTCGCTACTGCGGCATTTCCACTAATCCTGGCTGTGCTTTAACTACTTGACAGATTAACAACCTTTTTCACTCTCTTTCACTCGATCTCTTTCTCTTTCTTATTCTGGAGTTACCTAGTTGTTTTCTTTATTACCTGCATAATGGCAAAAATTAATTTTTAAAAACAACAAAAACTACTCAAGGATTTCCAATATCTGCTAGCAGCACAAACTACTAGCTGCCAATATTGCAGCCAGTGCTGCCAAGCAAAATATTTATATTAACTGCCAAGCTCAAATGCAAATTAGAGAAGAAGAACACTTGAGCAAACAGACATTCAACCACACTCCGACGCACACACACACAAGCCCACAGTCATCTTTAATGCCGTCAGTGGCGCAGCTACACAACAACGACTTCCGGTTATGCTGCAACGATACCGGAAATGCTGCTTAAAGCTTGTGCAGCGCTGCAAAAACTTGTCTAAAAGGAAATCAAATCAAGTAGCGACGATTTTTGATACAAAAATATTTTCCCAACCGTAAGACAGAGAGACACAAGCTTAATGAACCAACCGAGCAGAGCGAAGTTAGGCTGCGTTTCTTTGTGTATGTGTTTGTGTGTGTGGATGTATGTCTGTGTTTGTGTAATTATTGTGTGCTTGTTAAACATGCTTGAGTTGCTTGAGTTGGTTGAGTTTATAAACTTGCTTAAGTTGGCTAAAGTGTAAATTAAAAGCATTCGAGTTTGAGTAGCTTGAGCAGCTTGCTTGCTTGCCTAACCGACATTAAGATGGCGCTACAGCAGCAAGAGTGCTACTGAAATGTTTGCAAAACTAAGCGCAAGTGAAACTTGAAGCTACCTTTGTCAACGTCGTCATCGTCGTCGTCTGTTCTCGTCCTATGTTGCATACATAATTTTTGCTTTTAATGTGGCACAACTTTTACGCAAAGTTGTTATCGAGCTGGATTAGTAGAAGAACAATAACAACAACAACAACCACAAAATTTTCATTAATATGCAACTCAAAGTTTGGTTGAGAGAAGTCGATGTAAATAATGATTTTTTCTTTATTTAAATTGTGCTTTAAGCTTTCAAAGTTTGACGTCAGTTATAGTTTATCAGCAATTGTTGCTAGATATTTAAAAAATTTATATTTTATGGAGAAGTAGATACATGCTTTAATGTTTCTTTACAACCATTCCAAGTCGAATTTATGTAGTTTTTTTTCAAAAATTAAGCTAATTAATGTCCAAATTCAAATTAAAAGAATATTACATCCCAATTTTGGCCTTCAGTCAAAAGTATTTTAAGCCATTTAAGCCATTAAGCCATTTTAATTTCCAAATTTTGCTTTCAAATTTCATGATAGGCAGCAACTTGACTATTAAAAACCAAAATTGAAAAAAAAATCGTAGTCTTAATCTATCATTTTTACTAATAGATGCTGTGTTTAGAAATATATATCGGCTAAACATTACTAAAAATTACAACAACAAAATTACAACAAAATTTTCTTATGTAAAATTGATGCCATCGCCACCGTGTGTAGTTTTGTAAGAGCTTTCGTTTGGTACCAAATTTGTAAATGTTTCCATGGAAAATAGCGAAATTAAAGCAAAAAAACGAAATTTTCGCTGATTTTGGAACGCGAGTTTGAAACCCTAAACCATCGATTGAGCACATGTAAAACAATACGTCGACCTTAGATTTTTGTCTTCTATCACATATCCGAAAATCATTCAAATCGGAGACTGTCACCTGGGGACCTTTCCTTCACGGTTAAAAATCTTGGATTAAATTTTAAACTTTTTTGGATTACATATAGGACACGACCAAAAAAAGATTACTTTTTAATCCAATGAAAAGTTTAAAATTTTCCAATCCAAAAAGGATTTATTTTTAATCTGCAAAAAGTTTAAAATTCTTTAATCCAAAAAGGAATAATTTTTAATCCACAGAAAGTTTCAAATATTATAATCCAAAAAGGATTAGATTTTAGCCCAAAAAAAACTTTAAAATATTGTAATCCGAAAAGGATTATTTTTTAATTCACAAAGGTTTAACATTTTCTAAACTGTATTAGGCGGTATGTGACAGGGCAACGTCTGCGCTGGAATACTAATGCTCCTATAATTTTGGAGAAAAACATTGCTGGTCATAACAGATTTTAGATTCAACGTCAGAATTAAATTATTCGTACAATGCATATACTTAATGCTTACACATTTTTAAGTTGAAATTCATTCAATTCATTCATTAATTCATTAAATTCATTTGACGTAAATAGGGTTTTTCACTCTCAACATGTACTGATCATCAATGGTTTTCCGTTTTGACTCAGCTAAATGTAAATAAATAATCCAAGCATTGAGCAATAATGCAACTCTTAAAGAACGAGTATGTTATACAAAACCTTATAGAGGTATATAATAAAGTTCTTATATTGCCATGAACTTCACTATTTATACGTTAAGGGTATTCATGCAAATAGGCAATGCCTTATAAATGGTATAAGCCGTATAAGGTTATCAGCCTTATAAATGAACTGCATGGAGAACCGTTTGCACAAACGAGACATATTTGCTCTGCGATTTAAGGTTGGAAAAAATATTACAACACTGGTTTTCATGTAAGCATGCTCATTGACGTAACATTTTTCCGTTTCGTTCCTTTTCGTTTTGTGTCGTAAGTGAGCATCAGCCTTTAGGGGAGCAATCGATCTGACAAACTTATACCAGCAATCAGCTGTTTATAGGCATGCTGAAAGTTGACTGTTAAAAGTTAACAGCTGACATATCTCTGTACATGCACAATCGATTTTAGGGGACTTTCACACAATCTGCCTGATAAAAATAACTAATTGCCCAAGATATTAGATTGCTGCTTTGCATGAATACCCTTATTATGTATTATAAAACACTGTTTAATGTTATAACATGTTATAATGTTAATGTTATTTGGTTTAGATTTTATTAAAAATTTTGTTTCATTTATTTTATAAATTTTAATAAACTTAATTTAATAAACTTCGGATGCTTTAACAACTATATTAAGCGTAAATTTCGTAGTAGTAGAAGTTTTCAATCTTAGGTAACATAAACACTATTTCCTGAAAATATTACTTTAATGTAAATTTGTAGTCCAAAAATAGTCTTAAACTTAAACTTTTTCGAATTAAAAATAAAAACAATTAAACTAATGTATGGAATAGAAAATAGTCCTTTTTGGATTAAAAATTCCTTTAAACCAAAGTTTGGATTAAAAACTAGTCCAAAATTTTTAACCGTGTTGTAAGCTATGAATTTTACTCATCTTCGTACAATTCATGCATTTCGTGCCAATTTTTTTTGGGCAGTTCATCAGACAGATTCTTCACTTCACTTCTTCGTAGAATGCAGTAGGAACTTCCGCATGTTAAAACACTTTTCAACATTTTGTGCGGACATTTAGCTGAACGATAAAAAAAAGTTCTGCTCCCGTACTTTTTTGACTAAGAATGGTAAAACTGTCAAAAGTGTGAGAGTAAGAAAAAATTTCTCCAAAATAGAGAAAGACACAAAAAAGTAAAAGTATGCTTTTCGAACGAAAATTGTAAATATAAATTTTCAAATAAAATTCTTTGTCAAGCGTCAGATTGGTGTAGAGCATCAATAGTCAGTCGACATTCTTAAGATTTTAAGATTTCAATATTGTTCTTAAGAACTAATTAACTCTCGCGTTAGCATTTATATTAATTTCCATATATATTCAAATGTTTCTGGTTTCCAATCTAATAGTTTCAAAGGAACACTTGCAAACAGCTGTTTTAAAATTTGCAACTTTTGACAAGAAGGTGAAATTTTCAACTCTCTGGATTGCACACTTTTTTACCATTTTCTCGAGTACGGCAACGCTTCTCGGACTAAAACCTGCAAAACTCGTAAATTTCACTATAACTTTAGAGTCCGGAAACAGACCAAATTATAAAGTTACTTTTTTCAAAAAATTCCAGGATGCCTAATGGTTAATGCTAAGGGTAAGAGTATTGTCAATGTTACTAAAATGAGCCAAGGAATATTTTAACTCAGTTTATCAGTTGTTTTTGTGATAAGAGCGATTCGTTCTAATTTACATAGATGCAATGCGTAAATTAGTTCACGCTTCCATTGTATAAATACTGGAGATAAGCGCGTATCACGACGAACCACCTCGTGATCATGAGCAAACCCATCAAGAAATTACGACATATTCTTGAATATGCGTGATTAAATTTTCTTCGTGATTCAATTAAGTACAAGAGTTTGATATATATTTGACTCTCACTTTATGAACTATTCTTGCAGCCCTTGTATTTCTACTTGAATTATATGAATTTCTTAAACTAAAATCAAATCGTTCATGTCTCCTTTGTCAAGCTGCATGTGCACGAGTTTCATGAATTTCTGTCACTTTTCTCATGAACTGCTCTTGTTTTTCGCGTATGTGAACATGCATTTTATGAATTTTATTCACAAAATCCAAAACTTATGATTCATGATTTCATGAGAAATTTTTATAAATTCATGTGTCTTTTGGACACACTTTATGAACTTTTAACACTAGGCTTTTGAAATAATCATGTTGTCGCGCTTTTTTGTATTTTGAACACGGAGAGAAATTTGAGAAATTTGAGTTCAGCCTCTGCGACAACACATCCGTTAACGGAATGAGAATGATTGACTTCGTCGCAGCACGAAACATGGTCGTTAGTAGCA
Organism: Tetanocera ferruginea; assembly: GCA_958299015.1. Classification (NCBI taxonomy): domain Eukaryota; kingdom Metazoa; phylum Arthropoda; class Insecta; order Diptera; family Sciomyzidae; genus Tetanocera; species Tetanocera ferruginea. The sequence continues at coordinate 28,157,827 of OY282641.1, read as the reverse complement.
CTAGATTCAAGCATTTCAATATTCATAAGGCCACCTGACTAACCGTTGATCAGAAAACACGCAACCAAATTGATGACGTTTTGATTGACAAAAGGCAGTCTTCCAGTGTGCTAGATGTACGAATTTTCCATGGTGCTAACATAGACTCGGATCATTATCTTGTCGCAGCCAAGATCCACACACGTCTGTGCGCAGCTAAGAATGCTCGCAATCTTATGCAGAGAAAGCTAGACGTCGACAAGCTGCAGTCGACAAGTACAGCCGAAGCCTTCGTTACTTGACTCTTACTCCTGCTTCAAGAAAGCACTCCTCCGATCGACGATATATGAGGACAGTGGACGCACATGTCCCACTCTATGCGTACGGCTGACGAAGAGGCGATAGGCTGCCACCGCCCTCGCCGAAACGGCGAGTGTCACGACGAGGAGTGTCGCGACGCCACTGCAGAGAAAGACACCGCATACAAAGCCACTCTGCAGTCGGTTGTAACGCGTGGTGTTATGGAGCGATAACGTGAGAAGAGGGGGAAAGAAACGAGAGGCAGAAATGCGTGAGTGTAAGAAAATTGAGATGCACGGCAGAAATATTTTTCGGAGCCTCTTCCTGTCAGGATGAAAATGGGAATCTAGTGACAGATATCCAGAGTGCACTGATGTTTTAGAGGGAACACTTCTCTAATCTTCTAAATTGCGACGCTGACAACAATCCCGCCAATAGAGATAAAAACCCCAATTATGGATGATAGCATTGAAATTCCACTGCCCGACTATAACGAGGTTTTAACAGTTTTAGCTCGGCTTAAAAATAACAAAGCCGCAGGAGGTAATGGTCTACCAGCTGAGCTGTTTAATAGCGGTGGCGAAACTCTGTTTAAATGCTTTCATAGGTTTCCATGCAGAATATGGTCGGAAGAATGCATACCAGATGATTGGAATCTCAGTGTGCTCTGCCCAATCCACAAGAAAGGCGATCCCACTACCATAGGATCAGCCGTCTTAATATCGCATATTAGGTCCTGACCTGTGTGAAAGACTGAAGCCATCTTTTTGTTGAAAACACTTCTTTCCTAACGAAGGATAACTCTTGCCAACAGGTGTTAAGTACTTTGGGCTCATTTATAAGAATATATCGAATAAGTTATAAAATTTTTGTAAGGTTTTAGCTTTGAAACAATAATTTCAGTTGTAAAATCTCTTCAGAAAATTCTTCCTCGGTTCGAAAGTGGGGAGATAGATTAGTATAAGAGAAAGGGAAATCAACTGAAACTAGTGTAGTAAGTTCTATGTGTGGCGGAGCGCTATATCAACATGCTAATTTGAATCTATGGCAAGGGTTACGTCTCAGTCAATTCGATGTATTGGTACTTTCATTCTACAAACATCTCTACTTTCAAATTGAACTCTAAAGCCAAATTGTTGATAAATTTCGAATTTTATTTGATAAGAAATGAGAAAAGAATTAAAGAAAGGTTAAAGCATGGGACCATGGCCTAGCCAGGATCCAAATACGAGACCTCTGGGTTACGACCGAGGCCGCTAAAGTCGTGTGGTTTTGCTGATTTGTTGAGATTTTCTGCTAGAAACAATAGTATGAATGAAAGTCATGAAATACAATTAACCCTCTTATTTGTTCGACTCGACCTAGCCTTTTACCTTCGTAAATATTTGCACTCCGGACATCCTGCTGATAATCTACCGAAACTCTTTAAATTTGCTTTAGAGCGCCCTCTTCGCATGCCTTACTAACAAATAAGATTAGGTTTCATATTTATCGAAACCGAACAGTAATAATGGAAAATGAAAAATAATGATGAAAATGTAATGACGTGATGAAAATGTACTGTTCCTAAAAAAATTACAAAAACAAAAAGGGCACTTTTCATGAAGCCAAAAAAAAAAAACTTACACATAAAAAAATTATTAAAAAATAAAATGTTTGCGACATTCTTTTTTAAGACAAGTATTTTTTGTGGTGGTCCTTAGCAGTCATACCGGCTTGTAACCTTTTTGGCATAGATAAAGACAATCTTTGTGTGATGTCAGGAATTATTGTTGCCCATGTGTTTTTTTAGAGTGCGGTTTTTTCTATTAGTTTTTTCTACATGAGCCCACAAATGTTCGATTGGGCTTTAATCAAGACTTTGGGTCGGATGGGGTAGTACTTTTTTGCAGTTGTACAGAAGCCATTCTTTAACCACAAGCGAGGAATGTTTTGGATCGTTGTCGTGAACAAAGTTAAATTGTCGACATTTTCAAATTTTGCGGCTGTTTATAACAAATTTTCCCTGTATATATTTAAATAATCAAATTTCTTCATCGTTCTTTTAACAACCTGAAAGTTTCCAATCCCATTAACTCCTATCGCACCCCATACCATAATACTTCCGCTGCCGTATTGGACGGTTTAATGAACATTTTTGGGATTCATTGTTGTGGGTGTCTTCCTTCACACAAAACTTCATACATCGGATCCAAATTAATTGAATTTTGACTCATCTGTAAATTTCACTAAATTTGGAAACTGTACTGATTTCTTCACATACTCTTTTGGCTTACTCCAACCACTTCTTAATATTTTGTGCTGATAACAGTGGCTTGTTTCAGGATGTATACTCTCTTAAGCCTTTCGAACGCAAAAAATTTCGTACCTTTTGTGGATGTACCTAAACAATACCGTGTTTATTTAACTATTTTGCTACATTTACTGCAGATATTTTCGGATTTTCGTTGATTATTCGACCCATTTTCCTTTGCGTTTAAAAAGATGCATTTTGTTTTTGTCTTCCACTTCCAGTTTTTCTACTTAATAACACATTTTTCTTTCACATAAAAAACAAACAAATTGGCCATTTCAGCCCTTGAAAGGACTTTGACCGATCTTCTTATGATCAATTGTGTTGTGTATGTTATTAAATGTTTGCACACAATTGACCGAGAACTGGACCTACATGTTTTATGCCGACTCCGAACGGCTAAAGTTCATGTTCTCAAGATGCTTTACATGGCATTATTTACTCTCTGATGTTTGCCATTGTCTGCAGAGAGGTGGTGACCGAAAATTTTTTATTAAAAAAACTTTTCGCCGCGGCTGGGGATCGAACCCGGGCTCCGAGCATGCTAAGCCACACACTTAACCTGCATGCCACGGTCACCACTTTTCTTTCACATATCAATAATATATGAAATCGTAGAGTGCGGTTTTATTACCATTTCACCAATATTTCTCAATATAGTTTTCTATTCCCAAAGTCTCTTAATTAATTTCTTAATTTCTGTTGAAGTTGGCTTTGAATGCAAGTTTTTCTTTTCTTACGTTTAAACTTGCACGTTTACTTTTAAAATACTACGAACAAACTATATGTGGGGTCTACAAACGGAAAAAACTGGATTTGGTAACGGTATCTCACCCTAATATGAAGAGATTGTGCGGTTCCTGCAATACATGAAGAGTGTACAAGTTTATTTTTTGGCTTCATGAATTGTGCTTTTTTGTTTTTTGGTAATTTGTTTTAGGAATGTCACATAACCATAATTTTCTATTCGAAAAGTAAATAAAATAAAGAACATTTTACCATTTTATTTTATAAGGTTGGTGTATATATTTTCAGAGATAATGCAGAATAAACATCCTACTAAGCATACTGTTCAAGTTTTTTTTTGGTTCACAGTATGTATGTAAAAAAAAAATTGATAAGAACAAGTAAAAATTATGAAATTTTGAATTTTTGGGGTTAAGAAAAAGTTTATTGTAGAAAAAAATTAAAAAATTTTTTAAGCCAACATTTTTGACGGAAATTAGTATTTCCTAGTAAACCTGTTGCCCGAATTCGAGCAAATCAATAAAAAGTGTAAGAGTATAAAAAGTATAAGTGTAAGTGTAAGAAACATTATAAACGTTTAATATATGGTTTTCTATTCAAGAAGCTATTATACTCAATAACGATATATTCAGTCTCAATAATGATATAAAAGATCATTATCTGAATGGTTTGACTTGAAACGTATGATCTGACACTAAATTTTTTAATGTAACTGTCAAAATACGAAGACGGAATTACACTTATATTACTACTGAGACAAACATAATTACTATTCGAAAACATCGCAGCAAACTCTTCCAGCTATAAAACATAACTAATTAAAAAAAAAAACGCAGTAAAAAATAGATTTAAGACATAATACTAAAATATATTTCCGAAATTAATAAATAATACTTACAGAACACCTACAACATCAATTTATAACATATTTAGGTGAAAAAACGCCAAAAAACCCAAAAAAACCGTTGTAATTTGACTGAGTTGTTTGCTCGGAAAGTGGAATTTTTGATTTTGGAACTGCATTTTTCGGACAATTGACATTTGAGGACTGCATAAAAGATAATTTTGGTTAAAAATTTTTAGTTTTGAAAAAAATTCAAATTCGACCAATTTATAAGCTCTTTTCAAACTAAATTTCAAATCGATAAAATAACGGATTTTTGTACAAAAATTTTATTTCTGTTTTAAAAGGTTGGGAACCCCCTGAAATGAAATCACAATTTTTAAAAGTGGTTTGCACATATACAGCCTAAACCTGATTTAATGACATCTAAATCGATAGAATCGGTCCATTGGTTTGGGAGGAGTTGAAGTCACAAAAAAACCTTAGCCCATTAATTATATAGATTTTATTTTCAAATTTGGGTATGCATTCCGAAGGATACAAAAGTTACGAGCACTAAATATAATGTTTTTAAGCGAAAAAGTGTTACATAGAACCAAAATGTTTGTAATAGAAACAAGTAAAGAAAGTCTAAAGTCGGTCTAGGCCGACTATGAAATACCCTAAACCCACTTTTCAAAAACAAAAACAAATTGTATTGTAAATGGGCGTGTCCGTGGGCTAATGAAGCCTTTATTTTATGTGCATTTAAATTTTTATGAAAAATGTACACATACCAAGTTTTATTCCTGTAGCTCACAGTTAATGCTTTTATTGTGCTTTCGCTATGGGAGGTGGGCGAGTTTTTGGACGGATTACTCCCAATTTTTGAACACACCTTAGTTTTGGTACAAAATACATAGTACATACCAAATTTAATTTCTCTATGACAAACATAACCTTATTTATTGAGTTTTCAACTTTTTGGGTTGTATGGGAGGTAGGCGTGTCCGTGGGTGGATGACGTCCATTTTTCAAAACCATCTTTGTCTTGTCATAAAAAACATATGTGCCAAATTTTAGCTCTTTAGGTTAAACACAGGCTTATTTATTGCGTTTTCAATTTTCGCGTTGTATGGGAGGTAGGCGTGTCCGTGGGCGGATGATGTCCATTTTTCAAAACCATCTTTGGTTTGTTATAAAAAACATATGTGCCAAATTTAAGGTTTTTAAGTTAAACGCAGGCTTATTTATTGCGTTTTCAATTTTTGGGTTGTATGGGAGGTGGGCGTGTCCGTGAGCGGATGACGTCCATTTTTCGAAGACATCTTTGTGTTGGTATAAAACACATACATATCAAATTTTATTGTTATAGGTTAACTATGAGCTGAGTTATGCAGTTTTCAATTTTTGCGTTGTATGGGAGGTAGGCGTGTCCGTGGGCGGATTCCAAAAATATTCAATAGTGCAGATCCTTGGGTGCATGTGATCATGTGTACCAAGTTTCAATTAATTATCTCTACTCCTTCTTCTTATCCTGTGTATACGGACAACACACAGACGGACGGACGGACATGGATAGCTCGACTCAGGTGGTGACGCTGATCAAGAATATATATACTTTTCTATACCGGACTTGCTTCGTTCTATGCGTTACAAACGTTTGCACAAAGTTAATATACCCTGACCTTTCAGGTTTAGGGTATAAAAATTACAAATTTTAAAGCCAAAATTTCTAAAGTAGGAAAATTTCTCAGATAAAAAAATGATGCAGGAAAAATTTTGAAGACTATCTTAAGAGTCAGTGGGTTATCATGCTCATCGATCAACTTTAATGTTTATATTACTATTTGCTGAGTCTGCTGAGACAAAGAAATAATGTTAGTGTAAAAATTCTTATTTAGGAAATTAAATCATTAAAGCTTATTAAAAATGAATCTATTTTATTGAATGAAATTTGTCGATTGAACAAAATTTGATTTGAAAAAATTTGAAGGAAAATAAATATGAAAACATGATTCATGAAAATATCATAAAAGTTAAAATGCAAAGTATTTATTTGAACAGGTATAACAGTTAGATTTAGTGTTTACTTATAAAATTTGCTTATTATTATTCTGACAGATTGCAAATATATAATAAATATAAAAATACTTAAAAAAAATCTTTCTTATGAAAATAATTTTAAATTCCAAATTTTTTTGGAGAACCAAGAAAGACAATCCAATTTCTCATAAGAATAATTTTATAATGTTTTATTTTTAAGATTCATAGAATTATAATACATTAAAAAAGACACATAATCGAAAGAATACAATTGTTTTGATTATCCGCTCCACGTGAAAAGCACCATATTTATACATACAAATTACAAATGCTCTTGTAAACTCTCCTATACAGACTTAAACGTATATTTGCTTACAACTACTTATACAATTACAGAGGCAAAGAAAGAAAGCAATAACGCATATCTATGAGCACATGCATAGCCCAGCATTTGTATTATTTTGTATGTATGTTTGTATTTGATTGTTTGGCTTTAACTTCACCAAGGTAAGCAAAACAGTAACTATAATAACAACAACAACAACAACGAAAACTAGCTACAACAACAACAAGTTGAGAGACACTTTGGCCACTTTGAAAACAAGTCACATAAGCTTTTGCACCCACAACTTCAAACGGTTGTGCCACTACTAGCGCACACCTTCACTCACAGACATACATAATATTTGCATTTGCCTTCCTGTCACTTAGCCATTTGTTCTGCATCCTCGTTGTTCTTACTGCTGGTGACTAGCTTTTGGCTAATAGCGAATCAATAATTTGCAATTTCGTTTCATTTCGTTGCTTTGCTGCTGCTTGCAAGCGATAAAAATGAGCTGCGTCTGTGCTTTTGCAAATATGGTGTAGTATGCGTGTGTGTGTGTTTGCTTGTGTGTGAGCCACGTTATCTGCATTTAAACTCACGTTACATTTTGTTGCGCTCCATTAAAAACATGTGCATTCAAATTACAGCAAAGCAAGGAAGACGGTACACACAGGCGACCACACCTACAAACACTGACACAAATACCAAACGATACACATGCGCATAAGTTACAACAAGAACAGCAACAACAACAACAACAGCAAGACTATGAAAACAAATTCATAGGAAATACAAAATTCATGTAAAAGTTTATTCTGCTATAATATGTATTTGTGTAATATGCATGTATTTGTGTGTTAAGCTTGATTATGAGAGTGTGTGCAACTTTAAAAAAGAATTACAATTTTGTAGTTGTAATTGTAGTAGTTGGCAGGTGACACGGTGTATATGTCCGTCATAGTGAATGTATCACATTTGTTCTTGTGACTTAGTAAAACTTTTTAGTATTTAAGTTTAAAGCTCGTTTTGCCCATAAAGTTTAACGGACGTATTGGGACGGTTGGGGAATTTATCGTTTTTATGTTAATTTTTTCAATTTTTAATACTCCCCAAAAATGTGCTTCTTTAAAGGCTCTTCTCTGTTTGGTTTTGTTAAGAAAAAAGAAATCTTATCCAAAAAAACTTTTGGGTAACAATTATAGTTTAAAAAAATTTAATGCATAAATAATTTTTGCTTGGCATGAAAAAGCTCTCGAAAGCTTTTTTCTAAATCATAGAACAACAATGCTTACTTCTTACTTAAAATGATTTAAAAAATATTTGATGTAATATTATATTTGATGTATAAATAATTAATATTTAAGAGGGAATTTACAAGCTTTTGACTTAGAAAGCCAATGCTGTTCAAGCCGTCATATAAATCATAAAACTTATGCTATTTTTAATTATAGAAAGAAGAAAAGAAGCTTTTTAAAAAAGTATTGCTTAAGATGAAGAAAAATTAAATTTCCTGTTAATGATACAAAAAGCTTTGAAGTTGAAATTTCATATTTAAAAGCTTTTGCTGAAAATCAAAAAAGCTCTTTAAGATCTTGTAAATCAAAGAACATATAATAGTCATTAGTAAAACATAAGAAAAGATTTTTAAAAAGCTTAAAAAAAAATTGAAGCAAGAAAGTTCCCCTTCTAAAAAGTTCTAGCTTTTTTTTTTGGAAATACAAACTTATTTAACACGTAAAAGCTTGTGACAAAAAATGCAAAAACTCATAAAAATATATATATATATATATATATTTTGGTAAGAACAAAAATAACATATATAAAAGCTTTAACTTAAGTGCAAGAAAGCTATCGAAAATATATTTTAAGTCAGAGAACTAATCATAATTGAAAAAGAATGCAATTAACTACTAATAAATAACTAATAATTTGAAAACAATAAACTAAGTTTTGTAAAAGTATTTAAAAAAGCTTTTAATACTTTTTAAAAGCCGGCTTAAAAAGGATATAAAAAAATAAGTAAGACTTTCACAAAATATTTGATGCATTAGAATGCAAAAGCCCCAAAGCCGTCTTTTTAACCGAAGAAAAGAAGCATTTTAAAATAGCTTTCAAAAAATTTGTGCATGCCTAAGAACACAAAAGCTCTCAAAGTTGACCAAAAATGAAAATACAAAATTTTTTATATGCAGAGAGAAGAATGGAATCTTTTTAAAATGCTTTTAAAAAAAGAAAAAGTAAAGGTATTAGATAAGCTTAACAATACTCTCACAGCTGTCATGTTAACCCAGGAAATAAAACTTTATAAAAAAAGCTTTACAAAAATATTTCATTATTTTATAAAATATTACTTTTTCGCTCAATAATGCTAAAGCCCTCAACCTGTCATGTTTATCATAGACAATTAAGCTTTTTTAAAAAAGCTTCAAAAAATGTGCATGCCTAAGAAACTAAAAGCTCTCAAAGCCACCATTGTTTACCAGAAATTATATTAAAAATTATGTTTTTAACATGCAGGTTGAAAAATGGTATCTGTTTAAAAAGCTTTTGAAAAAGGTAGGCTTAAAGATGTCAGGAAAGCTTAAGAAAAACGTTAAGCCTGGAATGCAAAAGCTCTGTAAGACATCAAATTAACGAAAAAATATTTTTTAACTATACATAGAGAAAAAATCATTATTTTTAAAAGCTTTTGAATAAAGTCGGGTTGAAAAAGTCAGCAAGATGCAATTTTTTATAAGTTGTCGATACAAAAAGCTTTTGAAGTTAAAGTGTTATTTTTTTAAAGAAACAATTAACATACATAAAAGCTTTTGCTTAATAACAAAAATAAAAGCTTTCGAAAATTGTTGCAAATCACAGTACTTAAATAATAATAATAATAAAAATGTCTTAAAAATGTGAAAGCTTACAAAAAATATAAAAACAACTTTTGCAAAATCTTAAAAAAAAAAATTTAAATCAAAAAAATGTGTATTCATTTAAATTCTAAAAAGAAAAGAGTTCAACAAAAGCTTTGAAAAAATGTTTGATTTTAAGATGCGAGAAATACGAAGTAACTTTCATTATTTTGTACAAGTGAAAAAGCGTGAATTAAAGTTAATTAAATTTTAAACGAAAATCTTTTGCCTTAGAATCCAAAAGCTCTCAAAAACAGCTTAAGTGAACAAATTTTAATATTCATTAGTTAGAAGTAAATGTAAAAATGTTGAAAATGTGAGGAACATGATAAAAAAATTTCATACCAAAAAGCTTTTATGAGTACGAAAAAGCTCTTGAAAATATCCTGAAAATCAATAAATGGAAAATGAAAATCAATAAATCAAGAAATGTCTCACTTTCAAATGTGGAAAACAATGAAACTTTTCAATTTTAATTTTTGTCAAGTGGAAAGGTATAACAACTGAAAGCTTTTGCTGAAATACAAAAAACTTATCAAAAATGAATAGTAAATTATAGAAAAAACGTAATAATATTAATTCGCAAATATTACGAAGAAAAAAATGTGAAAAAAAAGCTTATACAAATTTAAAATATATATGTTTGTGATGTGAGGTTGATGAAATGAACTTTTACAAAACGCGTTATGTGTAAGAATGAAGAAAAGAGAAGAACAATTTATAGATAAAAGCTTTAAGCTTTAAGGTTTTAGTAAAGAACTGTCTGAAATATTTTGTGAATTAAGAAAATAATGCTGTAATATTCATTAGTAAGCTTTTTGAAAAAGCTTACTTTTTTTTGATTTTAGTAAAATTAAACTTAAAAAACGCAAATTTTACGATTTTTGTAAAAAAAAAATTTATTTTACGCATGTAAGCTTTTTTATAAGAATGCATAAGGTTTCAAAAATAACATTAAAATAAAAAATGTACTATACTTAATATGTAAATATAACTTAAAAAATACATTTTTCAAAAAAGCTTTTGAAAAAATAAGTTTTTCAAAAAAGCTTTTGAAAAAATGTTAGAGTTGAAGGTATAAGTGAAATAAAAATAAATGATGCTTTTATTTAAAAGAAAAAACTTAAAAGCTTTTGCTATAAAATACAAAAGCTCTCAATGATAACATGCTTCTCAAAGAATTGAAATAATTTATTTCTATAATTTCAATTCTAAAAGCTACATTCAATTTGAAAATTATAACAAAATCAACGAACAACGATCTGATGTGTTTTTGAACCTTAACTACAGCTATAGTTTAAATAAAGCTTTATTGCTACCACGTCTGCTTCGAATATCAAAACAAAAATTGATCTCTTAAAAATTATCTACATAAAGACATCTTGTATTTGCTTAATAAAAATCGAAGCTAGCTGAAATGTTATTTTATTGAAATTTTTTATTTGAATTTAAAAGCTTTCTAATTTTTGCAAACTTTTATTTCAATTGCAACGCTTAAAATGCAATTTACAACAAGAACGCGCAGAACAAAACGAGAAGTAAAAACAATAAACCGATGCCATAACAATCGAAAGCTCGGCAAAAACATAAAAAATGTAGAAGTAGTTGTAGTTAAAATTTATCTTACATCAACAGCAGCGCTGACGTACACACACGCACACTCATACAAATATAATATTATGTATGCAGGTGTGCGAGAGCATAGCTAGCAGGTGGACCAAGTTTTGCACAAACAACTGAGCTTAAATACATAAAGAAAGGAAGGTAGAGGTACAAAAGTAGTCAAAACATAATAACTGCTATCCTGGCTATAAAAGCTCACACATATAGCCGAAGCTTTTCTGTAATGCTAGAAAAACGCATCAAGTTGCATCAGCAGCAGCAGCAGCAGCAAAAGAAGACTAACGCTTAAAAGTGCACATTAAATATGTAGCTTAAGCACCACAGCACACACACACACACACACATATACCGTCAAGCAGACAGTAACATAAAAATATATTGCACACATACAACGAAACAAATGCGCACATGTGGCTCGCGTAGACAACGCATAAACTTGGCATTGTTATGTATGCGTAATAGTGATTGCACACCGGCAAAATGCACACACATACACACATCACTGCCAACTTTCAGCTACCAATACAATGAAAAGTTTGAACTTTTATTGCCGCAATTATCTTTATCGCAATTGAGTATCGTTTCAATATCCTTTCGATACGTTTATGTTGCGCAATGATTTCACTTTTTGATGTTTTGTGTTTTTTCCGTTATTTTTATTTTTGCATGTTTTTATGTTGTTGCATATTTTGTTGTGTTTTTGGTTTTTTTTTTTTTGGCAAGGCTGCATTTTATTTTTTTAAACATTCGAGTTTTTGCGTGCGTGAAAAGTGCTTTTTGGTTTGAGTCAGCGCTTATCTTAACGCTGCACGAAGCTTTGCCATTATTTTCGGTACAAGTGTTCTTGTACTTGTCGTTGTTGTTTAACCGCTATAACATTTTGTGTGCGTTTTTGTTTTTTTTTTGTTGTTGTTGTTATTGTAAGGAATTGCCCTAAAGAAAATCACGTACGCGCATTTCAATTGCAATGAGATTTTATACTTCTGTTTGGTTTGCCTTCAGAATTTGTGTATATTTATGGCAAAAGCACAGTTTTTGATACTTTTTTTTAGCAGAACTTTTGACATTTTGAATTTAGTGTTGGTTCGTTTTTAAATCGTTTCCGTTTATGATGATGAGCATAAAACGTTTAGCACAAGTATGCATAAGACTTACGAAAATTTTAAACCCAAACGTGATTTTTTGCAAAATCTGCAAAAGCTCTGATAGGAATAGCTAAAGCACTGACAAAAATGCTTTTAATATACTGGTACCTTAAAGTCTCTTTTAAAAGACAAGCAAATTATTTTAAGCCAAATTATTTATTAATTATTTAAATTATTTTATTTATGTTACGTAAATTTGGAATTTTTCTAAATTAAAATAAGTCCTTTCAAATGTAGGAATGCTTAAAATGTGAGAAATGTTGAATTAACGTTTGTTAATTGAAAATATTGAGTTGATCAAAGAATTTATACCATATTTTATTTTGGAAAAAATAATATAAGCTTTTTCAAAAAGCTTTTGAGAAAAGAAGAGTTAATATCTTTGATAGACATGTAGTACAATATCAACTTTGATATGGAAACCATATGGGTTTCATCGGTATTCCAAAGTTTTGTTCCGTACTACAAAAAACAAAAAAAAAAACAAATTGGCCATTTCAGCCCTTGAAAGGACTTTGACCGTGCTTCTTATGATCAATTGTGTTGTGTGTGTTATTAAATGTTTGCACACAATTGACCGAGAACTGGACCTACATGTTTTATGCCGACTCCGAACGGCTAATGTTCTCAAGAAGCTTTACATGGCATTATTTACTCTCTGAGGTTTGCCATTGTCTGCAGAGAGGTGGTGACCGATCAGAAAAATTTTTATTGAAAAAACTTTTCGCCGCGGCTGGGGATCGAACCCGGGCTCCGAGCATGCTAAGCCACACACTTAACCTGTATACCACGGTCACCACGGTCCGTACTACAATAGCACCCAAGAAACCATTGAAACTGAGTGGTGTTCTGAAATGTACTAAAGCTTTAAGCTCTTCTGTCAGAATCATATGTTTTCGCTACAATGCCACTGAAAACAATTTAATCAGTTAGCAGAATATCCAATTTATCAGCATAAACATAGAAAATAATGGAAAAAGTTATTATTATTTCTATATAAAAGTTATTAAGTTATTATTTTCCAGGTGCGTGCAGCAATTATAACTTTGATTGCATTCATTTTCTTGTTTATATACACAAATTTTTGCATCAGCTGATAATAAAGGAGTTTACATTCCAATCTAGATAAGCCACAGGAACAAAATTTTGGTTAGAAATGCCATTGTAAAGCTAATCTTACAATACATCGATCCATAAAATCCTCTTTGATAAAAATTTTAAAAATCCTAGAGATAAATGCATTAAAAAATCTCCTTTTCAATCAAAGCACACAAGCATAAGTAATAAATTTTACATTTTAGCGGTTTTGGGTATGCGTTCTTTTAAAAATAAAAAACTAAAAACAACAAACATTTTTTTACTAAAAAGGACCTTCAGAAGATTCAAAATTACTTCGGCGGACTTCCTCTGATTTGAAAAAAAAGGATGCAGAAGTCATTTTAATGAGTTCGTCAAACTTTTGTGAGCCCGGTCGGCGGATTCAAAATTTTGATTCATTTCTTACTTTCAAAACCAGACAAGTTCAAATTCAAAATTGAAAATACGATTTTTTTTTTGCACTATGAGACTAATTTTTTTTTCGCATAATATATATATTCCTGTGAAGCATAATTTTGCATAATTGGTTTTATTAAAAACAAGTAAAGAAAGTCGTAAGTCGGTCTAGGCCGACTATGAAAAACCCTAAATCTACTTTTCCAAAAAAAAAAAAAATAATATTATTGAAAATGGGTGTCTCCGTAGGCGGATGAAGCCTATATTTTATATGCATTTAAATGTTGAAGAAAAATTTATGCATACAAAGTTTTATTCTTGTAGCCCACAGTTAATGCCTTTATTATGCTTTCGGTATGGGAGTTGAGCGTGTTCAATGACGTATTGCTCACAATTTTTGAACACACCTTAGTTTTGGTATAAAATACATACATACAAAATTTGATCTCTCTATGACAAACATAATCTTATTTATTCAGTTTTAAACTTGTTGGGTTGTATGGGAGGTCGACGTGTTCGTGGGTGGTTGACGTCCATTTTCCAAAACCATCTTTGTTTTGTCATAAAAAACATACGTGCCAAATTTTATATCTGTAGGTTAAATAGAGGCTTATTTATTCCGTTTTCAATTTTTGGGTTGTATGGGAAGTGGGCGTGTCCGTGAGCGGATACCACCCATTTTTCGAAGACAGTTTTTTGTTAATACAAAACACATACACACCAAATTTTATTGTTGTAGGTTAATTATAAGCTTATTTAGGCAGTTTTCAATTTTTGCGTTGTATGAGAGGTAGGCGTGTTCGTGGGCGGATGATGTCAATTTTTCTAAACCATCTTGTTTTTTCTTATAAAAACCATACGTGCCAAATTGTATCTCTGTAGGTTAAACAGAGGCTTTTTATTGCGTTTTCAATTTTTAAGTTGTATGGGAGGTGGGCATGCCCATGGGCGGATGACACCCATTTTTTGAAGACATCTTTGTGTAGATACAAAGCATATACACACCAAATTATATTGTTGTAGGTCAATTATGAGCTTTTTTATGCAGTTTTTAATTTTTTCGTTATATGGAAGGTAGGCGTGTTCGTGGGCGGATTCCAAAAATATTCAATAGTGCAGATTCTTGGGTTCATGTGACCATGTGTACCAGTTTCATTCAGTTATCTCAACTCCTTCTTCTTATCCTGTGTATACGGACAACACACAGACGGACAGACGAACGGACGGACGGACATGGATAGCTCGACTCACGTGGTGACGCTGATCAAGAATATATATACTTTTCTATACCGGACTCGCTTCGTTCTATGCGTTACAAACGTTTGCACAAAGTTAATATACCCTGACCTTTCACGTTGAGGGTATGAAAATGTCTGTCAAAATTGAGGCTTTTTTTTCAATTGCTCAACAATTCGATCTGTGTGACTCATCTGGTTATCTGGGCTATCTGGTGGTAAGGCAGTGTATTAAGTATGAACTTAGTACACTGCTAAGTATCAACTTAGTACACTACCACATGTCTGACACTATGCTAGTACGTGGTTTCTTGAGCTTTCATTGTAAAAGGACAAATTGTAGTACGAAAATTACATGTTTGTCTAAGATATAAGATAATATTGAATTTTGAGTCTATAAAAAACAGCTTTTAAGTACATAAGAAAAAAAAATACAGAATTAACAATATCAATCAGTTTGAATGTAGCTTTTCTAAAAAGCTTTTGCAAAAATTTGGGTTTCGAGTGTATGAAATATAAACAGTATTTTTGTAGCTTTTTTTTAAAAATTAAATATTTTTACCGTTAAAGCTTTAACTAAACGATTAAAAACATCTTCAAAATATTCAATAAATCATAACTAATAGTACCCATTAGTTTTACAGAAACGAAGCTTTCAAAAAAAACTTAAGATGTAGAAACATCAACAGAACTTTTGTTGTTTGAAGCAAATTCTTTGCTTGAAAATCGATCGGCCAGTATAATTTTTTGTTATTGCACAGAAAAAAATTATTTTTGAAAGAAAAGCTTTTGAGAAATGTCTGAAGATCTTATGTTTAAGATCTTATGAATGTTATCAGAACATTTTCGGTTTGGAATGTACATTATATTAAGATTTTAAATAGATAAAAGATAAAAAATATAAAAGTTTCGAAAATATCACATTTAATAAATTAATAGTATTTTTAGTTAAAATGATTTTAGAGGTTAAGATATGATAAGATAACAAAATTATTTAAAGATGTTGAAAGCTTTCACATACTCTTGATACAGTTCTCATTGAATGTAGTTCAAGATTCAAAGGATAAAAAATTAACTTTTAGAAGTCTTTAAAGATTCCTCTAAATTTGTGAGAGCTTTTAAATACTCATGAAAAAGCTCTCGAAAAATCAAAGAATGGTGTTTAAGATGAGCTGAATTAAAAATGTGGTGTAAACATTTAATAACACACACAACACAATTGATCATAAGAAGCTCGGTCAAAATCCTTTCAAGGGCTGAAATAGCCAATTTGGTTTTTTTGTTTTTAAATTAAAAATAAACTTGCAGATGTTTTTTTTTTAAAGATAAAATTTATTTAAGCTTTCACATGCTCATGAAAAAGCTTTTAAAAAAATCATCGAATAGAATTTAAGATTGAATTAATAAAAACTTAAATTTTTGGAAGTTTTTTAAGAGATAAAATTACTTTATGTTTTTAAGAGCTTTTTTATAAGGAGTGTGAGGAGTATAAGGATGCAGTATAAGGATGCAATGAATAAAAAATTAACTTTTTGAAATTTGTTAAGAGATAATTCCTACAAAATTTATAGCTTTTAAAAGCTTTTACATACAAAGCTCTCCAAAACATTATCGAATGTTGTTTTAAATTCCATGAATAAAATAAGTTTTTGAATTGTGGAAGAGATAAACATTTTTATGCTCTTAAAATTTTATACATATGCTTACAAAAGCTTTCGATAAATCATCGAATGGAGTTCAAAATTGGATGAATAAAAATGATTTCTTGCAGATTTGAGGAAATACGTCCTCAAAGGCTCTTCATAAATCATCAAATAGAGTTTAAGATTCTACAAATAAAGAATTAACTTTTTGAAGCTTCTTAGAGATAAAATTCCTCTAAGCCTTAAAAAGCTTTTACTTTAAGAAATCTCAAAAGCTTTATAAAGCTTTTAGCTGAAAAATTATGGAATGGAGAGTAATGTCCAGTTTCACCAACATTCATTTAATACCCCCTTTGCTAACCCGCAGTTAAGATTTAACATGCTAATAAATTTATTTATGTTTCGCCCCACATTTTTACAAACTCGCTGTTAACGCTAAGTACAGTACGAATCAAATGTAATTTGTAATTGTGACATTTCTTAACGTAATTTGAAATTTAATTTAAATTTTTATGAAAAGCAACATGAAAACAGAAAAAATAACAAAAAGGCGTGGTAAAAACTTTCTCGAGGAGGAAAAGCAATATCTTGTAGATCTGGTTAGTAAATATAAGAGAACCATTGAAAACAAGGCGACGGATGGTATCACCCTGGCAGAATAAAATAGTGACTAGATGAAAGTAGCCACTATGTTTAATATAATAAGCATGAAATACAAAACCAAGAAGCAAATGCCCAGCAATTAGGTACTTTATTATTAAAGTAGTCACATTAGAAATAACCTTCAAGTTTAAAGGTGGAGTTGTACAAAACTGGAGGTGGCTTAACAGCTTCCTTGCAGCTAAGTGGACTACAGGAGAAGATTGGAGCTATTGGCGTTTATTTCCGGTTATTTCTGACCCTGTCAATATATTCTCAAGCGAAGCTGTACTAGTTCAAGCGACTGAAAAAGCAAAATAAACTGAACACAAAAATGCGAATGCTGCTCCAATGGAAGATGAACTGCGCACAAATAAACAGAAGTCACCTCTTGAAAAGGACATAAGAAAAACTTTTGTTCGCAGGGCTTAGGAAAATAAGTGCAGAGAGGTCAAAGATTAACGGGTTTCTAATGAGGAGTTGATTGGTCTTAAAGAAGTCAAGCTGCAAAAGAAATCCAATTTTTGGATGCCAAGTTGGAGTTGAAGCAGATTGAGCTCCAAATAAAAAAAAAAGATCTGAAGAATCTTATATTATCTATATTAATAATAAAAATATTAAAAATAAAAAATATAATTTTTAACAAAAGGTATCGTTGTACCTACTATGATTTCTATTTTTACTTTTTTTATAAATATTTGGAACTAAAAATTGTTAATTGGACCATTTAAAATCGAATTAGTGACTACCGCTGATTTATTATTCAGCATAAATAAAATTAATATTTCATGATATTCCTTTATTTGACCGGGCCTTTTACTATTTCAGGATCATCAGCGAGTTCCTCATACCTTAAATTTTATATTAATCCAAAAAGATTTGAAAATCTTAAACAACTTTATATACCGAGCCTTTTCAACGTAACACTTTATGAAGCTTCGTAAATCTTTGCTTTCTGAACAAGGAATATTATTTTTAATTAAGATTTAACTACTTACTTGCGCCTCCAAAAGTGAAATCGCCTTCAAAGAGTAAGCAATGTTAGGAAGAAAAGAAAGAATAAAAGTAGGTGAAATTTAGGACAAAAGGAAACGAGCTTTCAATAAAGCAAAATTGAAATAAAACAGTTTAAACACAATAAATAAATAAAAAACAAAAAATATTTAAGATTTAAGAAAAAGTAGTAAATCCTGTAAAGCAGCATGGAAAAGAAATGAGAAAAGGTTCATTGTTAGTAAAATTTTATGTAATTCCATATCAAAAAAATGGCGTAAAAGTTTAAAAATATAAATGAAAATAAAGCTTTTAACATGTCTAAGCTTTTAGACATGCCATTAGCTGACTTTTTCTAGCTTTGGCAGTTTTTTGTTTACTTACTTGTCTCACCAGTGGTACAAGTCGCTGGCATAGAGGGCGGACCACGCCCTATATTATTCACAGCAATCACATAGAATTCATATTCGGTGTAGGGGCTGAGCGCACGCACCACATAGAACATGGTGATGATGCCGCTGATTTCGCTAAAAGCCTGTGGATTTAAAAGATTTATGCAATCAATAATGAGCAGAGCTTTTTTGACGTTGATGTAATTGACGTTTAAATTTGATGATATCCTTACCTGATTGGCATTTTTTGGCTTATATTGTATCACATAGTATTGCAAGTCTTCGGGACCCTTGTAGGACCATTCCAGGCGTACTGATGTTGCAGTCACCTCCGAAATTTGCACATCTGTTGGCGCTGTCGGCAAAGCTGTTTAGAAACAACAAAAAATATTGGTAAATTTTTATATATATTTTTTTCAAATATAGCACTTAAAACTTACATTGCACTTTGACGACAGCAGTGGCTTCAATTTGACCCAGAGACGACGCGGCAATGCAGGTATAATTAGCGCTTTGTTGTATGTTGGTCAGCTGAAGTATATTGCGTCCAATTGGAATGTCATTTTCGGGCGTCAGATCTTGGGGTCCTGTTGTAATTGAAAGTAAGAAGAATTAAACACTGAACATTTACTAATAATAGTTTTAAAAGAATGTTTCATGTTACTGAAGGTCAAGTAACAAAATAATACATTAAAAAACGTGTCGAAAATTAAAAAAAAAAAACATAATAATAAGACCTCGAAAATTTTAAAAGAGCCGGAAAAATTTTAAATTTTTTTGTGTGCCACAGAAACGTGAAACATGCATGGTTATTTAGTTAGAAACGAGGTACGAAGCTTTTTTATCTCTCGCTGGCTTTCCAAATAAAGTTCTGTTAAAACTTTGCAGGGTTTCTTATTATACATTTTTTAATTATAATATATAATATATTTAATGTATATATAATATAATATAATATAGATATTATAAATGTATAAACATTTATTAAAGCTATTTATTTTTAAGCTCTTGACCTTCCTTCAAATAAAATTTAAAATTGTGAAAATTTGTTATTCAAAGAATTAAAATTTTATTAAATGCAAAAATAAAGCTTTGAATATCACTGTATTAAAAGCTTTTATATATTTATTCTTTAACTTTTTAAAACTTTTGTTTATAGTTTAAATTTTATTAAAATAATATATTTCTGTTAAGAGCTTGCAGTTTTGCGGTAAAACAGGTTTGAGGATAAAACTTTTTTGGAAATACGTTTTATCTAAAAGGTCAAGGGATATTGATTTTGGAGTTATACATAAAAGTTGCAATAACATGTTGAGTTTTTGTTAATTTTTTATTAACAGTACATAAAAATATTAAAGTTTTAAATTTATAATATTAAGCTTAACTATACTTAAAAGTTAGAAAATATTGGCACTTAAAGAAAGGTTGTGCAGTTTTTCTGAGCTATTTCTAAGTATAAATAGGAACGCTTTCAAGTTATATAAACTTTCGACATCAAGAAGCTTTCATGTTTTGTAAATTTATGTGACAAAAAATCTTCTAAAACATATTTTTATATATTTTGGAAAGTTATATCTGTGTTTAAGAGATTATTTTTAGTGCTCTTAAGTACTTAAGCATGACTAAAGCATTAAAGCATTTGAAAACTTTGAGTTTTGGCAACATCAAATCATCAAAAGATAGACTTAGATATTATATAGACTTTTTATAAAAAAAAACTTACAAATTTCATAGGAAATAAATATTATGACAACAAACTTTTTAATAAATTCATTTAATAGATGAAACTTTTAAGCTTTTTTAAGGTTAAAAAAAAAAATAAATTTACTAAATGTATTTTTATTTCTAGTAAATATAGTAGTTTCTTACATTAAGGAACGCATTTAAGCATTTTTTGTAAAAAGCTTTTTTATTCATTTCTGTAAACTATTAAGAACTGAAGCTTAAAGAGCTTTTAAGTTTTTCAGTATGACTTAATTGTATAGATTCTTTATAAAAAAGTTTATAAATTTCGTTATTAATAAATTCTATCGAAAATAAATTTTTACATTAATTTATATAATAGATGAAATTTGTAAGTTTTTGTCAATTTATAATATTTAATTTTAGTATATATTGAATTTTTCATAATCTTGTTTCGGAAGCTTGCTTTACTAGAGCGTAACAAAAACATTAAGGATTTATGCAAAAAGTAAAAAGGATTAAAAACCTTTTTAAATAAAAAAAAATTTTAAATATATTTTTCTTAATTTTTTAAAAGCTTAAAAGTTTTTATTTCAAATAAATTTATAAAAAAAAGAATCTGAAAACTTTGGATGCCTTTATTTTAAGAGATTAATATATATTTCAAATCTTTTCAAACTTTTTTTTATAGAAAAATTAAAAATTTTTTTAAATATTTTATTAACATATAGAAAAAGCTTGCATTTAAATTACTTCATCGATATGTCTGTTGTAATTCTTTATATATTAAATTCATTTTATCAAAGCATCAACTATTTTGAAAGCTTTCAGTAAAAAAACGTTTGCGGGCTCTCATTAAAGCTTTTAGTGAAGCTTTAGAAATTTAAGGTAAAGTTTTTGAAAGCTTTTAGAAGCTTTTGCAAGCTATCATTAAAGCTTTAAGCGAATCTTTTAGAAGCTTTTAAAAAGCTTTTGTAAAGCTTTAAAAGGCTTTTAAAGAGCTTTTGTAATTCTTTAAAAAAGCTTTTGTAAAGCTTTAAAAACTTTTGTAAAGCTTAAAAAAGCTTTTGTAAAGCTTTAAAAGGCTTTACAAAAGATTTTGTAAAGCTTTAAAAGCTTTTTAAGGCTTTAAAAGCTTTTATAAAACTTTAAAAAGATTTTATAAAGCTTTTAAAAGATTTTAAAAACCTTTTTAAAGCTTAAAAAAGCTTTTATAAAGTTCTAAGTAAAGCTTTTGAAAGCTTTAATTAAAAATGTCAAAAGCTTATACTAAAAGTTTTTATATAATTGCTAATACGAACTTTTACAAGCTACAATTAAAGCTTTAAGCGAAACTTTTTAAAGCCTTTTTCAAAGCTTTATAAAGCTTTTGTAAATCTTTTGAAGCTTTTAGTAAAAAGCTTTTATGTTAATGACTAATAAAAACTTTTGAAAGCTACCATTAAAGCTTTAAGAAAAGCTTTTTAAGCTTTTGAAAGATTTTAGTAAAGCTTTTAATAAAAAGGTTCTATATTAATTGCTGATAATATTTAAAGAAGGATTTCTCTGTAGGATAAGCTCTGTAGAGCTTATCAAAGCAAAATGAAATTAATAAATTTTTGAAATCAAGAAGTAAAAAGCTTTTTTTCTAATTCTTGATACTAGAAAAACAGTTTACAAACTTCACAAACATTTTTTTAAAAAAATTTGAACATTTTTAAGATTTCATTTACACGAAAAGGCTGTAATTTTTATTAATTCATTAATTTAATTATTTTTTTAATAATTTTATTTTATGGATTTAAGCTTTCAGTTATATGTTAACATCGTTTGAAACCTTAATAATGCTTTAGTAAGTTTGAATTAAAGCTTTTCTAGGCTCTGCTTAAAATTTTTGTAAGCTTTCATTAAAGCTTTAAGTAAAGCTTTTGAACCCTTTTAGCAAAGCTTTCGAAAGATTTTTTCAAAGCTTTAAATCTTTTAGTAAATAATTAAGATAAGCTTGCCAAAGCTTTAATCAAAGCTTCTGAAAGCTTTTGAAAGTTTTTCATAAAGATTTAAAAGCTTTCAATAAAGCTTTTGAAAGTTTTTAATAGAGCATTTGAAAGCTTTCATTATAGTTTTTGAAAGCTTTCAATTTAGCTTTAAAAGCTATCAATAAGCTTTTGAAAGCTTACAATAAAGCTTTTGAAAGCTTTCAATATAGATTTTGAAAGCTTTCAATAAATATTATAAAATCTTTTTGTAAAGTTTTTGAAAGCTTACAGTAAAGTTCGAAAAATTTTATTGTTTTAAAACTTTTGCCGACGCTTTTGCAAAATTTCAGTTAAGCTTTTAAACACTTTTTTAAATCTTTGAGAGCAGCTTTAAAAAGCTTTTAGTGAAAATTTTGAAAGCTTAAGTAAAACTCTTGAAATATTTTATTTCGCTTTACTTTTAAGCTTTACTTAAAACTTTTGTTAGCTTTCGTTATAGCTTTAAATAAAGCTTTTGAACGATTTAGCGAAGCTTTTGAATGAGTTTAGGAAAGTCCTTGAAACCTTTAAGTAAATCCTTAAGTTAAGCTTTTTATTAAAGCTTTTAGTGAAGCTTTCTAAAGCTTTTAGTAAAGCTTTTCAAGATGTAAGTAAAGATTTTAAAGCTTTTAGTACACATTTTTAAGCTTTTGAAAGCGTTTAGTTTATGAAAGCTTTTAGTTTTTAATTTTTTTACAAAATTTAGTCAAGCTTTAAGAAAATTTAGCAAATGGTTTGAAAACATTTAGTAAAGCTTTTGGACGCTTTGTAAAGCTTTGAGTGCAGCTTTAAAAGCTTTTAGTACAACTTTTGAAAGCTTAAGTAAAGCTGTTAAATCTTTAAGTACGTCTTGAAAGCTATTAGTAAGACTTTTATATCTGTTGCTGACAACACTAAAAATAGGATTTGAAAAGCTTTTGCATAAAATGAGCCTCTTAAGAAATAACACAAAAGTTTTAAGGTTTTTTAAGCTTTGGTTGAAAAGCTTTTAACTAAATTAAGTTAAAAAAAAAATTTTAAAACTTTTACTTAAAAAAATATTATAACATTCCTTTGTTCTTATTAAACAATTTCATATAAAGTCATTTAAAAATTTACCTACTCATAGAAATATTTTCAGAAAAATATTTTGAATAACAACAACACGCAGAAGGAGACTTAATAACGGTTTCACTTACCTTTCATCCACTTAACGTGCGGCATTGGTGAGCCAACCGCAATGCATGATAAATTTAAATTTGCTCCTAGCATAACCTCGTTTATTTGCTCGGGTGGGCGTGAAAATGTGGGCGGCACACGACGCACCTTGACGTAGAGATTTGTGGCTTTTGAGTGTTCGGTGCCAACGGAATTTTCAGCAACACATTCGTATTTGCCTTGATCTTCTTCGCGGCTGTTTTCAATTTGTAGACTACCTAAAAGTAGGCATGAAAATTTCACACATGAAATTATTTCAAATAGATTTAAAGTGTGTGAGCTGAGCAAAACAACAAATCAGAAGATAATTTTATTTAAAAATACATATAAATAAGGTTAAATTAAATGAAATATATGAAAACCTAAAAGTATGCAGAATTTTCTTTTAAATTCTGGTTAAATTAAATGAAATATATGAAAACCTAAAAGTATGAAGAATTTTCTTTTAAATTCTGCTGAGTTAAGCAAAAGTAATGCTTATTAACAGCTTAATGAAATCTGGTAATAATTTAATAATTATTACTTAATGCTTTCTTGCATCTTTAATACGAATAGCTTTAAAATGATGCCTGGCATGCAAGCTAGAAACGTGCTACATTCAATCAATTTATCGCCATATTTATCAGCTAGCTTTTAACGTTTAATTTTCTTTTTTATTATAAAGTGACATTAAAATCTCACTTACTCACACCAATGCTTTAAAAACATACACTCACATCTGTGCTGTACAACATGTATGGGAGCAAAAAAAAATCACTGCCATCGCTACAATCAAATTTCCGGTTTATATATTTACTTCCGGCATTTAATAAAAAATATTATATGACAGACACCCTGCTATGAAGTTATATAATTTTATAATAAAATCAGTCATAAATAATGTGACACCATAAATGGTCACACATATTGACACCAAACGTGAATGACTGTTACACTGGCTCACACCAACATAAAAAGGAAACATTTTTGTGTTTTTTTTAACAGTGTATTTATTGCCTGCCAGGGAATGCTAAAAAGTGAGACGTAAAAATTTTTGTGTTTGCCATTTGTTTTTTTTTAAGAAAGTCATAAATACTGCGGACGTTTTCCAGTAAATTTGCGCTAATACAGTAACAACATAATGTCACATATGTTAAGCTTAATCTTTTTTGCGCGTGTAAGGCTAAATGTGTGTGTGTGTGTGTGTGTGTGTGGAGGGGTGGAAGCGAAGTGTGAGTCGTTAAGTTTAATGACACGCATAAAAATCGATAATTTTAAGGTTTAACTGCATTTTAAGATATATTAAAAAATTTGATGTACTGTTAAGGAAAAAGCACATAAAAGAATAATTTTAGAAAGCCTCAAAATAGGCAACGATTTTTCAATAGATATGACAAATGAGCAGCACTCAGCATTTTCTACATGCTTGAGTTCAAAAACATCGAAAGAAAATGATCACTTTTTCTAAATGTGACGCATAATTTTTAGATTTATAAAGGAATGCCAAAAAGTATGCAAAATAAATTTACTTACATGGACGGATAAAAGATTGACTGAATTAGTTTATAAGTAAGAGAGAAAATAAAGTAAAGACTGAAAATTTCCAAAATTTTGCATACTTTTGGGCTCGAAATGGGCCCGGATTAGAGACTAGAAGTAAAAAGTAACTGGCAAAAAATTTGGTCTTGAAAAAAGTTTAAAAATTTCCAATATTTTTTTTTACAAATATTGCAAATTTTTTAAGCATTATTTGTTAAAAATAATCGTTATTTGAAGCTTTAATTTATAAAACTTAAAATATTAAAAGGATATTTTAAATCAAATGACTATCCTAACTTGAATTTCTCCAACTCGAAATTCTGCATAACTCGAAGTAGTATTCGTGCTTTCTCAAGGCAATTTTTTCTTAGTTTTTGAATTTTTTAACTCGAGTTTTCCGTAAATCAAATCGCATTTCATACAAATACAATTATGAAAAAAATATAATTAATAGATTGAAAAATTAAAAAAAGCATGATTTCAAGGCCAAAAGTTGATAAAATTTTTGATATAATTAGAATTTTATGAGAACTTAAAAGAACAAGCTCACAGGTATGTTAAATGAACAAAAACATTATAAAATATTAAAGCCTAAATATTTATCGTCAAAGGTTTTTTTGAATATATGGCATACCTTAACGGGGGACATGATATTGGCCGTTTTTTTAAATCGGCCAAAATTTTATAATTTTGTATTTTAGTAAATATTCTTTAGATTCTTAGAAAAAAATTTAATTGAAAAATTCCTACGGGTTCAAAAGTTACAACCGGGTTAGTGAGAGTGCATTTTTATTTTTCCTAGCATTTTTTTTTGTTCACAAACTTTGAACGAAACCATATTTTTTATACTGATTGCGGCACTAGCGAGTTCATTTATTGCATTTTTTTAAACTTGATTCCTATATAAATTGAAAAAAAAATTGTAAAAAAGCCCCTGTCATACGATAACCAATTTTGTTAAGATTTAAAAAAGTCATTTTTTTTCCAGATTGGACAATTTTCGCGCTGCAACCACGAGGCCCCGTTTTTTTCTCTGCCACCAGTTTGGAGCTCTATAAAACCATGTTGGAGTGAAAAATATATTTGTTTGAATTTTTTTTTCTAGTAATTTGTTCAATTCTCTACAATAATAAAAACAAGTTTTGAAAACATGTTTGTTTCTGACTGAGTTATGAATTTTCAAACAAAAGGTCTGTTTACTCTGCCGCGAATGTAATGTCCCACCTTAAGTGTCCAAAAAATATGCCACACCATTTAAATTAAAATTTTTGGAAAAAGTTTTAAAAATTCAATAATATTATTTCGTGCAATTTCTACAAAAATTTCATAAAATTTACATAAAAATAAGCTTTTTAGAAAATTTTGGTGTCAACACTTCGCATATATTTAGGTTTTTTTCGAATTTCGAATTCGATTTTTCGAAAAAGTTCTAAAAATATCACTTCAACAATATTATTTCTTGCAATTTCGACAAAAATTGTTTTAAATTTTTATAAAAATAAACTGTTTAGAAAATGTTGTTGTCAACAAATTGCATATTTTTAAGGTTTTTACTTGTTAGGCATGAGTTACTTAAGTTTATTTTGAATATATTGCATTTCTTAAGGCATTAATTGAAGGTTTAAATTAAGCAATGAGTCCAAAAACTCAAGCAAGAAAAAATAAATTAATCAACAACATGTGCCCAAAAATATGCCACACTTTTTTAATAAAATGTTTCAAAAAAGTTCTAAAAATTTCACTCCAACAATATTATTTTCTACAAAATTAATTTCTACAAAAAATTTCTTTAAATTTCCATAACAATAAGCTGTTAAGAAAGTTTTGTTGTCAATACATTGCATATTTTTAGGTGTTTGCTTGTTAAGCCTGAGACAGTAAGATTTCTTTTGAATATATTGCATACCTTAAGGCATTTATTGAAGGGTTAACTTAAGCAATGAATCCAGAAACTCAAGCGAAAAAAAATAAATTGATCAAAAACAAGTGCCCAAAAATATGCCACACTTTTTTAATCAAATTGTTCGAAAAAATTCGAGAAATTTCACTTCAACAATATTATTTCTTGCAATTTCTAAAAAAATCTTCTCCAAAACTTCTTCAAAATTAGCTGTTAAAAAAGTTTTTTCAATACATTGCATATTTTTAGTAGTTGACTTGTTAAGCAGGAAAAACTAAGGTTTCTTTTGATTATATTGCATACCTTAAGGCATTTATTGAAGGGTTAACTTCAGCAATGAATCCCAAAACTCAAGTAAGAAAAAATAAATTGATCAACAGCAAGTGCCCAAAAATATGCCACACGGTTTTAATAAAATTTTTCGAAAAGTTCTAAAAATTTCACTTCAACAATATTATTTCTTGCAATTTCTACAAAAAAATTTTGTTTTGATATCAATAAATTGCATATTTTTAGGTGTTTACATGTTAAGCATGAAAAACTAAGGTTTCTTTTGAATATATTGCATACCTTTAGGCATTTATTGAAGGGTTTACTTAAGCAATGAATCCAAAATCTCAAACAAAAAAAAATAAATTGATTAAGTGCCCAAAAATATGCCAATCTTAACATTTAATTAATTACATTTTTCGAAAAAGTTCTAAAAATTTCACTTCAACAATATAATTTCTTGCCATTTTAACAAAAATTTCTTTAAAACTTCTTAAAAATAAGCTGTTTAGAGAGTTTTTGTTTCAATACATTCCATATTTTAAGGTATTTTAATAAAAAAATACATAACAATTCATCAAAATTGACTGCGGCCTAAAGGTATGCCGCAACTTTTTTTTAATGCACTCAAGATTCTGGCGGTTAAGCCTAATCTTCAACAAACTAATGTGAGCTTGATTTCAACAGCAAAAGCAACCGCAAATAATTTACTAGCAACATATGTTGCCCATTTTTGGCCAACATAATAAAGACCGCTATTTTTCAAACCAAACAGAACACAAAAAACAATAAAAAAAAATATAAATGAAAAGAAATACAAGAATTTGTGGCCCAAATATGCTCATAAAATGTGGTCAATTTTAAGAGCAAGAAAATGCTACAGCTATGTGTGAACAACGTGTTTATGATGGGCTTAACGACAGCAGCAGCTGTTTTAATTTTAGCCAAGATATATGACGCATAAAGCATGTTTTAAGGACGCTGCAAGCAAAGTAAAAAAGAAAAACAAACAGCTCAATATATGAAATACATAAAAAATTTGAAATTTTTTCAAAATTTAAATTTAATTTATAAATAGAAATAATTGCATATTTTCAGGCAGCTGAAAAAAATTTGATTGCTTATTTTTGTATTTAAATCCTGCACGTTGCTAAGCAATACAAGACAAAGGCAGTTAAGAACTTTAACAAATTTTTGAGCACCGCTGAGGCGCTGAGTTTGATATTTTGCAAAATTTTAAAAAATTTCAAATTTCAGTTTACCTTAAATAATGGCAGAAATACGAAAAACAAAGCTTGTCGCATGTACTTCAAGCATACTTTCTCTTTTTTTCTCAATTTTGCGCCAGACAAACATACACATAAAAAATTAATTGTCCGTTGAATGTTGCGCTAAATCATTTTAGGCGCCGCTGCTTGTTCATCATGTGAAGCGAAGCAGCTGAAGTGCTTAAAAACAAAAAAATAAAAAAATGAGTAAAAATATATCACATCACAGCAAACGTGTTTCAAAGTTAAGTGCGTCCAACTGTAGGCTATAAAATAGTGTCCAATAAAACACAGCCAAGCACAACAACAATAACAAAATAACAAAAAAAAAAAAAACAAAAAAATTAGATCCAAAAAATAAAAAAACCTATATATTTCAACACAATTTTTATTTGCGACACATTTAGAGCGCGCCGCCGCCTATAGTTTAAATGTTTGAATTCATTGCATGATTTTTGGCGTTTGAATTTAGTTGAGTTTTTTCTTTTGTGTAATCTTTTTTTTAGATTTTCACTGCAACAAGAACCACATCAACAACAACAACAACAAGAACAACAAAAAATAGCAGCAGAGTGTTGAACAAAGAAAAGCACTAAAATTTAGTAGTTTAATTTAGTGCAGCATCATAGCATAGTTTTTGGAAAAAATTTTGCGACAATCAAAGTATTGATTGCATAAACAATTCTATGTAATGCTTTATTAAAGACTATAGTTCGCAAGTCGTTGTAACGAAACTTGTTGTTACAAAGTTCACAGTGTTTTTATAAAAACGTAAAAATATTTGATAAATTAAAAGCTTTCGTGAAAAAATTTCATATTTCTAATAAAGCTTTCTTTAAAAAAACTTTCTTAAAAGTTTTCCTTAATAGTTACTTTATAATTCATTCTTTAAAGCTTATATAAATCTATCTAACAAAAAGCTTTTTCAAAAGATTTCTTAAAAAAAGCACACAATTTCTAAATTTCTATCAAAAAGCTATTTTAATATATAAAAGACAAGCTTCCTGCTCCGTGCTCTATATCGCTCAAGCTATTATAGTTATTATTGCTATGTACAGGTGGAACATGTTAGCCTGGACCAGAACCTGTTCGCTATAACAGTGCTTTTTATATGAAAAAATTGTTGGTAAGGTAAGGTGTTATCAATAAGGACACATTGACGACGACTGGAACAAAATCACATGTGAGGTGAATGAAAAATGTCATATCGTCTGCTACTTAATTATTTTGTATACGACTCGTCGTATGACGGGCTTCTTTACTAGTATTTCTATAAAAGTTTTTGCAAAACTAAATCATTTTTTGTTTTTGCAAAACTAAAAAGTTTTTTGTTTTTGCAAAACTAAAAAGTTTATGCAAAACCAATTAACTTTAAACTTTTCTTTCAAAATATGAATTCTGAAAAACTTCAAGTTCGTAAAAAATTCACACAAACTGCTTTGATACTCAAAACAATTCAATGAAAAGTTTTATAAGAAAATCTAACGTTTATAAAAATTTGCAAGGAAATTTTTTCTAACAAAAATTATTGAAAAAAGTTTTTAAAGATTTCTTAGAATAATACATTAAGCTTGAGATTTTTAAAAACTTTCATTTACAGTTGTTTAAAAAGCTTTTGTAAATCGTTCTAACTAAAAGCTTGTTGAAAAGTTCCTTTAAAATGCATTCTTTAAAGTTTATGTGACTTCTTCTCACAAAAAATTGTCTCCAAAAGGCAAAAAGTTCCTAGCCAAAAGCTTTATTGCAATAAAAGCTTTTACAAAAAGAATTATTTTGAAAATTTTCTTTAACAGTTTTAATTTTTGACTGCTTTTTGAAAAGCTTTTAGTTTAAATGAACATTCAAACTTACTGTTTTGTTTCTTTGTAACCATTCAATGTAAGTTCTTAAAAAATTTGAAGTTTAGAAAGCTTCGAAAGAAAATTTTGACAAACAAAGTTAATTTAAAAAAGTTTTTGAGGCTTTCTCATAAAATTCTTTAAAGATTTGGTTTAAAAAATTTTGTCAAACTTTTCTTTTAAAAAGTTCCTTTTACTCTTTCTTATAAAAAGTTTTTCAAAAATTTTCTTAGAAAAAAGTTCCTTTAAAAGTATACCTTAAAGTTAATGCAAATATGACTTATAAAAAGCTTTAAACAAGGTTTTTCCCAAAAAACTAAACATTTGTTACAGAAAACTTTCATACGCTAAAAGTTTTTTATAAATTCATTATTTTAAACTTTTTTTCAAATCTTTGTATTTAAATACTTTTTTGATGAATTCTAAGCAATTCTATGATTCTAAAAACTATTCCAAGAAAAGCTTTTGCAAATTTATTAGAAATTTTATAAAAATTGTTCATTCTAACTTCTTTTAAAAAGCTCTTAAGCTTTTCTACTAAAATCTTTCAAAAAAGTTTTTTAAAACCTTCTTTTAACTCAGACTGATACCTTTTTGATGAGTTTGAAGCACTAGTTGGTATGATTCATAAAACTATTCCAAGAAAAGCTTTTACAAATTTATTATAAATTTTATAAAAATTGTTCATTCTAACTTCTTTTAAAAAGCTCTTAAGCTTTTCTACTACAATCTTTCAAAAAAGTTTTCTAAAACCTTCTCTTAACTCAGACTGATTTTCCTCAAAATTTGTTCTAACAAAGTTAACCTATACTTACTCTCAAGAAAGCTTTCTTTAAACAAATTAAGATCTTTTATAAACGTTTTTAATATTTTTTTTTTTCAAAAAATTTCTAAAAGCTTATCATAATTTTGCCCAGAAAAATTTTTTTCAAAAGATTACTCAAAAAAGCTTTTTGAAAAGCTTTCGAAAAAATTCCTTTAAAGCTCTGTTGAAAAGCTCTGACATTATATAAGCATTATATAAACACCCACAACGACACCACAAAGTCTGCAGTAATGAAAGCTTTTTCTAGTTAGAAATAATAAAAGCTTCAAATCTTAAAAGCTTCCACCAACTTTTTTAATTATGAAAACTATTCAATGGTGTATTTTATAAAAAAGTGTAGTTTAGAAAGCTTTGCAAGAAAGCCTCTTCTCAAAACTTTATTAAATTTTTTTTAAAGCTTTTTTAAAAAAAAAACTAAAGGTTAAGCATTAAAAGAGCATAAAATGTTAGAAATCTTCATTATTACATTGTTACGAAAAAAATATTCAAACGCTTTCTTAAAAGTATCTAAAAGGGTTAAAAGGTATAAAAATCGGTATTACGAAAAGCTTTATCAAAACTTTTCGCACAAATGACATAAACTTTTTGAGAAAGTGCGTTTAAATAAACGTTAATTTTTAAATTCTTCTTTTAAAAATTTTATCAAAAAATCTGTTTAAAAATCTTTTTGTTTGTAAAATTCTCATACTAACTGTTTTGATTCGTAAAGCTTTGCTTGCTATGCAAAGCTTTATAAAAGCTCAGAAAGCTTCAGCTCAAAACTAATTCTAAAAAAGTTAATTTGCAATTGTGATAAAAGCTTTCTTTTAAAAAGCTCTAGAGCTATCGTTTTTAAAAGCTTTATCAAAAAAGTTTTTTATAAACTTATCTAAATCTTTCAAACAACAATTTTTTTGTTAATTTTTCTCAAAAAGTATGTTAAATTTCTACAAAAAATGTTCTACAAAACTCATTTTTTCGAAGCTGTTATTTTTAACAGCTGCTGTGATTCTTAAATCTTATTTTTGAGCAGTTTTGTTCATTTTTTTTAAAGTCTGTTCTTCAGCTAGCTTTGTAACAGAACTCTTTCTCAAAAAGTTTATTTCAAAATACAGTACAAACTCGGTAACCGCAACCCTCGATACACGCAATTCCTCGATTTTTGCAACAGAGCGGGACAAAGCATTGTAACCTTTATAAGTGCAACTCGCTAAAAATAGTAACCTCAATAACTGAAACTGACTACGCTTAATATATCTATATGATGGGTTTTAGTTTGTATTTTGTCTCGTTTGTTCTTTATTTTTTTCTGGATTTTTAATTTTGACCGTTTAAAAGAAGTTATTTCGTCGAATTCTTTGCTCTTTGGTGCGTTTGCTTTGAGCGCAATCGTTAACACAAAAAATTAGTATCTGCTTATACTTCGACCGCCCGGTAGTGTTTTTTGATGAAGGGTAATGGCGATCACGAAAACATTGATAAAGCTAACTATTAAACAAAAGTGTGAAACTTTGCATTAAACTAAATGTGGTGTATTGAAAAAAGCACTGTGCAGCCTATATAAGGTGCACAAGTCAACAATCACGAGAATTAAAAAAAAAAGAAGACAAGACTCTGAAATATGCTGGAAATATGGAAGCTGGGCCAAAAAAACGGCAAACTCTATAATCCTGCGAATATCCAAAAATGGAAAAGGCTTTCTACAAAAGGTTTTTAAAACAAAGAAAGCAAAACGTTCCTTTTTCCGTCGATATCATTAAAGCAAAAGCTCGCAAGTTGCGCCGAATGAATTTTTCCAAAAAGATGATCTTCATGAATAGATGCACGAAATTTTTGCAGACAAAGAAGAAGATAATGAAATCGTAGATTTGAAAGTACAGATAACAGTGATTCTGAACTTATCGCAGTACCTCAAATAAAAGGTTCAGTTGCTGTGCAGTCGTTTCACACGTGTATTCAGTGGTCTGAAAGAAATGGTATTCCATCAAAATACATTCTTATTCTTAAGGAACTTCGAGAGATTGCTGTTGCACAAACTGTAACTTATACAAAGTACAAACAAAAACAAACGATATTTTCAAACAGATATAATATATTAAAACTGAATAAGTGAATTATCTTATTAAAATGAATTGAATAATTTCAATACTGTAAATTTTATTAAGCATTTTGCTTAAAACTTCATAAAACTCGCTCTATATATAATTGTTCTCGCTTCATGTTTTCCTTGCTGGGTGCAACAACCTCAATAAATGCAACAGCCTCGGTTTTTATTAGTTGCGTTTACCGAGTTCATACTGTACTTTAAAAGCTTTTTTATAAAAGTCTGAGCAGCTTTAATTTGGTAAAAGTTTTCTTAAACAATTTTGTAATAGCTTTGTTAATTTAATTTTTAAAAGCTTTTAAAGAAACTTTCTTAAATCTACATAAAAGAAAGCTTTTTTTGAAAGTTCTCTTACAAAAATTAGCTTTCAAAACAGAAGACGTTTAAAAAGAAGAGTTTTTAAATTTTAAAAAGAAAAAGTTTTACAGAAAAAGCTTTTTCAACTTATTTTAAAAGCTTTTTAAAAAGCTTTCTTTACAATTTGTTTATAAATGTATTCTTTTTTTTTTTTCCCCATAATTTATAAAGCTTTTTCGACAAAATTTGAAATTTATTTCGCAAAAGCTTTATGTATTTGTTTATTTTAAAAATATTTAATCTTTATGTTAAAAGACACAATAATGATTTTATTCATTATGAACATGAAGCCTTTGTCATTCAAAACTATTGAGTTAGGCTTTAAAAGCTTTCTCAAAAGCTTGCATAAATCTTTCTTAACATTTTTTTCAAAAGCTTTCTTAGAAAATTTAATGTTCCTTAGTTTTGTTGTAAAACTTTTCTCAAGAAAATTTTCAAAAAGGTTTTTAAAAGCTTTCATTCCATTTTTGTAATAAACTTTTTCTAAGACTTTTTGAACAAAGAGCTTTAATTTATTCATGTGTCCTTCATAATTGTTATTGATAAAATCTTAAATTACACTGTTTAAAAAATTTGCTATTTATAAACGCTTAACTAACTCGATCATAAAGTTTAAATACATATTTTTACTGAAAAGCTTAAAACTAGAGAGAAGCATATTTTCAAAAGAATTTTCTAATTTTCAAAAAATTATACTTTGGTATGTTTTGCTGCTTCATAATTTAAAAATGATGGCAACCTCTTTAAAATCCGCATAATTTATGTTCTAACGCCTAAAAGTGCACACAATTTTGTGCCAACTATTAAATAAAAATTTTTATATGTTAAATACAATTTCACGTTATCACCACAAGAAGTTATTAAAAACGCTACATTTTATCGATATTTAAAATGGTAATAAAAAACCAAAAAAAAAATGTTGCATCGCTTTAGGCTTACATTTTATTATATACTGCAGTATTATAAAATATTTTCTCTTTAACAAAAAGAAAAAGAAATATGAAAGCTGACCACAGCTGCTTATATTTTACTGCCGACTCTACCGCAAGCAATTTTATGGCCGACTAGTATGCTTCATTTCATAAAGCTGTGTTTTTTTTTTCTTTGCAGCCTAAAAGAAAACGTGACTTTCATGTTGCAATTTAACACTTTTTACACAAAAACCTCAACAGACTCATACAGCAACACTTTCACACACACACACACACACACACATGCTCAGACAAAGCATAAACTGACTGCAGCAGGCCATAAAGCAGCAATTTTTCATTTAGTTCATGATATGCACAAAAGTATGCTGCAAGAAAGTAACAAAAACCAAAAAACAACAGCGTTTAAAAAAAAATTGTTCTAGCTATATGCAACAGACGCCCACATTCTCATCATCATCATCATTACCAACATCATCAACCGTAAAGCCGTTGTCGTCCACGTCTCGGTAAGCTTTAAGTTTTGAAATATTGCTGGTTGCTACAACTTAGTGCTAGCAGCAATTTAGTGCATATTGCTGTTGGCTTGTATGGGTGCGTGTGTGTGTGTGTTGGTTGTAGTGTATGTGTAGAGCACATTACAGCATGTTACACTTCATAAACATATGCGCCTACAAGTATGTGACTATATTTTTTTTCCCCTAACTATTTTGCTTTATACTCCATCAACTTCTAGCACACATAATTGTCAAGATGTGTGCAGGAGTGTATGTGTGTGTGTGCATTAGAACGTGCAGCATGTCTTCGTGTTTTTCTTTATAGTGTATTTTTTTTTTAATGCTCTTCCGGGAAGGTCATTTTCTTTGCCTTCTTTTAGGCACAATATTGTTGTTCTTGTTGTTAATAAAATTTAATGCTTGTCCACTCTAATTGCTTTACAAATTAGGGCGTGGCAATTGTGAGTACATTTATCAAAATGGCACCATAGTTCTTAATATAAAATGTCATGTGCGTGTGTGTGTTTATGTGTGTGTTGTAGTGCATTCTTCTTGTACACAAAACGGCATGAAATGGCTGAGGAAAACTGTTGTTGGTGTCAAAAAAACATGTTAGGTGTTGGCTTAAAACATGACAAAACAGAAAACCAGAAACTCAAGACGGTGATTTGCAGCTGCTGTAGGTAAAATAAGGCGGAACAGTTTAAAGCTTTAAAGATTTTAATGCAATTTAAAATTATGAAGAAGTATACTTTTATGTGACGTACTTTTTAGTATTTTTTCTTATTCAAGATTTAAGATCTAAGGAAATAAATTTATTTATATTTGTCTATTTAATCAGAAAACTTTAATTAAACTGTTTTCTCTATTTTTTTTTTTTTTTTTTTATAATTTTTGTTTTTATTATTAAGTTCGCCACCTTTCTTAATCTTAAACAAGACTAAAACGAAAAAAAAAAAATTTGAATGAAAAATAATAGTTAAAAACGCACCTGATTGAATCCTTAAATCTTTTTCTTAAGTAAACTTTTCAGTAGATGTTTAGAATGTCTAGGAGTTATAAGAAGTTTAATTTAATTGAATCGTTTATTTCAGAAACAAAATAAGTCACTTAAATTGAATTTTTCATGAATAAAAAAAACTGTGTAATTCACAAAAAAAAAAAAAATTGTTTTAGTAAAAAACGAAGACGAGGCATTGCTTTAAGAGGGAGTAGAACACTGATGTGTGTGCATTTTACTCAGATTGTGGGTCTACCTTTAAAGAAGCGTTTGCAACAAAAGAGAAACAATTGACTTATGTTGTTTCTGAAATAAACGATTCAATTAATGAAAATGTTTAAAAAAACTTTTCGATATAGCACTCATATAAAAGGTCTTATAGCAAAAGCTTTTGAAAGAATGAACAATGATGTTCAACACTTAAAAAATACTTCGTAACCCAAATTATTTGGAATGAAAAGCACTTTTAAAAAGTTTTTTTTTAAAACTTTTGTAGGCATTGAAATAAGACAGATTCTTGGAAGGCTTTTTATGCAAAAGCTTTTTTCGTTTTTAAGAAAAATTCTAACTGTTCTTGTGTGCAAATGTCATAATGCGAGTGTTTTTAAAAGCTCACAAAAATCATACAAAATGTAGGCAAAAGCTTTTCAAAAAGCTTCAACAAAAACATAAAAAATGCTTTTATAAAAAAGTTCAAAAAAATTTAAAAAAAAGCTTTAACAGAAAGTTCTAACATATTTTAAAAGTTGCTTTGAAATTAGTTTAGTAACAAGCTTTCAAAAGCTTTTGTAAACATTTTAAAAACCCGCTATAAAAAGCTTTATCAAATCGTCAAAACTTGTACAAAAATATTAAAAAAGCTCTTAAAACATTCAAGAAGCTTTTAAATACAGTCAGAAAGCTAAAGCAAAAAGCTTTCATAGAAAAAAGATATTTTAAAAAGTAAAAAATGCATGTAGATTTTAAGAAAACTTTTCGATTAAAAATTTTTGGGAAAATTTTTCTATAAAACTTTTGAAAAGTTTTATCTATGGAAAATTTTGTAGATTTACCGGAAAAGTTTTATAATGCAAGTAATATGAACAGTTTTAAGATAACTTTTTAAAGGAAAAGTTGTTAAAAAAGCTTTTACGCCTTTTTTTAAGAGTAAGTATTTAAAAAGAAAGCTTATTACAGGTATTAAAAAGAAAAATTTAGAAAGTTGAATTTGTAGGATGGCTTTTTGTAAAAATTAAAAATAAAATTTTTTGTACAATAGGTTGCATTTAAAACCCATGGTTTTCGTCAAAACAAAGTTTTTTTTGAAATCTTTTGAAAATTTTGAAAAAATAATTTGACAGTTAACATTTTTCTATAAAGCTTTTTGCATGAAAAGTATTTTAATCGGAG
Source organism: Tetanocera ferruginea (assembly GCA_958299015.1). Lineage (NCBI taxonomy): Eukaryota > Metazoa > Arthropoda > Insecta > Diptera > Sciomyzidae > Tetanocera > Tetanocera ferruginea. Next base: position 28,120,504 of record OY282641.1, on the reverse strand, counting down.
TGCAAAAGTTTACGTGAGTTAAAAGATTTTAAAGGAAACTTTTTACAAAACTATTTTTGTTATAAAAACATTGCTTAGAAAGCTTTTGGTAGGAATCCTTTTATATCAAAATTTTTATAAAAAAACCTTTTTTCTTTTGAAAGTTTGACTGTAAGTTTGATATGCAAGGTTGTGAACAATATTTCTTACTGAGCGATTTTTCAAAGCTCACTAAAAGCTTTCGAAAAATATGCCGGCACTTTTAAAAAGTTTAAAAGCTTAAGCAACTGAATACAAAAACTTTAAAAAACCCTTACGGAGCTTCAAAAGTTTTTGAAGCAGATTTTTATGCTTCAAAAGCAAAAAAAGCTAAAAAAATCATTCACAAAAAAACTTTTGTTCGCAACATTTCTACATCATAAAGAAAGCTTTCTAAAAAATAAAAAAAAAGCTTTTAAAACTTTGCAGGAGTTCCATAAAAAGCTTATAAATTCATTGTTACATAAATGTTCAAAAGCGCCTTAAAGCTTTTACAGAAAGCTTTAACAAATATGATAATTTTATAAAACTCTATTAAATAATGCATTGTTATTATTTAGATTTTAAGCAAGATTTTTGAAAAAAGATTTATTGAAGAAAACTTCTAAAAGATTTTCGGAGAAAGCTTTTTGGAAATTTTTGACAATGTTTTAAGAGAAGAAAGCTTTACAATTAATTTTAAGGCCTAGTTTTAAGCGAAAGTTTTTTGAAAGAAAGCTTTCTCCAGAGACTAAAATAAGCTTTATAAAAATTGTTGTTTCACAACATCTTTTAACAGCCCTAAAACAAATTTTTTAAAAGACAGCGTTTAGAGAAGATTTTTGAAAAGATTTTTTGAAGAAAACTTTTGCAAGAACTTCGGAGTTTTTAAAGGAAGCATTTTGAATAATTTTAAGTTCAAGTTTTAAAAGAGGAAAGCTTTTATGGAAACTTTAACGCCTTAATTTAATAGAAAATTTTTTGAAAAAAAGATTTTTGCAGAAATTTGTAGAAAAGCTTTTTTAAGTTGTTTTTTATGCAAAGATTTAAAAAGCACTTTGAAAATTGCTTTTTATTAGAAAGCCGTTTGGGAAGATTTTTATAAAAAATTTCTTGAAGAAAACTTTAAAAAGTTTGCGAAAAGTTTTAACTAAGTTTTTTGAATAATTTTAAGGCATCGTTTTTTTACGCCTTATTAAAAGAGAGTCTTTTAGAAGTTAGCATTTTTAAGAGACTTAAAAAGAAAGCTTTAAGTTAAGTTAAGTTCAAGATTTTTAAATAATTTTAAGGCATAGTTTTTATAGATTGAAGCTTTAAAATAAACCTTTAAGATATGTTATAAGAGACTCATTAAGAAGAAAGCTTTTAAAGAGATTTAAAAAGAAAGCTTTCATAAAAAACTTTTTGAGGAAGTACCTGTATCTTAAAACAGCTTTTTACAGAACTTTAAAAAATTTTTTGTGAAAAAGCTTTGAATTTGAAACACTTGAAATTTGAAAGCGCGACATATTATTTGAAAGCTTTTTGCATGAAAAAATTGCATTATCGAAGTGTGCAATAAAAAAGTTAAATATTGTTACATAAATTCTATTGAATTTAACTAAAGTATTTTTAAAAATATCTCAACTGAAATAGTTTTGCATTAAAAATTTTCTTAAGAAAGTTTTTCGAGCAGTCAAAATTTATGCATAAAGCTCTTATCTTGTTTCAATAGGATTTTTGCAAAAAAGCTTCTTTCTGAAAAATGATGTAAAATAATTTTGACAAAAAGCTTTCTGTAAGAAAACTTTTTATTACATTTAAAAAAGCGTTCACAAAGTTAAATTCAATACTTCAAAATAGAAAAGTAACTTCAAAGCAAATTTTTGAGAATGAAAGCTTTTATGATGTAGTTTTTAATACATGATTCAAGTTTTGGAAAAAGTTTTGCAACATGTTCTAGCAAATGTTTTAACGAAATTATGCTTGTTTTGAAGCTTATTTTAAAAAAGTGTTAGAATAAAAGCTTTTGATATTTAGTCTCATCAAAATTAAAGTTATACAATAAAATTCTTAAAATTAACATTTATGAAATAGAGTTTTCACAAAATTTGTCATACTTGAAAGCTTTTTAAAAAAAAATTTATGTAGGAAAAGCTGTAAAAGCTCTGCGAAGAATGTTTTTTTTAATATATTTTTTAAAACTTTGCAGCTGTTCAAAAAATTATTCAAATATGCAGATTTAGACTTTATGAAAAGTTATTCAGGCATTAACTTTGTGAAAATTAAAGCTTTTTATTTTAAAGCTCATTAGAATTATATTAATTATATAATTATATATATTATATAATTTATAATTATTATTATATATAATTATATATTATATATCATTATTATAAAGTTATTCAACAAAACCTTTTCGACAAAAACTTTCAAATAAAGGTGTTTACAAAAATAGTTCTGCGTGAAAGCTTAATTTAATAAAGCTCTTTGTGTGAAATCTTTTTGAAAAAAAAGTATGAAAATTTAATTTTTATGAAATAAAGCCTAAAAATTAGACATTTTGTCAGAAAGCTCTTTCCAAGAATTTTGAATTAAGCAACATTTTTCAAATAATTTAACGAGCGATAAGAAACTTTATATTAAATATTTTCATAAGCCTTGTAACATATTTATATTTTTTATGCCCTCGTGCATGCGTGCTTTTGAGCTTCAAAGCTCTTTGTGTACGTATTCATTCACTGATAATCAATTCACTGGTTGAATCCCTGAAAAAATCTCTTGCACACCGTTTGTTTTTCGTTATTTTTTAACCAGTAATTTTTTGTATTTAAAATAATCTTGAGCTTTTTGATGTTTTGTTCACTACATTGGAAATATTTAGGCATGTTTGAAAGCTCAAGTGATTAAGTGGTTAATTTTTAATTACTAATCGTTATACAAATAAAATGTTCATATAAATTTCTCCACTAAGACCGTTTTTTTGTTGGAAAAAAATTAATTTTCAGGTTTAGCAACAAAAAAGATACACACGTTTATTGCATTAAAAAAAAAAAAAAATGTTAAAAGGCACATAACAAAACTAAGCCTGCTTTATTGTTGACTTCAACCCAGAAAGCATAAAAGATGTTTTCATTTCTTGCACAAAATTTAATAAAGCCCCAGAGAAAAAAAAAATGTTTATTATTAATTTATAAAATGTACTTTTATAAACTTCAAAAGCTTTTTTTTACGAAATCTTCAGCTCATCAAAGGTAAGCAAACTTTCGGGCGTACTTTTAATACACGCGACAGGCAGTCAATAAAAAGTAGCAGCAGCAGCTGTTGCTGTTTATTTTGCTGCCTCCATACATCATTCATGACTGCGTTAAATTCAGGCAACTCAGTGGAAAACATAAAAAAAAGAAAACACATGAAAAAGTCCACCAAGATTTTTTTTTTTATAATTTTACTGTTGCTGTTTGGCAATATTTTTTGCTTTTTTCACTCAACCCTTTCCTTCACTGACAGCTTTTGTGTATTTATTTTTCATTTATCAATTATGTTGCTCTTATTGTGCCTGCTTCCGTTTCCGCTTTGCTACTTTTCTTTACAAACAACATATTTTGCAAGCATTACCATGGCGCGACGACAATGACAACAACAATAACTCAAATAACAACAAAGATGAACAAAAAGTATAAAAATACACTGTCTGAGTACGAGAGTGTGTGTGTGTGTGTGTGTGTATTAAGCATAATATTTTTTCGCGAAACTTTTATTACCCAGTTGGATGGGGAATTTTTAATTTTCATAAGTGTAACTCTTACTTAATTTTTATTATCAGGCAGACATATACAATGGCGAATGTGTGTGTTTGTGTGTGAGTGTGTACATGTGAGCGTCTGGAGTAAAAATGTGGCGTACGCTGCTGCTGGCTGGTTGGTTGGTCAAAAGGGGTTGTATAAAAAAGAAAAAAATATTTAACATAAGGTGTGGTTATAAAATTTAATGAACTTTTGTGGTGAAAAATGTATGAATAAAAAATGCTGGCAGCAGCAATGCTACAAAAAGAAGAAAATAAGCAAGAATTGTACAGAAGTCTGGACATAAATGTAAGTATAGTTGAAGCGAAAGTATAGACAAAACTATAAGCTTTATACGTTATGGTAAAGAAAAAGCTGAGCCTATACTTTACTGTTTCAAGTTATAATAAACTAAAGCTTTATTCTTGATAACTCTTTAAGCTCAAACGATTAAGTTAAAAGTTAAATTCATTTTAATTTTTTTTTTAATTGATTCTAAATATACACTGGCTAATTTTTTTATTATTGTTCTGTTGGTCTTTGCACTTACAAATTTATATTTATTAATTTTTTAAACTGACATAAGCAAAATTTTGAAAGCTTTTTGATATATTTTATGCTTAAATGCTGTTATATTTTAAGGTAATGAACTACTTAAAACTAAACACTACTTAAAACTTGTTAAGGTAAAGTGTTGACTGAAAGTATGCTTCATTTGATTTTGTTATCATATTAATTTAATACTCAATTTTCGAAAAGCTTTTAATATAAAATAAATATATAAGCCAAAGTGAAGTGCTTTTTTAAAGCATTTGTTAGAGTACCAAAAATAAAATAAATTTGGTTGCATTGGAAAAAAAATTAAAACTCATGCAAAGTTGAGTGCATTAAATCGATTTTTTGAAGAGATGTAAAATATATATGAATTTTAACTATGCCTAAAATGCAAGAGATATAAGGTTTTTAGCTTTAATACCTTGCGGAAAGCAGAATAAGTATTTTAAAATATCTTCAATAATTCCAATTTGTATTTGAAATGCTTAAAATACAAATTTCAGTAAATTTAATTTAAAAGCCCTTTTTTTTGAACAAGAAACATCTTCGATCAAGGTTTAAGAACTAATTTTCTAGCATAAAATTTCAACATGAAAAAGCTTTTGTTGAAAAATTATTTGTGAACATAATTTTAAGAAAGCTTTATTTTTTGTCAAAATTATTTTTCAAAAAGATGTACGCGTAAAAGTTATTTTCAAAAATAATTTATAAATTTCAAAAGGAAAATTTGTAAACAATTACCTTATGTTAAAATTATTTCAACGGTTTTTATGTGTAAAAAGCTTTTTGCTCAGAACTTTTTGCAAGAAAGTTTTTTGTGAAAAAGCTTTTATTGAAAAAGTTTTTGTAAACACTTTTTTGCGAGAATGTTTTTAAAGAAAAAGCTTTTATCAAAAAAATATTTTTATTAAAAGCTTTATGCGAGACGTTTTAAAGAAAAAGTTTTCGTGCATTTCCTTAGCAATTAAAGAAAAAGCTTTTTGTGCAGAACTTTTTTTCGAGAAAGTTTTTTGTGGAAAAGTTTTTTATAAACTTCTTGCGAGAATGTTTGAAAAAAAAATTTGTATCCACACGGATTTTTGCTAAAGCTATTATGCAAGAACGTTTTTACAGAAAAAGCTTACGTGCATTTTTTAATAAAAAGCTTCTTGTGGAAAAGATTTTTTTAAAAAGCTTTAAGTGAAAAAGCATTTTGTAGAAAGCTTAAGTGAAAAAGCTTTTTCATAGCAAAAAGCTTTAAGTGAAAAACTGTTTATTTAAAAAGTGATAAGCGTCTAGTGAAAAAAGCTTTTTGTAAAAAAGTTTGTGAACAATTTTTTGGGAAGAACCTTTAAGTAATTTTTATACCCTAAACCTGAAAGGTCAGGGTATATTAACTTTGTGCAAACGTTTGTAACGCATAGAACGAAGCGAGTCCGGTATAGAAAAGTATATATATTCTTGATCAGCGTCACCACGTGAGTCGAGCTATCCATGTCCGTCCGTCCATCCGTCCGTCTGTCCGTCTGTGTGTTGTCCGTATACACAGGATAAGAAGAAGGAGTTGAGATAATTGGATGAAACTTGGTACACATGGTCACATGCACCCAAGGATCTGCACTATTGAATATTTTTGGAATCTGCCCATGGACACGCCTACCTCCCATACAACGCAAAAATTGAAAACTGCATAACTTAGCTCATAATAAGCCTACAACAATAAAATTTGGTATGTATGTGTTTTATATCAACACAAAGATGTCTTTGAAAAATGGACGTCATCCGCTTACGGACACGCCCACCTCCCATACTACCCAAAAATTTAAAACGCAATAAATAAGCCTCTGTTTAACCTACAGAGCTAAAATTTGGCACATATATTTTTTGTAACAAAACAAAGATGGTTCTGAAAAGTGGACATCATCCGCCCACGGACACGCCTACCTCCCATACAACGCGAAAATTGAAAACTGCATAACTCAGCTCATAATCAGCCTACAATAGTAAAATTTGATATGTATGTGTTTTATACAAACACAAAGATGTCTTCCAAAAATGGACGTCATCCGCTAACGGACACGCCCACCTCCCATACAACCCAAAAATTGAAAACGCAATAAATAAGCCTCTGTTTTACCTACAGAGCTAAAATTTGGCACGTATGTTTTTTATGACAAGACAAAGATGGTTTTGAAAAATGGCCGTCATGCGCCAACGGACACGCCTATTTCCCATACAACCCAAAAAGTTTTAAAGTCAATAAATAAGGTTATGTTTGTCATAGAGAAATTAAATTTGGTATGCATGTATTTTATACCAAAACTAAGGTGTGTTCAAAAATTGGAAGTAATCCGTCCATGAACACGCCCACCTCCCATAGGGAAAGCACAATAAAGGCATTAACTGTGAGCTACAGGAATAAAACTTGGTATGTGTAAATTTTTCATCAACATTTAAATGCATATAAAATATAGGCTTCATCCACCCTTGGAGACGCCGATTTACAATAAAAAATTTTTGTTTTTTAAAAGTGGGTTTAGGGTATTTCATAGTCGGCCTAGACCGACTTTAGACTTTCTTTACTTGTTTTTATATACATTTATATTATTTGGTAACAAAAGTATTTAAAGTAGTGATTTTATACTTGTGATTTATACTTTATACAGTAGTGAAGACACAAAATATGAAAATTTCAGTGATTATTTATATTAAAAAGGTTTTGACTGAACCTGTTCAAGTTTGAATAAGCTTGTTTTTTTAGAAAAAATATGTAGAAGAAAGCTTTGCGTGTAAAAGCTTAATTAAAAAATGTTATGAAAACATTGCAAAATAAATTTTTTATCAATTTTTATTACCTTTAACAATTTTAAGGTTTTTTTATGTAAAAAGCCGTTTGCACGAAGGTTTTCTGTGAAAAAGCTTTCACCAAAAAGTTGCTTGAAAAAGCTTTTATCGATAAAATTGTTAACTACTTATAAGCTCTTTGCGATAAGCTTCTATGAAAAACTTTTTGTTAAAAGCTTTTCGTGAAAAATATTTCTGTTACAAGCTTTCTTTAAACAGCTTTTTGCGAAAAGTTTATTTTGAAAAAGATTTTTGTAAACATTTTTTAACAAAAATTTATGATTTTTGAAAAAAACTTTCAAGAAAAAATTTCAACTTTGTACAAACGCTTTAACTGGAAGGAAAGGCTTCTATGACAATCTCTTATTTTGTCCTTAAAATATACAAGATGAAAATTCCAAAAACTATTTTTATTAAAAAAGTTTTGACTGAACTTTACCACGTTTGTGCTAAATTATGTTTTTTAAAAAGAATTAAAAACAAAGCTGGGCGAGTAAAAGCTCATTTAAAATATGTTATGAAAACTTTGTAAATAATTTTTTTTGTAAATTTTTATAACTAATAATAGTTTTAAGGCTTTTTATGTAAAAACCCGCTTATGCGAACATTTGTTGTGATAAAGCTTTTGTGCGAAAGTTTCTTTCGAAATTGTTTTAAGACAATAGTTTAGTTGTTGATGAAAAAGCTTTAAGATCAAGGTTTTTTTTAAATTTTTGTAAAAAATCATTTCGTGCAAAAATTTTATGTACCTTTTTTAAAAAAACTTTTTTTCTTAATAAAAAAAGTTCCAGGAGGAGCGCTATTGTAAAAATCTTTGACGCGAAGAAGGCTTAAAATTCAAAATGAAAATTTTTTCAACTATATTTGTTAAAAAAGTTTTGGCTGACAATTTTTGAAGTTTATTTCAGCATGTTTTTTACAAAAATATTTAGCAAAGCGATAGTGAAAAAAATTTACCAGAAAGTTGGCAGAAAGAAAATGATTAATTATGAAAACCTATTTTTAAAATTTTTAACATTAATTTTTTCAAAATGTAAAAGCTTTTTGTGAAAAAAGTTTTAATGAAAAAGCTTTTGTTGGAAAGGTTATTGTGAAAAAGATTTTTTTGCGAAAGTTTTATGCACAAACTTTTTTAATAATATTTATGTTTCTTGATGTGAAAACTTTCAAAAGGAGAACTATTGCGAAAAAGCTTTGACTTGAAGGAAAAGGAAAATGAAAAATCAGCACGAGAATTCTAATAATTATCGGTATTAAAAAGTTTAGACTGAATATTTTTGTTAGCTTGTTTTAGTAAAAAAAAATAGAGCAAAAAGCTGAATGTGTAAAAGCTCTTCACAACAATTTAATGAAGATTTTTCAATTATTGTAACTTATAGTAATTTTTAGGTTTCTTATGTTAAAAAGCTTTTTGTGTAAAAGCTTTTTGTAAAAATTTTTCCTTTAAAAAGAATTTGTGCAAAAGCTTTATGTGAAAAAGCTTTAAATGGAGAAGCTTTTGAAAAAAGTTTTTCGTGAAAAAGTTTTTGGTGAGAAAATTGTTTCGATAAAAACTTTTTTGCAAAAACTATAATAAATAAATTTTCTTTAAAATATTTAAGTTGAAAATTTCGATAAAACTTGAGAAAAAAAGTTTAAAGTGAAGTTCTATTATAAGGAAGATTTGATTTGTAGGAAAGGAATAGCATAAAGAAATATCTTATATTTTGTCATTACAATACAAGAATTCAAGTAACTATTTTAATTGAAAAGGTTTTCTAAAGACTGTACGTATAAAAGCTCTCTTTAATATTTTTTTGACACTTTTCAGGAAAAAATTTTTTGATGTTATCTAATATTTTTGTTAATTCTACCGTTTTCATTATTTTTGTAAAAAGACGTAAGGTAAAAGCTTTTGGTTGATAACGCTTTTAAAATCTTGTTGTTACAAAGATTTTGAAATCTTTTGCTACAAATCTTTTAAAATTTTTACAGAAAAGCTTTCGAACAATTTCAGGCAAATATGAATATGTTTTTCTCAAAGCTTTTAAAAATGTTTTTCGATCAGAAAGGTTTTTCAAAAATTTTATGCTGAAACCTTTTTTACATAAGTAATAATGATTTTCGATATTAAGTTTTAAAAAACATTTAAAATATTTTGCTTTTTTGTTTCTTAAATTCTTATCTGTTTTAATTAGTTTTGCAAAAAGACAAGAAGATACAGCTTTATGAAATTTTTTGTAAGATTTTAAAATTTCTTATTACAAAGCTTATTACTTACAAAAGAAAAATTTTTTTAACAGTTTTTTTTTATGAAAGCTTTTTAAAAAAGGATTTCTTTATGAAAGAAAGCCTTTCCAAAAACGTTTTTTGTTGAAAGCTATTTAATTAAAATAATAATGAATTTCGAAATTTATTTTAAAGAATGTTTTTAAGGCTCTCTATGGGTAAGCTTTTTTATTTGAAACCTTTTTAAAATCTGTTGTAAAAGCATAAATCGTCAAGAAGCGGGACTTCTTGAGGTGTTCTGTGACTGGTACATGATTGAAAGCTTTTAAAAACTTTTTTTTAGAAAGCTGTTAAAATGTTCTTCAGGTAAGCTTTAAAAAAAATGTGGAAAAAGTTTTTTTCTTAAGATTTTTGTAAGAGTTTTCAGGTTTTAAAGCTTTTTAGAGGGGCTTCTTGACGTGTTCTGTGACTGGTATGAGACTGAAAGCTTTCAAATCTTTTTGTGAGAAAGCTCTTCAAAGTTTCTTTAGATGAGCTTTGACAAAATGTGGAAAAGGTTTTTTCCTAAGCTTTTCGTACGAGTTTTCAGGTCTTATAGCCTTTTAGATATGCTTTTGTAAGAACAATTTTTTATATGTAGGTTTAAAGAAAGTTTAAGCCAACTAAAAGCTTTCTGGCAGCAATATTTTTGTTATGAAAGCTTTTAAAATCAAGTTATCATAACAATTTTTGAAATAAATTTGTAAATAGCTTAAAAAATGATTTTCAAAATAAAAACTTAAAAAAGTTTCAAGGGCTTACTAATAGAAAGGCTTTCAACTTAATTTTTAATTGAAAGCTTTAAGGAAATCTATTGAAATTACGATTTTTAAAAGAAAGTTAAAAATTATATTTTAAAAATCTTTTTGTTTAAGATTGTTCATAAGAAAGCTTTTATCATTACACTTTTTTAAAAACTAGATTCGAAGAAAGAGTAAGCTTTTATGTTTATTATAAAACAAAAAAAAAATGGAAAATAAAGTAAAAAAAAAATTTGTTCAGTTTCGGATAAATATTTTTTTAATTCAATCGAAATTTAAAAAACTTAAAATTAGGTGATGCTGCTGTAAATTTTCTTCATGTAACTGCAAACAATTTATATTTAATTACTTGTAGCGGAAAAAAACTTTACTCTTAAATAAAATTAAACCCAAAATAGTTTTAATTTATGTGATATTTGCATGGCTCCCACATTATATTTTCATTTTCAAATTTGGCAGCTTAAATCGGGTGTTTTGTTTAATTTAAATCAAATACAATGAACAATTTGAAAGCTTTAAAGCTCATAACTGATACGAAATTGATTTTTTTTTTTATTTTCATGTTTTTTAGCACCATTTAAATATCACTTTAACTCATAGCAATTTTTTATATGCCAATAATATTTTCATATTGTTTTTTCAAAGCTTTAACTAAAAAATTTGTCAATTTAACTCAAAAAGTCTATAATTCTGAATTTTTCTTTGCTGCGCTTACAACAAGGTTTCATGCTGTGCAAATATTTTTTTGCTTTATATTTTTTTCTTATTTTTTTCGCTTCTATTAATTCACAACATGCTGTCAATTCTAGTTAAAGCTTTCAGCTGGCTTATTAATACATTTTCCTGCATGGCCTCCGTTGCAACGTATACCACATTTTTAATTATTTCTCACTCGACTGCAGGCGAAAAAAAATACAAAACAAAAAAAAAAACAAGAAACAAAACAAAAGAAAAGAAAAACCAGAAAAAAGCTTAATAGCTAGACAGCCACTGAGTGAATGTGCATGCAATACAGCAACACAACGAAGCAGTAGCAGTAGCAAGCTTTGCGGAAGCAGCAAAAAGCCATGCGGTCTGCCACAACAGCATATCCGTCGGTGGAGACCATTTTCATATTGCCATCAACTTCCGCTACAAACTACTTGCAAAGAAATCATGGTGTATGTTAATGCTCAGAGTAGCAGCAAAGAAGAAAATGCAGCGATAGAACAAGCATAAGTGAGGTAGGTAAAGAGTAAGAAGTAGTTAAGTTGAACTTTGATTTTTTTGTTATTGTCTTCGTTGGCGTACGGAATGAGATTATTAATTAAATTATTCTTTAATTGCAGTAGCAGCGCGCTACTCTTCACTCTATCTACTTAACCTCAGACTCACTTCAACGACGTGACGCCCACTTTGTTGACGTGTTGTGCAGTTTTTATAGTTCAACCCAGAGTTGGCAGAGCAACAGCAAAAGCAGCGACAGACAAAGCGAAGATACGAACGAAATAAAAACGTTAAAAATTCACTTTTTTTCCTGTTGACAATGGCGCAACAATGAAACAATGCAACAATGACGACATTTCCGTTTCCGGGCGCTGGTTGTTTCTTTTATTTTCTGTGCGCGCTGTTGTGCGCCAGCAAAGTGATACACGGGAGCGTGACATTTTTTCACTTTAAGCTTAAGAGTAGTAGCAGAAGTAGCAGCAAGCGCGCGACGTATTGACGAGGCACACTTTTATAAGAGCTTTTCAGCACAGAAGACTTTTAGAAGACAAAAAGGGGGCAAAATAAAACAAAAGCTTGTTGGCAACATAAGCATTTAATGAGGTTTATGGTTTAATGGTTGAGTTAGGCGCATTGAGAGCTTTTAGCGAGTTGAAGTTTAAAACTGAATGACTGCCATTTTTTAAAATGTATTTTCAAAGATTTCTTCAAATTTAAAATTTTAAGTTTTATTTAAAGAAAAAAAATGTCATTAAAATTTAAAAATTATATTTAATTTAATTTAAATTTAAATGAAATGAAAAATAATTAATTTCTTAATTTGACAACAATTTAATGTACATAATTGAATTATAATTTAATTTAAATATAATTTAAACTAAATCTAAATTAATTTTAAAACAAATACGAATTATATTTAGACTTATATGAGAAATTTTCGGTGTGAAAATCTTATAATTGAAAGCTTTTTTTTGAAAGCTTTTATTGGAAAACTCTTTATGCATGTTTTTTTCAGAAAGCTTTCATCATGAAAATTTTTATTTGAAAGTTTTTATTATGAAAGCTTTTTTAAAGCTTTCTACTTTAAAACTATCTTAGAAGGTTCTTGTTTGAAAGCATTATATTAAACAGTTTTTCTTGTGAAACATTTTTATAAGAAAACATTTCTAAGAGCAGCTTATAACAAAGCTGTCGGGATGAAAATGTTTTTAAAAAATCTTTTGGATAAAGAGTTTTATTAATTTTAAGATTTCTTTTGAGCTTTTGCTTTATGAGCTTTTGCTTTAAATAGAAAATGAAGATATATTTATGAAATAAGAAAATATTGTAATTGTAAATTTTTTAATAAAATTTCTCATATAAAGCTTTTATTCAAAAGATTTTAAAAAAGGCTTTAAAAAGTAAAATCTTAAAAGTTCTTAAAAAAATTATTTTCAAACACTAACGAATTCTTACTCGTTAAATTTTAATTGAATATATTTTTTGTCAAAACAAAGCTTTTAGTGGAGAACTGTAATTAAAGCTTGGAAATATTTTGCGTCTTTAAATAGCTTTTAGAAATATTTTAGCGTGCAAGCTTTATATGAGTATCTTTTATGTAAAATTTGTCTATTGGAATATTTTCTTATGAAAGCTTTTAGTGCAGAGTTTTAACTAAAGCCTTATACTTAATAGTTCGGTAATATATTGCTTTTTCATAAGTTTTTTTGCACGATTTTTGCGTGAAAGCCTTATATGAGAAATTTTAATCTAAAAAAGCTTTCTATTGCAAGATTTACTTGTGAAAGCCTTAAGTGGAGAGCTTTTTTTAAAACCTTAAACTTAAAAGCTTACCAATATTCTACATCTTCAAAGCTTTTCTATAAAGATTTTTGCAAAAAATCTTTGTATGTGGAATTTTTAAGCGAAAAAGCTTTCAATTGCATGTTTTTTTGTCAAAAAAAAAACTTTAAGTGGAGAGCTGTAATTAAAGCTTGGCAATATTTTGGGTCTTTAAATAGCTTGTAGAAATATTTAAGCGTGTTAGCTTTTTATGAGAATCTTGAATGTAAAAAATTGTCTATTGCAATATTTTCTTATGAAAACTTTTAAAGGAGAGCTTTAGCTAAAGCCATGTTCTAAATAGTTTGGAATTATACTGCTTTTTTACAACTCTTTTAAAGATTTTTGCGTGAAAGCTTTACATGAGAAATTTGCATGTACAAAATACTTTTTATTGAAAGTTTTGCAAAAGAAAGCTTTATGTGGAGAGCTTTAGTTAAAGCCTTAAACTTAAGAGCTTACTAATAATCTACTGTTTGCAAAGATTTTCTATAAAGATTTTTGCACAAAAGCTTTCTATGGGGAATTTTTAATTGGATGATATTTCTGTCAAAACAAAACTTTTAGTGGAGAGCTGAAATTAAAGCTTGGAAATGTTTTGGGTCTTTAAATAGCTTGTGAAAATATTTAAGCGTTTGATTAGAATATTTTATGTAAAAAATTGTCTATTGTGATATTTTCTTATGAAAGCTTTTAGTGCAGAACTTTAACTCAAGTCTTATACTTAAAAGTTCGGTAATAAAATGCTTTTTCATAATTTGTTTTGAAAGATTTTTGCGTGAAAAATTTATATGAGCAATTTTTAAGTGTAAAAGATGTCTACTAAAAGCTTTTACTGGAGAGATTTCATATTATTGGATTTATATATGAAAGCTGCTGTAAGCTTTTAAAGAAAGCTTTTGGCTGAGTGCTATATAAACTTTTTAAGCAAGCTTGTTTCTAAAAAAGCTTATTTTTTCGTTTTTTATATTATTCATTCTTCTTTAAAAGGTTCTTGATAAAAGTTTACAGCTTTTTGATTTGAAACCTTTGTACAATAAAGCTTTTTAAAAAGCTTGATGTTATGGAAGATGAATTAGAGAAAGAGAATATAAAAGAGGAAAAGAATAAAAATCATGTTTTTAGCTTTTTTGAATGAAAACGTGTTTAAGAAAGCTTTTGACTAAAAGTTTTATGTATTGTAAGGCAAAGCTTTTTTGAAACAAACACTTATTCGGTTTTAATTATAGTTTATCATAACAAGCAAATTGATGTTATTGTTGGCAAACATATTTTATCAAAATTTTATTTACTGTCAAAAAAAGCTTGTTATTTCTTTTAACTTTTGTGATAGTTTTTTTATTACAAATATGGTTTTTTGTTAGAAGAGTATTTTAATTGTAAAGCCTAGTACTATGCTCGATTGCGTGAAATTCCACTGGCAACAGCCATTTATTTGTTGCGTGAAAATTTTGACAGATATTTTGTTGCGAACGAACAGCTGATGATCAGCTTACAAATTTCGACAAAATGTAAATAAACAGCCACAATTTATTAGAGGAAAAGCATAAAATCATTTAAGTTCTTTAATTTTCATATTTATGATTATATAAATGCAAAATAAATCTTTATACAAGTATGCATGTCCTTTGTTGTGGAGCAGAACAAGTGATTAGTTTATGGCAGTCTCCAAGCTGCAAAGTTTTGCGACCGCCAACACCGCGGAAAGGTGCACCCGTGTTTACAATTTCCAACAACTGCAGTTATTAATTGCAAAACTTTAGAAATAGTACAAAAATATAATTTCAATAAGAAACATTGCTCTTTTGTTTGCTCTTTTTCTTAAATGAAATGGCAACTGTCTCTTTTCACGGCAAAATAAATGGTCGGTTCAATTAAATTGCCGTGAAAAAAATGTTGCTAGTTGCATGTTGCGGAATATAGTACTAGATTTTCCGCAGCGAAGCATAGTACAGCTTTGACGAAAAAGTTGTGAAATGTTCACGTTTGTTTCACAGCTGTCATTTTTTGTATGGAGATTTGAGTGGAATTTCACGTTAAGCCGAACATAGTACAATGCTTAAGCTCTTTAGATTTCGATTTTATCGAAATTGTATTTATTGTCGAAAGCCTCATAAAGAAAAAGCTTTTTCCTTTGAGGAAAATTTTGTTTTGCTTTATGAGAAAGATTTGTGATATTCTTATATTAGAAAAAGCTTTTTAGATTAGAAAAGTATTTCAATTGTAAGCTCTTTAGTGCGTATCTGACTTCTGAGATAAAGAGAATTTTGAGAAAATTTGCAATGCTTCATGACATGAACTTTTTAAAGCCTTACATTGAACAGCAGTTCTGAAAATTTTATATTGTACATTGTTAAAAAAATTTTTTATTAGATAAGCTTGTTGATTGCAAGATCTTTAGTGCGTGTCTGGCTTCTACCACAAGGCGAATTTTGTAAAAAAAAAACATTTTGCGAAAAAATCTGTATTAAGAAGCGTTTTCAAAGCTTTTTCAAAGCAGTACATTTGAATACTTTTAAAAGCTTAACATTGAGAAACAATTCTAAAAGTTTTATATTGTACATTTTTTAAAAGCTTAAATTGAAAAAGTTTTTGATTTAAAAGCTTTCAAATCAGAATTTAAGCTTTTTGTTTATAGTAACAAGCACATTAATGCTTTGTTAGCAAACATTTTTTTAACTAAATTTTTAATATATTGTAAGAAAGCTCAGTAAAAAAAAATTTTTTCTTTTAAGAAAACTTAAGTTTTGCTGTATGAATAGATTTTTGTGTATCTATAAGAGAATAAATTTTCTGTTATCAAGTTAGAAAATAAAAATGTTTTTAAAGTAAGCTTTTGTTTAAAGTTCATAGAAATTCGAATTAGAATTTACTCAATATTTTTCTTTATGCAGAAAATCTATACTCTTAAGTGGGGACATGACTTTGACCGTTTTTTAAATTTTTTTTATAATTTTGTATTTAAGTAAATAAGAATTCTAAGATTCTAAAATTCCTACGGGTTCAAAAGTTACAGCTGAATTAGTGAAAGCGAATTTTTATTTTTCTTTGTCCACAAACTTTGAACGCGTCTATCTCTAAACCATGTTTTTCGTACTGGTCTATCGTATGACACGAGTTTTTTTAAATTTTTTTTCGATATTTTATAAATTTTTAGTCAATATGTTTTTCGAAAAAACCCACCTTCAAATTTGGAATCACCAAAAATTGAAAAAACAATTTTTAAAAAAAAGCTCCTATCATACGATGACCAATTTTGTTAAGATTTAAAAAAGTCAATTTTTCCAGATCGGACAATGTTTGCGACTCCCAGCGCTGCAACCACGAGGCCTCGTTTTTTTCTCTGCCGCCAGTTTGGTGCTCTATGAAGCCATGTTGGAAAAAAAATATATTTTTTTTGAATTTTTTTTATGTAATTTGTTCAATTCTCTACAATAATAAAAAAAAATTTTGGAAAAAATGTTTGTTTTTAACTGAGTTATGAATGTTTTTTTAAAAAAGGTCTGTTTTCTCTGCCGAGAATGTTATGTCCCTCCTTGAAAGCTTTTTGAATGTTAGCTCTTGAGTACATGTTTAAATTCTACGTCAAAAAGTATTATTAAAAACATTATGCAAACAATTTATTTTTAGAAAGCATTTAAAAAGCTTTACATTGCAATAATTTTAAAAGCTTTGTTTTGAAAATTATTTATAAAAGTGTTATATTGTTAATATTTTCAAAAGCTTTACTTAAAAAAAGCTTTTGGATTGGAAAGCTTTTAAATAAAGCTTTCTTTTAAAGGTTTTATGAAAGAAACTTCTGTATAAAAGCTTTTTACTTGAGCATTTTGTATATTTTATGAGCATTATGCGAAAATTCGTTCATAACAAAACGTTTTTAAAGCTTGATATTAAAAAATTTTTAAAAGCTTTTAACTGAAAAGCTTCCTAATCTTTGTATAAAAAAATTATTAAAAAGCTTTCGAATAAAAAAGCTTTTAAATTAAGCTTTTGACTGAAAGCTTTATGCAAGTAAACTTTTACTTGAAAATTTTTTATTTTGTAGAGGACTTGGTAATATTTGACACCGCATTATTGTGAATTTTAATTTATAAATTGAAAAAATTGTTTTTTTAAAAAATTTATTTTTAAATTTTTAAATTTTCAAATTTTTTACTTTGACTTTGATTTTATAATTGTTTTATTTTTGCTTAAATAAAAAAATATTATTAAGACCTTAAGGTTTATCAAAATTTTGTAAGGATATATAAGCTTTTTGACAAGCCATAATTTTTTATTTTAACTGCTAAGAAGAAAGCTTTATTTTAAAGAAAAAGCATTTCAAATATATATAAAAAATAAAACATCAAGCTTAACTTTATAAAGAGCACGCTTAATGTATTGAAAGTTTTTGTATGCAACAAGCTTAAGCTTAATATATTCACTGCTTAGTTTGGCATAAAAAGCTTTTTTTGAATAAGTTAAGTATTAAAAAGCATAAGTACAGAAATGCAAAATATTAAAACTCAAGAAATAATTGTAACTCATTAAAAGTCATGCCAAAAAATATATTCATTTTGAAAGTTCTTTTGTAAGTTCTTTTGGGAGCAACATTTAAGTGAAAGCTTAATTACTGCAATAATAAAATAAAAAACATACAGCTTCAAACATACGAATATGTATTATGTTTTATGGCTAAAGCTCTTCAAAAGTGCGCTTTTGTGTTAACTTTGTGCATGTCATTAAAAGCAGACGCTTTGACAAGCAGTTGGAACAACGTGAACAAAGCAGCGTCATTAGTGCTGATAAACATCGTGAAATAATCATTAAAAATGCAAATATTTAACATGTTAGAGTGCGAGGGTGGCTCGCGCAGTAGGACGACAGCAGTATGAACGAGTGAGCAAGTGGTGTGTCAAAGACAGCATGAAAAAGAGAGAGAGAAAGAAAAAGAGCGATAGCGTATGAAAAGATTGAAAGATTGCAGCAGTGACAGGCAAGCATGTCATGCTTGTTGACATCAGCATAATAATGATGGTCAAAATAAACATTTCAATTGCAGGTTGTTGACAGGCTGCGACATATAATGACCGCAGCGTTGCCACTAATTGACAAATATCGAAAGCATAACAAGAAGCAAAGCACAAAAGTTTAACAAAATTGATACAAAGGGGTAGCATGAATTGAATGTTTTAAGGTCAAATGCTAAAAAAGCTTTAATATTAATAAAAATTTTGTTTTGAGAGTTTTATATGAAAGGAAAAATGTTACTACATCGAATCTTAAATGAAGCTGTATAGGTGCAGCAAAAATTCTTCTAGAATACTTCCTAAGATTTACGTATCCTACGCAAATCTTTGCAGGTTTAACATTAATTTTTTGTAAGACCTGCAGCAACAGGCTTCACTAAGGAGCGTATTGTTGACGTGATACAACAAAAAAAGATAAACCTATACCTCAACCTCTGGATAAACATAACTGTAACTTTTGTGAGACAGGCTTAAAGCTTTACGTACGCAAATTTACATTTAATAATAAAATTCAAATATCAACATCGATTTTTTCTTTTTATAATTTAGAAAATACTTTGGAAGCTTCTTTAAGTGAACTATTAATTAGCAGACATTTCACTGAAAAATGAGTTAATCTTGTTTTAATTATTTATTTAAATTTAAATTAATAATTTTTTTTTTCCTCACATCTATAAAGTTAAAACTTTTTTCATTAACAAAGCTCTTGATCATTCTTCTTAATCCTCTTGTGGAAACTAAGCTTACATGATTTCTTAAAATATGCATATAAAAATTTTTAAATTTATGTACTCGACAATGGATAACACAGTATTTTTTATGACTCTAGTTTTCACATTAATAACTGAAAGCTTAGAATTACCTAAGAAAGTGTCGTAAAAAAGTGCTAAAAGCTTTATGACTTTTTTAAAGGCGTTAAGCGACACAAAAAATAATTAAATAATTTAACAGTTGATGAACGAAGAAAGAAAGAGAGTGGTTATTCGGCTTATGTGTGATAATAGCAAATAAGAAAAAGAGTGCTAAATGTAGGAATAGACAGTGTAAGAGTTATAAAAAAAAACGAAGTTTGTGAGCATTTAAGCTTTTTTAATTTTAAAGCGTTTATAAGTCAAGCTTGCTGTTTTGTAGCAAACTTTATGCGCCATAAATCAGCATTATTTTTATATAATTTTTATTTTCATCAGCATCAAGCTTAAGTGCTGAAAGCTTTTATTTATTTTCCAGTTTATAGGAATTTATGAAAATTTATGCATATTATTGTCGAATTGTAAATTATGTTTTTATAAAAACTTAATCTACATTTACAACGACAACAGCAAAGCACAACACAAAGCAATAGAAAATAAGATAAATGAAGGAAAAAGAAATAATTCCCAAAGAAAATTGGCAAATAAACTTATTTTCTTCTTCTGTTGTCAAAGTCTCTCAATAGTTTTTTTTTTCTATTACTTTTTATGCCACTTTCAATCCTTTTTGCTGGATTGTGTTTTTCCCTTATATATTGTTTTTTTTTTGTTTCTTAACGTTTGTTAGCTTTTCATATTATAAACATGTCAAGGTATTTTTTTTCCACTTTTTTTAAGGTTTAATTTTTTTCCTTTGGCCATTTGAGCAATAAATATTTTGTAAAAAAATTACCTTAGCTCTTTGGCAGCATATTACGATGGTTTGTATAGGGTTCCGTAGGTCGCGGGTTGGTAGCTGTTTATGGACGTTATACTGCATGTAAAAGCTAAGCAGACACTGGACAGTCTCTGAGAAAGGAGCAGAAAGACTTAATTTCATAAATTTCAAGGGACTCTAGAACTAAGTGAGTACGTCAAAGACGCACTTTTTGTGGTGTTGTAAAGAAGTGGCATGTTCATTGATGGTTTTGGTTGGATGACCTTTACTCAGTAGTTGTTGCGATTGTTGTTTTTGGTGTTGTTGTACAAAAACGAAGGCAGCTTCAAAAATTGTATTGCACCTTAGGGCATTCTTCAATAAAATTGGTTAACCTGCTTTTCTTTTGTTAAATGATAAAAGCTTAAAGCATAGTATTTTCAACTTAAATTTTAAAAAAGCACGCTGGTGGTTAAAAAGGAAAGCAGTTTAATTAATTTTATTTAAGCATGAGCATGAGTATGAGTATGAGTATGAGTATGAGTATGAGTATGAGTATGAGTATGAGTATGAGTATGAGTATGAGTATGAGTATGAGTATGAGTATGAGTATGAGTATGAGTATGAGTATGAGTATGAGTATGAGTATGAGTATGATTATGAGTATGAGTATGATTATGAGTATGAGTATGAGTGTGAGTATGAGTATGAGTATGAGTATGAGTATGAGTATGAGTATGAGTATGAGTATGAGTATGAGTATGAGTATGAGTATGAGTATGAGTATGAGTATGAGTATGAGTATGAGTATGAGTATGAGTATGAGTATGAGTATGAGTATGAGTATGAGTATGAGTATGAGTATGAGTATGAGTATGAGTATGAGTATGAGTATGAGTATGAGTATGAGTATGAGTATGAGTATGAGTATGAGTATGAGTATGAGTATGAGTATGAGTATGAGTATGAGTATGAGTATGAGTATGAGTATGAGTATGAGTATGAGTATGAGTATGAGTATGAGTATGAGTATGAGTATGAGTATGAGTATGAGTATGAGTATGAGTATGAGAATGAGTATGAGTATGAGTATGAGTATGAGTATGAGTATGAGTATGAGTATGAGTATGAGTATGAGTATGAGTATGAGTATGAGTATGAGTATGAGTATGAGTATGAGTATGAGTATGAGTATGAGTATGAGTATGAGTATGAGTATGAGTATGAGTATGAGTATGAGTATGAGTATGAGTATGAGTATGAATATGAGTATGAGTATGAGTATGAGTATGACTATGAGTATGAGTATGAGCATTAGCATGAGTATGAGTATCAGTATGAGTATCAGTATGAGTATGAGTATAAGTATGAGTATGAGTATGAGCATGAGCATGAGTATGAGTATCAGTATGAGTATCAGTATGAGTATCAGTATGAGTATGAGTATGAGTATGAGTATGAGTATGAGTATGAGTATGAGTATGAGTATGAGTATGAGTATGAGTATGAGTATGAGTATGAGTATGAGTATGAGTATGAGTATGAGTATGAGTATGAGTATGAGTATGAGTATGAGTATGAGTATGAGTATGAGTATGAGTATGAGTATGAGTATGACTATGAGTATGAGTATGAGTATGAGTTCGAGTATATGCATAAAAACATATAAGTTCTTATAAGTTCGAGCATAACTAAAGTTAACAAACTCTTGATCTTATTTCAAACCTTTATTAAACGCGGTGAATGTTAGCTTCTGAATGTAGTTTTTTAAAGACATATTTTAAGTGAACTCAAATTTTTTAAAATCGTCTTGCAAAAAAATAATATTATATAAAAATTAATAAAAAATTAATATTATATTTATCTTACAGCTTTGTCGAAAGCTTCTCCATATCCACTCCAAAGAAGACAAAACGTGTAATTTTCAGATAAAAAATTAAATTCTGTTTCTGACTCAACACCACAACTTAGATTAACCCTAACCTTAAAAGTCAAAAAGATGCTCGCTTTTCACCAAAAGCATTTGACTTTTAACACCTGACGCATTCGTACATTTTGTGGTATTAAATCTTTTAAATAAACTACCAAAAGCACAGCCAGTCATGGCATAGATATGTATCTCAACACTTTACCCACTCAACAGCAACAACACAGTTTGTTGTTGTTGTATTTTATTTTATAACATGCTGCAAAATATTTGAATACTCACATCGTTTACACTTCAAACACACAAACAAGGACACATAGCAATAGAAATAGAGGTACACATACAAAGACACAAAAGGTCACACAATATGTCTGCAATTGAACCCATAATATTTTGCAACCATTTGTTTTTGTAATGCTGTTTTTGTTTTTTTTGTTGTCTTATTTTATTTTTGCTCTTATATTTTCTTTGGTGCTCTTGCCACCTGCTTGAAGTTTCATTACTTGCTTGGCTTTGCTTTTTTCATCTTCTTGTCTTGTCATTCTTTGTTGGTCTTGGTTCTTGACTTTTGTTTAACACAATAAATTTTATTTGAATAGAAGAAGAAACAAGATGGTGGCGGCGGTGAGTATTCAAAGGATGTTAAGTGCGATGACAGGCGGACACATGTGGCTGTAGGTGTGTTTAAGCTTGCTAAATTCGACTGGGTGCGCGTGTGTGTGTGTTTTTGTGTGTGAGGTATATAAATTTCAATTCAGAAATATTTAACTTCTTGCTTCTTGAGTTCAACGAAATAATACCAGCCAGTCAAACAACCCAGCCAAGCCCGTCAGCAAAATATTTGAATTGAAGAAAATTTCTATCTTCTGTGTCTACGTTGCTTTAAACAAAAATAAAAGGGTAGACATTTTGATATTTTACACACACTTGAAGTACAGTGTCCTGATCTTTGTTTGCCTGTCGTTGTTTTTCAGGCCGAGACATCAAATAATAATAAATTGCTTCTCAAACCATTTGGTCTGAAAACTTTGATTTCAATCTAGAGTGGCTAAAAGATTAAAAAAACTAGTTTTATGACAATAGAACAATTTTGAGACTCTTACTGCGAACAAAAGCCGTCTTACAACATTTTAATTTTTAATTTTTAATTTTTAGTTTTTTATTTTTAATTTTTAATTTTTAATTTTTAATTTTTAATTTTTAATTTTTAATTTTTAATTTTTAATTTTTTATTTTTAATTTTTAATTTTTAATTTTTAATTTTTAATTTTTAATTTTTAATTTTTAATTTTTAATTTTTAATTTTTAATTTTTAATTTTTAATTTTTAATTTTTAATTTTTAATTTTTAATTTTTAATTTTTAATTTTTAATTTTTAATTTTTAATTTTTAATTTTTAATTTTTAATTTTTAATTTTTAATTTTTAATTTTTAATTTTTAATTTTTAATTTTTAATTTTTAATTTTTAATTTTTAATTTTTAATTTTTAATTTTTAATTTTTAATTTTTAATTTTTAATTTTTAATTTTTAATTTTTAATTTTTAATTTTTAATTTTTAATTTTTAATTTTTAATTTTTAATTTTTAATTTTTAATTTTTAATTTTTAATTTTTAATTTTTAATTTTTAATTTTTAATTTTTAATTTTTAATTTTTAATTTTTAATTTTTAATTTTTAATTTTTAATTTTTAATTTTTAATTTTTAATTTTTAATTTTTAATTTTTAATTTTTAATTTTTAATTTTTAATTTTTAATTTTTAATTTTTAATTTTTAATTTTTAATTTTTAATTTTTAATTTTTAATTTTTAATTTTTAATTTTTAATTTTTAATTTTTAATTTTTAATAGATTTGATTTTAAATATTAAATTTTTGACAAAAAAAATTTACAACCAAGTGTTTGTGTCAGCTTGCAACGTCTTTCAAGACGTCAACGCTTCAAAAAAGAAATACAAATAAAAGCTCTACAACTTGTGCTCATCAACTATTTTCGAACAGCGTAGAAATCTGACTGTAGTAGCTACATTTCCCATCGGCACAATCTTTTTGAACAACAGTTTTCTAAGGCTAACTAGTACCTTAACTCTTTTCCTTAAACAAACTTAGAGTCCCTCCACAACACCTGCAGCTGCCAAAACTTTTCTCCGCAATAAAGAAGATGCTGCGTTCAACATCACAAACAAGCTGAATTTTAACAAATTTTATGATTTCAATGCTTGGGCGTACAAGCACAAAATGCTTAAAGTTCTTAGTTAGGTTGTTGAGCAGCTTTTTAGATTTTAAGATAACAACTTATTAGAGCACAACAAAAAACAGCATTAAAATGTTGTTGTTATTGTTGTTTTGATTGCATTCGGTATGCAGCTAAAGTAACTGTAAGTAAAAATGTTAAACGAGTCGTAAAAATATTTTCAAAGTGTTGGCAAATCCTTTGGGAATCAAGCTGTTGGACAGCAGCAGCAGCAAGAGCAGTATTTGCCGTAGGCTGAGAGGTTAAAGCAGCTGGCTGAAGAGAAAAACAGAAATAAGTGAAGGACATAAAATGTTGCTCCTAAAAATATGCAAACATTTATGAACTATCAAGTAATGCCGGGCTAAGAACACTGTCGAGGTGTTGAAATAGGGTTTGTTTTAGGCAAAAGAGAAGTTTTTGTTGCTTGCTGCAATCAAGCCAGAAGGTTGAGTTCAACAACGACACCGACAACAACAGCCACAACAGCAACTACAACATGAAGCGGGCATAAAAATTTCATTAAAAATTCAGCTCATGCTTTTATTCAATTAGCCGCTTGCCGCTGGTAACTTTAAGTATTATGAGTGGCGTTCTTGTCGTTGTGCTATTGTGGATGTGGAGGCACAGAAGATGCGGCAGCGTCGCTGGGGTTTGGCAACATTTATGATTTCCAGGGAGTGTTTCAAATAATTAATATAGGGTTGCTTGTACTATTCGTAAGCAGCAGCAAGTAAGGAGTTTCGGGTGTTGGCAACAGTTGAACAAAGTTCAAGCTTATGTTAATTAGAGGTTAAGAAGTTGAAGAAGGAGTTAGAGCTTTTTATTTTTTTGACTAAAGAGCCAAAGTGTGAGTTTCTTGCGTTTCAATAATAAATGTAGAAAAAGTTAAGTCATTGCAAGCTTAAAGCTATTTGTACAAAGATATAAAAACAATGACGTAGAACTAAGTTGCGCTGCAGAGCAACAACAAAGATGCAAAAACAGCCGTAGCTCATTCATCAAAATATTTGTCAGAAAATATCTTAAGAGATAGAAAACTTTGGTTGCACGAAGCACAAATTTCGCGAAATACGCTGCATAAAATTAAGTTGTTGATTGAAGACTCTCGGTGGAGCGAGCTTTTTAGAACATTCTTGACATTCTATAAAAACTATTAAAACTGACAAAATAGATAAAGCAAAGTAAGAGAAAATTTAAAAATGAGAGATATTAAAAAGTTAAGGCTACAAAGCTAGAAAATATGCGCCAAACAGGGTTAAAGGGTTAGTTAAAAGTTCAAAAAGCTCTGTTATTATACCACTGAGTGAATTTAAGATGAATTTTTTTTAGATGAAGCTGTCTTCGTCTTAAATTCTGTTTGTCACGAAGTTTTTATTTTAAGCTTTTCTGGCGAGTTGTTGACAAATAGCTAAGCAGTAAATAGCAAAAACTTCAAAGTAGTTAATTGTATAAAGAACAAATTTATAATTGCTTGCATACTTTTAAGCGCACTTAAAACTAATCAAAAGACAAAATAAATAACGACTAAGAAGTATAACAAAATGAGACAATAAAGTTAATGTGGTTAAGGGCTTGGGTTGCAATGGCATAAGAGATTATGTTGACGAAAGATTCTTTGCTCCTGGTAGGTTCAACCATGTTCTTAAGGCTGCTATGAAGCAATCAACTTAAGACTTTCTCAGCCCTTTATTTAATGTATCCAAGTAGAGTAGGCATCGTACCTATTGTATGGTTTGTAGTCACGGTTTGATTCCAACAAAGTTAGAACGGAGTCTTACTGCTACCAGGACGCATCATTCAGTAACTGTGATCTTACTACGACAAGCGTGTGCATATGATCTGCCTAGATATCAGCAACTACAACTCCAACTCCAACCCAAAACCTACATACAGAAAAAAGTTTCTCGGAATATGATCAAAAATTCATCATATTTAGAAAAAAATGGTGTATACTTTGCTCAGAGAATGCTTTTCTCAAAATGTGATCCTAAAAATTTTCTAAAAATGATAAAAAGCTTCTATGACAAAGAGAAATATATACAAATATATCGTTTTTAGAGAAAAATACTTTTTATTTTTGAGAAAAGATTTGTTTTTGTGCGAGAAAAATACTTATCATTACTAGAGTCATTGCAATATTTCCATTTCTCAAAATTGAAGAAATATTTGTATGAAAGTGTGAAAAACTTTTTCTAATTGAAGAAAATTTTATTTGAAAAAGAGAAAATTGCTATTATCGAAGAAAGAGAGATTTTTTATCGCAAAAAGATATGTTTTTTTTTCTGACGGCTGAAAAAACAGAGGAAATAAAACGGCTGATCTGTTCTAATACGCTCTTTGATATTGACAGTGAATCCGTCACTCATCAAGCCGAGTTATTGTTAAAATCCGTCAGTACATGAAGAGGTACTAGAGAAGAACCTGGCAATACCAATACCTGGTGCACTCAGCTGTTTCTTCTGGAAAGATATTTCCAAGTCAAGGACTCTGCAGAAAAAGTAGACTACGTGCTGCAAGTACCTACTTTGTCTGAACTAACAGCTCAGGTGACTGTCATTGAAGCCTTAATTACTTAGCAAAGCACGTATAACCAGTTTTTTCAGTTTTGGCTTGAACGAATTTCCAACAGTCTTTTTTGTTATTTGTTAGCTGGCGCCACTTCCAAGTATCGTTAGGTTTTTGCAACATCTAGTCTTACCAACGTAGAGTATGCGATCTGCCTCTTCTACTTTTTCCGCCGCTGTGTAGGAAAATGCCTATTTTTAACGCTAGAGCATCGTCTTTTAATGGTCAAGTTATTAAATAAAGCTTTTTTTAGCTTTTGTTTCGTTAAGGTGCCTTAACCAAGCGGTTAAGACCTAACTTTTCTAGAAATTTACATTTTTTTAAGTTTCACAGCTTATTTAACCAATTTTTATGTTTCGTCAAGTTTTAAAATTTTCGTTAAGTTGAAAAAGTTTGAAGAAAATGCGGCTGACTTTATGTATAAGCAATAAAAATAAAGTTTTTGACTTTTTTTTTCGTTGCAAAAGTTTCGTTCAGTTGAGTTAAGGTTGCTTAAGCATCCGATTAATATCTGAGATTATATAAAATAACATTTTTGCATGCTCACAGTTTGTTTAACAAGTTTCGTTAAGTTTAAAAAGTTTCGTTAAGTTGAAAAAGTTTGATGAAAATGCGTAAAATCTTATAAATGGGCAATAAAAGAAAGGTTTTTGACTTTTCTTTCGTTAAAAAAGAGAAGTAAAGGTTTCTTAACAGACGACTAAGACCTAAGTTTTAAAGAAAATACAATTTTTTTGTGTTTTACAGTTTATTAAACAAAATTTTAAGTTTCGCTAAGTTTTAAAAGTTTCGCCAAGTTCAAAAAGTTTGAAGAAAATGCGTTAAGCCATATGAATAAACAATTTAACAGAGAGTTTTGATTTCTGTTTAGTTCAATTTGTTGCGTTTAGTTGAGTTAAGGTTCTTTAAGCAAACGACTGAGACCTAATTTTTCAAGAAATGAACAGTTTTTTATGTTTCCCAGTATATTAAATAATATGTCAAGTTTCGTTAACTTGTAAAAGTTTCGGTAAACAGAAAAAGTTTGAGGAAAATGCGTTAAACCTTATGCATAAGCAATTAAATAAAGGTTTTAAATTTTGTTTAGTTAATAAAGTTTACATTTACTTTAAAAATTTTTAAATTAATATTAAAAAGTAAACCACTTTTCAAGAAAGTAAAACTTTTTATGTTTTACAGTTAACTAAGCAAAATATTAAGTTTCGTTAAGTATAAGAAGTTTCGTTAAGATGAAAAACTTTGAAGAAAATGCGTGAAACCTTATGCATTATCAACTAAATAAAGGTTTTTGAATTTATTTTCGTTAAAAAAGTTTCGTTATGTTGAATAAAAGTTCTTAAGCAAACGACTTTAACCGAACTTTTCCAAAAATTCACATTTTTTTAAGTTTTACAGTTTATTCAAGAAAATTACAATTTACGTCAAGTTTTAAAAGTTTCGTTAAGTTGAAAAAAATTTGAAAAAATGCGTTAAACTTTATGCATAACCAATTAAAACAAAGGTTTTTGACTTTACTTGAATTAAAATGTTCGTTAAGTTAATTTAAGCATCCTTATCAAACGACTAAGACCTAACTTTTCCAAAATTTAACATTTTGTTTATGTTTCACAGCTCATTAAACGAAATTTTAAGTTTTGTTAAGTTTAAAGTTTTAACAGTTTGAAGAATATGAAGTAAACCTTATGCATAAGCAAGTATATTAAGGTTTTTTGCTTTTTGTTCATTTCAAAAGTTTCGTTAAGTTAAGTTCTAAGTCTGTTTTGCATTCTAATAAGATATTTTGTTTCTAGAAATCAATAGCTGTTATTTTTTTACTGGTTTCAACATAATTCCAAGTTTCGTTAAACTTAAAAGTTTCGTTATTTAAAAAAAAAATAAGAAAAAACTGCATGTGATACTTAACCGATAAAATTCATACTTGAGACAGTTTTTTAAGGATTAAACTGTCTGATGATTATTGGAAAAAACAATTTTTGTGTTTTTTTACTATAGTTTTATGACTATTATTCAATTTGTTTCAGGTTTCGTTAAGTTTTAAAACTTTCGTTAAGTTAAAAAATGTTTAAGGAAATGCGTTAAGCCTTATGCATAAGCAATTTAATGAAGGTTTATAACTTAGTTTCGTTAATTTCGATTTTTTCGTTTATTGGAAGAGATTCGTTAAGTTGAGTTTAAAGCTTTTTTTTATTATAATAAAACTTTATGTTTTTTAGTTTTTTTTTAGTTTTTTAAATATAATTCCAAGTTCCGTTCAATTTTCGATTTTTTCGTTTATTGGAAAAGATTCGTTAAGTTGAGTTTAAAGTTTTTTTTTATTATAATAATAATAAAATTAATATTATAATAAAACTTTATGTTTTTTAGTTTTTTTTTAGTTTTTTAAATATAATTCCAAGTTCCGTTCAATTTTAAAAATTTCGTTCAGTTGAAGAAAAGTAAGAAAAATTATTTTAATGGAAATATATAAATTTTTTTTCTTTTGTTTAGTTAAAAAAATTTTGTTAAGTTGGCTTCGATTCGTTAAAATACTTAACCAAGGACATTCATATATGAGACAGTTTTTTAAGGATTAAATTGGCTAATAATTATAACTTTTTACTATTGTCTTGAGACAATAATTCCATTAGTTTCTTTTTACTATTGTTTTAAGACAATAATTCAATTAGTTTCAAGTTTCGTTAAGTTTTAAAAGTTTCGTTAAGTTGAAAAAATTGGAAGAAAATGCGTTTAATGGAGTTATATACACATTTGTTGCTTTTGTTTAGTTAAAAATGTACTGCTAAGTTGGCTTCGATTCGTTAACTTTTCTGATTAGCAAAATGTGTCCGTGGGCCGTAAAGGGTTAACTATTTTACCGATGACATTCCTACTTGGCAAAGTTTATTAACGATTATATTGCTTCATAATGTTTGAAAAAAAGCCATTTTTGTGACTCATTAGAACCTTTCTAATAAAAACTGTATAAGGAGACTAAAAAATTAAAAATTTTTTTTTTGTTTTAGCTTAGAACCAAGGATTTCAGGCGTCAAACCTATTCAGTCAAGACTGCCTTGGTTCGGAAATGGGGAGATAGATAAGTAGGAGAGAGATATGAGAGATATGTGTGGCGGAGAGCTATATTAACATGCTAATTTGAATCTGAGGCAAGTGTTATGCCTTTGCCTCAGACAATTCGAGTTATTAAGCAATCTCATTCTACAAACATCTCTACCACCAACTACAACTTCCAAGGTCGTAATATTGATGAATTCTGAATTTCAGTTTATTAGAAATGTGGAAAGAATTAAACAGAGGAAAAAGCGTAGGACCATGTCTAGACCGGGATTCGAACCTGGAATCTCTGGGCTGGCAGTCAAGCACGCTAACCAATACTGTTATTGTGCTCCGTTCTCACTGACCCGGCTTAAAATAAAAAAATAATTTTACACTGAATTCCTATTCACTAAATAGTGAGCAAATTTATCATTTACAGGTTGTGTGGTGTTGATAAAACTTTTTTAAAAAATAGCTCATAATAATATTTTTCTCTCAATTTTATCTTGTTTGGGAGAGAAAAAAATGTAGGTCAGAATTGTTTAAGTTTACATTTCCAGAATCAATTCCTTAAAAATCAAAGTTGATCATTAACCTGTAGAAAAACTACCTAACGCAATTATGATCACTAAAATCACCCAGAAAAATAAATTGGTTAATTTAACCAAATTTTAACACAATCTCTGGTAATAGTTTTCCGTGTGGAACCGTCAAGTTAAGGCAACCACATGATTTGCATGTCAATTCAACTTGTTTTTGCTGCTTAATGAAATTAATATTAACAAATATTAACCTATTTTATGCTTAAATAAACTAGTTATAAAAAATTATAAGTCTTCAAAACCGTTCTTTACTAGAATCGAACCTGGACTTCTGCAGCTATCGCATCAGAGTCCAACGACTGACCATCAAGCCATACTTTTACATGCTTGAATGTGAGAAAAATTTACTCTAATATCATGCATTCATGTACGATTTTTATGAACGAATACATAATTTATATTTTTAGTGCGAAATCCGATGTCGGAACATTGTTATTTTTTTTAAGTTAAGTTGTACACTGTTATTTGAAGCGCAAAAGTATGCAACAATTTAAAAACAACTTTAAATAACACACACACAGCTGACACAGAACTCAATTTATTTTTATCCAAATTAATGCCCAAAAGTGGTTGCAATAGTACTCACCCTCTTTCATCGAGTAGCGTGGATTGCTGATATCGACTTTTGTCTGATTCTTGATCCAATAAATTATTGGTGTAGGATTACCGATGGCTTTGCATTGCATGACAGCGGTGTGGCCAACTTCAATAACACGCGTGCTTGGTCCTTGAGTTATAACAGGAAATCCGGGCGGAGTTTTATCACCTGCAAGATAAAAGAATGAGAAATAAAATAAATGATATGCTAAATGATTGCAATGTAGCTGCAAAAAATTAACAAAAAAAAATATACAGCATTTAGAGTAGAAAATCAATATGGCTGACATTTTTGTTGCTTTATATAAATAGAACAGAAAAATATAATATATACAGATTTTTATTTTTATATTTTTTAAATGCAGTTCACGGGTTTTAGTAGCAGGTCACACACAGCAGGCCACAATTTTAGCTAGTGTTAAATAAGCTTTGCTGAAAGCTTTTGAGTGCATGTGCCGATTAAGCACAAAGCGGCATTGTTTGCTGAAAACAATGCTTAATCAATAGATTTTTTTAAAAGCAAAGCTTTGAGTCATCATTTGTACGAAATAAAGCTCTATGTTTATGAAATGCAAAAGGAAAAAACTTATAAAATATTTGTTTTTTGCTTTCATGAATTGTTTTTCTTTGGTATGAGTATTTCTAAAAGCTTAAAATCAGCTTTTCAAACAAACTTTTCCTAAAACGCAAAAATATGCTCCCTAGACAGTTTTCTTCCATGCTATTTCAAAAACTTAGACACGGATAATCCTTTAAGTAGCTGTAAAAATAAATCAAAATATTCTGTATATTTCTTATTTCTTGCTTTTTTATTGTTAAAACTAACGATCTTGTAATGTCAAATGAAAACGAAGAAAACAATTCAAGGACCCCCTTGACAGGACATATAGACAAACAGCTACAACAAAGGAAAAAAAATCAAAAACAACAAAAAAAAAAATCCTCTGCAAAGTGTTTGCAGGGCTCAGCAAAAAAATACCATATAACACAAAAAAAAACAAAATGACAAAAACCAGTGTTGCATTTTGGCTTAGTGTAAGAAATTCCCATAAACATTGTTAACGACCGCATTGTTGCCGAATTTATAGCAACAATGGCATCAACAACCAGCAACAACAATACAACACACAACAGCAGCAAAAATTCTCTTCAAGTTTTACTACAAGTGGATCAAAATATAAATAAATCTATTTTGCAGCAACAATAATAAAAATACAAACACTCATGATGGTGCTAGTGCTGTTGGAATAGTTGTTGTTGTTGTTGTTGTTGCTATTCTGGCTGCGGTCCCTCTAGGACAACCACTACCAACACAATCTATCTTCGTTTTGTTTGCATGGGTTTCGTGTACAAGTGGATGGATGACAACTACGAAATATAACGAGCAAGACGAGAATGAATGTGAATTCGAAGAGCACGAATGTAGGACTAGCGCGACAAGGACGAATTGAATTGAGTTTAGAGTGGGTTTTTCTTGAGAGCCTACAAAGCCGCACGCATACAATGCAAGCAGAAAAATAAAACCCAACAACAACAACAACCAGAACACAAGTGACAACAATCGAACCCAAAAGTGTCATTCAACCAAAAGCAACAACAACATCAACAACAACCACCAAATAGATATACGAACAAACAAAAACAAAAAGGACCATTGAGCAGCCAAAGAGAACACAAACTTCCTGATTTACGATGCAAGTGCGGCATTTAGTGAAAACAAAAACCGGAAACCGGAAATAGCGAACAAAATACATAGAAAAGCTCCATAACGAGCGTTTAACTGCAGAGAAAGCACAACACTGTGTCAGGCGTGCTTTTGGCATGCCAGGAGGCTGGGAATAACTGCGAATTTTTTATAGTAGAAGCAAATAAGTGGACAGCAGCAGCAAAACTGCGCGAGACATTTATTGGTGTTAGAAGCGTAAATAACGAAATAGCAGTTTACTAGAAACAAAGAATAATATATATGAAAGTAGTTAGAAATGATCAATAACGGGGCATACTAATAAACAACGGTAATTGGAAGCTAGAGTAAGGTAAGGACGACAAAAATTAATAAAAAATTTTTTGGAAATAGATGTGAGAGGAGGGGTGTAAGTGAGATACTGATGTTAATACTAATGATGATAATAATAGTAATGGTAATGGTAATGGTTATGGCAATGGAAATGGTAAGGGTAATTGTAATGGTAATGGTAATGGTAATGGTAATGGTAATGGTAATGGTAATGGTAATAGTAATGGTAATGTTAATGGTAATGGTAATGGTAATGGTGATGGTAATGGTAATGGTAATGGTAATAGTAATGGTAATGGCAATGGTAATGGTAATGGTAATGGTAATGGTAATGGTAATGGTAAGGGTAATTTACTTATTTATTTATTATAAGCTTAGCCTTTGAGGCTTTATGGTAATGGTAATGGTAATGGTAATGGTAAGGGTAATTTACTTATTTATTAATTATAAGCTAAGCCTTTGAGGCTTTATGGTAATGGTAATGGTAATGGTAATGGAAATGGTAATGGTAATGGTAATGGTAATGGTAATGGTAATGGTAATGGTAATGGTAATGGTAAGGGTAATTTACTTATTTATTTATTATAAGCTAAGCCTTTGAGGCTTTATGGTAATGGTAATGGTAATGGTAAGGGTAATTTACTTATTTATTAATTATAAGCTAAGCCTTTGAGGCTTTATGGTAATGGTAATGGTAATGGTAATGGTAATGGAAATGGTAATGGTAATGGTAATGGTAATGGTAATGGTAATGGTAATGGTAATGGTAATGGTAATGGTAATGGTAATGGTAATGGTAATGGTAATAGTAATGGTAATGGTAATGGTAAGGGTAATTTACTTATTTATTTATTATAAGCTAAGCCTTTGAGGCTTTATGGTAATGGTAATGGTAATGGTAAGGGTAAGGGTAATTTACTTATTTATTAATTATAAGCTAAGCCTTTGAGGCTTTATGGTAATGGTAATGGTAATGGTAATGGAAATGGTAATGGTAATGGTAATGGTAATGGTAATGGTAATGGTAATGGTAATGGTAAGGGTAATTTACTTATTTATTTATTATAAGCTAAGCCTTTGAGGCTTTATGGTAATGGTAATGGTAATGGTAAGGGTAATTTACTTATTTATTAATTATAAGCTAAGCCTTTGAGGCTTTATGGTAATGGTAATGGTAATGGTAATGGTAATGGAAATGGTAATGGTAATGGTAATGGTAATGGTAATGGTAATGGTAATGGTAATGGTAATGGTAATGGTAATGGTAATGGTAATGGTAATGGTAATGGTAATGGTAAGGGTAATTTACTTATTTATTTATTATAAGCTAAGCCTTTGAGGCTTTATGGTAATGGTAATGGTAATTGTAATTGTAATGGTAATGGTAATGGTAATGGTAATGGTAATGGTAATGGTAATGGTAATGGTAATGGTAATGGTAATGGTAATGGTAATGGTAATGGTAATGGTAATGATAATAGTAATGGTAATGGTAATGATAATTATAACGCTAATGGTAATGGTAATGGTAATGGAAGTGATAATGGTAATGGTAATGGTAACGGTAGTGGTAGTGCTTATGGTAATGGTACTGATATTGGTAATGTATATGGTAATGGTAATGAAAATGGCAATGGTAATGGAAATGGTAATGGTTAAAGTTAAAGCAATGTTAATGCTAATGCTAATGGTAATGGTTTTGATAATGGTAATGGTAATGGTAATGGTAATGGTAATGGTAATGGTAATGGTAATGGTAATGCTAATGGTAATGGTAATGATAATGATAATAGTAGTGACAAATGCAATGGTAATGACAATACTAATGCTAATGAAATGGTAATGTAATCGTAATGGTAATGATAATGGCATTGGTAATGACAATAGTAATGCTAATGAAATGGTAATGTTAACGTAATGGTAATGATAATGGCAATGGTAATGATAATGGCAATGGTAATGACAATAGTAATGCTAATGAAATGGTAATGTAATCGTAATTGTAATGATAATGGAAATGGTAATGACAATAGTAATGCTAATGAAATGGTAAGGTAATCGTAATGGTAATGATAATGGCAATGTTAATAGGAATTAAATGGCGAATATAATTGTCATGGTAATGTTTACGGTAATGGCTATGGTGATAGTAATGAAGTAATAATAATATTTTAAATGTAATGTTAATGGTAATTGAATGGTAATGTAACGGTAAAGGTATGGGTTACGGTAATTATTGTGGTAATGGTTATGGCAATGAATATGGTAGTGGTAAGGGCAATGGTACTGGTAGTGGTAATTGTAATGGTAATGAAAATGTAAATGAAAATTGTAATGATAATGGTGGATAATGATTAATGGATAATGATAATGATAATGATAATGATAAAGGTAATATTATTGGTATTTGCAATGGTATGGAGGTTATGAGATGATAATGGTTATCATAATGGTAATGGTTATGGTAAAGATAATGCTAGTGCTATTGTTATTACAGTTATAATCAAAGTAATAGTGATAGTTATAGTGATATTGATAGTGATAGTGATAGTGATAGTGATAGTGATAGTGATAGTGATAGTGATAGTGATAGTGATAGTGATAGTGATAGTGATAGTGATAGTGATAGTGATAGTGATAGTGATAGTGATAGTGATAGTGATAGTGATAGTGATAGTGATAGTGATGGTGATAGTGATAGTGATAGTGATATTGATAGTGATAGTGATAGTGATAGTGATAGTGATAGTGATAGTGATAGTGATAGTGATAGTGATAGTGATAGTGATAGTGATAGTGATAGTGATAGTGATAGTGATAGTGATAGTGATAGTTATAGTGATAGTGATAGTGATAGTGATAGTGATAGTGATAGTGATAGTGATAGTGATAGTGATAGTGATAGTGATAGTGATAGTGATAGTGATAGTGATAGTGATAGTGATAGTGATAGTGATAGTGATAGTGATAGTGATAGTGATAGTGATAGTGATAGTGATAGTGATAGTGATAGTGATAGTGATAGTGATAGTGATAGTGATAGTGATAGTGATAGTGATAGTGATAGTGATAGTGATAGTGATAGTGATAGTGATAGTGATAGTGATAGTGATAGTGATAGTGATAGTGATAGTGATAGTGATAGTGATAGTGATAGTGATAGTGATAGTGATAGTGATAGTGATAGTGATAGTGATAGTGATAGTGATAGTGATAGTGATAGTGATAGTGATAGTGATAGTGATAGTGATAGTGATAGTGATAGTGATAGTGATAGTGATAGTGATAGTGATAGTGATAGTGATAGTGATAGTGATAGTGATAGTGATAGTGATAGTGATAGTGATAGTGATAGTGATAGTGATAGTGATAGTGATAGTGATAGTGATAGTGATAGTGATAGTGATAGTGATAGTGATAGTGATAGTGATAGTGATAGTGATAGTGATAGTGATAGTGATAGTGATAGTGATAGTGATGTTAATAACTGATGTTGAAATTTTTTTGATTTCATACAGCACTGTTAAAGTTTGAAAATTAAAACTGTATCGTTTTTTGGTTAAAAAAATAAAACTAAACGAAAAAAAAATTATTAATTTTTGATATTTTTCGAAGTTTTTTTTAGCAAATACTAAGAGAAGAATAGAGAACTAAAATGTTCCTTGCTAACGTCAGCTTGTTATTGTGTGTGTTATATTCCGTTTATTAATTCAATTACTTAATTTCCGCTTAAACATGTCTTATTAAAGTTTATTAAAAAATTTTATTTTTTTCTCATCAATATCAGCGCAGAACCAAAATTGGTGTTTTGTTTTTTTTTTGCGTATGGAATGAAATTGTTGTTTCAGAATTTTATAATGAAAATGGCTGAATAACAACATGCTGTCAAGGTTGTCAGTTACACAACAAGCAGTTTTATTAAATATACCAACCGGTATATAATTATATATACGTTAAATTTAAGTTTTATTACTGTATCAGTGTGCCTTTTGCCTGCTGCCGTACATGATGCAGCATGTGCAAAAATAATAACATCTCTCGTCATAATAAACATAATATTGTTGTTTTATGTTGTTGTTCAACATTTCTCATTAAAATGATAAAAGCTGTGGATTGTGTGTGTTTGTTTTTGTTTTTTTTTTTTTGTATCTTTGTTATTGTTATAATTTTATTATAAAGGAGTTGTTGCTCACTCAATAACAGCAACACAAACATCATTACAATAGCAATATGAAAACTGACACCACCTGTCATCATAATTACTGTTTTTTATTTTTTTTTTTTTTTTTGTTTTTATTATTTCTGTTACAATGGAAAATGAGGAGTGTATTTTTAATATAACGCCAATTTACAGTTGAAATTGGAGTGCATCACACAGACAGATAGACATAGAGACAGTTAACTACTCGAAGTGCTAGACAGACTGACATTGCTTACGCTTTATAGCAAACAGATATAAATATATACATATATTATATACCAATTTTCACAACACTGTTGAAGTTAATTGAAAAATGTAAATGAGCTCATCTACTCGGGCTAGAGTTAAGTTCATTCAGGAATGAGGTTCAGCAGCAGATGCTATTTAAATAAACAAGTTATATAGAAATTGTTGTTTCAAAACCTGTTTACAAATTTTGTATTTTCGAACATATAAAAGTCGATATGGAAGATACTAAGCAGATATTACCAGATAAATGCTGGATTATTTTCTTATTTTGTATTTTTCAAATGATTGAAGTAACTTTTGAGGTTTTTGCCCTTCTTTTATTTTTAATAACTTTATTAATTTTTGAACAAAATATACCAAATTGAAAAAATGCACTGCATTTTGGACGTATGCTTAAGTTTTAGTATGTTATAAAATATGTAAGTACTTTAACTTAGTACTTTTT
The DNA here is from genome assembly GCA_958299015.1 of Tetanocera ferruginea. Classification (NCBI taxonomy): domain Eukaryota; kingdom Metazoa; phylum Arthropoda; class Insecta; order Diptera; family Sciomyzidae; genus Tetanocera; species Tetanocera ferruginea. The sequence continues at coordinate 28,082,845 of OY282641.1, read as the reverse complement.
TAACTATTCCTTGTAATGTGAAAATAATATGATGATTGATGATTAAAAGAAATAAATAAAAGACTTACCATGTTGGTATGTTCAGGATGATTTCAAAAATCACTCAACACAATTCGATAAAATTTCGCAATCCAACATTTTAATATTTCTCGATGAACATAAACTATGTTTTAAAAGGTTTAAAAGGTGGCATTATTTACTCTCTGAGGTTTACCATTGTCTGTAGAGAATTAGTGACCGATCAGAACAATTTTTTTATTGAAAAAACTTTTCGCCGCGACTGGGGATCGAACTCGGGCTCCGAGCATGCTAAGCCACATACTTAACCCGCTGCCACGGTCAATCAGCAAAAAACTCCTGCTACAAGAAAAATTCTTAAACCGATAATCTTTAGCACAGTTTTGCAACCATGCAGTCGATGTGATCACCACGGTAAATGAATTCATGCATAAATTACTTAAGCTAGTTATATATAAATATTTCTCTATCATAATATCATAAGCTTCTAAGCTTTACATAACTTGTGATATTTAAGTCACGGTGGACCTTTCGGCGGAAATTACGACATTTGTGCGTATTTTTAATTTTTTCATTCCCATTTTTATTCCTAAAAATCGTTCTTTAACTTATCTGCCACCCTGCTGAAAGTCCCCCTTTACAGTCAATATAAGAATGAAGAACAATTTCTTATTATAGTTCATAACACCCTCAGTGTGATCCCTCGAGAGGTCAAATATATGGCAAGATAGTACTATTTTTTCACCAACAACATTTTCTACCAACATACCCAGCCCATATTTGTACCCCCATCCATACAAATTGCACGTTTTTTGAAAAATAGCTGTATTTGTGTCGGGATGACCACTAGAAGGGTAATTTTTATTTGCCATAATTATCATTAACCCAGATTATCTGAATACCTACATGTATATGCAGGCTATGTAGGCTCAGATAATTTGGGTAAAGTCCCACTTTAATTTTTTTTTTTTTTTTTTAAATGATCGACTTTTTTTCTTAAGAGTATTTAAAACAGATTTCAGAATAAAATTCTACGGCGTTTAAGATATATTTAAGTTTGCGTAATACCCTCTGTGAATGGGAACCCTCTATCTTTAAACGCGTTTTTTCTCGAAATGACATTTTATGGAAACCGCTTGCGCTCTAATCCGAAGAGTATTTGTCCAATTAACTCAAATCTAGTTTAATTTTTTTTTAATTATATATGCTCTACTTGAGTCAACAAAATCAAGTCAAAAAAAAAATTTTTTTTGCTATTTTTTTTTTTTTATTAATATGGTGCAAGTCATGTTAACCTATTTCTCTAACCTCTAATTTCTTCTCTTTATTTTCAACGCTGCTTTGAATATTTTATTTTATACTTCTTTTACTTTATTAAGTTAAATTAAATTTTTTAAATTTAAATATACATTTTTTGTCCCTTTCTTTTATTTTTTAATAGATTTTAAATTGTTTTGTTATGATAAATCTTTAAGTATTACATTTAAGCCTTGTTTGTGTTTCCTGTTGATTATTATGTTCTTAAATCTTAAATTTTTAAGTTTTTAAATTTTTAAATTTTTGAATTTTTGAATTTTTGAATTTTTAAATTTTTAAATTTTTAAATTTTTAAATTTTTAAATTTTTAAATTTTTAAATTTTTAAATTTTTAAATTTCTACATTTTTACATTTTTACATTTTTAAATTTTTGAATTTTTTAATTTTTGAATTTTTGAATTTTTAAATTTTTAAATTTTTAAATTTTTAAATTTTTAAATTTTTAAATTTTTAAATTTTTAAATATTTAAATTTTTAAATTTTTAAATTTTTAAATTTCTACATTTTTACATTTTTACATTTTTAAATTTTTGAATTCTTGAATTTTTGAATTTTTGAATTTTTAAATTTTTAAATTTTTAAATTTTTAAATTTTTAAATTTTTAAATTTCTACATTTTTACATTTTTACATTTTTACATTTTTAAATTTTTGAATTTTTGAATTTTTTATATTTTTTTTTATATTTTTATATTTTTAAATTTTTAAATTTTTAAATTTTTACATTTTTAAATTTTTAAATTTTTAAATTTTTAAATTTTTAAATTTTTAAATTTTTAAAATTTTAAATTTTTAAATTTTTAAATTTTTAAATTTTTAAATTTTTAAATTTTTAAATTTTTAAATTTTTAAATTTTTATATTTTTAAATTTTTAAATTTTTATATTTTGAAATTTTTAAATTATTAAATTATTAAATTTTTAAATTTTTAAATTTTTAAATTTTTAAATTTTTAAATTTTTAAATTATTAAATTTTTAAATTTTTAAATTTTTAAATTTTTAAATTTTTAAATTTTTAAATTTTTAAATTTTTAAATTTTTAAATTTTTAAATTTTTAAATTTTTAAATTTTTAAATTTTTAAATTTTTAAATTTTTAAATTTTTAAATTTTTAAATTTTTAAATTTTTAAATTTTTAAATTTTTAAATTTTTAAATTTTTAAATTTTTAAATTTTTAAATTTTTAAATTTTTAAATTTTTAAATTTTTAAATTTTTAAATTTTTAAATTTTTAAATTTTTAAATTTTTAAATTTTTAAATTTTTAAATTTTTAAATTTTTAAATTTTTAAATTTTTAAATTTTTAAATTTTTAAATTTTTAAATTTTTAAATTTTTACATTTTTAAGTTTTTAAATTTTTTTATATTTTTTTTTAATTTAAACATTTTTGTTGGTTCAGGCGGAAGGCAGAACTGTGATATTTTTTTTTTATTTTTTGTTTTGGGTACTTAATGCTTATTTAAGAATCAGCCCAAAATTGTAAAAAAAATTATTTTGAAATTTAATAAAATACAAAAAAATCCAGTCAATTAAAACAACCTGTTTTTTGTGCGAAAAATTAAAACTGGGCCTTAACTTATTTTTACCGTATCCACCAGTGATGATAACGGATCATTTTTGAGAGTACTTTTTTACAAAGGCAAATAGTACTTTTTTATTGTTTAGGGTACTTTTTATTAAGTAATGATAAGTGAATAAATATATAAATTAAAACCAATACTTTTTTAAATTTTATAAATAATCAGGCTTTCTTTCAGAATCCGTTAAATATGTATGTTAGGGTGCCTCAAACTCTATGGTTGAACATAAAACTAACCTTGATCGATTCTAAGACGAATCCACAACATTTTTTTGGCTGTAATGATAGCCGCCAGTGAGCTAAACCATTTTGAAAAACATCCAAAAGACATGTTTTTCGTAAAAATATTAGATGGTGCACCATTTACAAATAAACAAATGGTTGAAAAGTAATACTGAAGAAGATCTTACTATCTGATCCAAAAAATTTCAAATCGTTGCCGCCTGACCAAAGTATTGCGATTTTTAATGAAAATGTTCGACTTTTTTTTTTAAAAATATTCTTGTTCTAGGAAAATTTCTAAAATCAACGGAAAATAAAACGTGACTGGGCGAGAAATTTGGCAAAAGCTTATGACTTAATTTTCAAAAATGATTTTTTAACTCTTGACAGAATTTCAAGTAAAATACTTTAATATACCAGAGTACTTTTTTCGACAAGAAGGTACTCGGGTACTTTTGTAGAGTCAATAGTACTCAAAAAAGTACTATTCCACTCAAAATATCATCCCAGGTATCTACCCAATCTACCCCAATTGTAGAGGTCCCGCAATAATAAATACAAATTATGAAGAAATGTCGAAATTGTATCGTGCTAACCACTAGATGGGTCAAGTGTTTAACCAGCACATATTTCTTAGTATTTCCCAAAATCTTCCTTAAATTATCTGCCCCCTTATCTGTCACCCATATAAAGAATTCACTAGAAAAAATAAAAAAAAATTGAGAGAAATGTCGTAAAACTGCACACTTGGACTATACTTGGTAGAGGTCAAATGAATGATCAGCTTCTATAATTATTTTTATTATTATTTTATTATTTAAATTTTTCTTCAAACATATCCAGCACATATCTGTAGCCCTTTTGACGAGCCCCCCTGCAAAATTCACTTTTTTCTAAATCTTTGTATCTGGGTCGGGGTTACCTCAATATTAGTCAAATATATCACCAGCTCATATAATTTTTTTTGACCATACAATTTTTCTTTAGTTTATTTGCTTTTTTTTTTTGTTAAAAAATCGACGAAACTGTTTTGGGGTGGCTCAAGAAGTTCAAGAAAATCCGCAACATCTTGGGGCCAACGGAATAAATTTATTATTTTTTGGTGCAGATTGGAATAACTACTTAATTATTATTATTTCTTACAATTTTTTTATTTTAAACAACCACACAAGCCAATATTTTAACAAAAAAACTTGATTTTTAGAGGTCAATTCAAACTATTTGAGCTCACGTATGGCTATCGCTAAAGTAGAAATATTTGGGGAATCGTAATAACATAAACTTAGGATTATTTTGAGCAACTGTGACGAACAATTTTTTTTTCTAGTTTTTTTTTTTAGTTTTGAATCAAGGATTTCAGGTGTCAAACCTATTCAGTCAAGTCTGCCTTGGTTCGGAAATATGGATATAGATAAGAAGGAGAGAAAGTGAAATCAAGTAAAACAAGTGTAGAATGTTCTATGTGTGGCGGAGTGCTATATGAACATTCGAATTTGAATCTGAGGCAAGTGTTATGCCTTTACCTCAGTCAATTCAAGTTATTTTAAACAATCTCATTCCACAAACATCTCTACCACCAACTAAAACTTCCAAAGTTGTTTATATTGATGAATTTTTAATTTCGGTTGATTAGAAATGAGAAAAATAATTAAAGAAAGGTAAAAGCGTAGGACCATGGCTAGACCGGGATTCGAACCCGAAACCTCTTGGTTGGCAGTCAAGCACGCTTACCACTCGACTACCGAGGCTCCCAAACTGTTGAACTGTGAACTGTTCTTGTTCACCTCTTATTTGCACATGAATTTTATGAATTTAATTCACAAAAATTATGAATACTTTATGAATTTTCTTGAATTTTATATGACATATACGAAATTTTGTTTTGTGTCATGTATTTTTTAATTGCATTTATGAAATAATAATGTTCTCGTATTTTTTTCTTTTGCATATTTTGTTCACTGATATCATGAATAGTTCAGTTGATTCATGCAATTGGTTACCGGAACAAAATTCATGTATCCTCACGAATAACTTTATAATTATTGTGTACTTTTCTGGTTCACAGTAGCTTAGTCTTAAGACCAAAAATCACATCACAGGTTGTTGCATTGTCTATAAAAAAAAAAAATATGACGTGCTGAACTATTACTTTCTTTAGCAGTAATGATTGCGCTAAAGCCCTTTTTGTGACAACTCTGTGGCAACAAACCATGGCAACTCTGTTGCAAAAATTATATTGAACTGTTTAGTTAAAGTTTATTTACAAACAATTTTTGTAAAAAACCTCCTAAAAGATAAAAAATTTTGCAAATAAATTGCAAATTGAACAAAAAGAAAAGCTTTTTAAGGCTTCAAATAATATAAAATTCATGCAGCTTAAAATTCACTCGTGGTGTGGGCTTCATGCAATGTGCTTTAAACCAAGCAGCAAACAAACTTTTCACCGAAACACAATTTAAAAATATGCTAATTATGTGCAGTAGCATAAAAATGTTGCCAACTAGAAACGTTTATGCAGTGGTGTTGTTGTTTTTTTTCCCCACTAAAACTCTGTTTATCTTGTGCTTTTATTTTTTTAACTATTTTTATACACATTTGCAAAAACATTGAAATAACATAACATTTGCAGTAAAACAACAAAAAAAAAAAACTGCAACAAAATATTAAAAAAAAATAAATACAAAATCAAAACAACAGCGCACAAAATTGCAGCGAAGTTTGAAATTTTTCAAAGCTTTCAAGCAACTTCATGCATATGCAAAATATATTGCATGCTTTTTTTTTCGTTGCACACAAGCTTTAAAAATATTCCCCAGCCGAATTTGGTTGCAGCGTTTTTAATTTTGTTGTAGTTTTGCAAGGGGTAAATAAATAGCTCTACAGACTTCCCTCAAACAAAAAACAAAAAAAAAAAATAAATAAATAAACAAACAAACTACAAACTACTTAATATGTTAATTTATGATTTTAAATTGTTTTGTCTTAAAACAGAAAAAAATGTGCCAAAAGCAAAAACTGTATTTTTCAAACTTGCTGCTCTAGTTGTTCTGTTGAGTTTGTTTATTTTTTTTGTTTTTAAATATTTGTCAACTTTTTGGGCAGTCAAATGAAATTAAGTGCAAGTTTTTGTCGAAGGCAAAGCTTAAAGTTTGGCAGAAAATGAAAGCGCACTTTAAGCTTAGAGCTTTTCATAAATGCAACAATATTTTTCATTAAAGATTTACTAGAATCAACTCCTGGAAAAGCTTTCACAACAACCTACATTTAATTATATTTTTTTATTCATTTTTTTTTAAATTTTATAAAGCTTTTCAAGTGATTTATTATTGCATTAAATATGCTGTTGCTCTGCTGTCTAGTTTTTTTTTTTTTTCTTTTTCTATATTATCTTTCTACTCATTGTTTACTACTGAAGCAGGACGACACCGAATGTTGTTAAATGATCCGTGCGCATTGCATACAAATTCAATTATATTCCATCAATTTTTCCTTCGTGCACTTCTTAGATATTTACAAACTGAGCTAGTAACAGTTGGATAGACAAAAAAAAAAAATAAAAAAATTTTAAAAAATCTAAGAAGAAAACTATAAATAACAGAAAACTAAATAATATTAAGTTGCAGTTCCTGCTCAGAAAAGTAAGAGAGAGAGAGAAAGATAGAGAAAAGTGCTGCACACAATGACAGCAACTGCAACTGCTGCAGGAAAAAAAAAAGCTTGTAGTCCTTTTTTTTTGCTTTTTTCTTAAATTGTTAGAACGAATCTTACAGTACTTGTACCAAGCAGACTTTGTTGTAGATGAAGATGGAGATGAAGACAACAACGACTTCGACATCATCAACAACTAATGCAGGGATAATAAGATGCTTGCTTTATTTGGTATCTCTTTCCTTTCTGCTGCTGCTGCTGCTGCAACAAATTTAATTTTTGTGCTTGAATGCAATATCAAGAACATGAGGCACAGCAAAGAAATTGTTACAGATCCTTCTTTTTATTTTCTTACTTTTTTTTTCATTTTTTTCTTATTCGCCATGTTGAATGTAAGATAAAATTTGAAATTGCATAAATAATGCATAAAGACAGTGAGCGAGATAGATAAAGTAGTCAAGCAGATAGCAGATAGATATGCATATAAATAGCTTAAAGCTTGAATGTAAGTAAGAAATTTTATATTTTAAGTGTTATGCATATAATTCGATTGTAATTGGTTTTGAAATTGATATTGCGACAGTATTGCGGCAATTAAAAAAAAAAACAAAAAACAATATGGAATAGATATGGCCGGAAAATCAGACCAAATTGAACCAATAGTCTTATAAATTCAACTCAAGTGAATGGAGTGGAGAATGAACACATTTGACAATTATATGGGAAAAGTTCTATGGGAGATACCCCGTGCTGCTGCTCAATCTCATTTCAATATCTTGAAATGTTTAGACTTATTTTTATTGCAACCATTTTCATACAATTGGTGACAACGGCTTTTAACAAGCGATATTGAATAAATTAGAATTTAAGGAAAAAGTTATATGGGAGAACACAACACGTTTAAACTCGTCCATATAAAATAAATGTTAAGTAAGTCAAAGTATCGTTTCAATTTTGACCATTGGTTTTATCAACGGCGCTGGTAAAATTTTTAATTTAATCATTTATATGGGAGATGACCCAAACTTTTGTACAATTTCGACCATATTTCATGCCAATTTATTGAATGTTTAATACTTTCACACCATTTCTCATAGTTATGACAACGATTTCTATCAGTGAATAGTGAAGGCATTTGAAGTTATATTGGGAGATGTGCCGAGCCTTTTTTTAAAATCAGCCACATAAATTAAAATATTTATTTTGAAATTATTTAATTTTGTTTCAATTTATGACAATGACTTCTATCAATAGAGAGTGAAAACATTTGAAATTATAGATAGAGTTGTATGGAGATGCCCCGACCATTTGTTCAATTTTAATTGTATACAAAACTTTATGACAACGACATATAATGAAGAGTGAACACTTATAAATTGTAACGGTTATATAGGAGATGTCTCAATCAGTTTTTTAATCGAACCCAGATTTGTTGCATGGATTATGTTAAGGAGGGACTTACAATTCGCGGCACAGAAAACCGACCTTTTTTTTAAAAATTCAAAACTCAGTCAAAAACAAAAATTTTTCCAAAATTTTATTATTGTAGAGAATTGAACAAATTACAAGAAAAAAAATTAAAAAAATATATGTTCACATGGTTTTATAGAGCTCCAAGCTGTCGGCATAGAAAAAAAACGGGGCCTCGTGGTTGCAGCGCTGGGAGTCGCAAAAATTGTCCGATCTGGAAAAAAATGACATCGAATGACATGAAAAAAATTGGTTATCGTCTGACAGGAGCTTTTTTTTCAATTTTTTTCAATTTTTGATAATGTTCCAAATTTGAAAGTGTGTTTTTTCGAATAAATATTGACTTTCAAAATTCATAAAAAATCGAAAAAAAATGTAAAAAAGCTCGTGTCATACGATAGCGAATCAAGTTTAAAAAAAAATTAAAAAAAAAATTTCGTCAAAAAATGAACCCGCTAGTGCCACAACCAGTACGAAAAACATGGTGTCGAGATAAACGCGTTCAAAGTTTGTGAACAAAGAAAAATGCAAGGAAAAATAAAAATGCGCTCCTCATCTTCTCACTAACTTTTCCATGAAATTCTATTTCCTAGAATCTTAAGAATATTTACTAAAATATAAAATTATAAAAAAAGTCGATTTCAAAAAACGGGCAATGTCATGTCCCCCGTTAATAAGTAAAAGTATTCCTAAGCATTTAAACAAATTTTAGTATAAAACTAGACTGAAGACCTTTGATGCTAATGCTTAGAATATAACTTCGTTATAAATTTTAATAATAATAATAATTTGTACATAAAACTCTAAGAACTTTGATAAACATGTGTACCAAAGAGCTTTTTAGCTATAAAAAGTGTTACATCAATTTAATTATGCATTTCCTTTACCGTTGCACTCAAGAAAGCTGCTGCTTTAAAAACTTATGCAAATGCATACATAAATGTATTTAGCTGTGCGTTTGTATGCGTATCTTGCGTACACTTGTACATACAAATCATTTCAAAAGTAAAGCAATAAACAACTGCTGAAGTAGCAACAACATTGCGGCCAGTGTTGCCAACCCAAAGTCAACATGCGTTGGTCATGTGGGCAATGCTTTGTGGAAAAGGTTAAAAAATAGCAAAAAAAGAACCATCACAAAAGCCCTTTGAAAGGCATTCAAAACACTCGACAAGTGTTGAAAATTGCATGCTTCAGTCTTTGTAGCTTTAGCCAAAGCTTTATGGTTACGATAGGGTAGATGAAAAGTAGTAATGTTACCTTTTTGCTGCTGTTGTTGTCTTTGTTAGCATCATTGAAGTTGTCTCAGGTGTAAAACAAATATTAAAAAAGAAAATAAGCATCAAACACACACACACTCACAGTCAAGCGACAAATTAGAGCAGCTAGTATAAGAAAGCAAAGTGCTAACGAAGAAATAAAGAAAGCTCTTAGGAGAGGAGAAAGAGTCAAACCAAATGCGTTGCTTGCAAATTATTTTTGCTTTGTGCGCAAGAAAAACATAGCTGTTGAAGCTTTTGTAATGGAAAGTAATGATACTGACACTGGTTTTGTTGCCATTTTCTAGCGCTTTTCATAGCAGATTTAAGCTAAATTGACAGAGCATTTTTGATGCTTATTTGTTGTTGCAATTCTTAGCATTTTGACAATGATAGAAAAGCGAATTGCTTGCGCTTTAAGTAGTGCACATGAAGAAAGAGGCATACATTGCTTAAATTAAAAAAAAAATAAAAATAAACTTTACATTTGAAAAACCAAAACAAAATTGATATAAATTTATTCAGCAGAATTAAACTCACTTCTTAATGAAGTCGAAAAACAATTTTACGCTACATTTTGCCTTATTTTTTGCCTGGTTTTTATCGCTGTATTTAGCAAAAAAAAATTGTTTAAAAACGTAAAAATTTTCATTATTGTTGCACTTTCACAATTTCATAAATCACTCAACTTTAATGAAGTTAGCTACTTGACACCTAAAAGTATGCAGCCATGATATTAATATATTCAATTTTTGTCATATTTATGAAACTTTTCACACTTAAATATCAGCATTTTCCAAAATTTATGCACAGCATATATTGAGTCGCTGCAAAATGTTGCAATATTTAATATGCAACGAAGCTTAAAAGCTCCATTAACAGCATAAATTACAAAATTCTTTACTTAACTTTAGTTCTAAGCAGTCTTAAGACGTTGGTAGACCAACACGTTTTCGTTTGCAATATTCTGCAGTTAACATAATTAAATTGCATGTAAATGTGTTAGTTAAAATTTTATGCTGCATAGCAATAGGAGCACTTGAATATTGTCGAGCGCTTAATATCGCACATAAAATGAACTTAATTAGCATTAAGCACTATTTTGTGTAACGGTGAAGTGGTTGGGAAAGTGCTAAAACTTACAAAATTAAAAGATTTTTTACATAAATTTCAAATAATTTCAAAAACAGAAATTTTTATTAAGCTTTAAAAAGCCTTTTCAAACATATATGAAATAAATTGCAAAAATCGAGCTTTTAAGATGTAAATTTTAAATGTTTTTGATTGATGCACCATTTCTAAATTGATGTGTTGATATATTAATATATTGATATATTGATATATTGATATATTGATATATTGATATATTGATATATTGATATATTGATATATTGATATATTGATATATTGATATATTGATATATTGATATATTGATATATTGATATATTGATGTATTGATATATTGATATATTGATATATTGATATATTGATATATTGATATATTGATATATTGATATATTGATATATTGATATATTGATATATTGATATATTGATATATTGATATATTGATATATTGATATATTGATATATTGATATATTGATAAATTGATGTATTGATATATTGATATTGTGATATAATGATATATTGATATATTGATATATTGATATATTGATATATTGATATATTGATATATTGATATATTGATATATTGATATATTGATATATTGATATATTGATATATTGATATATTGATATATTGATATATTGATATATTGATATATTGATATATTGATATATTGATATATTGATATATTGATATATTGATATATTGATATATTGATATATTGATATATTGATATATTGATATATTGATATATTGATATATTGATATATTGATATATTGATATATTGATATATTGATATATTGATATATTGATATATTGATATATTGATATATTGATATATTGATATATTGATATATTGATATATTGATATATTGATATATTGATATATTGATATATTGATATATTGATATATTGATATATTGATATATATCTTCAACTTCAACTTCAACATCAACTTCAACATCATTTTCAAGATCAATTTCAACTTCAACTTCAACTTCAACTTCAACATCAACTTCAACATCAACTTCAAGATCAATTTCAACTATTTATTTTTATTTTGATTTTGATTTTGATTTTGAATTTGATTTTGATTTTGATTTTGATTTTGATTTTGATTTTGATTTTGATTTTGATTTTGATTTTGATTTTGATTTTGATTTTGATTTTGATTTTGATTTTGATTTTGATTTTGATTTTGATTTTGATTTTGATTTTGATTTTGATTTTGATTTTGATTTTGATTTTGATTTTGATTTTGATTTTGATTTTGATTTTGATTTTGATTTTGATTTTGATTTTGATTTTGATTTTGATTTTGATTTTAGTTTTTTGTTGTTATTTTTAGACTTAGATTAGACTTAGACTTAGACTTAGACTTAGACTTAGACTTAGACTAAGACTTAGACTTAGAGTTAGACTTAGAGTTAGACTTAGACTTAGACTTAGACTTAGACTTAGACTTAGACTTAGACTTAGACGTAGACTTAGACTTAGACTTAGACTTAGACTTAGACTTAGACGTAGACTTAGACTTAGACTTAGGCTTAGACTTAGACTTAGACTTAGACTTAGACTTAGACTTGGACTTAGACTTAGACTTAGACTTAGACTAAGACCTAGACTTAGACTTAGACTTAGACTTAGACTTAGACTTAGACTTAGACTTAGACTTAGACTAAGACTTAGACTTAGACTTAGACTTAGACTTAGATTAGACTTAGACTTAGACTTAGACTTAGACTTAGACTTAGACTTAGACTTAGACTTAGACTTAGACTTAGACTTAGACTTAGACTTAGACTTAGACTTAGACTTAGACTTGGACTTAGACTTAGACTTAGACTTAGACTAAGACCTAGACTTAGACTTAGACTTAGACTTAGACTTAGACTTAGACTTAGACTTAGACTTAGACTTAGACTTAGACTTAGACTTAGACTTAGACTAAGACTTAGACTTAGACTTAGACTTAGATTAGACTTAGACTTAGACTTAGACTTAGACTTAGACTTAGACTTAGACTTAGACTTAGACTTAGACTTAGACTTAGACTTAGACTTAGAATTAGACTTAGACTTAGACGTAGACTTAGACTTAGACTAAGACTAAGACTTAGACTTAGACTTAGACTTAGACTTAGATTAGACTTAGACTTAGACTTAGACTTAGACTTAGACTTAGACTTAGACTTAGACTAAGACTTAGACTTAGACTTAGACTTAGACTTAGATTAGACTTAGACTTAGACTTAGACTTAGACTTAGACTTAGACTTAGACTTAGACGTAGACTTAGACTTAGACTTAGACTTAGACTTAGACGTAGACTTAGACTTAGACTTAGGCTTAGGCTTAGACTTAGACTTAGACTTAGACTTAGACTTAGACTTAGACTTGGACTTAGACTTAGACTTAGACTTAGACTAAGACCTAGACTTAGACTTAGACTTAGACTTAGACTTAGACTTAGACTTAGACTTAGACTTAGACTTAGACTTAGACTTAGACTTAGACTTAGACTTAGACGTAGACTTAGACTTAGACTTAGGCTTAGGCTTAGACTTAGACTTAGACTTAGACTTAGACTTAGACTTAGACTTGGACTTAGACTTAGACTTAGACTTAGACTAAGACTTAGACTTAGACGTAGACTTAGACTTAGACTTAGGCTTAGGCTTAGACTTAGACTTAGACTTAGACTTAGACTTAGACTTAGACTTAGACTTAGACTTAGACTTAGACTTAGACTAAGACTTAGACTTAGACTTAGACTTAGACTTAGATTAGACTTAGACTTAGACTTAGACTTAGACTTAGACTTAGACTTAGACTTAGACTTAGACTTAGACTTAGACTTAGACTTAGACTAAGACTTAGACTTAGACTTAGACTTAGACTTAGACTTAGACTTAGACTTAGACTTAGACTTAGACTTAGACTTAGACTTAGACTTAGACTTAGACTTAGACTTAGACTTAGACTTAGACTTAGACTTAGACTTAGACTTAGACTTAGACTTAGACTTAGACTTAGACTTAGACTTAGACTTAGACTTAGACTTAGACTTAGACTTAGACTTAGACTTAGACTTAGACTTAGACTTAGACTTAGACTTAGACTTAGACTTAGACTTAGACTTAGACTTAGACTTAGACTTAGACTTAGACTTAGACTTAGACTTAGACTTAGACTTAGACTTAGACTTAGACTTAGACTTAGACTTAGACTTAGACTTAGACTTAGACTTAGACTTAGACTTAGACTTAGACTTAGACTTAGACTTAGACTTAGACTTAGACTTAGACTTAGACTTAGACTTAGACTTAGACTTAGACTTAGACTTAGACTTAGACTTAGACTTAGACTTAGACTTAGACTTAGACTTAGACTTAGACTTAGACTTTCACTCTGCTTCAGTTTTGACTTTGATATATTCTTATTATATATGTATAACTAAAAAGTTAAACGCAAATGTATCAAAACAATTTGCGGATTTTTTCAACATTTTGAGAGTTAAAAATTTTTGCAGATTTTCACGATCAGAGAAGGGTCCTTTTTTGTTTTCAAAATTGATAGTGAATTTGATAACAGTAAAAAAACGTTTTACAAAAGCTCCCCTTTAGTCCGAACATTTTATTCAGTGAAGCCCACGAACTTTTCACGGCTGATGTTGCGAAGATCTATTAGAACATGCATCAAATAAATGTCATCAATGTGACCAATACACGCACGTTGTAAAACAGAAAAATAAAACGCAGCATAGCAAAGGGCGCGCGCAATATAGCAACGCGAGCAATATAGCAACTTCAATTAACTGTCGCAATTTATGCATGTTTACAAAACTTGTTTGCAGACAAAGTGAGTGTCTGTTCTGTGAGCACGAGTATGTGTTAAAATATGCGTCTCCACTATGCTTCAGCACACATACAAGCTCAGCTATAGCTACCATCAAAATCGCACATAGATGGTCACTTGCAGAGCGTGTGTGCCATGCATCACACTCATTGTGTTTATTGAGTGTTTCTATGCGTTGCTGCTATTGTTGCAGCAACTAACGCTTAAGCAAAATAAATAAAACGCACACAGAACAAAAACAAAACAATAACCCATTCCAATTATTTCACTCATCAACCTACTGCCTGCAGTTGCAAGTTTTTGTTGCATCATGCACACGCGAACTCTAGTAAAAGGGATCTGCTACAAGTGCAACCAACCTTTAAGTAGCAACAACAAAACAATGTCTAGCAGCAAAACAATATTGACAGAAAACAAGGATAGCAACAAGAATACAAAACAACAGCTGACAGTATAAAAAGAATTTCGCATCTACTATGCTGCATACTTTTAGGCGCACTGCAAGCAACAGCAACACTCTTCATTATTTTGCCACATGGTTGGTTGACTGCTATCGCGGTTGTTGCTGCGCCCAAAAATAGGCAATGTTTTCTTTTGTCAAAGCATAAACGCATGAGTGTGTGTGTGTGTGTTCTGTGTCATTGTCTGATGCGCGTGCATTAGGGAAAATTTCACAAAAAGCGCGTCTAAAAGTTGTGAACCACTTTAAAATACCACAAACGCTACTCTGCGGCTGCAACTGAAAGACTTGCTATTACAGCATGTTTATGGAAATCAACAACAATGTGTGGAGTGAGGTATTGTGTATTTTTGTTTTTGTTTAATTTTTGCATATTTCTATTAAGTTGAAATTCTAACTGAAAGCTGAGCAGTCGTCTGTTGGTAATCAAGGTATGGTCTTTAAAAGCAAGGGAATGTTTGAAAAACTGCGCCTTTTTAGCAAAAATATATAAAAAAAGCTTTGCTGCTTGAAAGCACATTATGTTTTTAAAGTTTTTTGATATTTTTATAAGTCTAACAAGTTTTTAAAATATTTTTCTATACTTTTTAAAATATTTCAGCAAGAAAAGTTAAGTTGTGAAAAATTTTACAATAGAAACTTATGAGCTTTTAAAGGGCGTGTTGATGGTTTGAAAAATAAAACACATATCTATGTTGGAATCGGAGATAGTTTTTTTATATATGTTAGCAGAAATAAAACATTTTAAAAGACGAACTTTTTAAAATATTTTTCTATACATTTTCAAATATTTTAGCAAGAAGAAAATTATGCGTTTTTTAAGCAAGATTTAAAACAGCTTGAGCTTTAACGATATAACACAGTATCTTTAAGTTTTCCAAACGCTTTTGAACATCTTGCAAGTCAAAACAATTTGACAGACGTGTTATTTTATGTGACGAGCTTTATTAAGAAAAAACCTTAAAAACTAGGCTAAGCGAAGCTTGTTTATACAAGCGAAATGCATTAAACTAAATTAATTTAAAGTGTACTTACAAAGCTTTTTTATGCAAGACATGTCTCATGTAGAACTTGAAAAAGCTTTTGAATACATCGAAACTCAAAAAAATAGTAGTAAATAGACAGTAGTTTAATTTCATGCAGAAAGCTTTTCTCAAAGCAATATTTCAAATTTGTTAAAAAAGCATGCTCTTTGTGCAAGCTTTAGCTTAGATTGAACTTTTAATAAATAAAATAAATAAATAAAACAGAAGCTTAAATCTTTCTAAGAGCTTTTGATCACATCAAAACTTAAGACAATTTGACAATTTTTTAATTTGTCAATCTTTATTCAAAAAGTTGATATAAGTATTGAAAAAGCTTTTATTGCAAACCTTATTTCATTCTCAGTTATAAATAAATAAAGTAGCTATAAATAGAGATAAATAAAAAAGCTAAAACAATTTGAGAAACATTTTGTTTGATGTAAATCTTTTTAAAGCTTTAACAATTTTTCAATTATTTTTAAATGAGTATTAATAAAGCTTCTTTATGCATGCTTATGTTATTTTCAATTAAATATTTAAATATTTTCATTAATTTGACAAACTTTTTGTTTTATATAAAAATCATTATTAAAAAAAAAGTTTAATGTGTACTTAAAAAGCTTTTTCATGCAAGCCATGTCTCATGCAGAACTTTAAAAAGCTTTTGAACATATCGAAACTGAAATCAATTGATAAAGGTTTTATTTCGTACAGAAAGCTTTTCTCAAAACAATATTTAAAAATTGTTAAAAAGCAAGCTTTTTGTGCATGCTTTAGCTTACATTGAACTTTAAATAAATAAGACAGAAGCTTAAATCTTTCTAAGAGCTTTTGATCATACTAACACGTAAGACGGTTTCACAATTTTTTTATATGATAAGCTTTATTCAAAAAGTTGATATGAGCATTGAAAAAGCTTGTATTGCAAACTTTATCTCATGCTGAGTTTTAAAAAAATAAAGAAGAATCAATAATCTTCGTAAAGCTTATGACAGCTTTAGAGGAAGCTGAAACAATTTGAGAAACATTTTGTTTTATGCAAACTTTTTTAAAGCTTTTAAAAATATGACTTTTAAATGGGTATAAATAAAGCTTTTTTATGCAAGTTCGCATAGAATTTATGCATTGTAAATAAAACAGCATTCATTATTCCCGAAAAGCTTTTGAGTACATCAAAACTCAAAATAATTTTACAGAAGTCTTATTTTTTGCACAAAATGTTGCTCAAAACTATATTTTAATGCTTTTTGAAGAAAAAGCTTTTTTATAAAGCAAAAGCATACACATTTTGAGAGCTTTTGAACATAGATAACATGTTTTTTATACAACAAGCTTTATTTGAAAAGTTTTCAGTTTTAAATGAATATCAACAAAGCTTTTTTATGAAAGCTTTATATACGGTTGAACTATAAAATGCAAATCATAAGCTTAACTCTACAAAAGCTATTGAAATTTTCAAAAGCTTTTGCAAATATTAAAACTCAATACATTTTGACAAACGTTTTATAATATGTGAAAAGCTGAATTCGTAGAGTTTTAAATTAGTATTAAATAGGCTTTTTTATGCACATCTTCGAGTGAACTATGAATTCATGCATGAGAAGCTAAAATCTTTCCTTAAGCTCGAATTTTCTAAAGCTTGAGCTTTAAAAATATCTAGCTTCTAAAGTATCTAAAATCAAAAGAATTTGAATAACGTTTAATTCTATGAGACAAGTTTAATAAGAAAATATTATTAATAAGCTTTAAAAAAGCTTTGCATAGTTTTATCTGATGCTAAGCGACAAATCAAAACATCGCAAGCTTGTGAAATCAATTCTCAATATAATGTTTAAGAAAATATTAAAAATAAGCTATAAAAAGCTTTTTATAAAAGCTTTATCTGATGCTTAACGACATATCAATGTATCGTAAGCTTGTGAAAGCTTTTAGGCAATTAAGTAGATTGATAGAGCTTTTTTAAAAGTTTTATGAATTCATATTCTAGCTATGTGGAACATTTTATATCGTAGGTATCATATATATGTACAATATAAATATGCACAATTGTTAAAAAAATCGGACATGTGTTTTTAAACAATAAAACACTTGTCAAGCTTGATTAAACTTTGCAAAAAATCAGCTCTAATCTACAACTAATGCTGACCACAAATAAAAATAATCTTTATCAAAAGCAATTACAAAACACCACAAGTCCTTCACTACTTAAAATTAAAGCTTTTAAAAGCTATTTATCGATACAAAAATATTGTCTACTTTAAAGCTTTTGAGGCTATATAAAGCAAGCTAAAGAAAAGTGCCGCACATACAGCACATGCAAAAGCAAATGACAACGATCTAAAAACAATAATTTACTAGCATACTTTGCGGCACAAAAAAACCTGCTTTAAATGGCACACGTTCTTGTTGTTGTTGCTGCGACTGGTTATGCTGGCACGTTGTTTATTAACGTTAATGTGATTTATAATGTTTTCATAGAAAATTATTATGCATTATTATCAGATATCGAGGGTGGCGGAGGCATCATAATGAGGCGTCATGTAAGACATTAACCGAGCATAAACGGGGTTTGTGGGTGTATGTGTTAGTAGCTTATTGGCAATATTGCTAGCCAACATAGTGACCAATATATATTGCCGCAAGTGTTTATAAAATTTCACTTTAAACGAAGGGAGGAAAAGCAATTTCATATTTATTGAGGGCGTCTTACATTTATTAGTTTTGACTTGACGTTGTTTATTATGTGGTTATTGGTGCATGGGGAATAATGTGGTCGAATTGGTCGGTCGGTCAATGGCATAATAAGTGAAAGTGATAGAAAACGAGCAGTAGCGGCGCAGTCTAGCAGCTGTTGGAATTGAAAGTTGAAAGCATTAAATGAAGAGAGAAAGAGAGTATAAAAATCTTTAATTTTTATGATATACGACACAAAGGCTATAAAAGAAAACATTAAAGAATATTAAAAAAATTAAAAAATGTGTCTTTATATACTTTTGTGAACACAAATTCTAAATCAGTTTTAAAGATGAACTTGAAAAAAGTTTATTTTTGTAAGGAAAAATTAGTCAACAAATTTTAAAGCTACAAAAGAAATAAACTTTGATATTTAAAGCTTTTAGAATGCTTAAAAAAAAATAAATTCAGTTTATTGTAAAGAATTCAACTAAACCTTATAAATAAATCTTAAAAAAAATCATCCCCTTAATATATTTCAAATTAGCGCCGATTCGGACATGCAAATTTGTGACAAAAATATGAAAAAATGTTAACTAAATTTAATTAAATTTAAATATTTTTAAAGTTGAAGACACTTAAAATAAGTCAATGGACTTATGCGAAACCGAGAAAAATACTTAAGTGAAATTATCAAAAAAATTATTGGTAACTTATTAACTCAAAGGCTTCGATAATTTGTTGCCTACTTAATTCTTAGGTAACTCAACAAAATATTCTTAGTTGAACTACGCATTTTATGTAAACAACAGAATGCTTTAAGATTAATGGTAACAATCAGAATCATAGAAGTAACTTGTATAATTTTTATAAAGTCATATAAAGTTAATTATAAAAAAATCACGCTTTAAAATTTTCTTTGGGACATTTTTTTATATTTTTTCTGAATGTACAACATTTGAATAGGATTTTATAAAAATTTCAAGTAAATCGTGCTAAAACTAACGAATATACAGCGTTTCAAGTGAGCGGACCTCATGCTCGATTTTTATACATAACTCATGGTCCAATAAGTCCCGAGACTAACTACTAGGTGGCACCTCTAACGAAATATCGATATATTTCGATAGTGCCAAACTTCAAACAATAAGTGTCAAAATTTCATAACAATCTAACGTTCAGTTCAGAAGTTGCAGTGATTTAAGAGACTGTTAAAAATATAACAACACTAGTTTTCATGCAAGCATGCGCATTGACGTCGCTGTTTCGTTGCCTTTTACTAAGCATGCATACATGAAAACCAGTGTTATAATATTTTCCGTTTCGTTCCTTTTCCTTTCGTGTTGTAAGAGAGCATCAGCCTTAAATCTTTAACAAGTCATCCTTATGGTTGTTTTTAAAATTTTTTGTTTGACCCACAATAATAAATGCATTTTTTTATTATTTGAAACTAGTACACAAGGACTAGTTCAAAGATTTATCCAAAGACTAGTTCAGCGACTAATTCATATGAATTATTTCAGGACAAGGAACTAGTCCGAATACTAGTACTAACAGACAAGTCCAGGGTCTAGTTTCAAAAGACAAGTCAAGTGTTTAGTTCAAAAAGATTAGTCCAGGGACTAGTTCCAAAAGACTAGTCCAGGGACAAGTTCCAAAAGGCTAGTCCAGGAACTAGTTCTTAAAAACAAGTCCAGAGACTAGTTACAAAAGACTAATGTAGAGACAAGTCCAGGGACTAGTTCCTAAAGACAAGTGCAGGGATTATTTCCAAAAAAAGACTAGCCGAGGTACTAGTTCCAAAAGACTAGTACAGGGATTTCCCCAGCCGCGGCGAAAAGTTTTTTTAATAAAAAATTTTTCTGATCGGTCACCACCTCTCTGCAGACAATGGCAAACCTCCAAACCAATGGTAAAGCTTCTTGAGAACATGAACTTTAGCCGCTTGGAGTCGGCATAAAACATGTAGGTCCAGTTCTCGGTCAATTGTGTGAAAACATTTAATGACACACACAACACAATTGATCATAAGAGCTCGGTCAAAGTCCTTTAAAAGGCTGAAATGGTCAATTTGTTTTTTTTCTTTTTTTTTGTTTTTTTTTTTAGTACAGGGATTAGTTCCAAAAGACCATTTAACAAGGAACTAGTCCGAATACTAGTACTAACAGACAAGTCCAGGGCCTAGTTTCAAAAGACAAGTCCAGTGACTAGTTCAAAAAGATAAGTCCAGGGACTAGTTCCCAAAGACTAGTCCAGAGACTAGTTCCATAAGACTACTGCAGGGACCAGTTCCGTAAGATTAGTTTAGGGACCAGTTCCACAAGATTAGTCTAGGGACTAGTTCAAAAATTAGTCTAGGCACTAGTTCAAAAAGACTTACCTATGGACAAGTTCGAAAAAACTAGTCCAATGACTAGTTTCTAAAAGACAAGTCCAGGGACTTGTTCTTAAAAGACTAGTCCAGGGACTAGTTCCAAAAGATTAGTCTAGAGACAAGTTCCAAAAGATTAGTCTAGGGACCAGTTCTAAAAGACTAATCCAGGAACTACAGAGTACTCTCTGTTAACGAACACCCCTCTTGAACCTTTCTTAAACGGACACTTTTTTATGACCCCAAATATTTTTTAACAATTTTTCACTTCTCTCTCTTAGAGGGACAACCCTAACATAACAGGACGCAGACACTACTTTGAATCACATAAGGCACATAATTTCCTTCTTACGCAGAGAGTCAACAACATTTTTTTTTATCATCTTTTCATCGGTTTTCACTTTGGAGCTGTCGAAATCAATTAAGTTATTAGACGTGGTTTATTTTATTCAAAAAACATGAAATAAAATGTGAATTTAAGTTTGGTTTTCAATGATGAACTTTTGCTTAAGTTTTTTTGTATTCAATCTTAATATAAAAAAATAACTTTTTTACGTTTTTCAAATTTTGTTCCCTTCTAAGCGGACACCTTCCTTAAGCGAACAAATTTTTCAGTGAGGTAGGTGTCCGCTTAAGAGAGAGAGTACACTGTAGTTTCAAGAGACAAGTCCAGGGGCTAGTTCAATAGGACTAGTTCAGGGATTACTTCATAAGGATTAGTTCAGGGACGTACCAAAAGACTATTTCAGGGACTTGTTCATAAGGACTAGTTCATAAAGTCTAGTCCAGTGACTAGTTCATAAGAAAACCGTTAAAATTCGACTAAGGTGTCTGCTTCAAAAATGGAATTTTCGAATAAGTACTACATTTGGCAAATAATTGACAATTGACGAAGGCATAAAAGATAATTTCGGTAAAAAAATTTTTAGGTTTAAGAAAAATTTAAATATGTTGAATTTATAAGCTTTTCTAAAACCAAATTTCAAATCAATTGATTAGCGGTTTTTATACAAAAATTTTATTTCCGTTTAAAAGGTTGGGAATGTACATTTATAGCCTAAACTTGATTTAATCTGAACCGTTAAAAGCGGTCTTTTGGTCTGGGAGGAGTTGAAGTCACAAAAAAAAATCTTAGACTATTAATTATATAGATAATTATCTTAAATAAAAAAATATAAATTTGACGTAATATATTTTCAAGTCCAACATAAATCTTGTTAACTTATCATCACTATCAGCATTCATATTTGTCAGCATAGCTCAAATTATAATTAAAATAATGCTAAATTTTGGCACAAACTATTCTATTGTGTAAAATTAGCAAAAATAATTTCTTATCAGTGAAATATTTCGAAGCGGTAATGCTTTAAAAGTGAAAAAAAAAAATAAAATACATAAACAGCACAAAATTATTAGACTTTTAAGTTTGAGCATATTTTTGCACAAAATTCCACATATTGATAATGCTAACAAATTTCATAGAAAACGCAAATATTTACTACGTCCATAGCTATTTCAGTTTATTTCAATTTTGTTTAGAGCAAATGTGAATACAATTTTTGAATATTTG
This sequence comes from Tetanocera ferruginea, assembly GCA_958299015.1. Lineage (NCBI taxonomy): Eukaryota > Metazoa > Arthropoda > Insecta > Diptera > Sciomyzidae > Tetanocera > Tetanocera ferruginea. The sequence continues at coordinate 28,060,248 of OY282641.1, read as the reverse complement.
AATGAATCAAATTTCATTGCATGCCATTGAAATTATAAACTACTAATTTTAGCGTGCAAAACAGAACATAAAATACAAAATAAAATAAAAGGCCGATACGAACTAGTGAAAGCACGACTCAAGCTGGCAGTAAATCACACGCATAGTCATGTAGTCAGTCGACGTAGTCGTCGTCGTCGTCATTCAGTCAATCAGCTGCAGACGCACAATACGGCGCGCACAAGCCGCACATGATGTCAAATAGCAGCAGTTTATTATAAAGAGCTTATTGCGTACGCACTCACACACACACACATACATTTAAGTCAACCATAGAAAAACAACAAAAACCACATGCAGTTACAACTGCCCACACACAGACGCGAACCGATGAACTTAATGCAGCAAGCTCGACGCGGTGGACTCAGTCAATAAAAGCTGCCTGCTCGATATTCTCAACAAGCGTTGCCACCGCATGCATTTCAATTAACTGCACGCATACCAAGGCAAAACCAAATGCAAGCACACATACACATACACACATCAACTGGCATAAATACTGATCCCGTCTAGTTGCGGCAGGACATGGCGATTGCTCTTATGTTGTTGTTGTTGTTATTGTTGTTGTTGTAGGTGGCATTGTTTATGATGCGTGCACAATTTTCAAATAGCTTCTAGCAAAAATAAACCATTTAACAAGCGGAAAAGCATACAAGCACTCATGCAGCCAAACGCACACGTACACAGTCAAACACAAATTTTTATGGATTTTGTAATAAACGCCAAAACGCACATGCATACGTAAGACTCTTTCCTTTAGAGAAATGCACACACAGCCAGGCATTGGCTTGGAACAAAAACACAATTTTGGTTGCTTTTTATTGTTTTATTTTAATAGCTAAAAAAAAAATAATCGACAATTCTAGAAAAAGTACTGCATATTGGCTGATATCTCATAAAGGGACAGTTTGAAGCAGACATTTTTGACACATTGTCTCAGATACACGGAGAGAATAAAAAGCTAAGAACCAGATCACATAGACACACGTGGTTGACGTGGTTGATTATGTTATGATATTTTTGTATCAATTCGAGTATCAATACGAAGAGATCTAGAACAGTTCAAGGGAAATATGAACTATTTTATGAGTTTATTCATATAATTCATGTACAAATACAAGGCGGCAAGAATATTTCATAAGGTAATAGTAAAAAATGCATGAAATTCAAGCACTTCTACAATATAAGCATGAACTACTCTATATTTTAGAGACCAAAATTCATACATTCTATGTACATGGGAGAAAAATTCTTTATTTATTTATAAGCATAACAAGGCAGAGCAGTTTTGCTTGAGTTTGTGACAGTTTTGCTTAAATTAACTTATTCTAAATAGGTTTATTCTACGGCGAACGAAATGGGTAGTAAAACCGATTTTTCACTTTAATGAAACGGCATCGAATTAAGGTGAATTTAGGGCAATTTATGTGAATTTAGTTGAAATAAGGTGTTCGCAACATCAAAACATGGTTTGAGTCCGAACTAACAGACGAATTAATCAACAAAGTTTTAGATCGTACTATTTGAAGGGGGAATTTTCAACTGGGTACGTTATGCTGCAAAAATTGTGGTGGTGACCGTGGCATGCAGGTTAAGTGTGTGGCTTATCATGCTCGGAGCCCGGGTTCGATCCCCAGCCGCGGCGAAAAGTTTTTTTCAATAAAAAAAATTTTCTGATCGGTCACCACCTCTCTGCAGACAATGGCAAACCTCAGAGAGTAAATAATGCCATGTAAAGCTTCTTGAGAGCCGTTCGGAGTCGGCATAAAACATGTAGGTCCAGTTCTCGGTCAATTGTGTGCAAACATTTAATAACACACACAACACAATTGATCATAAGAAGCGCGGTCAAAGTCCTTTCAAGGGCTGAAATGGCCAATTTGTTTTTTTTTTTTTTTACGTTATGCTGCAATTTCCAACCGTGACACATAACGCTGGAATTTTCAACCTGCATTATTTAATCACCAATCGGATGCAATAAGATTATCTGAGGTCACAGAGAGGTCATTGGCAATTACATGGATTACATGCATCATTTGGGTAAAAATGGATGATCTAAGGCCAAACTGGCCGGGCTACCTCAGTGACAATGTTCTGCTCTGTGTTTGGTCTCTGTACTTGGTGGGGCCATAGTGTACTATAGGCTGCTACAACTAGTTGAAACTATCACAGGGCAACTATACTGGACTTAATTGATGCGTTTGAACTGAGCATTGAAGCAAAAACGGAAAGAGTGCGATCAAAGGCACAACAAGGTAATTTTACAACATGACAACGCTCGGCCACATGTTGCGCAGCCGGTCAAAACATACCTTGAAACGCTAAAATGGGAAGTCGAACCCCTACTATTTGCTTTCTTTGATGACGCATGCACTTGAGGATCAGCACTTTCGTTCTTTTAAAATATACTTAATCTAATTTAATATAAATAAAACAAGTAAAGAAAGTCTAAAGTCGGTCTAGGCCGACTATGAAATAATCTAAACCCACTTTTCAAAAACAAAAAATTTTTATTGTTAATGGGCGTTTCCAAGGGCGGATGAAGCCTATATTTTATATGCATTTAAATGTTGATGAAAAATTTACACATACCAAGTTTTATTCCTGTAGCTCACAGTTAATGCCTTTATTGTGCTTTCGCTTTGGAAGGTGGGCGTATTCATGGACGGATTGCTTCCAATTTTTGGACACACATTAGTTTTGGTATAAAATACATGCATACCAAATTTAATTTCTCTATGACAAACATAACCTTATTTATTGAGTTTAAAACTTTTTGGGTTGTATGGGAAAAAAGGCGTGTCCGTAGGCGCATGACGTCCATTTTTCAAAACTATCTTTGTCTTGTCATAAAAAACATACGTGCCAAATTTTAGCTCTGTAGATTAAACAGAGGCTTATTTATTACGTTCTCAATTTTTGGGTTGTATGTGAGGTGGGCGTGTCCGTGAGTGGATGACGTCCATTTTTCAAAACCATCTTTGTGTTGATATAAAACACATACATACCAAATTTTATTGTTTTAGGCTTATTATGAGCTGAGTTATGCAGTTTTCAATTTTCGCGTTGTATGGGAGGTAGGCGTGTCCGTGGGCGTATGATGTCCACTTTTCAAAACCATTTTTTTTTTTTGTCACAAAAACATATGTGCCAAATTTTAGCTATGTAGGTTAAACAGAGGCTTATTTATTGCGTTTTCAATGTTTGGGTTGTATGGGAGGTGGGCGTGTCCGTAAGCGGATGACGTCTATTTTTCAAAGACATTTTTGTGTTAATATAAAACACATACATACCAAATTTTATTGATGTAGGCTAATTATGAGCTGAGTTATGCAGTTTTACATTTTCGCGTTGTACGGGAGGTAGGCGTGTCCGTGGGCGGATTCCAAAAATATTCAATAGTGCAGATCCTCGGGTTCATGTGACCACGTGTACCAAGTTTCATCCAATTATCTCTACTCCTTCTTCTTATCCTGTGTATACGGACAACACACAGACGGACAGACGGACGGACGGACGGACGGACGGACAGACGGACGGACGGACATGGATAGCTCGACTCACGTGGTGACGCTGATCAAGAATATATATACTTTTCTATACCGGACTCGCTTCGTTCTATGCGTTACAAACGTTTGCACAAAGTTAATATACCCTGACCTTTCAGGTTTAGGGTATAATTAGACTTTTTATTAAGACTAAATTAAAAACTCTCTACTTTTTTGGGTTCAAATTTCACTTATACCGTGTGTGGAAGCCACACACATAATTTTTTTGAGTTGTAACTTCTTTGGCGGCGAGTGAAATTTTAAGGTCTCTTATTCGTAACGCTAGGCTAACGTTTTCAATTCATATGAAAATTTACAAAAAATGAAAGCCACTAGCGAGAATTGAACCCGGACCATCGATGCTGATCATTGCTCAAGAGTCGAAAGCTCTACATTTACGCCACATAGGCACATGATTAACAGGCAAACAAAATGTAATTAAAATTGAACGTGCTTTGGTGCGTAACATTAATGGTCATCCTAAAAAAATGACGGAAAATGTATTTCTTTAAGCTTCAAACGAAAATATTTAGGCAAAGAGATACATCTAGAGGGAAAAAATATACTACCTGTTCGCTGCATAATGAGCTTAAAACTTAATTTGGTTTGTTGGTTGTTATCAAAAACATGATAACAATCTTATGATGAAGGTAAGGTTTCCACCTTATGATGAAGGTAAGGTGATTGCAACATCGGCTGAGTTTCAAAATGCATTTTTACAAAGCATCAGTGTATTTTGGTGAATCTGCAAAGAACCAATCCCCAGAAAAACACACTGATGCTTTGTAAAAATGGTTTTTGGAACTCAGCCATTATCTCAACAAAATTTTATATCCAATCAAGTTGATACACTCAACAATCGACGTTCGCCGCTTTACGAGGCTCTCACTTAACACAGCAACTATTATGATCAGGAAGCAGGAGGCAATAATCAACAAGATTTGCCTCTGCTTTCGGAGGCCCCTTCAACTAGTGCTATTTAAATGCAATCCAGCATTCAAAAAGTGACAAAGTTGAGAAGACCTAAAACACCAACTGAACTAAAACAAGAACCGAAAATAACTGTTATTTTAAAATTTTTAAATGAAAAAAATTGTTGAACAAATTTTTCAAATAAACTATTATGTTACAAATGTTCTCAGCCTCACGAATATTAAGTGCCTTTTTAATTTTCGACTGATTCTTTAAAAGTTAAAATTTAACTGTTATTTTTAGCCTTTAATTTCTTTCGAGGGAAATTAAAGGTTACTTTTGACTTTTATTTTATCGGTCAAAAAAAGCAGTTATTTTGTGACTTTAATTTTTTCGGTCAATATATCAAGCAATTTGTTTTTTTTTATTAAGGCCGCTTGACAGATTGAACTGTTGACAACATGTGTAAAATGTCTCAACGATGAAATGAAAATAATGGTATCAAAAGTGTTTTAGTCGGTACTACAGACTTTTGAAAAAATATACATAAATTAACTGATATTTTTGACCGACAAAAAGAAACGGCAGAAAATAACTGTTATTTTTTACCGATAAAATAAAAGTCAAAAGTAACTGTTATTTTTGCCCAACAAACTGTAAGACACAAAATAACTATTATTTTTGTCGGAAAAAATAAAACTTTAAAGATAACAGTTAATATGTTGCACTTTCGATAAAAACAATAGCACGGTACGGTCCCTGGATGTAAATATTGAATCAACAGATTATTATTCTATTTTGTATTGATTGAGTTTCTTTTCATATACTTTTTCTCTCTATTTCACACTAAAATCTCTCATATTTCTAATTGCTTAAGAAGTTTCACTTCTGCCACGTGTACGTTGCTACACGCGATTTTGTTTTTTAATGTTTTGTTTTAAACATACATAATTGTCAATGTTTATAGAAATAAAAAAATAATTTTTTGGTTCATAACTTGGCTAAAATTAAATAACACATAGAAAAAATCTAGATGTTTTTGTTCGAATTTTTGACAGTTTTTGAGATAAGCAGTAGGTGCATAAATATGTTTTAACCCGACTGTAGGTATAGAAAAATTTTAATAATTACATTGGAATTCCAATTCCAATAATATCTCATTAGCTGCTTAGACAGAAATAACTTGCGAAATAAGATTTTCTCAAAAAAATGTTGTCTAGTATATGATATTTTGTTTTATTTAAAAAAAAAAAAAATAATTATTCAAAATAAAAAAACAAAATTGCTGTCCTCCTCGGGGTTTGAACCTAAGCAGTTGAACGTCTAAAGCAAACACAAGCAAGGCCGGCTAAACTCGAAATCAGGAGATTGTGTTTCAATTTCAATAAAAAGGTGCACGTTCGCAGCAAAATTGCATTGCAAAATTGCAAATTTGCATCAGGAGCATCAGGCGCATCAGGAGTATCAGGTACTTTTTCACCTCATGGTAGACCACGTAGACAAATTCGCATACGATTTCACAGTTTGGTGTCCTAATCTGGACTTCTATCTTAGCTTTGACTTTCCACGCTTGATTTATTTTTTTTAATGCTATGAAGAAAGTATATATAATGGTATCCTGCGTCTTCCCGTCAAGAATTCGGTGTCGTCAAGGAAGAACAGTTAAACTCATTTTCAAAATTTCAGGAGACCAATTTTATACCCTAAACCTGAAAGGTCAGGGTATATTAACTTTGTGACGTCGTGAGGTCCGAGTCCTAAAGCGAGTCCGGTATAGAAAAGTATATATATTCTTGTCCGTCCGTCCGTCCGTTCGCCTGTGTGTTGTCCGTAAGCACAGGATAAGAAGAAAGGAGTTGAGATAATTGGATGAAACACATGGGCCCAATGATCTGCACTATTGAATATTTTTCAAGAATCCACCAACGGACACGCCTACCTCCCATACAATGCAAAAAGTAAAAACTGCATAAAAAAGCTCATAATTAACCTACAACAATAAAATTTGGTATATATGTTTCTAATATCAAAATAAAGATAACCTTGAAAAACTGATGTTAACCGCCCACGCACACGCCACCTTCCATACAATGCCATTACCTAAAACTCAATAAATAAGGTTATAGTTTACCTACAGACCTAAAATTTGGTAAGTATGGATTTTATAATAAAACATAGATGTCTTCGAAAAATGTGTGTCATCCACCCATGGACACGCCTACCTCCTATAGAACCTAAAAATGAAAAAATCAATAAATAAGCTTATGTTTAACCTTCAGAGATAAATTTGGTACGAAAGTTTTTTATAACAAAATGAAGATATTTTTGAAAAATGTACGTCATCAGACCACGTACACGCCCACCTCCCATGCAGCCCAATAATTGAAAACTGCATAAATAAGCTCATAATTAACCTACAACAATTAAATTTGGTGTGTATGTGTTTTGTGTCAACACAAAGTTGTCTTCAAAATATTGGTGGCATCCACCCACGGACACGCCTATCTCCCATACAACTCAAAAAGTTAGAAACTCATTAAATAATATTATGTTTGTCTTAGAGAGATCAAATTTGGTATGTATGTATTTTATACCAAAACTTAGGTGTGTTCAAAAATTTGGCGTAATCCGTCTATGAACACGCCCACCTCCCACCTCCCTTGGTATGTGTAAATTTTTTATCATTATTTAAATGACACTGAATGTTGTGTCTTATATACTATTATACTATTAAGAATGTTGTGTCTTATATACTATTATGTCTTATATACTATTCAAGCATTGAGATGTATTTTAATCAGAATTCGATAAGTAAATGAAGCTTTATTTTGGAAAGTTCAGTTACTTTATTTTCAAATAGTAATAATTTTTATCTTAGTATTAATATCAGTATTAGTTCATATTCGTTCTTTTAGAGATATTTTTAAAAAGTCAGTGTTGAAACTTATTTTTTTAATGCTAAGCCTTTAATATTTATTTCGTCAAATGGCATCACAACAACCACGATTATCTCTCATACAACTTTGTATGGCGACTTCATTAAAACGCTAAAATATCTTTACATTTCATAAAAAATAATCGAATGACTTTAAATTTGACTCATAAGCTTTGATGTCAAGCAGGTAAACTAGGGTAGGTCGAATTGTATAGAGGCACAAAAAAAAAAAACGATATTGCCTGGGCGTTTTTCGATTCGGGCATGTAAAGAATTAAAAAAAAATAAAGGCCTGCACTTTATCCATTAACCCTAATATTGTCAATTTTTACATAAGGAATTTTAAAACAAAATTATTTTTTTTAAAATCGTGCAAAGCTAGAGCAAATCTGATGCCAGGAATGAAATTCATTCAAATTAATGCCTGATTAAACCTAAACCAACTCGAACATGTAAACGTTTTATACAAAAATAAACCGTAAAAAATTCCTAAAGAAACAAATTCACAAAATTCAAGGTGCGTTTATATTTTTGACCATCACGATTGAACCACTGAAGCTTGTAAGCTGTAGTCAATGTAAGCCTAGCTCATCATTTGATATTTTTGTATTTCGTTCTTTGATGTTTTTGAATGGAAAGCCAAGTAAACTAACGGTTTTTGAATAAAGCAGACTAAAACACGATTTATACTTTTATATATTAATTGTACATGTATATTAAACATTTCTACTTATCATATAAAACAAAACAAAAAAAAATATAAAAAATGCGCTCACCAATATACCAGCAGCTCTTAAACACTCACAAAAGCATGATAAATTGTTGGTTATTTATTAAATTATTTGTTTTTCTACTTTATAAAACTTTTTTGCTATGCGCTGTCTATGTGAGCGCCTAGCAGTTTAAGCCTCGCTTGCATTTGCTTATACATGTGTGTGTGTGTGTGTGTGTGTGTGTAAGTTTTTGCTCACGTGCGTGCATATGTAAGCTTTTTGTGTGTGCTATCATAAGTCATTTGTTGTGTATTAGTTTGCTGCGCTGTCAAAATATCAATATGTTATCGGGCGAAAAACAACACGCAGTCGTTAATAAAGCCAACAATATTTCATTAGTATAAGTACAAAGTAGACATGAGTGTATAAAAGTGTGTGTGTGTTATAGTGTTTGACAATGCGTAATAATTCATAACTATAACCAAAAAGCGCTGCAGCATGATAGTAAATCGAACTTTATTGGTAGAAACATATATAAAAAAAAAAAAAAAATTATATAGATAAATTTTGGTTTTTGGTGTTGGTCGAAAGTTTTTGACAGACTCAATTAGTTAGTTTTTGGGCAGATATATATCAGACAACTTTGTTTAATTGGATATTGCTAACTCAAAGTGGAAGCTTTAGAAGAATGGAATTTATTTAGTTGAGGTTTTGTTTTCAAAACAAAAACTTAAATGAAAATTTGTGAAAAAAAAAACAATGAACAAATTTTTCATAAATAAAAAATAAACAAACTTTCAAAATATGTGGCATATTTTTGAGCTTTTGTGATAAAATATCGAAAAAAATTACATAAATGTTTATAAAATAAAACGAATAACTTTTACAAAGCTGATTTAATATTTAAAAAAAAAAAAAATGTTGCATACATTTGGGGTTTGAGCATTTTTTTTTTAACAAATCAAATAAAAATTTTGCTGGAAAAAAATTAAATTGTATACTTTCAAGCGCACTTAAAATGTAATACAATAACAAGTAGCAACAATTGTTGTGAAATATAGCATTTAAAAAATTGATTCCATACATTAAGGTGTTTAAAATTTTAAGTTAGAAAGTTTATTTGTAATATAGCATACTTTTTGGCTCTTTTACAGACACTTTTAAAACTTTAACGGTCAAAATGATAAATATCTCATGAAATTTAAAAAGCCCTAGTTAACAAAAATTAAAATCTATTTTTTCTAAAGATTATGCTGATGAACTGTATCAAATGAAGCTACTACTAAAAACAACAGTTTTATTTACAAAATTAACCTGAAAAAATTTGGTTTTTGTTTCAATTTAGAAAGTTTTTTGCTTCTACTGTAAAATTTTTCAAATGTAACTTAGAGCTGTTTGATTTCAAATGATGATATAAATTTGAAAACTCTAAAAGTACAAAAAGTAAATAAACACATAATAAATTAAATCTATAAAATCGAAAAACTCAATTTCATAAAAAAAATTGCAGCACAATTAAAGGCGCTCACAAAATGCCGAATAAATATTTGCCGTTTGTGAAGATTTATGCATTTAATAATTATTAAATTGAAAACAATTTAACACTTAGTGCTGGTCAACAAAAAAAAAAACAAAAAAAATAAAAAAACATACACACCCACTCACATATGTATATAGCTTAACACAATCATAAAAGCACTGTCAACTACAAAACACGCTACTGATTTCTTATCAAACTTAATTGTAGCATACCTTGTGGCGCACTCTATGCCAACGTGCTTTAGTTATTAATATAAAATGCATAGAAAAGCTACAAAGAGCAAAACATAAGGAACCAATGAAAAAAAAAAACAAAGGAACTTTGAAGCAAACCGAATAACGAACATTAAAAAATGAACGACCCAAGAAAAGATAGAAAAAATAAAAAAATATAGAAAATGTGCAGGCAACATTAAACAGAACTGACAGTGCTCATACGTCATAACGTAGTCCATGCGATGGTTAAGGTAACGCTAACGTTAGTTACTACGTTATGTTGTAACGTTAATGTATGAGTTGTTATTGCTGTAAAAAAATGTTCAGCAGCGATCTACCCATCCTACACAGCTTCAGGCTAAAGTTAGTTAAAACAGCAGCAAATGGGAAAGCTTTTAATGGAAGCTCATATTTTAGTGTTGCTCTCCTTGTTGTTGTTGTTATTGTTTTTGTTGTTGCCGGTTTGTTTAATTGCCGCAAAAACCGACGCAAACTTATACATAAAATCATAAAAAGCATATAAAACAAAACAAAATAAAAAACAAAAAAATTCCAAACCAAGTAAAACGAAAAATTATGAATTAAAGGGTTGGTCCGTGGCAGAGAAATGAAAAATGAGAATGTCGTAGTTTGCAAAGTAAAATTTTCACAGCGGTGTGTCGTGCGGTAAAGATTGAGCCGAACAGATGTGTTTGAAAAAAAAAAAACGACAAACTAGAACAAAATGGCTATTTATGAAAGCGTAATTAAACCACACGCGGAGAACGATAAGATTGAAGCGGGTAGCAAGCAGTGAAAAAGCAATAACAAACAAGAAAATGACAGGCAGGCGACGTTGAGTTAAACGCTGGTCAAGCGGGAAGATTTGGTATTAAACACGAACGTGGTTCACTTCAATTTTTTTTCAGCTCAGCAATAAGCAATCTTGAAACTCCAGAAACAAGTGAGAATGAATATTTTAATAAACATGAGAAAAATCATAAATATAATGATCACGTGCACACGCATGAGTATGAGTATGAGTATGAGTATGAGTATGAGTATGAGTATGAGTATGAGTATGAGTATGAGTATGAGTTTTTTTTTTTTTTTTATTTTATTCGCGAAGGGGGAACCTTCAAAAGGCGCCACCGTGCAGGTGGGAGTGTGCGATTCCTACGCACTAAACCTAAACCTCCGCATTGAATCTTCGACCCAGTATAAATCCCGTGGAACCGCCGTAAGGCATAACTTCGCGGGATGGGGGAACAGCACTAAGCTGAAAACTGATGGACTAATTTTGTCTGTCGGATGACTGTCAAGTTAAGAGCCTAAATTTTCTCCTTAACTTGATGTCGACTCTGGGTCGGGGGGAACCCTAAACATCGAATATAGTTCCCTATCTCAAGCTGAACTATTTTGAAAACGCTCGACTCTTCGAAGTTCGTCGATTATGCGTTTGGACAAAGAGCTTACCACTGACCAGTTGGTTTCGCTTCTCAACATGAGGTTCACCAAGTTTTGGGGTGTCACCATTTCACCCAGGCGGACCGAAGCATCAGTTCTTGCTTGGTTGAACCTAGGGCACTCGAAGAGGACGTGTGCAGTGTCTTCTTCTATGCTACCAGGGCAATGAGTGCAATAGGGGTCACTTGCATGCTTGAATTTATACAGGTATGCTCTAAAGCAACCGTGCCCGCTCAGAATTTGGGTGAGGTAGAAATTCACTGAACCATGACTTCTACCACACCACACGGAAAGGTTAGGGATGAGGCGATGGGTCCAGCGTCCCTTCGCCGATCCATCCCAACGTGCCTGCCACTGGGATATACTTCTCTCTCGCGCCAGTTTTTTACGAGAGGATGCGCTCTCGCTAACAGCCCCTGGTTGGGCCTCTTCCACCAAGAGGTCGATGGGGATCGAGCTAGCGAGCACTAGAGCTGCATCCTCAGACACTGTTCTGAAAGCGCAGCACACTCTAAGAGCGCCTAGTCTGTACACCGACTCTACTCCTCGACGGTAGGACTTCACCTTAATCGCTGCAGCCCAGACCGTTGATGCGTACATCAAAATCGAACGCACGACATTGAGAAGAAGTGTCCTGCGAGCTTGCTTTGGTCCTCGCGTATTTGGCAACATTCTTGCTAGCGCCAGGCATGAAGTGGCTGCTTTTCTGTGGGCATACTCTAGGTGCTGTTTGAAACAGAGTCGAGAGTCGATTAGCACACCGAGGTACTTAATAAATGGTTTTGAGCGTACCTCCGTCCCGCGCTCGTTTATAACTGCGATTTCGGACTTTTTACGGCTACTTATAAGCACCGCCTCCGTCTTATGCTCCGCTAAACTAAGCCCAGCTGACTTTAGCCAGTCGTAGATAGTGCTAATAGCAACACTACTAAGGGCCTCTACTTCTTCTAGGTGTTTAGCTGTAACAACAACCGCTAAATCATCCGCGAATCCGACGATCTTGACACCTGTAGGTACCTCGAGCCTTAGAACACCATCATACATGACGTTCCACAGAAGGGGCCCTAGAACTGACCCCTGTGGAACGCCACCAGTGACATTGTACGTTCTTGCGCCGCTATTGGTTGAATATAGCAGCACTCTCTCATGGAAATAATTCGCAATAACTTTCGTGAGGTAGCTTGGTACTCTAAACTCCCTAAGAGCTTTCAAAATATTGCTCCAGTTAGCTGAGTTGAACGCATTGCGTACATCAAGCGTTGCTACAAGGCAATATTGTTTTGCACCATTCCTCCATCGAGTGCCTGCGATAGCTTCCTGCGCAGTTGTGGTGACAAGCTTTATGGCATCTGTCGTTGAGTGCAGTTTCCGAAACCCAAATTGACGATTGGATAGCCCTCCGGCTATTTGAATTGCGTCTTCAATTCGGTTGCACAATAGTCGCTCAAAGATTTTCCCTAATGTATCAAGCAGACAAATTGGTCTGTAGCTTGAGGGATCTTCCGTGGAGGCACTGCCTTTTGGTATGAGCACTAGTCTCTGGGCCTTCCACTGAGCTGGAAATATGCCTTCCCTTAGACAGGCGTTGAACAGCTCGACAAATGTCTGCGGTTGCTCTAGGATGGCGAGTTTTAACGCACGGTTCGGAATACCATCTGGCCCTGGTGCCTTATCGTTCTTCACGGATTTGGCAATTGTCACCACCTCGTCAGTGCTTACCCTTACTATTTGATTCAGATCGTCGGGGCGAAATTGCTGGTTGTGGCGGGAAGAGAGTCCTTACAACGTTACCAAGCAGGTGTGGGTCCGTAGGAGTGGGCTGTCTAAACCCCTTCAGCTTTTTTGTTACTATCTTGTAGGCGGTTCCCCATGGGCTAGCTTCTGCCTCATCACATAGCTGCAGAAAGCACTCGCTCTTGCTCCTATTAATAGCTTTTTTCAAGGATTTTTTGGATACACGGTAGGATTCGCGAAGAAATTCGAATCTGTCGGTACCTCTTGAGCGGTAGTATCTTCTTCTAGCTTGAATGCATTCTCTGCGTGCTTCTGCGATTTCATGGGTCCACCAGTAAACTGGGCTACGCTGTCGTTTGCTTGGTCTTCTTAGGAGCATGGAAGCGTCGCAAGCTCTCCTGACTTGGTCAGTAGTTTGTCTTGCCATATCGGTTGCTGTGCCGGCGAGGTGTATGTCGGCCATCATAACTCTGAAGATGTCTTCATCTAGCGAATCTGTTTTATAAGCCGATCTGTTTTCGCTACTTTTCCTTCGGCTACGATGTTGTCTACTTAACGTGTATGTAATGGCGTGGTGGTCACTGTGCGTGTAAATATCTTGCACTATCCACCCAGTCTGAATACCAAGCTCACTACTAGCGAAGGTCAGATCAATAAAGGAGCTACCTACTGCACTACTGAATGTGTGCTGCAATCCGGTATTGAGCAGCACAACGTCAAGTGATGCGAACGCCTCGAGAAGAATGAAGCCTCTTTGGTTTGTACGTTGACTGCCCCATTCTACAGCCCAAGCGTTAAAGTCGCCAGCTATTAGAACTGGCTTAGTCCCTTGTACGTCCTCAACTATGGCATCTATGGTCTCGCCAAACTCTTCAACTGACAAACTTGGAGCAAGGTAGCAGCTCACAATCTGAACACCCTCTACCTCGACTCGAACAAAGCCGTTTGCGCGTGTACGAAGGTGTATACGGAGGGGGTCCCTCCCGCACGACCATACAGCAGCTTTGCCAGTGTTGTCTGAGGCCCAAACTCCTGGGTTTTTGCAGGCATACGGTTCGCTTAGAATTGCAAGATCGGTGCACTGTTCTCTGACCGTTTGCGCTAGTAGGTCTTGCGCTGCCCGGCAGTTGTTAAGGTTAAGCTGCAGGAATCTCATCTTCGCTTAGGCTTCGTAGCTTTTTTGAAGGATGGACATCTCCAGCTTCCGGCACGGTGGTTTGTCTCTGTGCTTTTCTTGGCCATGCATAAAAAGCAGCTTGCCTCCGCACTACACTCTTTCGCCTTGTGGCCCTCTTTACCGCACTTCATGCAGCACTTACTTCGGTCAGTGTTGTTGCAGCTTTTTGCGCTATGACCAAAGTCGAGGCACTTGAAGCACCTGGTTTGAGTAAATTTTTCTCGAACCCTGCATATGACCCAGCCAACTTTAAGCTTGCCAGTTTCGGTCATCTTTCTTGCCTGTGTCAGAGGTAGGCTTACAACCGCCGTTTGTGTGCCAGCATAGGCTTTACGAAGTGACCTCACGTTCACCACTATAGGCTCACCCAGATACTTCTGGACGGCGTTTCGCACATCGTCCGATGTTGTCACTTCGTCCAGGTCTTTAATTTCGACCTGCATCTCCTCTGTTAGGGCTCTCGTCTCGGCTTGGCCATTGAATACCATGTCGAACTCTTCTTTTAGCTTCTGAGTCGACTGGGTTGTGGACCGCTTAAGCTGAATAAGCACTTCACCTTTTTCAGTGCGTCTAACTCTTGAGACGTTTTCCCCGAATCCTTCAAGTGCTTTCTCTTCTTTCATCTTCTTGATGATATCGCTATATGAGAGCTCACCTGCTTTCGCTACAACGATGGCATCTGGTCTGGCTAGCTTCTGGGGCGATTTTTTACGTTTTTTGCGTTTTTTCGCCTTGCTTACGACCTTAGTCCAAGTCTCGACCTTTCGCTTCCCCGATGAAATTTCGGGTTGCGTGGACGGTTTTTCCACGTTGGAGATGGGCTTAGGAGTGCCCTCCTCGACAGCCAGCTGCTGTAGTCGAGTCTTCTTTGGTGGCGTTTTCCGAGAGCCGCTGCTGAATTCGCTTGCTCTTTTAGGAGTGGCCTTTGGGATCCTCTTGAAAATCGGATCCGTCTGGGAGTCTTTGTGCAATCGCTCAGTTGAATTGTGCGATTGCGGACAACTATACTGCTGTTGTTTTTTCGCAGTATCTGCTTGTACTTCGAATGAGAGGTCAACGCAAGCCAGATTTGCCAGGTTTATTAGCCTCTTGATTTCGTGATGAACGTTATTTTTGCTCTTCACAAAATCTGCCAGGCCTTGGATAAGTGATTTCACTTTATCCAGCTTTTTGATGACGGGGTCATCAACTCCGGCGCTTGGTGCTTCTTGGGTGGATGATGTATTCACCGACTCTCTCGATTGTGGCTCTATTGGGGTGCCACGGGCTGTGCCTTTTATTGGCGATCGCTGGATCCTGGAACTCATTTTAAATGGGTTCTCAGTGGGATCGCTGTTACTCGTAGCTTTAACTGGTGCAGCGGCCGAGTATGCCACCGCTGCAGCAGTGAATGTTGAAATGTTGGTTGGGGCCTCCAGAATCCTTGCCCCGACCGTGGGAGTTCCCACGGGTGGATTTCCACTATTGTGGCTGCCACCTGGAGTAATAATGTTATTACCAGACATTTATGCGAAGATGGTTTATTTTCAGGGTGTCCTTCCCATATCCTTTTATACCTTCGGACAGGTTTTAAAAGCTGCCGACCGCTACGGTACAGACGCAGACCAGAAAGCCGCCCAATATGGGTCAGACGCTACTGGGTTTTATTTTTTTTTTTTTTTTTTTTTTATTTTTTTTTTTTTTATTTGTTTATTTTTTTTTGTTTTTTTTATATTGGTTTTTTGTTTTGTTTTACATTTTGAGTTTTTTTTTTTTTTTTTTGTTTTTTTTTTTTCCTGTTTTCTGTTTTTTTTTTTTTTTTTTTTTTTTTTTCAATATTTTTTTTTTTTTTTTTTTTTCAATATTTTTCCGTTTATACCTACGGACAGGTCAAAAACTGCCGGCCGCTACGGCGCAGACGCAGACCAGGGAGCCGCTCAATCTGAGACAGACGCGCCTGGGTTTGGTTAACTGGGGACCGCGGGGTTGTTAGGCCCGAAGGATCTCAAAATTTTTGATCCTCCCCTGCGGGTAGTATGAGTATGAGTATGAGTATGAGTATGAGTATGAGTATGAGTATGAGTATGAGTATGAGTATGAGTATGAGTATGAGTATGAGTATAAGTATGGGTATGAGTATAAGTATGAGTACGAGTATGAGTATGATTATGAGTATGAGTATGAGTATGAGTATGAATATGAATATGACTATGAGTATGAGTATGAGTATGAGTATGAGTATGAGTATGAGTATGAGTATGAGTATGAGTATGAGTATAAGTATGAGTATGAGTATGAGTATGAGTATGAGTATGAGTATGAGTATGAGTATGAGTATGAGTATGAGTATGAGTATGAGTATGAGTATGAGTATGAGTATGAATATGAATATGAGTATGAGTATGAGTATGAGTATGAGTATGAGTATAAGTATGGGTATGAGTATAAGTATGAGTACGAGTATGAGTATGATTATGAGTATGAGTATGAGTATGAGTATGAATATGAATATGACTATGAGTATGAATATGAATATGACTATGAGTATGAGTATGAGTATGAGTATGAGTATGAGTATGAGTATGAGTATGAGTATGAGTATGAGTATGAGTATGAGTATGAGTATAAGTATGAGTATGAGTATGAGTATGAGTATGAGTATGAGTATGAGTATGAGTATGAGTATGAGTATGAGTATGAGTATGAGTATGAGTATGAGTATGAGTATGAGTATGAGTATGAGTATGAATATGAATATGAGTATGAGTATGAGTATGAGTATGAGTATGAGTATAAGTATGGGTATGAGTATAAGTATGAGTACGAGTATGAGTATGATTATGAGTATGAGTATGAGTATGAATATGAATATGACTATGAGTATGAATATGAATATGACTATGAGTATGAGTATGAGTATGAGTATGAGTATGAGTATGAGTATGAGTATTAGTATGAGTATGAGTATGAGTATGAGTATGAGTATGAGTATGAGTATGAGTATGAGTATGAGTATGAGTATGAGTATGAGTATGAGTATGAGTATGAGTATGAATATGAATATGAGTATGAGTATGAGTATGAGTATGAGTATGAGTATGAGTATGAGTATGAGTATGAGTATGAGTATGAGTATAAGTATGAGTATGAGTATGAGTATGAGTATAAGTATGGGTATGAGTATAAGTATGAGTACGAGTATGAGTATGATTATGAGTATGAGTATGAGTATGAGTATGAATATGAATATGACTATGAGTATGAGTATGAGTATGAGTATGAGTATGAGTATGAGTATGAGTATGAGTATAAGTATGAGTATGAGTATGAGTTTGAGTATAAGTATGGGTATGAGTATAAGTATGAGTATGAGTATGAGTGTGAGTATGAGTATGAGTATGAGTATGAGTATGAGTATAAGTATGAGTATGAGTATGAGTATGAGTATGAGTATGAGTATGAGTATGAGTATAAGTATGGGTATGAGTATGAGTATGAGTATGAGTATGAGTATGAGTATGAGTATGAGTAAGAGTATGAGTATGAATATGAGTATGAGAATGAGAATCAGAGTGAAAGTGAGAGTGAGAGTGAGAGTGAGAGTGAGAGTGAGAGTGAGAGTGAGAATGAGAATGAGTATGAGTATGAGAATGAAAATGAGAAAGAGAAAGAGAATGAGAATGAGAATGAGAATGAGAATGAGAGTGAGAATGAGAATGAGATTGAGAATGAGAATGAGAATGAGAATGAGAATGAGAATGAGAATGAGAATGAGAATGAGAATGAGAATGAGAATGAGAATGAGAATGAGAATGAGAATGAGAATGAGAATGAGAATGAGAATGAGAATGAGAATGAGAATGAGAATGAGAATGAGAATGAGAATGAGAATGAGAATGAGAATGAGAATGAGAATGAGAATGAGAATGAGAATGAGAATGAGAATGAGAATGAGAATGAGAATGAGAATGAGAATGAGAATGAGAATGAGAATGAGAATGAGAATGGGAATGAGAATGGGTAGTTACCATTATCATGAGCATGCATTTTATGAGCATACATTTCACGTGCACGAGCATGAGCATGAATTTTAAATAAATTCGAAGAAAATATTCAAATTCGAATAACAAAGTGAGCATGAATTTCACGTACACGAGCATGAGCATGAATTTTAACAAAATTCCAAGAAAATATTCAAACTCGAACAACAAAGTTTCGACACATTCACTGAGGCATTGAATTCAGTCTGTCTAATCTATACTTAATAGAGCAATTAAATGAATGATACCAATAAATAAAGCGATTTTTGCTGTCAGTTTTTTCAACAACATATTTATGCCACAACAATTTTTATCGCATGTTAATTTTTTTGAAAAAAAATTAAAAGATCAAAAACTAAGCGCGTTGGAGTGGAAATTTAAGTTGAGAATAAAAAATAGAATTGTTATAATTATTTTTTTATATTTTAGTGAAACAAACAAAAAACTGTTTAATTTTCAATAAATAGAACAAAGGTGATTTTTAAAAAAATTAAAGAAACACATGAACAGTTACAAAAAAAAAAGTGAACAAATTTAAAATATCAACACAAACGTGACAATGTTATTTTTGATAAATTAACAGCGGCAGCATGTTGTAAAGTTCAGGCAAGTGTAAAAGCTGTCAATTGTTGTTGTGATTTCTGGCCAAATGTCAATAAAAAAAAATTGAAACGTTTTGCAATTTTGTGATATTAATTCCGGTGTTTTTTTTTTGTGTGTTGTACTTTGTTATTAAATGTGCTGGAAATTGTATAAATATTAAATATAAAAAAAGAGACATAATTAAAATGAGCGCAAAATAAAAAAATTAATTCCTAGAAATATTTAAAATTTGTTTCGCATGAGTGTGCATAGAGTTAATTTATTACACGTTAATTATGTTTATCTATGTGGTGGATGTGTGAAAGTAGGAGAGGCAAAGAGCAAGCTTAAGGTTTAGTTATGGAAGGATATAAATTAAATAGCATTAAATTTCAATATTATTGCAATAAATTTGCCAGGTGAAAAAAGAAACTTGTTAAAGAGCCAGCTTTAAGTAAATTTAGATTAAAACGTAAAAATAACAACCCTTAACAAAAAAATTTCCCAAATAGTGAAATTTTCCAAAAATGTGTACTAAGAAAAACTGGCATCCTTGATATCATTTGTAGCAAAAAACGGAAAATTTCTCTTAAGAAAAAATTTCTCATATAAGGGAAATTTTCAAAAATTCCTAAATTTGCAAAAATAGGCAACAGTGATTAAATTAAGAATGCAGAAAAATAAATTTTACCTCAAAAAAAAATTTCCCACATAGGGGAAATTTTTAAAAACCATTTTATATGCAAAAATAGGCAGTTTTGAGTAAATTTAGAGCGAAAATATAAAAATTTCACTCAAGAAAACAAATTTCCCAAAAAGGGAAATTTTTAAAAATTCTAAAATTTGCAACAACAGGTTATTTTTAGTATATTCAAGGTGGAAAACAAAAATTTCTCTTATAAAAAAATTACTAATGAAGAGAAAATTTGTCAAATTTGCACAAATAGGCAGCATTGATTAAATTTAAAGCGAGTAAACAAGCGAGTAACAAGCAAGTAAAGAGTAAATTAAAGAAAAGAATTTCCCAATAAAGGGAAAGTCTTAAAAATCATGAAATGTGCTCAAAAACAAGATGTGCACACACGAAAGGGCTTTTTGTTCTCGAAACTAATACACTAAAACGCGAAAATTGAGAGAATAAATCATTTTGTATAATATGCTAACGCATTTTCAACATTAGCTGATATTTTAGAAAAAATTATTGTGTAATGCCATCAATTTGCCTCTGAATAATAAAATTTGTTCAATAGAAACTCAGTCCTTATTACTCGTGCATCAGATTAAAAAGACAAATTCCTAGAAAACCTTTGAGTAAGAAATTAATTTATCTAATGACTAATCGATTCTTGATTCAACTCTGTGTTGAACAATAATAACTTTGTGTTTTGTTGATACTTATCCTTTCCTTATACATATGTGCAACGTTAAAACTGTTGTTATGCAATCTGCCGAACATGTTCGTTCAAATAACAACGATGCAAGGACAACAGAATAACTCATAAAATTCTTATAATTGCAATTTGTAATATTAAAGAGACAACCAGTTAAGTGTGTAGAGAACTGGCAAGGGCATGAACTGGTTGATAAGGCTAAAAAGGGCATTCAGATAGTTAGCCAGAAAACTATAATAAACGACAACAATGAATGTGTTCGTTGCAATAAACATGGCGTGATACTGTCGTAGACAATGTGTGACAGGAAATTGTGAATTGCGTCATTCAATTAAAATTACGGGCAATAATACAAAAACCATAGGATCAACTATAGAAAAATTAATATGAAATAAAGAGACAACTATGGAGAAATAACACTTGTGAAATAAGGAGCAAATTTAACGAAAGTCTGGATTAGGTAAAGTTATTAAAAAGCGTTGAGAAACTACATTTATATTAAAATAAGCAAAATTTGTATTTGTTGAGGATGACGTCAAATTTGAAATAAAAATTGATTTTGTGACATAAAACAAAAATTTTCCATGCTCAAAGAATATTTTGTATACTATTATATACTATAAGAATATTTGTATACTTCGACATTAGATTTGAAAAACGGAGTTGAATGGGAAAACTCAAATGTTTAAAAAAATCAGTGAGTTATTTCTTCTGTATATATAAAAATGGATCGTGGTTTGTTTGGATGTTTAAAAATTGAATACGACTGGACCAAATTGAATATATCCTTTGGCGGGTTTACTTGTAATTGCTACGCAAAGGTTTAGAAAAAAGAAAAGTAGAAAAATTCTCAATAGATGGTGATATAGGCACACATTTCTTTTATTTTTTTGTATGGGTAGAAGGATGAAAACTACTGTACGACCTATTAATATACAAAAAAAAAAAAAATCCTTAAAATCGGTACAGCCGCTTCGGAGGAGTCTAAGCACTAACACCGTGACACGAGAATTTTATATATAAGATGAAAAAAAAAAATTTCGAATGGACTCGTGAATTCTCGAAATTGATTCTATCAAAAAATTTTATTAAATCTAAACGAAGTTTGACATATAATAATGTTAAAAAATTCGAAGTTTGAATGAACAAGAGAACAAGAACACATTTCCCTTACAAGGGATATTTTACAAAGGTATGCAAAATTTTTATTTTTGTTATAATTTTAACTTAAATTTTAAATTTTAAAATTTTGCAGTTGTTGGGTACAATTTATTTATACACTTTTTAACACTATATTTTAATAGAAATTTGCATCAAAAGTCATTTCATATATACAAACATTGATTTCTAGTTATATATATCTAAAATATATGTGAAAAGAAAAAAAAAATTAACGTTTTGAAAAATTTCCTCTGAGCTAAAACGGAAAACTTACATTTTTTGAGTAAATAGTTCGGTTAAGTTGATGCGTGTGTAGAAAATATAGCAAAAGGTGGGAATTATTGTTGATTTTTAATCAAAAATTTAATACTCCCAGCTTAAAAAAAATTTTTCTCTGAGCGAAAGTTGATAAATGTATAAAAAATGTTCAGTCTTGTTGTTATTTTATATTTTCCTCAAAGAAAACACTCAGATAAGTATTCTACGTTTCTGAATGAGCACAAACTAAGGGCAATTTTTTATATTCGAAATGTAAACCAGAAAATTTCTTATAAAGCCATTTCATATATGAAGTACTAGTGTTTTTCTTTAGATTTTGTACATATTTAAAGCAAAAGTGAGAAGAAAAACCAATTCCATAGGTGAAAAGCATTCAAAATGCTGAGAAATTATATGAAATGTTTTAAAATTTCTTCGAAAACAAGAACACCTGCATTTAACTTCAAATAAACAAAAATTTCCCACACTTCGAAAAATTTCCCATCGAGGGAAATTTTTAAAAAACATTGAAGAATAAGAACAGATTAATTTTGCTTCAAAAAAACGTAAATTTTTCACTCTTTGAAAAATTTCCCTTCGAGGGAAATTTTTTAATAACACAACAAAACACTAAAACTTCTCGTCAAAAGCTCAAAGTGAGCATTTTAGTTCACAAAAACTAAAATCAATTGAAATTTTTTACATTTCTGCACAAATTACAACGCCAAGTCTCTAATAATAAAGTGTTTTCGAAATATAAATGTAAAAAATGCAAAACGAAGGCAAGAAATCCATTTTAGCGAATTATTATTGATTTTTTGGTAGAAAAATTAAAATTTCCCCGGTTATAAAAAATTAACCTCGGACATTAAATTTTAGAAAAGTATACAAAATTTTAATATTTGTTCATTTATTAACTTCTTCTCATAGAAACCACACAAAAACGAACTTTTCTTCGTTTAATAATGAGTAAAACCGAAGGGAAATTTATTATTTTAAAATAATAAGCCAGAAAATGACTAAGAAAACCATTTCATATGCTAAGTATTAGAGATTTGCTTTAAACATATTTGTACAAATTTGAAGCATATGTGTGTAAAAAATTTCCCATTTTTTAAAAGCATTAAAATTGCTGGACAATTTTATGAAGTGTTTGCAAAAAGTTTCAAAAACATTAATTTTTCTTTGATGATTAATTAAGCTTCAAAAAACCAAAAATTTCCCTTACTACGAAAAATTTCCCTTGGAGGGAAATTTTTTAAAAAACATAGAAAAAATAACTAATTAATTTTTCTTTAATAAACAGAAATTTCCCACACTTGTAAAAATTTCCCTTTGAGGGAAATTTATCAAAAACACCACTAGAACACTAAAGCTTCTCATAAATACCAAAAACTATCATTATATCGCATAAAAACTGAAATAAATTAAAAGTTTGTACATTTTAGTCAACAATATTAAGCCATGGCTCTCATAACAGTGTTGTATCTACATTAATGGAAGCAATTCATAAAAAAAGGCACAGAAACCTATATTGCAAAAATTAAAATTTCCCTGGTTTAAAAAAAATTCCCTTTGGTATTCAATTTTAGAAAAGTATAAATATTTTGAAAGTTTTCTCTTATATTGACTTCTTCTCAAAGATAGCACAAGTAAGAACTTTTCTTCGTTTAAAATGAGTAAAAGCGAAGGAAAATTTTGTATCTCAAACTAATAAGCCAGAAAACGACTTAGAAAGTCATTTCATATGCTAAGAGTTAGAGATTTGCTTTATATTTGTTAATTTTTGAAGCATAAGCGAGAAGAAAAAAATTAATATTATAGCAGAAAAGCATTAAAATTTCTGGAAAAAATTTTTATATGTTTTAAAATTGCTTTAAAAATAAGTTTTCTCCAAAAACTAAAAATTTCCCAGACTTTGAAAAATTTCCCATGGAGGGAAATTTTTTAAAAAAATATAAAAAACAAGAATGCATCAATTTTGCTTCAAAAAACATAAATTTCCCACACTTTGAAAAATTTCCCTTTGAGGGAAATTTTTTAAAAACACCAAAAACCACTAAAACTTTTCACAAAAAGCTAAAAAAATAGCACTTTAGTGCATTTAAACTGAAATCAATTGAAATTTCTTACATTTCTGCACACATTACTACGCCCATGTCCGTCACAATAAAGTGGTTTTAGCTACGTAAGTCCGTTATAAAAAAAAATTGCATAACAAAAGAGCACAAAATCCTTTTAATCCCCGGTCTAAGCTGCACCTTATGTAAATCGTTTTTATCCGCATTGTAGTCGCTGTTTATGCCAACTGCACCATGCTCATATATTGGCTGCTGGTTGTTGCCACTTTTAAACTCATTTTGCATTTAAATTGCGCGTCATGTGTTGTTATCATTATTTGTTGCCACTGCTGTTGTTTTTGTTGTTGTTGTTTCAGTTGCTGCTGTGTGTTATTGGCTTGAACAACAAACAAACGCATTTACAAACAAGCGTTGCATGTTTCAGTGCACAAAATAAAACAACAACAACAAAAACAAAAAAGAAGCAACACAAAAAAAAATCTAGGCATAAAAAGTGACCAACACATGACGGCAATAATTATGATTATTGTTGATACTACACGTTGCTGCAACAAAGCTACTATTTGTGTGCTATTGTTATTGTTGTTGTTGTTATTGTTATTGCATGGCACAGCTTTCAGGTGTAAGTTTAAACAAAAATGGGTTAAATGCAGAACATGACATTAAATTATATAATAGCGTAGGCAACACTTATTTTTAATACGGATTTAATTTTGTTTTTTTTTTTTTTTCGTTCAAAATTAAATGCATTGTTGGCTGGTAAAAATATGCAAATGTGCTTTTAAACTGATAAGCGGTGTTGTTTTAAATAAAGAGTTCCTATAAGTATGCAACAGTGTTTTAGTTGATAAAAATTGTAAGTGTCAACTTTTGTGTTTCAATTAAATTGATTAAATGAAATAATAGCGAAATACGTCAGTGAAAATAAATTTATTTTAAAGTGTTATGTTGTAGGCAAGCCTAAAAGTATGCATTGGCACTTTTGAGAAACCACATAATTTCTTTGCATAGTTTATAGCTGTGTATTTATTGAATTTTATTTTACTTCTACGACAAAACAATGTTGCTACAATGCGCTTTTACAACTTAGTTGTTATTTACTGCTATTTTGATTGGTTTTGTTTTTTTCTTATACTTTCGTGCATATTTAATGTAATAAACTGAAGAAATTGCTTAATACAAATGAAAATTGCAACAGCAGAACAGCAGCAGCAACACTAAAAGAAAGGCAATTTTAAAATTTCCAACAACATCAATTAGAAAATAAGTCAGAAAAATAAAACAAACAAAAGTTGCCAACTTAAGAATTCTTTGTTGGCAACAAAAAAAAAAAAAAAAAAACACAAAAAAACCATTGCATAACTTTAGGATGCTGCGAAGTTGTGCTTGTTCTTTTGCATGGCATGTTATCTTGTTGCTGTGGTTTTAAAATAAATTATCAGACAACGGAAGAGATGTCTTTTGATTTCAGTACAAAAAGATGGGAGGGAGGGTGAAAATAAATTTTATACTTTGCGGCAGTTTAAAGATTAATGAGCTGCATTGAAATGAGTATGCAAGAATAAATGCAAAAAGTGTTGCATACTTTTCAGTGTTCTTTATGACAAATTAATGAGCATGATTTTTGAAAGTTTTTAGATTGCATATTTTTTGAAGGAATTCATTTTCGGATATCAAAATTATTGAAGTTAATTATATTTCAATGTTAAGAATGCGAACAGTTTTTTTAAAATTGAAGAAGAATTGCTAGAAGAATGAAAAATGTTAATATTAAAATAAACTTTTAAACAAACAAACAGATTAAACGCATATTTTCGCATAACAACTAAGAAATCTCCATGTAAGTAAATTTCTAATGCAGAAAAATTTTCCAAGGATAAGAAAAATTTGAATTTTATTGCTTATATGAGCTCATTATTGTTTACAAATATTTTTTGTTTAATCTAAAATAAATTTTAAAGAATATTTGTCTATTACTCACAAGTACTTTTGAAACTCTGAAGGAAAACGTAATATTATGTTTTTCTTTAAATATAATAGAATATTGCTGTTGAGATAACATTAAAAACATGATTAATGAAAACACGTTATAATGTGTGTAACACCCGTCACATATTAAAATATTTTATAAGCAACTTTCTGCAACGTATTTCCAAATTTTTAATGCATGGTTTATCAGGTTAATCTGAAGGAAAACGTTATATTATGTTTTTTTTTAAATATAATAGAATATTGCTGTTGAGGTAAATTAATTAAGATAAATTGTTCCAAATTTTTTAATGCATGGTTTATCATGAAACATTATATAATTGGCAGTAATTATTTGTTTGTTATTAATTGTAGTTTGGCTTAATTACACAAACATTCAGAGTGAAGTCATATATCTTAATGAGAACTCGAAACACCCGTCACATTGACTTTAATAAAAATTACACAAACCCTGACCATGATAATAAGAGTTTTTTCCAACATATGGAACATACCATAAAAGATAACCATAAAAGACATTTGTATGATTGCAAAAACTTTGCATACTCTTTTACATGCTTACATACTGATGTTTAAAAGAGTGCAAATGTAACACCCGTCAACGAGGAATATTCCTTATATATCAATATAAATTTAAAAATTGACAAATATTTTTGAATTAAACAGAAAGTTTTGAAGTCCTTAAGTTTTCAGCAAATAATCATTATTGCAAGGTTTTTATCTTATAATAATGAAAAAACTTTAAAACATGTACTATAAGAAATAAAAGTGGTACCTTTTGTATATCTAATATCCTAGATAGACATATGGTTTCCGTACTACAATCTGTACTACAATGAAAGCTCAAGAAACCACGACCTAGCATAGTGACAGAAATGTGGTATTGTACTAAGTTGTTCACATGTCAGCTGATGCAAAGGTTTGTAAATATTAACAAGGAAAAGGATGCAATCAAAGTTATAATTGCTCCACGCAACTGGGAATAAAATGTGCCCACTCTTAATTGCAGCGTTTTCAATATATTTTTTTAACTTATTCCATTATTTTTTCTGTTTATATCGATAAATTGGATATTCTGCTAACTGATCAATTTGTTTACGCTGTCGGCTGGCAGCGAAAACATATGATTCTGAAAGAAGAGCTTAAAGCTTTGGCTATGTTCAATGCGATTCATCGTAGTACATTTCGGAAAACCACTGAATTTCAATGGTTTCTTGGATTTGGATTTCTTGGAGTACAGAAGTCTAGTTGCTTTGGAACAAAACTACATTTTGTACTACAAAACATCATACTACATTTTGTATAACATGTTTGTCTAGGATATAAGGCATCAAAAAATGCAATTTTAATAAAAAAAAATAAGATTTAATAAAAAAATAAAAAAATTTATATTTTGGCAAAAATTTTGTTAATAAGGCTTTTAACAAAATTTTCTTTCCAGGCAAATTTTTTCGAAACACGGGAAAATTTTCAAACATTACTGCATATTATTATTCCACAAAGTTAAAGCAAAAGAAACGTTTTTTGATAAAAGTTGAAAATATTGAACTTATATTTACGTATTTTTATTTAAACTTTATGTCTCTATTTTATGTCGTGGTGACCGTGGCATGCAGGTTAAGTGTGTGGCTTAGCATGCTCAAGAGCCCGAGTTCGATTCCCAGTTACGGCGGAAAGCTTTTTCAATAAAAAAATTTTTCTGATCAGTCACCACCTCTCTGCAGACAATGACAAACCATGAAAAGCTTCTTGAGAACATGAACATTAGCCGTTCGGAGTCGGCATAAAACATGTAGGTGCAGTTCTCGGTCAATTGTGTGCAAACATTTAATAACACACACAACGCAATTGATCATAAGAAGATCGGTCAAAGTCCTTTCAAGTGTTGAAATGGCCAATTTTATTTTTTTTTTTGTCTCAATTTAAAAAATAACAAAAATCTATCCTTTTTTTTTTGTTAACGACAAGTTTCTTGAAACAAAACACCCTGTTCAAAAGATTTAATCCAAAACTTTTGATATACAAGTCAAGAGTATATATTTAGTGAAGTAGTTTTAGCACTATCGTATCTTATATATTAATACGTGAACATTAAAGTTTGTCGTACGCTTTTTTGGTATTAATTAAAACTCAAAGCAATTGAAACTTATATCATTTGAAATGTTTTGTTGCCCAGATGTGCAGAATGTATATATAAATGATATATCTGATAGAGGGGGTTCCCAACCTTCTAAGAGAGCAATTAAATTTTTGAGAAAAAATCTGCTCTTTGGTTGATATGAAATTTGGTTGGAGGAGAGTTCTTAAGTTGCTCGAATTTGAATTTTTTTTAAAAGTAACAATTTCTTAAAAAATTGTAGTTTTATGCATTCATCAATTGTTAAATTTGTAAAAAAATGTGTTTTGAACTCAAAAATTTAACTTTCCATGTGAATATCTTGGTCGGATTTTAACGGTTTTTATATTTTTTTCATTTTTTCTAAAAGTTTGATAAATTTTCTTTTACATGTGTTAAAAATTACAGCAAAGTTCTAACCAAAAGTATTTTTAATGAATTTTCTTAATATTGTCGTTAGTTATTTAGCGTGTGTTTCAACCAAATACCAATAGAGAGAAAAAAACTGTCTCAAATTGAATGTTCTAATTTCTGTAGCCAATAACTCCGCCATCTGTGAATAAATTGTATTTATTTCATTTTTGTATTTAAGTCTTATCAGTTAACTTAAAAAAACTTTTGAAAATAATACCGTTTCTTGTTTGTTTATATTTACATTATTCATTTTAAAAAAAGACCATAAAATTTGATTTATTCTAAAAATATGGGATAAAAATGATTTTTGTTGTAAAAAAACAAAAACTCAAAATTGCATTTTTGATTTTCTTTCAAAGTCTATACCGAATTTTAGGTGAATTTATTTTGTCTTGACACTAAATTAATAAACTGTCCGTGCCATCAAAAAATCAAGGCTACCGCCTATGATTTCTCTGACAAAATAAAATTTTTTTAAAATGTTTTTTTTTTCAGTTTTTGAAAAAAAATAATTAAAAAAAAAAATTTTTTTGAAGAAAATAGCTTCATACCTCCAACCAATTAAGAGTTATAGCCTCGAACTTATTTGAACCATCTCGCATATAATTATAAATAGGCAATCAATAAATTTGTCGAATTTCGACCCCAGGCGATACTAGTATTATCTTAATATATAAAAGACAAGCGTCCTGCTTAGTGCTTAATATCGCTCAAACTGTTACAGTTGTAATTGCTATGTACAGGCTGAACACGCTAGCCTGGACCAGAACCTGTTTCGCTATTACAGTGCTTTTTATATGAAACAAGTAAAGAAAGTCTTAAGTCGGTCGATGCCGACTATGAAATACCCTAAACCTACTTTTCCAAAAAAAAATGTAATATTATTGAAAATGAGCGTGTCCGTGGGCGGATGAAGCCTAAATTTTATATGTATTTAAATTTTGATGAAAAATTTACACATACCAAGTTTTATTCCTGTAGCTCACAGTTAATGCCTTTATTGTGTTTTCGCTATGGGAGGTGGACGTGCTCATGGACAAATTACTCCCAATTTTTAACACACCTTATTTGTGATATAAAATACATACCTACATACCAAATTTGATCTCACTAGACAAACATAATCTTATTTATTGAGTTTTAAACTTTTGGGTTGTATGGGAGGTAGGCGTGTCCGTAGGCGGATGATGTCCATATTTTAAAACCATCTTTGTTTTGTCATAAAAAAACATACGCGTCAAATTTTATCTCTGTAGGTTGAACAGAGGCTTATTTATTGCGTTTTCAATTTTTGGGTTGTATGGGAGATGGGGGTGTCCGTGGACGGATGATACCCATTTTTCGAAGACGTTTTTGTGTTGATACAAAACACATGCACACCAAATTTTATTGTTGTAGGCTAATTAGGAGCTTATTTATGCAGTTTTAAATTTTTGCGATGTATGGGAGGTGGTCGAGTCCGTGAGCGGATTAAGGAATCATTTTTCGAAGGAATCTTTGTGTTGGCAGAAAACACATACATACCAAATTTTATTTTTCTATGTTAATTATGAGCTGAGTTATGCTATTTTCAATTTATGCGTTGTATGGGAAGTAGGAGTGGCCGTCGGCGGATTCCAAAAATATTCAATATTGCAGATCCTTGGAGACATGTGACAATGTATACCGAGTTTCATTCAATTATCTGAACTCTTTTTTCTTATCCTGTGTTTACGGACAACACACAGACGGACGGACAGACGGACGGACAGACGGACGAACGGACGGACATGAATACATCGACTCACCAGGTGACGCTGATCAAGAATATATATACTTTTTATACTGAACTCGGTGGTGACCGTGGGATGCAGGTTAAGTGTGTGGCTTAGCATGCTCGGAGCCCGGGTTCGATCCCCAGCCGTGGCGAAAAGTTTTTTCAATAAAAAATTTTTCTGATCGGTCACCTCTCTGCCGACAATGGCAAACCTCAGAGAGTAAATAATGCCATGTAAAGCTTCTTGAGAACATGAGCCGTTCGGAATCGGCATAAAACATGTAGGTCCAGTTCTCGGTCAATTGTGTGCAAAAATATAATAACACACACAACACAATCGATCCTAAGAAGCTCGGTCAAAGTCCTTTCAAGGGCTGAAATGGCCAATTTGTTTTTTTTTTTTCTATACTGAACTCGCTTCGTTCTATGCGTTACAAACGTTTGCACAAAGTTAATATACCCTGACCTTTCAGGTTTAGGGTGTAAAAATTGTTGGTATAGTAAGGTGTCATCAGTAAGGACACATTGACGACGACTGGAACAAAATAACATTTGAGTTGAATGAAAAATGTCATATCATCTGCTACTTAATTATTTTGAATACGACCTGTCGTATGACGGGCTTCTATACTAGTAAGGATTGTAATTTTTAATCCAAATTATAGTACATTTTATCTTGAATGGAAATTTCAAAGAACATACAAAAGGTCACTATTTACCTTCTAAGCCAATGAATTTTGAGATCTTAGTTTTTTTTTTAAGAAAACACTTTTGTCAAATGGAATTTGAAATTCATCAATATGAAAAGTGTACAAAGTTTATTGCTTTAAAACCAATTTTTTCAAAATTATGACAAGCAAAATGAGAGACATGTTTTTACGCTGAAAAATATTAAAAAGAAGCTTAGAAACATTATAAAACAAGTACACTTAATTAATATTCGATAGAATACTTAAATATTTTCCTTGCATCAAGCAAAAACAATGAATCGAATTCATGTATTTTGGTCCAGTTACCAATTATATGAGTCACATGAACTATTCATGATATATATGTTAAGAATACAAAAAAAAAAAAAAAATAACACAGGAGCATGAATATTTCATAAGCCTAGTGTTTAAAATTTATGAAGTGTGTGTACAAGAAACATGAACCAATACAAATTTCGAAAATGCCATGAATAAATACAAGGAGAACATGAATCGTTCCTAATTT
Source organism: Tetanocera ferruginea (assembly GCA_958299015.1). Classification (NCBI taxonomy): domain Eukaryota; kingdom Metazoa; phylum Arthropoda; class Insecta; order Diptera; family Sciomyzidae; genus Tetanocera; species Tetanocera ferruginea. The sequence continues at coordinate 28,029,007 of OY282641.1, read as the reverse complement.
TTGTCAATAAAATTCAAGTATATATCAGAAGAACAAGTCCAGTTCATGAGATTTGTGACAAAAATGTATGAATGTACATGTACAAGTGAAACATGAACTACTTTATAACTTAAGTGATCTATAAATTTTATATACCATGCACCAAAAAAATTACACAATAATTACACATTAATTCATGATCTTTACATGAATCGTATAATGAATTTTCCCGTAATTAATATTATGAGTCATAAAAACTATTCATGGCATCAATATACCGAAAACAAAACGGAAAACAACAAGAGAAAGTATGTACAAGAAACATGAACCAATGAAAAAGGTCGTAAATGCTATGAAAAAAAACGAGATGAACATGAATCATTCATAATTTTTGTGAATAAAATCTTTAAATGTATGCACAAAGAGATATAGCCGAACAGAAAAATCTATTTGTATTGAAAAAAACTTTTGCCTGACGTAAGGTTTGAACTCGGGATCGGTCGGTATGCACGTCACACACTTAGCACGCACGACGACGGTCGTCACAATTTAGGAGGGAGCGGTCTTCACAAAAGACAAAACTTTATTTTTTACTTAAAAGTCTTATAATATCATTGTTTATGTTATTTTTACATTCAAATATGTTCAATGCACAAAAAATATGCTTTCTGCAATAAACAAATAAGGTGTTATATCTGACCAGCTAGATCCATGTAAAATAGTATTTCGCACGATGCCGATTTACAAGAAAACGTTTGAATGGCAATAAAATACATTTTTTCTAAATTATGACAAACTTTTCCCAAAAGGGAAGTTTATTCTAAGATAGGGGAATTTTTATTTTTTATCTGTTAGCCTTATTAATGCACTCTATAATGTTTTTATGTATTTCAAATATGCTTAAATTAAAAAAAATATGCCTTTTTCAACAAATAAAGAAATTTTTTGAATTTTTTACGAACTTTATTTACAGAATACAATTTCTAGCACTGCATTTCTACCAAAATAGCCTATTATATCAATAAAAATATGTTTTGAAAAAATTCCCCTTGAAGGGAAATTTTTTTCAAAAAAGGGAAATTTTTTTTTTTTTGCCTAAAAGCCTTAAAAAAGCAGCTTTTAAAATTATTTAGGCATTAAAACCTCTTTCATGTGCTTAAAATGTGCTTTTCAGCAACACACAAAAAGATGTGATATCTACACAGACAAAACTGCATTAAATTGCTTTTAATGCTGTATAGATTGATGAAAAAGTGTCTATTGGCAAAAGAAGGCATGTTTTATGTGTTTTGAAAAATTTCCCTTGAAGGGAAATATATTAAAAGAAAGGGAAATTTTTATTTCTTCGCTAAAAAGTCTAATAAAATCAGTGAAAAATGATATTCAAACACTCAAATATGATCGTTGTGCTAAAAATAGCTTTTAACAGTCCGATATACAGAATATTTCTTTTTTGTCCAATAACTTCACCATTGAAAACGTGCTTTATCGAAATACAACAATTTGGACATGCAAGAAATATTGAATTTCAAAGAGTGCAATTATAATTTTGTTCAAAATAGCAGTCTATGAAAATAGTAATTAAATTAGCAAACATTTTATTTTGCTTAACTTCTCAATAAATCTGACCGCAATTCGTTAATCTCACTTATACTACAAATTGAAAATTCAACAAAATTTTACTGCATATGAAACATAAAAGCTTTTAATTACTAGGTATTAACACAGGCACACACTCACACACACACCCACATACCCACAAAGAAGTAATGAAAAATCTCGTAACTGTAGATATGGCAAAAATGTTGAATATTTTCAAAGTGCTGTTAATTTGTTCGCAAACATTTTTTAAATTCCAATTCAAAACCGTTGTGCTCGCACGAGTAATAAAACCGAAAATAAAAATGAAACAACTAAAGACAAAAACAAAAAAAAAAAAAAAAAATTGTGTGGCAACCACAAATATGCAAATGTAATTAGTTGCATGGTACAAATTTTACTATCTGTCTTGGTTGTTTCGTGGAAGTGAGTGTCTTTACGTTTTTATTTTTTTGTTTTTATTATTTTTATTGTTTTTTACCCTTAAAGCAATGCTTTTTCTCTGCCCTCCAGCATTTCCCATCTCGCTCAACATATTCAACAAAATATATGAACTCACCGCCGCATTGAATTTTATTTCCATTATAAAAGGCGAGCGTAGAACAAAACAATTTATAGTGAAAATAGAATTAAAACCACCAAAGCAAAATATGTTCTTTGTAACACACAAAAAAAAAAAAAGGAGTAGCAAAATAAATTAAAAAAACGAAATACAAAGATAGAAATATTGCAAATTGCAAGAGCACATTTAAACATTTGTCTGCGTGTGTGTGTGTGTGTGAATGGTAAAAAAAATACGTGCAAGCATTAAAGAAAACACAAAGATTTATATGCAAAAAATTCTGGTGTAGCCGGTTGCTAGTGGCTGACTACAGCTTTATTTGTCGTTGCTTCCTTTATACGCTAGTCTGGCAACCAAGCTGTCTATTGCTATTTTAAATCTCTTTCTCTTCCTCTCTCTTTCTCTGTTGCTTTTATTTTGGCCATGAATTTGTAATTCTTGTAACTGACCAAAACGTTTATTAATTTAAAAATCAATTTCTATGCATGCTCGTTTTTTCCACACCCTCACTTACCCACACATTTGTTATTTTCCTCTTTTTTTTTTTTTTTTTGTAGATCCAACGTAGTTGCCGGTTTCGATTTTTCATAGTTTATTTTCTTATTTTTTGTTACAACATTTGTCAGTGCTAGTGGTGTGTTGGGGGCAGCAGGAAATAACTTAAAAGCATCATCAATAAATTGCATGCATATCGAATGTTTAAGTGTGTCTGAATGAGAGTTCGTGTGTGTGTGTGTGTGTGTGTGTGCCTGTATGTGGTTTAATTGTTTATGGGAGCAACACTGGAGCTGCGGCAGTAAAACTGTTCTGCTGTAGCAAATTGTAGACAGTCGTAGTCTTTGTCGTTGTCGTAGACGTAGTCATCGTCATCATTATTCGAATATGCTGCTCTATATGTTTACTGCATAGAAAAGGAATATCTAGTTTTGAAAATGCTATTAAAAGGTTAATTAAGTTGAATGCATTGGCAGTTATTGAAGCTTCATATTTTATTTTGTTGCTTTCTAAGAATTATGGCTCCAAATTCAATAGTTCACTTAAAAGCTAATTGAAAGAGTTGGTCAAGGAAATAATATCTACATACATACTTGATATGCTAGTGCAAATATAGTTTATAGAATTTAAAAAAATTAAAAATATTAAAAATTTATTAAATAGTAAGTAAAAGAAAAAAAAAAAATAATTCGTCCAAGAAAAAGCTAATTTTTTCAAAGTTAAATTTGAAATAATGTTAAATATATGACAAACTTTTGATAAACAGTTGAAAATGTGAAATTTCCCAAACAAAAAAAAATTTCCCTTAAAGGGAAATTTTCGCTTAAACTAGGGAAATTTGTATTTTGTCACAAAATTATAACTAACAATCAAAAAACTAAAATATCATGCACAAGAAAAAATTTCCCTTCAAGGGAAATTATGTGTTATCATAATTATTAATAAAAGATTCAGTGTTTTGATAAAAAAATGGAAAATTTTATAAAAAAAAATTTGAATAAATTTTGATCGACAGCCGATAAAGTGAAGTATCTCTCACAAAATTTCTACAAGTTTGGGAAATTTATATTTTGTTACAAGATTATTATTAACCGTCCAAATATTATCATTTCCCACGCTAGAAAACATTTCCAACTAAGAAAAATTTTACCAAAAATTTGTTAAAATTGTTTTTGACACAAGCGAAAGCTTTTAAAATTCTTAAATTATGTTTATATTTTTTCATAACTAATGATTTAAGTCTAAGAATGTAAAATTTTCTTCACATAAATTTTACATTTTTGCTAAGACTTGGGAAATTTGCATTTTGACAAAAAAATAATTATTAATGGCCAACATTTTAAAATATCATGCACAAGAAAAAAAATTTCCCTTCTAGGGAAATTATGGTTTTTACATCATTGCAAGAATAAACATAAGATGCAGTGTTTTGATAACAAAATGGACAATTATATAAAAAAAAATTTGAATATATTTTGATCTACAGTCAATAAACTGAAGTATCCCTTACAATTTTCGTGAGAGGGAAATTTTATTCAAATTTGGGAAATTTCCATTTTGTAGCAAGATTATTATTAACATTACAAATATTACAATTTCCTTAGCCAGAAAAATAACCAAGCAAGAAAAATTTTCCAAAATTTCTGAAACTTGTTTCTGACACAACGATAGCTTACAAAATTCTTAAATTATGTTTAAAGTTTTTAATAGCTATATCGGCATTTGTTAAAATAAATCGATAAACTAATGATTTATAGTTAAAAAAATAAAATTTCCCTCACAAGAAAAAATGTCCCTTTAAGGGAAATTTTTGCTAAGTCTGGGAAAATTTGCATTTTAGGAAGCAAATATGATAATATTAAAATTTTAATATTGAAACATTAAAATATCAAGCACAAAAAGAAATTTCCCTAAGAGGGAAATGATTTTTTTATATACATTATCTAACGAAGGTGCTGTGTTTAGCAAAATGGGATATAACATAAAATAATTTGAATAAATTATCATCCACAGCAAGTTAAGTGAAATATCAGTCAAAAGAAAAATTTCCCTTTAAAGGAAATTTTGTTCAAAGTTGGATATCGAATTTATATTTCGTTCCAAAATGATAAGTTACTGTCTAAATACAAAAATTTCCCTCGCAACTAAAAATTATCTTTCAAAAGATATTTTCCCAAATTTTGTTCAGGTTATATTTTGAAAAAAGCAATTCAAATTTTTTTTATAATTTAAATTTGAAAATTATAAAAAAACATAAACTTATGACTTTTGGCTAAAAAAAGTAAAATAACACAAAAGTAACACAAGAAAAAAGCAAATGTGAAAAAATTTTGTAGGAAAAGTTTGCAAATACTTGGGAAATTTTTATTTTTCACAATATTATTGTGAACGGACAACATTATTATATAGCCCAAACAACAAATTTCCCGTAGAGGGAAAGTTCTTATTATTTTACGAATATGCAGTACTTTGATAGCAACTTGGGAAATCACATGAAAAATGTTTAATAAAATATAATCTATAGCTTATAAAGTGAAATACCCTCATAAGAAAAAATTTCCTTTAGAGGAAAATTTTGTTCAAAGTTAGGAAATTTATATTTCGTTACAAAATTAGTAGTTACTGTTCAAATACAAAAATTTACCACGCAATACAAAAATTTTTTTTAACGTAAATTTTCTCAAAAACTTGTCAAAGTTGCTTTTGACAAAAGCAATAGCCTTAAAAATTCTTTAAAGTTGTGCATGTGTTCAAATTTTTATAAAGTTATGCTTTAAAATGAAGAAAAACATAAACTTATAACTTTTGGCTACAAAAAGTCAAATTTTCCTCTCAAGGAAAAATTTCCTTAGTAGGGAATTTTTTGCAAAGACTTGGAAAATTTGTATTTTCGTAAAAGAATAATTGTTTACGGCCAAAATATTGAAAGATCAAGCCCAAGAAAAAATGTCCCTTAGAGGGAAATTATTTTTGAATTATTATTATTTTGCGAATATGCAGTGTTATGATAGCAAATTGGGAAATTACATAAAGAAATTTTTAGTAAATTGTGATCTTTAGCCAATGAAGTGAAATACCCTCATAAGAAAAAATTTCCCTTTGAGGGAAATTTTGTTCAAAGTTTAGAAATTGACATTTTGTCAAAAAATTATTATTTACTGCACAAAGATGACAATTTCCCTTGCGAGAAAAAAATTTCCTAATGAGGGAAATTTTCCCTAAACTTGTGAAAGTTACTTTTGATACGAAAGACATCACTTTTCTAGAAAAAGAACACCGATGTTTGATACTTTTTCGAATTGGTACTTCACAAATCTGCGTGATTCAAAGTTTTGTTTTTCTTTTAGACTTTGTTCTTCTTTAAAGTGTGTTTTTAAAGAAAATTCTGTTTAAGTTTTGGAAGTGTTTAAAAATGTCTTAATATACATGTATTTTAAGTGTTTCTGGCAAAAAAAAATTACAGGAATTCTAAGTTTTGTGTTGGAAAATGCAATATTTTGAAAGCAAAATATGAAATTTCTCAAAACAATGTGTCAAAATAATGATATACTGTCAAAGAAATAAAATGTACAGCTTCAAAATAAATTTCCCTTAAAGGAAATTTTTCAAAATTTTAAAAAAATTTGTTTTTTGATGTAAAATATAGAATTTACGGTCTAAAGCATAGTACTATGTTCGGCTTCACGTGAAATTCCACTCAAATCTCCATACAAAAAATGACAGCTGTGAAACAAGCGTGAATATTTCACAACTTTTTCATCAAAGCTGTACTATGCTTCGCCGCGGAAAATCTATTACAATGTTCAGCAACATGCATCTAGCAATATTATTTTCACGGCAATTTAATTGAACCGACCATTTATTTTGCCGTGAAAAGTGGCAGTTGTCATTTAATTTAAGAAAAAGTGCAAGCAAATGAACAGTTTGTAATTGTTATTATATTTTTTGTACTATTTCTAAAGTTTTGCAATAAATAATTGCAGTTGTTGGAAATTGTAAATACGAATGCACCTTGGTGTTGGCGGTCGCAAAACTATGCAGCTTGCAAACTGCCATAAACTTATGACTTGTTCTGCTCCACAACAAAGGACATGCATACTTGTATAAATATTTATTTTGTATTTATATAATCACAAATATGAAAATTAAAGAACTTAAATGATTTTCTGCTTTTCCTCTAACAAATTGTGGCTGTTTATTTACATTTTGTCGAAGCTGATCATCAGCTGTTCGTTCGCAACAAAATATCTGTCAAAATTTTCACGCAACAAATAAATGGCTGTTGCCAGTGAAATTTCACGCAATCGAGCATAGTACTAGGCTTAAAAATTAAATTTCACTGAGCATATAAAATTTTGCAAAAACTTGTACAATCCTAATTTTTTTAAAAATAAAAGCTTTGGTTTAGAATGATCTATATTTTCTTTCTCCTTTTAGTGTTTTAATGGTAAAAGCTAAATGTTTTAGTGTTTCAGTGTTGAAAAAATTTCGTTTTTTATTTATATTTATTTGTTTTTTTTTTACGTTTAACTAAACATTTTTATAGAAATGTAGTTTAAATGCTTAAAGCAATCTATGAAAAGCTTTAAGCACAAAACTCACTGTAGTATATCTGCTTACAATGTCTGTTGTATACTTCATCTTCTATCTCTCTTGCCCTCTTACGCACTCTTAGCTACTCATTCAAGTGAAAATGTCAACCCGATTCAATGAGTTTTCACATCAACTGATTTTAAGTCAATTTATATACATGAAAATATAAGAATATTTTAGACATGTACACAAACAAATATCTCTAACTAGTAATGACAACTACATTTTATACATACATACGTACATATATATTTATTGTGTGCTTAACTGTGTAAGTAGATATGTATGTATGTGTGCTTAACTATCTGTATGTGTATATGTTTTTATGTTATTAATAGAGTTAAATATACTGCAAAGTTTTGTGTAGGCTTCACATGGAAAAAGTGTTGGTAAATAATGTGTCAGTCAATTGTTGAAGCTGATGTGTGAATATTTGATTGAATGCGTCAAGACAACTGATGGGAGATAGCTATGCAGATAGACATTTAGACAGACTGTAGCCAAAACAGCCACTGACATCAAAGACAACATCAACTTCAGTAACATTGATTACATTGAAATACACTTTCAATTTAAAATTGCAATAAAGACTTTGAACTATATTGTTTTGTTTGTTGCTTTTTTGTTGTCTACTTTTAGGGCAACATTTTTAAAAATAAATATAAATGATAAATGAAATATATATGGTTTTGTTTGTTTTGGAAATTCTAGGTTTTTGTATTTCTTTCGGTTCACAAACTTTGGCCTCAATTACACATAGTTTGTTCTAAATTTATTCAAGCATTGATTGATTATTGTTTTCAACATTTTTAGCTGATTTAAATAAGAGCTGTTTGTTTTTTGCTTTTGATAATTTATGCTTTGAATAATTATTTGTAATACAATTCATCGGTAAAATCAGTATTGTTTATTTTAAGACAAAAACAATTGAGAGATATTTTAAGGCATACTTTAAATATTAAGAAACATTAAGTTTTTGTCTTTTTTGGAGAAAGTTTAAGTCCTCGAAATCTTATTATAGACACAAATTATATAAAAAAAGTGTTTAAGAAGAAATTCTTGATATAAAGTAATGCTTGCGTTACAAATCATTAGTTTAAAAATGAATTCAACACATTAACTCTCACATTTATACTGTAAAATATGCTTTTTGTGCTCTTCATATAAGAAGCGCACTTTTATTTGCAATAAAATAAACATTACCGTTGTTGGAACAAAATTTCCTTCGAAGGGAAATTTTTATTCTTGACCGAGAACATTTTTTTTACGCTAACTCAAATTAAAATTTTATTTATTAAAAGAATTTGGTGTTCTTCCAAAATTTCCCTCGAAGTAAAATTTTTATTTTTGATGAACATAAGAAATATATGGTGTTCTTGCAGAAGGGAAATTTTTATTTTTCACCAAAAATGACTTTACTTTAAGTCAAATTAAAGATACTGTACTTATTTGGTAAACTATCAAAATTTCCCTTGAAGGGAATTTACCGAAATTTGTCCAGATAATACTTTTTTTTGCCTATTCGAATCAAACTTAAAATTATTCATTATATGGAGTGCTAACAAAAATTTCCCTCGAAAGGAAATTTTTATTTGTGACCAAAAATATATTTTGTATAACAATTTCAATTCAAATTTAAGATAATAAAAATATTTGACACATTTACTAAAATTTCCCTTTTAGTGAAATTTTTATTTTTTGCCGAAAACAACTTTTTGCATGTCTACTCGTGTTGTATTCAAGGTACTATGAATTTATTTGGTATTTTACCGAAATTTCTCTTGAAAAGAATAAACCGCAATTTGTACGGATACTACTTTCTAATGCATATTTGAAAAAAAAAGATTATTTAAATATTTAAAGTTCTATAAAAATTTCCCTTGAAAGGAAATTTTAATTTATGAGCAAAAATATATTTTATATGAGAACTTGAATAAAAAGTTAAGAAACTATAGATATTTGGCGCTTTAGCAAAATTTCCTGCTTAGGGAAATTTTAATTATTCGCCAAAAACAATTTTTTTATGTCTGCTCGTATTGAATATAAAGTATTATGTTGAAAAATTGATCGGCCTTCTTTTGAAATATATTTAATGTTGTTGGGCTATGGCCGTGAAAATAAATACAAACAAATTTTTGTTTATAGCTTTATTTTACTTTATTTTGTTCCCGATTAAATATATAAAGTATTATGACAATTTTGCACTCTATGCTAAATATCCCTCCAAGGGAAATTTTTAAATTCATGTTTTTGTATGGAAAAGAATTATTTTTTTTTATAAAAAATATCAATTCTTTATCATTTCTACCAAAATATTTCATATATTTAGTGTTGTAAAAAAAATGCTCATATATGGGAAATTTGTATATTTTGACAGAAAATAATTTATTTTATTGCTTCTGCTGATTTCAAGGAGTCAAAAAACTCTTTGAACACAACTGTCACATTGAGTCATTCTCTCCTGAAAGTCGGATGTGTCTGTCAGCTCGACTAACATGCATAAATATTCACAAACATTATTGCATCTTTGCAGTTTAAACGATGTAGGGTAATTGTAGGCTTAAGAAGCTGTGTAACAATTTGCTAAGAAATAGTTTAAAATCAAGTGCAATATATTCTGGATGTTCTTTTGATAGAAGTGACGTATTTGAATTTGCAATAACGGATCTATTACTGATGGTTTATGGGAAATTTTTATTTTTGATCGAAAATTAATTTTTAATGCGCAACCAAAGCAGAATTAAAGATAATATTAATATTTGGTGCTCTAGACAAATTTCCCTCTTAGGGAAATTTTAATTTTTTCTCAAAAAGTTCCTTTTTTAATAAGTAATCGTATTAAATTATAGAAGCTATGTATATTTTGCACATTTTGCAAAATTTCCCTTTGGGGGATATTTTTACCTTTGCATATAAAATTAATTTCTTGACAAAAAAACTTTTATTTCTTTACAAACATTATAAATATTTACAAACATTGTTACATTTTTGAAGGTTCAATCATATAGAGTTATTAAATCCTTTTGAAGTAATATATCAATTACATAAGCAATACTGAAAAATCAAGTGCAAAACTTATGTCAACCTTTGCTATTGTATAATATTGCTTAAAATACTTTGTTTAAAAAAACATTGCCTATTTATCAAATAAAATGTATAATAACTAGAAATTAATATGGTTTTATAAATTTACCGTTCGTTTGCATATTAGTCAAAATGGAAATATTTCATATATATATTTAAGATTTGGTAGAATTCCATTCACATTTTGACCATTATTGCTAATTTTAAACCACAACAATAGAAAATAAATTATATTGTTAGAATATTTAATGAAAGCTCTCAATATTAGAAGAACCACAATCGTAAAAGCTGTGTATTTACACACACACATACACACATATACACATATTTATTCATATACAGCTGCAACTAGGCAACAAAGTATAGACAAAAATTTAAAATACGCATACAAAAGCACGTAGAAACACACACACACACACACACTCTCAATTACACAAACAAACTAATGCATTTCTAATTCAAATTTATTAACATTTGAGTCAATAAGTCTTGAAACCTTAAGCAAAAAGCTTTCAAACCACATGTTAGCTAGTTAAAGCACTGATGGCAAAATTGCATATGTTTTTGGTGTATGTAAGTGTGTGTGTATGTTAGACTATTGTGCTTCGTTTGTGTATATGTGAATTTTGGTGCATGTGTAAAATATATATGTGTAATTTGTAGGTATTTCAAAAAACCTGCTGCAGCTTCTGCTTCCCTTGTAAGCTATGTTGTTGCAAGCTTTGATTGCTTCAAGAGTTAAGAACTAAAACTAGAATTCTACTCATTGTGTTGATTTTGCGGTGAATACTTTGGGGTTTTTTTGTAATATTGTGGAAATGAAATTGACTTGTTTGACCTGCTGCTGCTGCTGCAGTTTATTTGCTACAAGCTTTGCATTAATATATATTTCAATGCAGTCATTTAATTAAAATTATAAAGCATAGTTTTGTAAAATCTCAGTCAGATTATCGGAATTTGTTACATTAAAGCTAATTTTGTGTCAAAATAATGTGGTGAGCATTGAAAAAAATGTATTTTTAGCTGTTTTATTTTTATATTAAAGCTTTTATAAAATTTCCCTCAAAGGGAAATTTTTGCAAAGCACTGAAATTGGTTTGGTTTTTTTATATGAAAGCCCCTAAAATTTCAAGGCGAGTGCTTAAAAGCTTAAAATAAAAAATTCCTTAAAGGGAAATTTTTCCAAACCGGAAAATTGTTTCTTCGTTGGGTGAAATTGAAAGATACTGACTCTTAAATAGGCCAATGTTAAAAAGAACTTTGGAAAAAGTATACTTGCAAAAAGAAAATTAAGAAAATAATAATTTTCTTTGCTTGGGAAAATTTCCCTGCCTATGAAAATTATTATTGAGACCAAGATTTGTCAGCTACAGTTATGTTGTCAGATAATTGTCCGTTTAACTTTCGATAAAATAAAAATAGTTTAAATATTTGGAAAATTAAAATTTTCTTTGCTTGAAAAAAATTTCCCTTCGAGGGAAATTAAATATTGAGACAAAAAAAATTTAAGTAAAACTGATGAAAACATGAAAAATTTACTAATACCGGGATAGTGAGAATATTCTACGATTGAAAAAATTTTCCTTCACGAGAAATTTATTTTTGGGACCAAAATAAGTCAGCAAAACTTCGAAAATATAAAAATAAGTATTTGCATTAGGTTCTTTACTTGAAAAAATTCACCTTCGAGGGAAATTTTGTAAAAACAACGGAAAATATAATTTTATTGGTGAAGAGAAAGATACTTTTATTTAGAAAAAGAACAGTTTTAACATGTTTTTTATAAGGAAATGATAAACATTATCAAGAAACACGTTTACCGACATTCTTCTTTAAAGGAAATTTTGTTTTTGTTGTAGTATGGACACAAACAGTGAGATAATGAATCTCAAAAGTGTTAACGATATGAAAAATGTTGTAAACAATTTAGTGCAAGAAAAACCAAACTATCTGTGCATAAGAAAATTTCCCTGCGTGTGAGACAGACTTCATAAAATGTCTTTGATACTGAAAACATAACACACATCAACAATTTTTCTCAATCAAAAAAATTTCCCTTAAAGGGTAATTTTGAAAAATGAGAGAAAATCAAATTTCGTGGGCTTCGTTAAGAAGATTTTATTCAAACAAACTGTTTAATCATAATTTCCTGTGCATGATAAAATTTCCCTACGAAGGATATTTACTACAGATTCTAAAATGTATCTGAGATATAGAAAACATAATGCGCATAAAACATTATAAGCATTATAAGCGTAAAAAAACCAAAATTTCCCTCAAACAAAAAATTTCCCTCAAAAGGAAATTTTGTAATAAGGAGAGAAAATCAAAATTATTTGACTTTATTATTAAAGCTTAATAAAAAACAAAGCACCAAAGTCATAATATGATGTACATAAAAAAATTTCCCTATGGAAATTCCCGGGAAATTTGCTACAGACCTTAAACTAATTCTGTGATGCAGAATAAAGGACACGTTTATAATTTTAAATTATGTGCGCAGAAAAAATAAATTCATAATTAACTGTGCATTAAAAAATTTCCCTGCGTGGGAAATTTACTACAGACTTGAAAATATACCAGTTATACTGGAAGAATTAAACGTATAAACATTATAATATATAGGGTTAGAAAAAAAAACAAATTTCCCTCACACAAAAAATTTCCCTTAAAGGGCAATTTTGCAATAAAGAGGGAAAATTAAATGCTGTTGACTTTTGTTAGAAAGCTTATATAGCAACAAAACCCTTAAATTATAATTTAATGTACATGGAAAAATTTGCCCCCTTGGGAAATTTACTACAGACTTAAAAATATGTCAGTGATAATAAATAACTTTTAAGCATAAACTTAATATAGTTTATGCCTTGAAAAAACAATATTTTCCTAAAACATAAAAATTTCCCTCAGAGGGAAATTTTGCAATAACGAGAGAAAATTAAATTTTATTTATTTTAAATTTAGTTAATTAAGGTTTTAACTAAATTTCGCTTACAAACAAAAATTTCCCTCAATGGTAAGTTGTGTAAGAATGAGATGAAATGGCATTTCTTTGATATTATTAAGGTTTTCATAGTAACAAAACGCAAAAATCATAATTTTGCTGAAAAAGAAATTTTTAACAATTAAAAAATAATATTTTTCCACATTTTTAGATAAGTTTTTTTTTTTTAAATAAAACGGTTAAGATCTGTGTTTCACTTTAAAAATTAAAATTTTCCGCTTATTTAATAAAAAACACGTAAACTACTGTTTATATACCAACAGGAGTAAGATTTTGTGCCTTAAATATTGTTAGTTCATAAAAAACTGGTTGTTATAAGAATTTGCAATAAAAAATAAAAATTTCCCTTCCATAAAAAAAATTTCCCTTCGAGGAAAATTTTTCAAAAACAAAGGAAATTTGTATTATTTTACTAATGGCAGCTTCACCTAACAGCACAACGCACAAAACCTATTAAATCAATAAAAACAAATGAAAAATTTTTGAGTTTAGACCATAAAAGTAGTTTTTTTCAAACCTCAATTGTTATCCAGCCTAAGGCTGTCGGAAAAAAACACTTTTGTTTCAAATTTCTTGAAATTTTTGGCAGTGCTTTTGATTTTGGTCAGGTAAAAAGTAAATAACGTACAAAATTTTATTGGATTCATGTTAGGTCTCCTTAGAAAAGTTTATTAAAAATCTATTTTTTTAATGAATCCTTTTGGAATTTTTGTCTTTGACACAGTCAAGAGAACACAGTAAAAAATAATTTTCAAACGTTTAGATAAGCTTCATATTTTTTACTCAATACTTTTAATCGTTGTTTTTCAGTCCACTTAAGTACATATTTGAAACATTTAATTAGCTGTGCTTTAAATAATTGTAAATTTTCAAAATTTAAGCACATAATACCGGTTAATAGCCGGCTGGAATTGCGGTTGACACACACACACACACACACACAGCAGCAACATGCAGTAAATAATAAATTAAACTGATATCAATACAAAGCACAGCTTAACACAAACACACACACACATGTACTCGCTATACACAATGATTTATCTAATATATAATTTTTCACTCAAATATCCACGTTATATGACAGCCATTATGATAAACGAATTTGCATTTTGTTTGTGTAGTTGTAGCAGTTATAGTTGTTGCAACTTTTTGGTTTATTTTTCCACTTTTTTTTTTGTTTTGACTGCTGTTGGTTATTTTTTTGAAAATCTCAATTATTAATAATAAATGTTGTCATAATTAACTTGCTGCTGCTGTTTACGTGCAATAATAAAGGCGCAAACACACAATGTCACACGGTATATTTTGACAAGGGGGCAGGGGAAGGTTTATTTTGCTCTGCATACATATTATGTGGTGTATATTTTAAAGAATTGCCTCCAGGGTGCTGCTGGCTTCAGCGCATAGCTGCGGAAATATTTTTGTTTCAAAATTAATTTCATGTTATTTGTAGAGATGGCACATGTTTGAGTCTGTGTGAATGTGTGTATGTGTGTGTTGCTCTGGTAAACGTGCCAGTATGTGGGCATTAATGTGTGAATTTGTAATTATCATGTGTATATATTGTTGCCATGGCGTTTTTTTTCTGCTGAAATTCACCCAAAGCTCAGCTCAAATTCTCACAGCTCTTCTACAAACACACACACACACATACACAGTATGCTAACTTAGCCAACACCCACAACAACAATGTGCACACTATGTGTTGGTCCTACTTCCCTGGCGTCTCTTTAATATCATAATTTATTTAATGACTTTGTGCATTTAATTCCACATCATTTGCCTTAATTTATTACAAACTACAATTAATATGCTTCTACTGCCATTTCTACTACTACAACAACTACTACTACCACTATAGCTACTACATTATTTTAATACCTTTTTGGTTGGTTGAGAATTCATTATTATTATAGCATCCTTTGTGGATTTTCTTTGGCAAGCACGTAGCTGAAATTTAATCAACTTTATTTTAGTGTCATGACAAGTATGCATGTGGCTGTGTGTTTATAGGAAAGAGAAGGAGAAAGAATTTGATTTTTTTATTGCTTTAGTCTTCATGTATGCGTTGGCATAATTTTCTGCTGAATTAAATTTTTATAAATTAACAAACGTATGAATAAAATTATGTTTTCTGTGCTATTTTGCGCCGTTATGTAGCAAATTTTATTAAAAATAAGGGCATGTTCAACCCATTTAACTACGCTCAGTTGTGATTTATCATTTATTGCATGAACAAGCATTATTTAAGTTCAATCAATTTTAATTAATTGCTTCAATTACACTTAAACTAGCGTTAAAATTTATCTGTGCCTAAAAGTATGCAACAAATTTGAGTTAAAAAGTATTATTGACACTCTTATTATGGGTTTTGCTGTGTATTTTGAGACTTGACGATATTAAAATAAACCAATTTTTTTCTATAGTTTTATTAATTAAAGTAGAAATAAAAAAATTAAAAATTAAAAAAAAAACATACCGTTGTTTTGGAACAAGCTATAAATTTGAGAGCACAACAGTAGCAAAAATTTTGAGCATTTTTTTTTTAATTTTTAGGCAGTACTCTATTCAGTTTCATGTGAAATTTCACTCGAATTTCTATACAAAATAAAAAAGATAGCTGTAAAATATGAGTGAAAATTGTCACAACATGTTCGCTAATCGGCCATTCCACGAAAATGTCAACCATGGGGTAAAAAAATAAAATTAAATTTATCTCGTAATAGAAATACTTTTTCGTTATTAAAAACATACACAATTCATAATATAATGCACTTTTATGTTTACAATTTTTTTTTCTCAAAGCAATCCTTTATTAAAGTAAAGTCGCTGCATTCTTTTGAGCGTTCAGAAAACAGCCATATAATCGGAGGAATAACGCCGCTGCCGGAACGCAAGCATAATTTTCTAATATCGTCTCTTCAGAAATTTTGAGCTTTTTTGAGTTAAATTCAATTTATTTCATTACAAAAATATGCAGCAAACTTGTGAATGTTAATAAAATTAACGAAGATTTTTATTAACGAAAGCCAATTATTTACTTCTAACTATTGCTTCTGTCTCAAAGTCCGCCTAAAAGTATGCAACAAACATATTTTAAATTTTTTAGAATTTAAAATATTTTTGTTGCTGTATTTGATTGCTTTTGCGAATGAAATTGTGAAATATTTCAGTTTTTAACTTAATCTTTTGATGATATTTTCGAAGTCACCCAAAAAGTATGTTAGTTAATTTTGTGTCTAAGGTTTTTTTTCATTTTTGGTTTGCAAATCTACTTTGAATTTCCAAACTGGCGTTATGTACGTTTTGTATGAAAAAATTAACAAAAAAAAAAAAAAAAGAATGAAGAAGTCTAAGTTTTAAAAACTTTTTTTTATATTTGCGTTGTAATTAAGTTGCTCTATGTTAAGTAAAAAAATTATAACAATCGACTCTAAGAATTTAAAGAATTAAAAGATATAAGCAAAAATATGCACTGTCGTGACGTTACAAAAAACAGAAATGGTTTTCGACTTAGATAAGAAAATTTGCGAAACTCTGCGAATTGGGTAAATTAAATCAAATTAAAAAATCTTTTCTCAGTTTTTTTTTTTTATTAGGCTAAGTCATCTGACGTGACATTACTGGCGTTACTTTACTTTAATTTATATCGGAACATTTTAAGTTAAAATTTGTTTAAAAAATGTATTTGACGGCAATGAATCATAAAGTTTAGCTATTATTTATTATATTTTTTAACATCTTCCCCATCGACCATGAGAAGTTGGAAAAAAATTCCACTATAATACCTATAATACCTGCAACCTAATCAAGCAAACTTCGAGCAATGTGGCGTTACGTTACTCACTTTTCAAATTTAATATAAAATTATTCTTTTTAACGATTTTTTTTATAAAATTTACTAAACTTTATTAAAATGCAAAATTTCACGCACTTTTGAACGTCAGCGTAGAAAAAATAGCACTACATGCTTTATTGTCTGGCGTGACGTTACCTCAGAATACCATTAAAAGCAAATCAAAATTTTACCGTTAATTGATATTTGTTTGCTTTTTTGCATTTATTTTGCGGTTAGTTGTTGTTGTAGCAAAAGTTGTGCATAAGAGTGCAACTGCACAAATACTCTTTGAAATGGAAATTGTAAAGAGAAAATGCTCATGGAAATAAACAAAACAGACCAAAACATTAACTTTAACTTGGTAGCGCCCGATATCTTGCCATCACAACATGGGAAAAATTTGAACTCTTTAATTAAACTAATTTTGAATATTTCTTTTAAACAATTCTAAAGTAAAAAAAATAATATTAATTAAATATAAAAATTATATAAAAATTATATAAAAATATAAAAATATATAAAAAAATAATATTAAATATAAAAATAAAAAAAAATAAATAAATAAAAGTGCCGAAATGCACTTTGAAGGACGTGAACTTATTTTAAAATTAATTTTTTTTATTATAAAATTTAAATAAAAAAAATTATTTTTATATCTGATGAGTTATTCATTCACAAAGTTGATATTTGGAAATTAGAAGAAGATGTTTATGATTTTTACTGTTAAAAATCAAAAAATTTTTTTTTAAAGAAATATGAAAAAATGCATTCCATTTCTTTTGCAAATCGTAAAAATGTCCATATTTGGTACTTTGGATGATTAAAACTATTGTTTACTGGTGCGATGACACTTACAAGAAAAAACACACATTTTGTATGGAAGCCCTATGAAATGAAATGAAATGAAATGTCAACTTTTTTGATAAAATATTTGAACATAAGAAAAGGCCATAAGAAAATACAATTTTTGATACCCATATTGGGTACTTTTAGTGTAATAAAATTTTTTCTCTAAAGTTAATAAATGCATTTCAATAAAGCAAAAATTTTAATATACACCGTAAAAAAATTTAAAAAACAAAAAAAAGGTAAGTTTAAAAATTGCCTTAAATCCAACATAAATTAATATGAAATAATTGTGTCAACATACTTCTATGATATCGACTAAACATTACTAAAAATTACAACAACAAAATTACAACAAAATTTTCTTATGTAAAATTGATGCCATCATGTGTGGTTTTGTAAGAGCTTTCGTTTGGTACCAAATTTGTAAATGTTTCCATGGAAGAAAGCGAAATTAAAGCAAAAAAACGAAATTTTCGCTGATTTTGGAACGCGAGTTTGACACCCTAAACCATCGATTGAGCACATATAAAAAAATACGTCGACCTTAGATTTTTATCTTCTATCACATATCCGAAAATCATTCAAATCGGAGACTGTCACCTGGGGACCTTTCCTTGTAAGTCAATCATGTCAAAAAGTATGCAGAATTATTTTTATTTTTTTATAATAATTTTTATAAAAAATTTTTCCACAAATTTTTTAATGTTGTCCACTCAAACCATATTTTTTAATTTAACCTCTTTATAAACTTTTAGCATTTTTGTGTAAAACTTGTTTTATTTATATGGTATTTCATTCATATTTAGGCATATGCCTAAAAATCTGCAAGAAACCATTTAGTATTTAACAGCATTAACGAAGTTTTCTACTAAAAAAAACCTCATGTTCTAAGACAAAATTTTTCAAAATTAGTGTACACCTAAAAGTATGCAACAAAACATTTTCAATTGTTTTGCTTGATTTCGTAGCTTCTGCAAATGTAAGTGCGAGCTTATTGAGCTGCTAACTCATGTTTTTGATTATAATTTTCATACCTAAAAAGTATGAAACTTGATTTTTGCCAATTTTTTTTGCAGCAAATTTACTTTGCATTGACATTTTAACAGTTTTCTGCATTTTTGATTTTTTTTTGTCTTTTATACTTTTGCCTAAAAGCATGCAACATATATTTGCATGAAAGTGTTGAGTAGATTCATAAGAACTGTTGTGCTTTTCAATGATATGATGGGCAAAAGTGTAAAAGAATTTTTATTTCAAGTATATCATTTCAGTAATATAATCCTAAATGTATGCAACATTTTTATAAAAAGAATATGTAAAAGAAAACTGATTTGTATACTTTTCTCCATTAAAGAGTCGTTTTTAAGGGCGGACATGGCATTAACCGTTTTGTTTAAATCGACTTTTTTATAAATTTTTATTTTAGTAAATATTCTTAAGATTCAAAGAAAAATAATTCATGGGAAAATTTCTACGGGTATAAAAGTTACAGCAGGATTAGTGAGAGCGCATTTTTATTTTTCTTTGCATTTTTCTTTGTTCACAAACTTTGAACGCCTTTAACTCGAAACCATGTTTTTCGTACTGGTTGCGGCACTAGCGGGTTCATTTTTTGATGAAATTTTTTTTTTGTATTTTTTTAAACATGATTCGCATTTGTATGACACAAGCTTTTTTTAAATTTTTTTCGATTTTTTATGAATTTTTAAAGTCAATATTTTTTTCAAAAAACACACTTTCAAATTTGGAACATCACAAAGAATTCGTGATTTGAAAATTTTACAAAACAGCTCTTGTCATACGATAACCAATTAATTTTTTTAAGATTTTAAAGGAGTCATTTTTTTTCCAGATCGGACAAGTTTTGCGACTCCCAGCGCTGCAACCTCGAGGCCCCGTTTTTTTTCTCTGCCGCCAGTTTGGAGCTATATAAAACCATGTTGGACTGAAAAATATATTTCTTTTTAATATTTTTTATTGTAATTTCTTCAATTCTCTACAATAATAAAAAAATAATTTTTTATAAATTTTAGAAAAATGTTTGTTTTTGACTGAGTTATGAATTTTTAAAAAATTTTGAAAAAAGGTGCTGTTTTCACTGCCGCGAATGTTATGTCCCACCTTAAGCACTGTTGAG